>CM021766.1:32222695-32285727 GCA_011076525.1 Nettapus auritus | reverse complement strand
TTAAAACTTCCCCCTTGTCCTATCGCTATCCAGCTGTGTAAAAATGCAAAACACTTTCCCAGCTTACTCAAAAGAAGAAGCAGTAGTTTAGACAGAGAAAAGAAAAAGATTGTTTCTGTAGCTTCATTTCAAAAGAATTTTATAGAAGCTTGTTCAGGTTTTCCAGATCAGATATTCAGAAAAAAAAAAAAATAAAAATAAAAATAAAATAAAAATAAAAAATAAAAAATAAAATAAAAAAAAAATCGGGTGTCATAATATGCTCTTTTTATTTTCACATTGGCTATTTTCACATTGGGTATTTTTGAGGTGTGAGAGCTCACATCTAATTGTTCACTCTGTACTCATAAATCTGTTGTCTCTTAGATGTCTAACTAACTCTTATATTGCTGGCTCCTCTGGGACAGGAATATCTTTCTGTTATAAATATGGAATATCTAGTGCAGTGTTTGATTGCCTCAAGGAATTCCTGACTGGATTTCTTAGGAGCAACAGTAACACAATGAACAGCAACTGTAAGATATAAGGGGGACCAGTTCCTCAGTAATGCAGCTAATTGTTAAGTAGAGTTTACATATTTTAAGCAAGTTTCCTAGTCTCTGCCTAATTTTTTTCTTCGAGCATTAATTACAAATTTTTATCCACCTTATTATAAATCAGATGTTTTTTTATATAGCGAAACTCCTTTAACAGTGCTTCCATTTCATGCAACAGTTATGGAGCTGGGTTGTGACTATAATTAGCATGGGCAGACAAGTATAAAGCACTGTAAAAACTCTTTTGCATTCTTTACTGACATTTTGCCCTCATGTAACATTTCTTATATATGTAGCTTCTTACCATTTCTGATAATTTCTTACCATTGGAAAATGGAGAGCCAGACTTAGTTACATATATGTATATATATGTATATATGTATATTATGTATATATATTATATATGTATGTGTATATATATATACATTTTAGCAATCTCACAAGGATATGAAACAAATACAGAAAGTTTCATTGAATTCCTCAGGAACACAAGATCCTGCAGACACATTTTACTTAGTCTCCATACTGGTCTGAACAGACCATCAGTAAAGTCTGGAAGACAGACCAAAGCTTAGATCTGAGGGCCACAGTAAGCACTTTGTTTCTCCAGTGTGACAGAAATCTGTACAGCAACAAGAGTCCATCTGAGCAAGAAACATAGATTTATGGGATAGTTCTACCTTTTCCAGAGAGTATATGTATAGTAAATGCAGAGAAAGTCACGTTCCCTTTTCCACCTACGTTCAAAAGTTAGAACAGAACCCCATAATAATAGGTCACTTAGCAGTCAAAATCAATACAGAACCAGATAAACAAAATTTGAACACATAAATTCTGAAAACAAATCAGAATAAACTGCAGTTTTCCCAGGTATCCTAACATTAGTGAATCTGTGTGGCATCAGGAATATCTTAAAAATCAGTGATGTTATACTTTAGCTGGAACGATGGCATAAAATCATCGTCAAAGAAATGACAGTAATATGAGAGGACAGATATTAATTGTTTCTACCACTTGGGTAATAAATAAATAAATAAATAAATAAATAAAATAAAATAAAATAAAATATTAATAAAAAAAGACTAACAAATGTTTGTAGTGGAATATGCAGTAATACGTATTGCCACAATAATAGACAGCAGACTGATCTCAAGTGTTTGTAAGTGTACACTGAAGACACAGGTCATTTTATTTCTTTATTTTGCTTCCTTGGCCTTTTTGGCAAAGCTGAAAAAGTCTCTCTCTTCAGGAATGATGAGAAACCAAATGAACAATAAGATTGTGCATGACCCTGTATGAACACTCTTTTCATCTGCTTACAGAAATGAAAGACATCCTTTAACAGGACAGAGTCTTTCTGTCAGTACTCAGGACCTGACTCAAAATCTGACACGGTGATAACTTTCTCAGAAACTTAAATAGATATAAAGCTATATTATTCTAGAGAAAGAAATGATTATCTTGCAGACTTACATGAATCATTTTGTTACTGATTAAAAACAAACAAACAAGCAACAATAACAACAACAACAGCAACAACAACAACAAAAAAAAAAGCTTTCTAAAAATACAGTTCTCACAGAACACTAGAAATTTTTCTGTAGGTAATGACGTTCTCTACAAACTCTAAACTTTCCTCCAGCTTCATTTTTTTAAATCCTCTGGTTTGATCAGTAGCAAAATATGACCTTTAACAGCAACAACAACAACAAGCAGATTAAAAAAAAAATCTTGCCAGAAAAACTATCATGTGAATCGTTTACAAGGACTATTGGAACCTTGGAAATGAACCTTTAAAATAATAATTTTGCAGACTTGGGTTTATTATATATTTTATATAGCTATTAGTAATAGCCTCTAAAACCAAGTCCAAAAACTTAAATAAAACTCGATTTGATGTTAATATGATTTTTCCTATGGCTAGTGAACTAATACAATAGCATATGTTGCATTGTGTCACAAAAAATCACCACTATAAGTGAAAATAAACCTTTCGGTTTTATTATTTCCATTATAAGTTGTTTTAAAGGGACAGCCCCCTTGCACCTATTCCAGCCCTATTCCACCATACTTACCTAGACTACTTTGCTCATTAGCTCATGAAGAACACAAAAGCAAGTTGCCCCTTTATTATCATGAAACACAAAGAACCTTGACTTTCCATTTTGACTTCCCCCTCTTTTGTTACTATTTCATTATTTTATCATGGAAATGTAATATGCATGTCTGAAGAAGGGCAATGAAGCTGGTGAAGGGTCTAGAAAACAAGTCTTATGAGGAGTGGCTGAGGGAGCTGGGGTTGTTCAGCTTGGAGAAAAGGCGGCTTAGGGGACTTTATCATGCTTTACAAATACCTTAAAGGAGGCTATAGTGAGGTGGGGATCAGGCTCTTCTACCAAGCCTGAAGTGATAAGAGGAAACGGCCTCAAGTTGCACCAGGAGGTTTAGGCTGGGTGTAAATGAAAAAATTATTCATTGAAAGGGTTGTGAAGTATTGGTACAGGTTGCCCACGGAAGTAGTTGAGTCACCATCCCTGGAGATCTTCAAAAGATGTGTACATGTAGAACTTGGTGACGTGGTTTAATGGTGGATTTGGCAGTGCTAGGTTAGAGGTTGCACTAGATGAACTTAGAGGTTTTTTCTAACCTAAATAATTCTCTGACTCTATTCTAACATAACAAACTCTCCCCAATGCATTCCTTATAAATTGTTTTCATCACCACCAGCTTGTTAATGGCATATGAGGAGGAGAAACTAAACTTCCTCCTCCTAGATGCCAGCCAGTGACTCCAAATGCTCTAATAAAACCCCCAAATGATTAACAGCAAGTGTCCATAACTTTCTAATAGTTTCAGTTAAAGAAAATTAATTCTGTTCATACAAGTAATTGAGACTTGAAGAAAGGACTTTTCCTAAAACCTTGTTTCCCCCCACCAAATTGCATGTCTAATAATAACTAGGCATTTTGTAGCTGGCAAAACAACAAGTTTCTAGATAATCTCAATTTATTTTGAGCATCATATTTCATGTTGTGTGTCCTGAGAGTCAGCCATTTAAATGAATATCACAATTTCACTATTTGTAAAATAAACCTGATGGGAGTCTTCTAAGATTACTAGAGTGGACACAAGTTACAAGGCACTCGAGAAGAACCTCTGCTCTGTGCCTTGAAGATAACCAAAATCATAATGATTTCTCTTGGCCTAAAAGCAATTCCATGAATCAAAGTGCTTTGTGCAATCCTGAAAAGAAAAATGCTACTTAAAAAAAAAAAAAAAAAAAAAAAAAAAAAAAAAAAGTTATGATTTTCACCTCAAAGCTCTTAAAAGCTCATATTTCTTTTGGATAGAAGTGGTTATGAGATTTTAGCTGTAATGCAAAAGAAAGTGCCTTGAGCTCTGTTGAACTTAATATCTATCTGTTGGTTGGAATAGGTATAGCTTCATCATAAACTACAGTTACCTACAGAAAAATGATTTGGTCAGTGAAAAGTTTGAAAGATATTTGTAATGACACAATCTATGATCAAAGTGGACCCATGTATACCTCACTGAGACATCAACAATGTATATCAACATTTCACATAGAAAAAAAGACAGAATAAAGGTATATCAGAATTTGACCATTGCCAGTATTTTTAACGTAATATTTCAACTACTGGTCATTAGTCACATGTATTTTTATATTACCGAGTTTATCTGTAGGCTCCAAAACCATGGAAATTTACTTCACAAGGACTCTCAAATCTTTTAAATATTTGCCAGTATTTAGACCCAAAGGAAAACAAATGAACATCACGCACACATTGATTTTGATATGTTGTTTTATTGCCATTAATTTTGATCACAGAATTTATTCAGACTTTTTTTTCTTTAGTTAAAACAATAATGCTCACATTTTCCTTCTAAGCCAATATATGAAGGCTCTGAAGTGCTGCTGAGCAAAGTAAAGGTATGTTTTCTGGGAGGCTATAAAACTGTCAGTTCTGGCTGAGATTTTTCTGAAATAGTTTCACTACCTGATGTTAACCTTTCACATGCCAACACTATATTCTATTCTGTATGATCTTTCTTTAATTATCTCATTTTATAAACAATGCCAGTGAAAGCAGCCTAAATATTCAGTTCTTTGCTTCAGTTCTTTGCTTCACCTAGAAAAGTTCTGAAATTTGTGTTAATTAATTTAAGTAGTTACAGAAGTAAATTTGATCTCCTGTCCTTGCTCTAAAGGATTACTGGGTGACTGCCATTCAATGGTGCAAATTTTTCTTCCAACAACTAAGTGAAAACCTGACCATTCTACAAATAGATGTCACTATAATGAAGAGGTGAGTAATTTTATGCGGGCATAACAATACCCTCCAATTGATTGTTTTCTCTTAATATCTGCTCTGGAAGATAAGCTATGCATTCATACTGTAAGTTTTCTACTCCAAACCTGTTTCACTGCACAAGAGCTATTTTTACACACATTACTTGCAAAAATCAGTTCAAAGATAGGCAAACAGATAGCATGCTATACTAATATCATCAAATCCACAGAGCAAGGAAAAAGTTCCCTGAGTCAAAGGATGCAGAAGTTGCTGCCCCTTTCCTCAGGCACTCTCTGACCATTCTGTCTGGAGTTACAAGAAACCTGGAAGTCCCACAGAAAAAGGGCTTTTATCATTTATGAGAGGTCAAAAATTAGTAAATATATCCCTTGCCGACATTATTCTGCATTAATGGAAACCTGTGACAGAGTTCCTGTGTAAATAACACAGGACTTAGCATTGGTCCCTTATTTCTATGTGTTTGCCTCTGCTTGAGGTAGAGCCTTTATAGACCATTCAGAGCATCATACAGCACCAATGACAAAGAAATATCCCTCGTTAAAATACTGCCATAGAGCACGAATTCATGTGTAAAAAATCTCTTCTGAGGGGAGGGATGGTGGATCCCATCCCATGGGTGACCCTAGGCTGCACCAGGCCTTGGGGAGGAACATTCACTGCCCCAATGGGACATTCAGATAGTCACTGCCTGGAGTCTAGGATTCCCTGTGCCAAAACATCCCCCAGGGTTTTTGTTTCTGTGGCAGCATCATTAGGTCAACTAAAAATAGAGGGATTGAAAATATGCCCTGAAAAATAAAATAAAATAAAATAAAATAAAATAAAATAGATGGTAAAAACACTGCCACTGTAACCTGAGGAATTTTGAGGCATTTCTGTGCAAGTAACCTACCTCATCCTTATCAAGTTAGAGGACTATAAACTATAGTCTATAAACTTCCTCTACCCATTTTACAACACTGCCTCTCCTGTGAGCTGTGCTTTCTGATGATTCAATTTGAAATGATAGATAAAAATACCAACTAAGAATGAAATTTCACTTATGATTTATTATTCAAAAGAATTCCATAATTGATCTCTTAGGGGGTTAGTAAAGCAAGTTTTATCTATTTCAGAGGTGATGCAGGCCATGCTGAGGTCCTAGAGATCTGTCCATCCTATAGTTTTTGTTGTTGTTGTTGTTTTTTCTCTTTCTCTATAAAGTGAGGAAAAGGTTTTGGATACCAGCTCCTTCATAATGACCTCCCCAGTGACAGTGTCTCTCCTGGGTTACAAAGGCAAAACTGGCATTGCTGTAGGGTGTTCTGCAGGCTGTTTGTTCTCTTTTTTCACTCTCTGTGAACACCTTATATTTTAGTCACCTTTGCTTCTCAGTTCCTCCAGGAGTTTTAAAAATTATCTTACAATGAAGTTTTATGCAGATTCAGCATCATTTTTTTTTTTTAAGCAATATATGCCTACCTTTGTGAAAGAAAATAACACTTTTTGGTAAAAATGTTCCTTGCAGATGTTAAGATGAGTTGCTGCTTGCTGCAGGATTTTGTATTTATGGTTTCTGTTAGGAAAATAATTCTCTTTCCTGTAGCTCTCACATCCTTTCATGCTCAGCACGCTGGGAGCTCTTTTGAAAATAAGGAAGCAAATAAGCAATATATATATAAATACACTAAAATTGTTCCTTTCTGGTTATAGAACAGATAATGAAGGACCAACAGAGACACAGAAATTGGGGCAATTTCTCTGTTTACTAAATCCACCGTTTTTTGATTATTATTTAAATGGTGAAAACAACAACAACAACAACAACAACAACAACAAACTTAATTGTAAATATGATGTAGCATTAGCTGAATATTCTCAAATGTATATTCATATATATCAATGTCTAGCCATTAAAGTGGCCTTTAGGGACCTTAAAGAGAACATTTGTCTTAAATCAGCCTGTTTCTTCCTATCCATCAGCAATAAGAAATGCAGATATTCCTATCCCCATTTGTATTTCAGTTCCTTTTTCATCATTGGCTCCTTCTTTCTGTTTCTGCTTCATAACCGTACCTTGCGTTTCTGGTCAACCAGTTGTTCTGGCACAACAACTATAGTTTATGTATTTTTCTAAATACAGAAGTGACTGTTATCTAGACTGAGCAAGGAAGATACTCTGGTGAGATGCCCCATGTGCTGCCTGCAGCCCTGCCTGTGAGCATTGATCAACCTGACTGGGGCAGAGGAGTGACAGCAGTTGCTGTCCTGAGGGATATTGGAGTATTTTCCCCTTAGAGGACAAGGTCATTCTCCCATACCTCCAACACCTCCTCTTCTCCTTTACACTTCCACCAATACAATCTTTCAATTTATTTTTTTCATTCACAAAATGTTTTCTTCCCCATGGTCAATGATTCTTGAAAAGTAACATTTCAAATCTTCCACTTAGTTGTGCAATGAGACGTATCCATAGAAATGGTCTTTTTAGCACCATCTGTGAGGACACTCCAGAGTGTCCCTTCTCCAGAGTTACATCTATTAGCATTTTAATTACTTTTTGGTCACAGGTGGTGTGCATGTTCCCTGGCCAATATCTATTTCTGAACAATGAGTAAACATTTTTCTTCAATCCCAGCTTAACTTCACTTTGAGGACAACTCTTATTTGATAATCAAAGTCTGAAATGCACAGGAACCAAAGGAAGAAAAATAGGAAGGCGAGAAGGATGAAAATATTCTGGAAATATGAGAAAAAAATAAAAATAAAAAAAAAAATCACAAAATAAATAGGTAGAAATAAGTATGAGATGGGAGATGGGAAAGGTGATAAACCTCAAATACGTTTTGTTTTCTAATGGAATAAGAACTTTTAGTTACCTGGGGAGAGGGATCAGATCCAGAACACATTGAGCTGACTCTGCACATCTCAGTGCACACAAAATGAGCCTGACACACTTTGGACATTTCAGTCTCAAGTGCAAATGCTCAGATCAGCTACACAGGGCAAGCCAATGCCCTGGAGTGTGCTGACTGCAGTGGGTGTCTCCTTGAAATGTCTGGACTTCTGAGCACCACACAGCTGTGGGTGGTGTTCCTAGAAATACTGGGCAAGCCACCAAGTCTCCCTTATTAGGTTGGATTTCTTTTGTTTGTTTGTTTGAAAAAGAAATTAAGTTCAAATACAAGGTAGTACCCTCAGTCTGACCTACGAATCCTACTCACACATATAATCCAAATGCTAGACCCTCTCCACTCAAAGACAGAAGGCAGGTGTTAGTCTTATTTTAAAGTGATTTGCAGTTACATGATAAATGTTATTACTGTTACACTACAAAATCACTTTGCATGGACTCCGGCAGCTTGATAAACAGGCTATTAGAGTTCAGAAGAATGTTGGTTGGCCATTTAGTGAAGACGAGAAAACTTTATGTGGGACAAATATTTAAATTAAAGTGTATTTCTCTATATACTACCTTCAAGACTGAAAAAAAAAAAAAAAAAAAAAAAAAAAAAAAAAAAGTAAAAAGTTTGGCAATATGAATAAGAGCAAGCCATGAAGTGTTAAGTCTCATTGACTTTTCTGCATAGCTATGGCTTGGCTAATTTTCAGCTACCAGTAACTGGATACTCAAATGAGTCTGTTTGTACTTGCTGCATATGCTGCTTGAACAGCCGTTTGGTATTGTGTAGTAACAGCCAGCTCTTGGTGAGGCCAAGAAACCCTACTGTTCCTGATGCCTGCAGGAAGGCACAGAAATCTGAGGGAAGCTTAGAATGACAGTGGCTGAAACAGAGCACTCCCCTTACTACCTTGTAGCATTGCAGATTTTTTGGCAACAAAAGGTGAGTAAGATTTGCCATGATAGGCTGAGGTGAACTGGTCAGCAAGTGCCAGGGAACAAGCCAGTGGAGGAACTAAAGCCTGAGTGGCAATTTTAAAATAGGAGTATTATCAACCCACATGTAAGGTTCGAACCCAAGAACACATGAGCTACATCCTAAAAATGTAACAAAGTTAGATTGACATGTGAGAAGAAATATTTCGGCCTTACAGTCTATGGAGTAAGCACTCACTAGAGAAAGGAAAACTTGCATTTTTTCTTTATTATTACTATTTTTTAATTCAGTGATGGCTTCATATATTCCTGTATGTCCATAGAGCTTACATCTTATATGAGGGTACTTAGGTGGTAGAGAAAAGAACTCAGTTTTAGCCTATGGAGTCAAACATATAGAGTCCATTAGGACCTTCATATTGGTTTATAAACTGCAATGGAGTAGTTCCCCTCCAGACTTGATCTCTTCCTTTCTTGACCTCTTTAGAGAAGGCTGGGATCCTTTGTGTTCTTTTTGTCACCCAAGAAGCAGTTGTCAGCTACTTGTGGCTTTCAAAATTTATTGACTAAATGGCTACAGAGAATCTGTCAATTAGTATAGACTGAAAGTGTATATACAGTACAGCATCTTGAACATTCCACTGCTTTATTTCTGAAGTAGTAAAATATTTTCAGCTAAAAAAAAAAAAAAAAAAAAGACAACAAAACAGTTTTACTTGGACCAGAAAATTATTTCATTACAATATAGCAGCCTCTCTTTGCGCTGGGGTAAGGTGCCTAGAAGCACTCTTGGAGGTCTGGAGGTCTTCTTGGTGCTAATCAGCCCTCAGAGTGATATTATTTGAGGAAAACTATGTAGATTTTCTCTGTTTTCCTTTTCTCCTCTCACTTTTCTGTGATTTTTTTTTTTTTTTCCTGTCTCAAAGCAGACATCTGTACCCTAGTTTCTTTACACTTAAAACTACTTACAATACTATAGTTAGGATATTTTTGGTCAAGAGCAAACATGAGTTCATCCAACAAATCCAATGCATTTCATTTTTGAAAAATCATATGTAATTGATTTTCACATAGGAATTCCTGGGTCAGTTGGCTAATCCATATGTTATGCTAACTCTTTTAAACTCTTTTAAATCAACATTTACAGCCTAATTTAACAAGATTTAGTAAGATCTTCAAAGCAATTTTCAAGAGGTAATGCCTTGACAACTGTGACAATAATGAAATAGAGACAACGTATTGTTTTGCCAAGTGGAAAGATTTGAGTTTAGAAAGGGTGCCAAAATTTAAAGTGATAATAAGAAATCTATAAACTCATAAGAGTTTAAATTCCACACAACACAAAGCAATTCCACTGAGAGAGAGAGAAGAAAAAGCTTATGTTTGTTGTTTGTTTGTTTTAATTGGAAGTTCCTGAAAATGTGAAGTGAACACAAAAGAAGTTTTCAAACTTTCCTATACAGTTACAAACCTAGATAATTCACCTAAATGAAAGTAGACAGTCTTACAATCACCAGTCTTTGGGAGACAGGTCATTAACTAAAACAGCAAATGCCAGGAGATTTCAGCTTAAAAATCACAAAGTTGGCAGTGCAGAAAGACATGCTCCCTGCAAATCAAACCTATAGAGTTCAGGCACATTTAGGTTCAATGGTTCTTATTTTTAGCACAAAACCATTTCAATAAATAGCTTTTAGTGTATTGGGATAAAAGTGACACATCAAAGGGCAAGGCTGGTGTAGAGGAACACTTAAAGGCCTGTGGTAATCTTAGAAACTACCCCATCTGTCTTGGGTAGGGGCATGGCACAAAGCTACAGCTGTACCATTGGAGGTCCTCACTGCAGCTCCTCGTGTGTGGCGATGGCGAGGGGTACAGTGTAACACCCAGATATCTGGGATAGTAGTGAAGAACAGATTATTTTGACTTTTGTGAAACTTCAAAATTGTTGAAGAGTTCTCCAAATACTGAGACTGGAAATTCCCCCAAAGTTGAAGATAGGCAGTAATGTTCTCATAACGAGTAACCTTGGGAATTACTGGGAGAATGACAAGTGAACTTTGTGTTAGAAAGGAGGCACTAAACCAGAAAAGAACAGGAAGGAATATTAATGCTCAACCATGTAATAAGTTCTCATCAGATATTAGATTTCCCTAAATCAAATTGAGTGGAAAATGACTCCTATATTACTTCAGTTACAGTAGCCATTCTAGTTTTACAAGTGCATAAAACACAATAAAAGGCTACAGTCATTTGTAAATTCCAACAAAGTCCCTTGCATGCAATTTATAGTAACACACACTGTGAGGATATAAAAGAAAAGAAAAGAAAAAAAAACTTTACAGGAGGAAAATCTATTTTCCCTTAAGAGAAAAATGAGCTTATTAACTGACAGCCAATAGTTCTGCAGAAATCTCTACTTCTTAGTGTTCTTAAAGCATTCAGCAGATTCCTTTGTAATGAAGCTCTCAAATTTCTGTAGTGGAGTGCAATAATAAATAACAACAGTTTATGTTTCCATTGTACCTTGTCTTCTGCTGTAATTTGCCCATGATTTTTATTAATTTAAACCTTGAAGCTTTGCTGCAAGATAGGCAAGCACTATGGTCTGGCTTCAAAAACTCACTAAATGTCAATGTAAAAACTTCTACTGATTTACCTTATTAGAGCTTTCTACATCTGTTCTATAGACATAAAAATGATTCTTCAGGTTAGTCTGTAAATCTCAGACATTGAAAACATGATATCTAGGCACAGTAGTTTATATATTCTTTCTGATATGTAAACACATATACATATTTTTTAAAGCAGGATACACCTACACCAGTCAGTCATTTTGTTGTGAAGAATTTAGATGGAAGAACACAACCTGTAGAATCATAACAACTTTAAGGCAAGTTACCCCTTCCTCCTGGAGATTTTGTGTGCATAATACCTGCTAGAAACAAACCAATGAGTTCTGAGGATGAAAGAAGTTACCCCGCTGGCTTAATGTTAACAAGATTTTCTTGTTTCTTTAGCATATAATCCTGGTAGTACTCCTATGAAAATAAGATAAATGAATAACTATTTGGATACTTTGCACATTTCACTTGTTAGAATGCTGCTGAGTATGCTGCTGAGGTATCTTTTCTTCGGATGAATGAACAAGGGTATGGTTTAGTGCATGTAGTTTGATAACAACATATGGTGTTCTAATTAGTGTTTACTAGGTTTCGGTGTCTGTTCTGATTTCTTGATAAGTTTCTTGCCAGAATGATTCTAGAGACTGAAGAGTCTTGCAACAGTAGGAGACAAGAAAAATAAATATTCAGAATCCTGAAGACACAGCTCTTGAATTGTGGAGAAACAATTATCGTTATAACGTTATGTTGTCTCCATGTTTGGAGCACAATATTATTCCCAGAATTCCAAACTTGTCAAAAGCAAGAGCAACAATTGTTCTGAAGTGATCAGGGCACACTGAGATGACTCTTCTGAAAGTGGTCAGTTCTTATTCTTCTTACTGTCTGTCTCCAAGAGCTACCATCATTTCTTCCTGATGCTTGTATTCAAGTACACTGGTATTTTCAGCTCTCAAAAGGACTAAAGGAAAAGCCTAAAAATTGGGGAAAACACAACATTTTCTTTATGAAAATATCATGGGAATCTCCTCCCTTTCCTTTCCTGACACATCTGCTTTCCTCCAAGCAGGTGACATCCCTGCTGGATAGGTTTGCTCACCCAGCTGAGCAGCGCTCACTGCCAGCCGGAGATGACTCATTGTGTGCCCTCAATGGGCCCTGGCTCCCAAACTCTGTTCAGATATCTGAGTGAGCGAGCATTAGTGTTTTTCACACTTTACAGCCCTCAAAGTTGACACACCTAAAAAAAAAAGGACTTGTTATTATGCTTAGCATCAAGCACACCCATCCATACCCATTTTACTGAATTTCCCTAATTAGAGGATAAATGGACAGAAATAAGCTAGTGAAATTTTTAATCTTCTGTGGCATTACTAGAGTCAAAGATGCTATCTAAACCTAGAAATACATCAATTGTTTCTCTTATCCTTCCTAAACATGCTTTCTAGACATATATATATATAATAAAAAATAAAAAAGTAAAAAAAAAAAAAAAAAAAAAAAAAAGAAAGTGAGAGAGAGAGAGGAAAAAGCCATTTCTAATGCTTTCTACCTGATTTCCCTGGAAGTAGAGGTTAGATTTGGAAAGGTTAGATTTGACATTATCTAGAGAAGGAATCTGAAATGCTCTCTGATTCTGAATAAGATTTAAGTGAATCTAGCTGAGGAAGATTATTGCTCATATTCTTTTACGAACAGGCAGAGCGTAAAAAGACATTTCTATATAGTAAATCCACGTAATAAACTATTCCTTCTGACAACTTGCGCTGCTTCAGCAATTTGGATTACTTGTGTGACCTCAGCCATACACACACATACGACAGAACCCAAAATAGATCCGGAAGATGAGTCATGAGGTTCAGGAAGGATTTCAAAACAAATGGACCTATTTACTCTTGCAGCTCTCAGCTGAAGCTAATACTATTCTATAATGGTGTTATTAATTTATCATCGGCTGCATCTGAGAAGTTTGTTTTGGATCAGGGTTTTTAAGTTGTTTTTTTTTGTTTGTTTGTTTGTTTGTTTGTTTGTTTTTTCTCTCTCTTCTCTCACATCAGGTAACTAAAACAGCAGTTTAGCTCTTCTGAGAAAACATTTGGGGAATAAATACTCCACAGGCATACCAAATAGTCTTAATGGTCCCATTTTAGATTAACACATCTTCAACAGTGTTGTAGGGATTTTACTTCTTGCTTGCCAAATTACATTACATTGCACTTCAGTTTAATTAATCACTGGGGAAGATATGGACCGTAATGGTTTTCTGTCAGTCTGCTAGGTATGCTGCATGCTTTTTCCAGATGTGCTATGCAATACGCATGTTAATGTGTCATATTTGTTTTTTTATATCTGATTGCTATGTGGCAGAGCTGCTTGACCAGAGTAAAAGGCCCAGTAAAATGTGATTTTAAAAGCTTGTATAGAAATTATGTTCAGGTGGACACAGACCTCTTTAAGCACAAATCCCAGTGCATTCCTAAAGATAACAAATTTATGTTAGCAAAACTCACAACTTAGCCTTTTGCCATAACATTATTTTTTCTTTGACAGACAATGATCTTGTGCTTGCTTTAAACAGAATTCTTGCTCTAAAAATCATTCTCATGTTTGACTGCCAAACCAACAATGTTTCAGCAAGTCAAATGATTTTCTTAATACTACTTGAATCCAAAAGAAAGGTGATGTTTACGTTTAATTATTATTATCATTTTTAATAAGTTCATTCCTAAAAGTATAAGGCAACTGCTATTGTCATGATAACATGTACATTAACTTCATTGGAGGCTTTATCAAGCCCTAAGAGCAAAAAAATAATTACTACATAAATCTTAGGACTTCATATATTTCCAGGGTAGCTGACTTAAATGGCAAAATCTCTGCAAAAAGATTATGGACTTGATTATTTAAAATGGTGTTATGTTAGCATGGCTCCATATAAATTACAATTTATATCATGGAAAGTGAGGCTAATATGTATCTAACTGGTGAAGTAGTGCTAACTTTTATGGTTAAAATTACGATGGTTATCACATTATCTTTTTTTTTTTTTTTTTTTTTTTTTTTTTTTCCAATCAGTAGGTTGAAATGAAAATAGAGCATAAATGATTGATTTACTGCAGTAATGCAAGGGTGGGATGAGTGAAGGCTTATACTGACATACCAAGACTTTAAGGTCACCAGGAATTACCTATTTGCTTCACAAATTAAGACATGAGAACAGGAGAGAAAAGGCATTTCTCACAAAATTTCATGATGACTCCTTCATTCAACAAAGTATATAAGATGAATTTAACTTTAAAATGCAACAATGCCACAGAAAACAGAAATATGGACAGACTTCTACTAAACATTTAACTTAATTTATAGCCAGCAGGAAACAGGGGAATCCAGAAGTATTGTCATTCACTGAAAGGGATATGAGTTTTATTAAACACATCCTACAGCATATGTTTATTGAATTTATCTTTTGCATTTGGATTAGAGCTATTTAGCTTCCTAAGGAGGTATTTATATCTCTAAAATGCTGCTGACCAGTAACTGAATTGTTTCTAAAAGATATTGTTTCTAAAAGACTTCATCCTAACTCCATTACATTACACTGGACTCCAAGCAGGTGATTAAAATAACATTATAAACAATATAACAGACAGAAAAAAAATAAATAAATAAAAAATGAAATTAAGTGTATGAGCAACAAATATCTCACTGATTACAAGGTAAAAATAGACTTTTTTTTTTTTTCATATTTTGCAAGAAGTGATTTTGTTCTTTACTAAAGTTCATTCATTACGACTCTTGAATTGGGGTCTCCCGCATTTTTTATTTTTGGCAAAAACAAGTATCAACAGAATAAAAGAGGAGAGAAATAAAACAGTCATAATGCGTCATCCATATGTGTAGATGTAGTCATAAACAACAATCTGGTTTTGAATTTCTTTAGGTTAGATAATGTTTCGGTTTAACCAGTGAAGTCACAGGTGAGCTTGCAGAATGAAGTGATCATTCTAAAAATAGGATTTACTTTGGAACGGACAGCTTTACTTCACTCAGCAGACTGTGCCTGTTACTAAGCTAGCTTAGTAACAGGTTTAGTTTTGAACTCTTTCATTGTTTGCTTTGCCTCTATAAATTTAAACAGAAATATACCTGTTTATAGGTATAGAATTTGCAAATTGTTTTTGAATTTCATTGATTTTTTTTAAGTGCAACTAGGTGACTTTATGATGTTTTGAAGAATATTTTACTGCCTTACATATGGGATAAGTGCTTACCTTCCCTTTTCCTTTGAGTAGATTTCCATGGAAACTGAACATATTGTTTTTGAATGTCTCCTCCTGGCTGCATTTCCTGTCTACCTGAGATAGAACTTTGATTAAATGTGCCCTCATAGTTAGCAAATTAAAACCTTTATGAGTGTTCGCTGAAGTCTCTGCTAATCTTTTAAAAATAAATGCTTTAAAGTTTTGAATTTAATTTAGCACACTTACAAGGAAAGCAAGAAATAATATTTTCAGATCTAGCTAGATGCCGGTACTGCTCAATTTTTTTTTCAGTGTTATCGCTGAACTTCAACAATATGTGATGAACTGCGGTCTATCATCAACTCTCTATTCACAACCAGCTACAGACTCCAGTGTGCCATTAGTTCCCTGTTTCACTGCCATTGTTTTGATGCTGTTTCCAAAACAATTTCCCAGTCCCCATTCTCTAAGTCATTGTTCTCTAACTTGCATTCATAACAAAAAGATGGTTCACAGTAGTTCATCCAAATACGAGGAGCGGCTGAGGGAGCTGGGATTGTTCAGCCTGGAGAAAAGGAGGCTCAGGGGTGACCTTATCGTTCTCTACAGGTACCTGAAAGGAGGCTGTAGCGAGGTGGGGGTTGGTCTGTTCTCCCACGTGCCTGGTGACAGGACGAGGGGGAATGGGCTTAAGTTGCGCCAGGGGAATTTTAGGTTGGATCTTAGGAAGAACTTCTTTACCGAAAGGGTTGTTAGACATTGGAACGCGCTGCCCAGGGAAGTGGTGGAGTCACCATCCCTGGAGGTCTTTAAAAGACGTTTAGATGTAGAGCTTAGGGATATGGTTTAGTGGGGACTGTTAGTGTTAGGTCAGAGGTTGGACTCGATGATCTTGAGGTCTCTTCCAACCTAGAAATTCTGTGATTCTGTGATTCTGTGAAATCATATGAGGTTCTAGCATTTTCTTAGAAATGTTCCCTTTTAACATATACAGATCCTACTAGGGAAGGAGTAATGGCTTCTGATGATTCACTGAAGTGAGCATTTCTTTATAGCTACCCAGTCTAGGAAGGATAAAAATGGTTTGAAATAAGACCTGTGGGATGAATAGCTTTTCCATAAGAGCCATAACAGCCAAAGAGGAACTAAGCTTAACGTGGATAACAATTTTTTTTTTTTTTTTTTTTTTTTCCCCTAACAGAGCCAACTCCCTTTCACCCAAAAAGCATGTTGATTATATTTCCAGATTTTTTTTTTTTTTTAATAAATCTGTGATTTCTGCCTCTACACTGTAAAATTTCTTATTTCTCATCACAATACATGTCATCATGGATGGGTCCTGGTGAGGAACAAGTATTCACCCTGTACTATTGTGATGGTTTTACTCGGGTGGGCGGCTGAGTTCCACCACAACCGCTCTCTCACTCCCCCTCCTCAAAGAGGAGAGAGGAGAAAATACGATGAAAGGGGCTCACGGGTTGAGATACGGACAAGGAGATCGCGCAATAATTATTGTGACGGGCAAAACAGACTCAGCATAGAGAGATAGTAAGATTTATTGCTTATTACTAACAAGCTAGAGAAGTGAGAAACAAAGGAAAGAAACCAAAAACACCTTCCCCCCCATCCACCCTCTTCCACCTCCTCCCCCTGAGTGGCGCAGGGGAACAGGGGAATGGGGGTTATGGTCAGTCTATAGCTCTTCTTCTCTGCCGCTCCTTCTCGGTCACTCTCATCCCCTGTGCTGTGGGGTCCCTCCCACGGGATGCAGTCCTTGCCGAACTGATCCAGCGTGGGCTGTCCACAGGCAGCAGCTCTTCAAGAACTGCTCCATATATGGGTCCATACCACAGGGTCCATCCCTTGGGAGCAAACTGCTCCAACCTGGGTCCCCCCATGGGCAGCAGCTCCTGCTGAGTCACCTGCTCCTGCGTGGTCTCCTCTCCACGGCCTACAGGTCCGGCCCGGAATCTGCTCCGGCAGGGGCCTTCCGTCGGGGCAGGTCCACATGCTCCACTGTGGTCTCCTCCATGGGCTGCAGCGTGGATCCCTGCTCCACCGTGGTACTCCATGGGCTGCAGGGGGACATCCTGCTTCACCATGGTCCTCACCACAGGCTGCAGGGGAATTCTGCTCCAGTGCCTGGAGCACCTCTCCCCCTCCTTCTTCACTGACTTTGGCGCCTGCAAGGTTGTTTCTCACTCCTCTCACCCTCCCAGCTGCTGAGTGGCGCAGTGTTTTTTTCCCTCTCTTAAATATGCTCTTACAGAGGTGCAAAACAACATCGCTTATTGGCTCAGCTCTGGTCAGCAGTGGGGCCCTTACCAAACATGGGGCAGCTTCTAGATCCTTCTCACAGAAGCCACCCCTATGACCCCCCTGCTACCAAAACCTTGCCACGTAAACCCACTACAAGTATGAGCTCTACCTTCACAAGCTTATACTTTCACCCACCAGGCAAACAGCAGTGCTTGGATGAAGCCTGGCTCCCCTAATGCTATGGAATGATAGGGAAACAGTTTGGAATTACAAATCTCCATGACAAAGTCAACAACAGAAGGCAGATGATGGCATCTTACATCCTTACATCTTATCCATCCTTTCATGATACTACTTGCTAGCATTTACATGTTTTTCAGAGTGCTTAGAAGGCATTTTGCTACTGTGGAAGTGATGCACATCCCCATATGCTATATTCAAACTCTCAGTTAAATGAATTAATAATCCTGATCTTACAGGTCAGTCCTGAAGATGATTAATAGCAACTGTGATGAGTAACAAACGCCAACTAAATGATGTTCAGAACCCAGATGTCTGCCTCCAAGTGCACATGGAGGGTCTTTCTTCCTAATTGTCAAGGAGCACCAAGGTCAGGCACCGCTCTGTGAGGGAGGGGAGCAGGGACTGAGGAACAAAGGCAAAGCCCCACAGCGTCTGAGCAAGGAGAGTGGGTCTCAGCTGATAACAAGGCCATCCAAGAGTTCAGTCACCATCCAGACAGTACTGAGTGATAAGGCCAGTCTGAGGTCCAACCAGAAAGTCAGTGAATCAGTCAGAAGGGAGATAAGAGATCTGCCACAAATAAGGCAGCAACATAGCTTAAAAACAGTTTACGGGCAAATCTGGGGCTGGAGGGAAAAGCAGGGAGAAAGAATTCCCACTAAGGCTTCTCAAAGGGCTCTCTTCAAGGCTGGACACCTGCACAATTTCCAATGTGGACACTGAATCCGGGCAACCAAACCTAAGGGAGAGGGAGATGCACTTAATACCCTGACAATACTGACAGTCATTGATGGGGCAAGTCTTCTGAGTTTATTTGATGGTGGTGGAAGAGAACAGCCAGAGGTATGATGGTTATCATCTAAAGACGTCACAAAATCTGGAAGATATAGGGATTTTCCTCTGAATGAAAGTTCTTGTTTGAGACTGCAGATTCATACCTTTTAGTTTTTGAAATTAGATCCAACATTATATACTGGTTCCTAGAAACAAGCTTGTACCTGCCTTGTAATTAATCTCCTCAAATTCTAACAATGAGTCTTGCAGCTAAGCCACAGGCACTGTCCCTCTAAGTCTATAACAATTTGTGAAATAATATACAGATCTATGGAGAGGACATCTTGCATTAAATGAGAGTGAATCATGGAGTCACTGAAGTCCATGCAAACCTGGGAAGGCTGTTACTTCCATAGTATAAAGAGACATGGGACCTCAAGGGGCACTGACCTCTTGGCCAGGCTTCTTCAGAAAAGGAGTTACTTAGTTCATCCCTGAGTGAAGTCCGGGTATGTGTTAATATCCATCAAGTAGATAATTTCAGTGCAAACCACACATAAAAACTTGTTAAAGCCTACTATTTGTAATGTACAGGTAGTGCTCTGCTAAAGAATGAAAATGGTAGAATAATATAAATCTTAAAGATGTAGATATATATACATTTATACTTCATCATGGAAATATGCAAATCTTCTCTTTATCATCATGAACAATTAGCTTACAAAGCTAAGATACAAAAATATTTTGTCTTCTGTTCTCCCATAATTATTCTGGTCTGTTAGGGGAATGGGGGAGCAGAGGAGACTGCAATTTAATTCTAACAAAATTACGTGTCACACAAATAAGAAACATGCTACCCGGTATGGTTTCTTCTGAAGATGCTGACCTCATTAAACATTGTTTAATTACAAATCTTACATTGTAAGAAGCCTCTAAAAATAAACACATCAGTGAAAAAGAACACATAAAAGAAACAGCATGAAGTAGCAATAAGATAAGATAGCAATAATGACTACAATCACAAAGACTGTCACTCTGTCAGGTGCACAGAGATAGAAGGATCCTTAATTTTTAACAGAGAAAATATTTGTTTAATGCAGGAAACCAATTAAGAATCCAATGGAATCTTTATTTCTTGTTGCTATTTACTATTCCAATAATTGGGAAGAACAAGTGTCAAAGTGTTGGGAAAACTGCATTACATTTTTGCCTTTCATTAAAAAAAAAAAAAAAAAAAAAAGCAAAAACAAAACAAAAAAAAGCTTGGATTTTTCCTTGAGGAACAAACTCTTCTTGGTACAAACTTTGAAACTGGTCTGGGGGGGGGGGGGGGGCGGGAAAGTTTTTTTTCATAAAAAAAGTCCTACGTCCAATATTAAGGGTGTTTTATTAAACCTGTTCTATTTAGTGCTGTATTTTGACTTTGCCAGAAGGTCAATCTAATAGCTAGTTAAATAATTCTGGGAGCCAGAACCTCTTTCAGAACTGACTTTCCACCAAACAGTTTGTCACTTAGATATATTTAGGTATCTAAGATACATAACTTCACCTCCTTTATCATTTGAAGACTTCAAGTATTCAGGTATTTGTAGAACTATTACCTTCCTCTCTCCCTATCCAGGTTCTATAAGGGAGTTAGACTAGTTTGGTAATGGACCTACATATAAGGGGACACTGAAAAAAAAACCACTGAAGTTCTGTACTGATGCCAAATAGGATGACATTTTTGGTCATTTTCACCTCTTTCTCTAAATCACAGAATTCCAACATTTGAGGTCTATTGATCATGATAAACCATCAAAATTTTCCACAGACTACCTTACAACTTTACTAAGTTTCTGAAACACTCTTAACACTACTACTTACTTATCTCTACAAGCTGAAAAAAAAGACTGCTCAGTGCAGCCTTAAAAACTAGCAGTTCGTAACTATTAGTTTGATCAGCCAAAAAGAGGTTTCACAGCTTCTCAGTGCCTATGCCCACCTCAGTGGTTTGGGAAGAGAGACAGAGGACAGAAGGAGGACAAGCTCTCCATTTTAATAAACAAATAAATAAAAATCTAGGAAGTATCTTTGAAACAGCAGAAATCTTCGACTCTGTGTTCAAGAAGGAAACCAAAGTAGAGAGAAGACCAGGCTCACATATTAGCATAGAACATCTTCAGACCAGGGAGCTCCAGCTTTCATTGGTATTTAACAGCAAGGGAGACAATAAACCTTGGATTTCACCAAAAGAAATCCCAGCTCAAGTTTAAGCTTTTATTTCATAGTTTAGACTACCAGTTTACAAGAAATGTGGCTCTCCACTCCACATTACAGCTGAACTTGAATATTCTGGGAGATGTTTACAAAGAACCCATTCAGTTCTCTTGATCCATAAAGTAGAACAACCTGTTCTCCAAGTTTACAGATGCTTGTTACCTTCACAAAGATCCTTCTGTGTCCATCTCACTATTTTAAAAGGGTCTCTAGCCTGCAGTTTCCAGCTGCAGTTTTGGAGGATGATTAGAAAGCTATCTGTAGGGTTCTCCTGAGAACCTGGCATTCCTAATGTAGGGTAATGCATGTCTCTAACTCTGTCCATCTTCCTCTGGGAGAAATCCTCCAACTGATTACTTCAGAAATGCCTGGGGACTTTTTCAGTTTTCATTGCTGCTTTTGACAGTAACTGGAATCAAAATAAGGATTCTTGCCAGAAAGGCTTTAAACAAGTTTTTGTTCAAGAGTCACTGTCTGTACTCTGACTGCTGACATGAGCCCTTCACTAGCCTGCAGGGAAAAATGATTAAGACTCACCAACAGATAAATCCCACAAGGATTATACTCATCTTCCTGTCACTAACAATGACATAAACACAGTTCTATTGTAAGGATGAATCAAAGGTTATGCAAGAAGGCTTTTTCCAAATCCTCTTTCCCCATTTGGCCAATGCTGCCTCCTCTTTTCAACAGTTGTTAGATAGAGAGCCCAAAATTGGAAGTATGAGAGACGAATACGTTCACTGCTCACAGGAGAATTTGTGTTGGTTTCAGTACATTTATTTTCTTGCAGGTAATGAGGGTAGACAAAACTTACACTAAACAGTGTATTGAAATGCATTCCCATTTTCTGTTCCTTTGCCCAGGGCCATGTTGGAAATTCAGGACTAAGGTTTTCCCTTGGAGGAAAACTTTAGCTACAGGTTCAGAAGCAATGATTTCTAAGGGTCTGTCTCTTCCCAGGTGCTGAATGCAGTTTCTTTGGACTTAGACATCAGAAGCATTACACCAAGTAAGGATCCAGCCTCGTAATGCAGTACAATTTTGCAGGATGGAGAAATGATATGCAGTAAGATTCCTAATGTTAAGAGTGTAGCAAAAATCCCATCCTTCTCCTTGCCCACTTAAATTCAGTCTGTGAAATTCAGAAATTGATGAAATGTGTTTTCGCTTTTTTTGTTTACTATCTTGCAAGACAGTGTTCACATTTATTTTACATGCAGTCATTTTCTTGCTTCATATCTATTAAAAATGAATACAAAACAGCATGTTTTATTTCCCTTCTCTATCATTTATAGTTTTTTGCTTTTGATTTCAAGGGGTATACTATTGAACAGGCTAGATAATGCATTTTTGATGAATTTTTGAAACAAAAGCTAGACACAGTAGCATTGGTAAGTAAATTGTACCTATAAATAACTTCACAACAAGGTCAGAAATACAGTAAAGTGAAGTACACGTGAATATTTCTTGATTTAACACCTACATTTCCTCCCACTAACATAAAACATATTAGTCTCAGAGATACTGGGTATGGTATTTCCAAAGTTTTTCTGCATGGACCAGTAAATGATTCCCTCATAGCTGTGATTTTTCTCATAAAACAGAGGGTTAGTGCCAATTGCTAACATGTAGTGTGATGTGTTCCAGGACATTTTAAAATGCAAGATTTCTGCTGGCTTTCATCTGTATGTTAGGTAGTATGGAAAGGGATGGTGGTCTTCAATGGCACATACCTTCTGAGAAGTTACAGGCTATCATAGTCCTTTAGTTACGAATGTAGTAATTTTGTTCATCTGAACATGAGCTGGCAGTGTGCCCAGGTAGCCAAAAAGGCCAACATCTCCTTGACTTGTATCAGGAATAGTGAGGCCAGCAGGAACAGGGAGGTGGTCGTCCCCCTGTACTCTGCTCTGGTGAGGCCACACCTTGGGCACTGTGTTCAGTTTTGGGCCCATAACTACAAGAAGGACATCGAGGCCCTGGAGCATGTCCAGAGCAGGGCTACGAAGCTGGTGAAGGGCCTGGAGCACAAGTCCTGTGAGGAGCGGCTGAGGTAACTGGGGCTGTTTAGTATGGAGGAGGCTCAGGGGAGACCTTACAACTACCTGAAAGGAAGGTATGGGGAGCTGGGGGTCAGCCTCCTCTCACACGTAACTAGTGATAGGACTTGAGGGAATGGCCTCAAATTGTGCCAGGCGAGGTTTAGGTTGGAAATGGGGGGACATTTCTTCTCAGAAAGAGTGGTCAGGCATTGGAACAGGTTGCCCAAGGTTGGGGTGGTGTCACCATCCCTGGGGGTCTTTAAGGAAAGGTTGGACCTGGCACGTAGGGACATGGTTTAGTGGGTGACATTGGCAACAGGGTGATGGTTGGACCAGATGATCTTGGAGGTCTTTTCCAACCCTAATGATTCTATGATTCTATAAGTCGGTAGGGAAGAAGTTAACAATTCCCCATTGCTTATAGTGAATGAAATCTCTAATCTTCAATGCTAATACAAAGAGTTTTTCCATCAGAGGAAGTTATGTACCTTTTAAGCTTCTCTATTTTCTATAATCTAGTTGGAAAACTGAATTAACTTTGCATTTGTTTTTCTTTCTGGAATGTCCTTTCATTTTTATATCTTGTGTATACATACAAATTTCTATGAAATAGTTGGTCTCCAGTTTTTAAGAAAGTTCTAGGCTTGCTCCAAGAGCAAATTTCTTTAAGGGAAAGCAGAAAATATATTTGGCAGAAGTAGAAAGACTAAAAAAAATACTGAAAAAAAAAATCTGTTCAGATGAATTAATTTTCCTTTTTCTGAATTTTATCAATTTTTTAAATACAACATTTTTGTAACTGGATACTAGCCTTAATAAATTTCCTTACAGTAAAAACCTTGACCAGAATGATGCACATAGCACCTAGAACTTGCTGCTGTAAGCGACATCTGCATTTCTCATCACACTGATGTTTATTTTTAATTTGTTTTGCAAAAGACAACAACACAGTCTCTGCAAAAGTGGCAGGAAATTGTTCATCTCTGATCGACTGATATGTTGCAATTCACAGTATTTTACAGACTTGAAGAGAAGAAAAATATTTGTTCAGTATGAGCCTTTGCTAGCATGCACATCTTCCCTTCCCTCTACTTATTAAGTCTGCTTGTATACAGAAGTATGAAAAAGTGCTAAAAAGAAATATTGGTAATAAATTATGTTAGATTGAATTCTATCCATTTTATGACCTTCAAACATATTATCCCTATTCAGAAAGATAACTGTCCTCTTTGATGCTTACAAAGTCAAAAGAAATGCTTCTCTGTTGCTCCCTGTGTTCTGGGTTCTGCTTTGTTGTCATAATTTTCTTCACCATGCTCTTCCAACATGATTTTTCAAACCTTATTCACATTACTTCCTGTGAGAATGAAAGAGCATCCCAAATTTATCCCAAGTTCTGTCTCCTTTATATTAAAATCTTCTCATTTTTCAGAGCTTTCCATTTTAGTTTCAGCACCTAAAAGCCAGAATCTTAGCAGCTATTTTGGTCATAGTTCAAGTTAGTGACTGTCAAGAAAAATCAATGGATTTTGAAGTTGCTCCAAAGCTTCAAGCAAAATGTATGGCCCTTCCAATATTGGCACATTCGCACAATTATGTTAACCATCTCTTTTACATTTGGGTTGTGCTGTTCCACACATCTATAAACACTCAGTGGCATATAACACATAGGCTACTTCAGAGTTACCTACTGCATGTGGTGAGAAAGTGTGCTTAGGGAAAATATATTTTTTTCAGCTACTCAGGTTTTTATTTGTTTTTATTATTATTTAATATAATATAATTTGGATGCACAACCCATATTCTCTGTTCCATGTGCAATTCAAACTTTGTGGTTATGAGGGGACTGAGACAGGGACAGCTGGACCATTTATGGGATAAGGTGCAGAAATAGGATGAATGTGCAAAAACTAGAACTAGTGTTTCCATAGCTATTCTTGCAGCAAATTATTCACCGGTGTCTTACTACATGATTCAAACATTTTGTCTCTTATGTCCACTGATAATAGGCTTTTAGGAAAATCATAATGGAACAGCGCATTGTAAGGCCATGTCACCTGAAAGTCTCTTAAAAGAAAAGAAAAGAAAAAAAAAAAAAAAAAAAAAGCTTGTTGCATGTTGCATTTAGTTAGTGGTGATAAATGCTACCTTATAATTTGCAAACATATGAACACAGGCCTAAATTCCAGTATTTCAGTCAAATTTGAAGAAGGAAAAGAATAATGAAGTTTTTTGAATCTCCAAAGTAGAAGTCACAAGAAGAACAGATGAAATCCTGCAAGTCAGCTTGAAGTCTGCTTTTTATTTCTTTAGCAACAGACTGGATAAAAAAGACTTTCTTAAACTATTGAGATGTACATGGTTCTAGGTCAATTAAAAACAAAGACTGTTTCTCTCTAGATTTGTCTAAATTTTGCAAGACATACGTACATGTTTTATTTTAACAGCACGATGTAATTCTGTCACTTTAACTGGAGATAGCTACTGTATAAGTATTTAAACATACACTGAAATCCATGTAGATGTTTGTCTATAAATAGGGTTCCTTGGATAAAAAAAAAGATTTTCCTAGTAGTATAACCGATTTTCATAAAGGAAACCAGACACAGTTCCCTGTAAACACTCAATGTTACCTCACATTGATAAAAATGCCCTTTCAAATTCTGACCTTTAATTTTGTCCATTCAGACATGAGCAGGGTGTTATAAACTTCAGAAAAGTAATGATAAACTAATTAAAGGATTTTTCCAGCAATCTTATTTATCTTATTTCTTGTCAAAGGGTTAAGGTTTTATTCCAGAATCCATTTGAATCAACAGAGTGAAATCCTCTAACTTTAGGGGCCTACAGATCCCTAAATAAAAAATCATACTGTTAAGTGTATTGAGTGTATAATCACTATAGTCAATAGCAATTCCAAGCCACCTTTAGAATAATATATTAATTTAGAACAGCAGAATGTAGGGTATAACATACCAGTGGGAAAATGAAACAAACAAACAAGCAAACAATTTGTATATAGTTTAAAGTACAACAAACCAGTGAATGCCATAAGTTTGGAGAGCTCTTGATCTTCTAACAAACAAGAACCACTTATTTAGCTCAGTACTGCAAGAAAATAACAGGCTGCATGTGTAAGAGATACTTCCTGGTGTTCACATTTGAGTGCCATACACTTAAATCCGCTCTTACTGTATTTACAGATATAATTTCTACTGATGTCAAAGGGATGTGTGGGATGTGGAATACATCAAATACAATCAATACTTGGGTATTCTAAAGAAGTCAGAGTAGTCTTAGTCCAACCCTTTTCTCTTTATGAAGTTTGCTGTTAACGTTATTGTCGGCTTTCATGTAAAATCTTCAAAACACATGGATTGATAAAATTTTAAATGGCAAGGCATGCGCTACAACCTGCTGTCCTGGAAGGCAGAGGTGCTTTCACAAATACACATTCACAAAGACACACAATGATACTATATGAGAGAAGAGAGTGAAGATATGGCATGTATGGTAGATGCTTTAAGAATTTAAAGCAATTTTCTCATCACGGAATTAGTTATTACTAACTGAAGAATGTGCTTGGCATTGTATTCCTTGAAAGATACAATAAAAATCAGAAAGAAAGTGAGCAATAAGGTTATGATTAAAAAAAAAAAAAAAAAAAAAAAAAAAATAAAAAAAGTTAATGTTATGCTAAATATAATTCCATGACACTTTTAATATTCATGTAATTCTACTTTCAATATTCAAGCAGACAAAATCATGGACAAAACTGTCTGTGACCTGTTTCTCCACTCTTTTCCTGAAAGATATTCAACACCTCTCAATCTTATGTTTGAACTTATCTTCCTTACAAGATAGTCTTTGAAGTTTTCTTTTATTTTAATATAATTTTAATATTATTACTTTAATAATTCTAAAACTCCCTACACACACACTTCCTGGTGTTTTTCTGGAGTTCTAAATCACCTGAAATACTCATTTAAGACAGTAAAATATATCCTCTTCCTATCTTTATCTAGCTCCATTACAGAGCGATTTAATATTCTTTAAATTCAGATAGACGCAGTTTATACCACTGCCGCATGTTCAGTCACAGCAAAAGCCATGGATAATGCCATAAAACCAGTACAATTGATTTCCAAGGATAATTAGTTTCAAATAAATTAAATGATGTGTCTTCTAGATGTTTATTAATTCTGATTTTATTGTTTTCTTTTTCTTATTTATTTATTTTTTTTAACATGCTATCCAGGGAAACATTTTATTCAGAAAATAATTCTTATTATACAGAGAGCTGTAAGAAATAAATGTTAAGGAACAATCTACTTTAGCTTTGAGACTGTAAAAGATTGAGGCAAGCATTTCTAATAGGTACCAGACAAATTAAGATAGGGTCAAACTTCCAAATATGAATCTAATTTTGTGTCTTAAGAGAAACATTGAATATTTCTAGGCATATATTTCAGGAAAGCTTATCAGCCTGCTATGCTTCACGTAAAAATAAAGTGTGCTTGATTGTAAATGCTAGCTAGGTTTAAATGTCGTGTTCTTTAGATACTGAAATCTATGTTCGACAAATTTGGGGATGCATTAAAATGTAGAAAAGCAGAACTCATTACTAGTGATGGTCATAATAAAATATTTTACATTCTCTAGTAGCTGCTAATGAAACTAATCAAGGTTAGACCACTTAGAATAGTAGAATTTAGAAGTCTAAAATCAGCAGATTAAACACCTAAAAAGAAACACGCCATACCCACCCCACTCTTTAAATACACGCATAAAATCAGCTGGCATTAGAGTACTTAGAACAAAAGATGTTTCCCAGGCAAATACTACTCAGAGATGTAGCCAGAACAACCAAGAAAAACTCAATCCCCCTCTGCCATGGCTAAAGAAAAGTCAAGATAAAAAGGCCCTCAGCTGATTGCAATCCTATCTCACCTGTGGGCAATGGGAGATTCCCCCCGGCCCCCCGACCCCCCACCTCCTTGCCAAGACCAGTTTCAGCCATACAAAAAATGCTGGCCAGCTTGTTTATTTGGCAGGTAATACAGTAGTGTTCCTGTATGGCTTTGTGACAAGGCTAATGAGAGTGTGTTAGCAGAAGTACTGCTTCACTTTGGAGGTCTTCACAGAATCACAGAATTGTAGGGGTTGGAAGGGACCTCAAGAGATTATCGTGTCCAACCACCCTGCCAAAGCAGGTTCCCTAGAGCAGGTTGCCCAGGTAGGTGTCTAGACAGGCCTTGAATATCTCCAGAGAAGGAGACTCCACAACATCCCTGGGCAGCCTGTTCCAGTGCTCCATCACCCTTACCATGAAGAAGCTCTTTTGCATATTGGTGCGGAACTTCTTGTGATCAGTTTTGTGGCCATTGCCCCTTGTCCTGTCCCAACATACCACTGAAAAGAGGTTGGCCAAATCCCTCTGTCTCCCACTCTTAAGGTATCTGTAAACATTAAAAAGATCCCCTCTCAGTATTCTAAGGGGATGTATTAAGGGGATGTGCACAGCACTGCCTACAGCGTGCTCCCCCAGTGCTGCCCAGACCCAGAAAGCCCTACAGAGCACAACTCTCTGGCCTGAGCCCTAGTTACAGACCAGCCCTCCAGGCTGCACCAGAATGTTGCCTCTTCCATACCCCTGGGAGCAACCTCATACCAAAAACTAGGGCCTGTGCCTAGCACCTCCTGAACCCACACCCTCTCTCTATAGGGCAAGGGAGGGCTCATTCCTGCTGCCTGCCTAAAGCAGCCAGCTGCTGCACTGCAGCCTCCCCAGCCCTGCTTCTGGGGGACAGGCTGCTCTTGGGGACAGGGGGACAAGGGGAAGGGCAGGGGTCTCCAAGGTTGGTGACATGCACCCCGAGGACCGGACTGTCATATTGGCAGGGTGCCAGCAGGATGGGCTGCCATGAGGGCATGGACCCAACCCCTGGCTACAAGCTGGTTTCCTTGCGTGCCTCACTACCAAATGACATCCCTCCAAGGGAGACAGGCCCTGACTCTCCCTCCACCCCATTCACTGGCTGAGTGGAAATACACCGTTGCTGCACAGAGCCCTCCTTTCTCTCCCAGGAAGGCCAAGTTAAGCTGAAGCACTTCTAACAGGGGCCTAAAGTACAAGCACACTTGCTCTCTCACTTGCTTACTCACACCAGCTTGGGCAAGGGCAAGGGCAGGGGCAGGGAGAGGGGTAAAGTTGGCATTCCAGAAGAGAAAGAGAGCTCCGTGCAGCCAGGGCCTCAGGAGCAACCCCTCCCTCCCTTCCAGCAAGATGGGAGAGCCTCAGACCTGTCCCAAGGGGTGTCATGGAGGCCACAGACCTCAACATGCCAACGGGGGTTTCCCGGGAGGCAAAAGCCAAGGGTCGTGAAGCACCCCAGTGACAAGGTGTCATGCTGGCTGGGCTGATGGTGGGCAGAAAGATACAGCCCTGCTTACAGGGAGGGAGCCCAGCGCAAAACAGCCATGCTCTCACATGTGTGACCACAGCCCTGGTAACGGGGGTCCCTTTGCCCTGGCTGCCTCCTTTCTCTTGCCACCTCATCAGCTCTCTGCTCCTCTTGCCTCACAGCTTCATATCAGGACTCTTTTTTTTTTTTTTTTTTTTTTTTTTTTTTTTTTTTTTTTCCTCCTCCACCATCAGATGCTCGTCATTCCTCCTTGTTAACATGGTAAAAGATCTCTGCCTGACCTAGCATCCAAAAAAACTAATTCTACACTTGAATTAGTTATGCTATACAGATTATCAAATAGACATAGTTAAAATGACAGACTTTAAAACATCAAAATAGAAATGAAAATATAGGAAATGTTCTATTCTGAACCCTAAAATGAATCTTTTAGTCAGCATTTATGTTTGTTTTTGCTTCAAAATGGCCTGAAAGCTACATTATGAAATATTTACATTTCACACAGCCATGAAGTTCTGATTCTTAATAATCTTTGAGCTGAGCACTTGCAATTCCAACTGCCTTCAGCAAGAGCTGTGCTTGCTAACACATCTGCAAGTCATTTTAGGAGCATAAAACAAAAAGAGAACTGTAGTTTGTTAGTCTATCGAGTTCATTTTGCAGTCTGAAGAAATTTTCTGAAGAAATATAGTTGACGTAATCCCATGGGTTATAATTCCCTGGTGTTCCTGCCGTGCCTTAGCACATGGCTATCCTCCAGCCAGCCACTTGAGCACAGCTCTGGGCTGCCAGCAGGTATGACTCCCTGACTTAGGATTTAAAGTTAGCACAAATCCTTTTTCTGTACTTGGTAGCTGTAGATGCACTAACACCGTTTAGAATCCAGCCATCAGCCTATGGAAGTAAACTGTAAAAAAACGTTGTCTAGTTCTATGCAAGGGGCATACCTCAAATCCTGTCCCCAAATGATTATAATTTCTGGGTTCTGGTATGGGCTGTGAAGATTGTGAGGTATATATGGAATAGTATCATATCTACAACACAACCTCAACAGAGCATATCCATATTGTAGAAAAGATGATGCCTTCAAGGAGTTTGAGAACTTTGAAATCAAGTGTCCTTCAGAAATTCCTGAAGACAAAGACCAATGGTTTAATAGAAGAACTGTCAAGAGTGCTGAACTGCAAAACTGTTTTATGGGCATGCAAGTTCCATGTACTACGCATATTCTTTGAATTAGTTTATTAATTTAATTCTGCGCTTTTCTTTATCCAATTTATTTAATGATTTTAGACAGAAAAAAAAAAAAAACACACACAGCAGTAACAATATATGTTTAATATACTTTTACTTACTCAAACAATAAATTTTATTTACATAAATAATTTACTTCTAAATTCAAAAATGAAAAAAAGGATACTACTTCAATACAAGGAAAGATGAATGTTTTTCACTGGCTGATGCTAAGCAGAGTGAAAATCTTCTGCTTTGACCCAGAGCAGAACTGGAGACCTGCTGGTGGCCTAGATACAGACCCTGGGACACATGAAATTTTCTCTTCTTCACCATGCTTGGGCTATTGAGTGATGAGCCTTATGCCTATAGCACGGACATAACACAGATAATAACAGTAAAGAAGTGACTCTTTGAAAAAACCTAACACCTCTTTGGTTGCATTATCTTCTTGTTGCCTATATTTTTTCAAACATAATATATATATATATATATTTTTTAAAACTGATAATATCAGATAAGGATAAAACAGTACTTAATAATTAAAGAGCTTATACAAGGTGGTGTTTTTCTGTGGACCTGGAAAGTAAAGGTCTGCATTTACCAAGATTATACATTGTCTTCTTCCTTCTATGTCTCCATAGAAACACACAGTGATCTTTTGTCTAACAGATAGTAACCTAAGGATTTTAACTGTGGAGTCTGAATGTTACTATTCTGCAAAGAGCTTGTCTTAGTGAAAACACTTAAAATTCTATGGAATAATGAAGTAGTATTGCTTGATTAAAAGCAGTGTAAGATTTTAGTCTCTTGAGAAACAGCTGGCTTCAGGAGATAGTTCAGATATTAAAAAAAGGTGGTAATGAACGTCAGGGATGTCAGTAGTATCATTTCCAACATACATAATCCTCTTATTAAATTTGGTGTAGGATACACATGTAATCATGTGCACATGGAAAAAGACTGAGAGGGGAATCAAATAAGGTTGTTCTGCAGCACACAGGAAATTGCAACTGTTTAATGTTACCGTCCATCCTCTCATTTAAGTACATTTTATAAATATTTAGCAGGTGACTGCTGAAGGAGTAGTGTTTTTTGTTGTTGTTGTTGTTGTTGTTGTTGTTTTTAAAGCCTTTGAATAATAATAATGTTCCAAAGTAGAGGAGAGCTGGGCAAGGTCCAACATTTGGTATAAAGACAATGAAATTACCACTGAATTGTCCTGAACCTAATTCAAGCAGCAAGGAATGCCTTACTTTGGGACTGCTGAATTGGGACTGTGTCACCAAACACTCCAAAGGTCCCTTAGACAGGACCAAGATAGATTTTGGTCCTAAATAAAAAGAAATGTCAAAACATCTTCCTCAATTTCTCATAACTGTGGAGGTTTCTAAACCAAATAGAGATCTCCAATTACCCTGAGGAATTTCCATGAGCTTGCAGTTCTACATTCACTACTTGGTCCGGGAGTAGGATGCCCTCTTCTGACTCAGTCCATCAGATTCTCAAATCTGGGGAAAACAGCTCTCTGCCTTGATGGGACTAATGATGTTTGAAATGCTTAAGCAGAATTTATCCAACTCTTGATCTGGGGGAAGATCTATGTTTGTATTTCCTCAGAAGCAGGTGAGAGATGGACTGTGGACTCCCATTTCCTTGATGAGTTTACCAGGCCCTGTGTGAAGGCTAACAGTGGAAGAACCACTTTCACTGACTGTTTGTTGTAGTTGTTGGGTTGTTGTTGGTGGTGGTGTTTTTCTTTTTTGTTTGTTCATTTTGTTTTGTTTTGTTTTAATTTGATTTTGGTTTGATTTGAGTTGTTTCTTTTTTGTTTTGTTTTGTTTTGTTTTTCATTGACTAGGGAAACTTTAAATAGTTACCTGCCTAAGGTGTTTCTTCTCAGTATTTGGAAGTGTCAGCCTGAACTTGGCTTGAACTTTTAGATCTGGAAAGGGGTGACATTTCAGACTTTTATCACTGCCATTTCCTCATGGTTACATGCTATCAACATGATTTCTTGGTCTGCTATGCTGCCTGCCATGTAGTATAGGGAATCTGAAACTTGGAAAAAATTTATTAATAATCTAGATGCCCATATCTAGACATTTGTTTTCATATTAAGAGTTAGGTCCATACAGCCAGCATTTAAGTTGCAACATTGCCAGAGTTTGCAACTTTGCGTGCAGGATAACCAGACTTCTCCTATCACCTCCTTGGTACATAGAGGAATGGAGGAAGTGGTGGCTGTAATGGCAGAGCAGAGTAGAAGATAGCAAGGTACCTACCTGTCTGTCGTGGTTTAATCCTGCAGGCCACCAAGTACCACACAGCTATTAGCTCATTCTCTCCTCCCTGTCACTGTGGGATGGAGATAGAATTGGAAAAAAAAAAGAAAAAAAAAAAAAAAAAAAAAAAGAGAGAGAGATAAAAAGCACATGGGTTGAGATAAAAGTAGTTTAGTAGTTTAATAGGACAAAAAAATAAGGGATAACAACAATAACAATAACAATAATAATAAAAGAATATAAAAAACAAATGATGCGCAATTCAATTGCTTACCTCCTGCTGATTGATGACCAACCCCTCCCTAAACAGTGCCTCCCCCAGTTTTATTGTTTAGTATGATGCTGTATGGCATGGAATATCCCCTTGGACAGTTTGAGTCAGCTGTCCTGGAGTTTTCCCCCCCAGCTTCTTGTGTACTCCCAGCATTCTCGCTGGCAATGTGGTCTGAAAAACTGAAAAATCCTTGACTTTGTGTAAGCAACGCTCAACAAGCAAAACATCGGTGTGTTAGCAGCATTATTCTCATCCTAAATCCTAAATATGGAAGCATACAAGCTACTAGGAAGAAAATTAACTCTATCCCAGCTAAAACCAGAACACTGTCTTAAAAAATTACGTATAGGAGAAATAGCCTGTCTGAAACCCTTAAATTCCAGCTCCCCCCAAATAAATGCAATATAGGTGTAATATAAGCTTTTGCACTTCATGTACAAGGCACAAATTATAGAATATTCTGGTTATAACAAAGGAATGCTGAAAATACTCATAAATTTAATGTTCTTTCCCTGGTCACAGTGGTTAACAGATTCTGATCCTACACACTTGAATCTTGTATCATGGATTAACATGCCCATACAGCTTTCGAGATTTATCAAGATCTTCAAGATCTTCAAGTTAACAAGCTTCTAAATTTGCAACCCATTTTAAGCTGTCTGTATTCAATTCTGGAAAAAAAAAAAAAAAATAAAAAAATAAAAAAAAATGTCAGGGTTTTCTGGATGTACCATAATGACATACTGGGATTAGTAGACACATTAAGTTTCTGAAATCATTAGCTATGTCTTACATAGTACAAACAATAAAATGCATTTCTCTTTTGGTTGAAGAATTTCTTTCTTTCATTTTTATTTTTCTTTTGAATATATCCATAAATTCAGAACTAGGGATGTACTGTATAGTTACATTGAAACACACAAATTTCATTTTTGTGCAGACAGCATTTGGTTTTGGATATAGGTAGCATTCTTCACTACCTTAATTCTGATTTGCTCTGTTACTTTACATTTAAGGAGCAATTTAGGTGAAAACAGGATGAACTAAATTTAAAATCTTTGATGTGAATATCTAGCCACTAAATTTCAATGTTATAAGCAAGCTTAATGTAATAACAGATGAGGATTAAACTTAATTAAACTGTACCGTTTCCCATTTGAAATAAGCTGGTAATTCACAGGACAGTATACCTGTAATGTAGCATGTTGCATTTGGTTCCGTAGAGGCTGGATCCCACACTTATTAGCTGACTCTCCACTGGCTTCAGTGAATACTGTGTGAGTTTCTAATTTTGAAATTCTGTTTTGGATGATATAACAATGCTTCTAAGGATGGCTGAAGTAATACTGAAATATGAGCTCCTTAAATTCTTTTCTTCTAAAAAGCACCAGCCTTTACCCAAACTGACTTGGACCTTTTTTAAATAAATAAATACATAAATAAATACATAAAAATAAAAGGTCTTTAGGGCAAAATAACTCAGAAGAGAGAAGTCTTTAGTGCAGTAAACCCCTTAAAATAATTCCAGGGAGGCTATCTAATTCTAACAGCCACTAAGCCCAGCAAAGATGCCTGATGGGTTGGACTTCCTGCTTGTTCACTGATTTGACAATTAAGCTAGGCTAAATAAAAGAGTTTGTGAAGGAAAGACAGAATACATTTATTGCAGTTTCTTGTATCACTCAAGTTATTTTTTTCAGTATACCCAATCTACAGTAAATGTAGTATCAGCATTTTCCATTTGCACTGCTTGTGTCGCCTGTAGATGTCATGCATGGCTTGATCACAGTCTTCCTGTGAGTATTATCTTGAGACAAAAGTGTGAGAGGTACCTTTTTATTAATTATGCACTTTATCATCATTTCTTATTGGATATAGCATCTGGTTTTCATGGATAAATCTTCCATTATCCTCTTAACACTGCAATGAGAGAGAAGCTGTAAAATTTATTGAGGGCAGATATATTTGAAGACAGCTGTAATTCTTGCTTGCATTCTTCATGGCACATTCATTAGGACTTTATAAGCCACATTTAACACATAAAAGAGTGAATAGAGTGGTTTAAAAATAGGATGAAACAGATTTAATGTATTTAATATAGACATGCAGCAAGTATGGTGTACAGATATACTATATAAATATATGTTATATTACATATAAATATATATTATATGTATACATTATATGTATAATATATATAATTACATATTATATTATTACATATATATATGTAATATATGTTATATATATGTAATATGTTATATATATTACATATATACACATATATACATATATATGTTATATATATGTAACATAATATTGTATTATTACATATATATATATTACATATATTTATATATAAATGTATATGTTATATTACATATATATTTATATATATATAAATACATATATGCACGTTTCGATAAGATGCTGTAGCAATTGCAGCTCCTGGCTTGCGTGTGATATTGTGGAAGGAAAAGGAGACTTGGGCCTCCCTCCCTAAAGTCCAAAAGTTGAGGTCAAGGCACTGATTCTTTGGGAACTTTGAGCAGATTGGGATTCAGCTGTAGTGCATGCAGAGTGGAGCAAGGGGCTTGCGTGCAGTAAAGGACAGCCCATTGATAGTCAGCAGTGGCAGCGGTGGGCAAGCAGCGGCAGTGGCTGGCCATTTAAATCAGGCATCACTGCTTTGCTGCCATTAAATCGGGCATCGCAGCCATTTTGCAGTTCTGCGGCTGACTGGGGGTGAAGACGGGCACACCTTCTTTTCCACCATTGAGGCCACCCGACGCAGCCAGCAGAGCCCCCAGGACCCGGCAGCCCTCGGGAGGAAGGCTGATGAGACATGGGTGGAGCCAGCAGCTCCCCCTCCTCTGCCATTCAAAGGCAGCCCGTAGGGGCATGAGTCATTGTAGGCGACTGCCTTCTCAGGGAACAGAGGGCACTATATGTCGGCCTGACCCTACTGGCAGGGAAGTCTGCTGCCTCCCTGGGGCCTGGGTCAGGGACATTGCCAGAAACCTTCCCAACCTGGTTCGCCCCTCTGCCTACTATCCTCTATTGATAATCCAAGTTGGCAGCAATTAAATTGCTATGAGAAGCCTGAAGGCTATCAAACGGGACTTTAGGGGACTGGGATGATTAGTACATGGAGCAGGAGTACACATGGTGTTTTCCTCCATCCCTACAGTGGCAGGGAGGGGTACAGAGAGGACCCGGAAAGCTCACCTGATAAACACGTGGTTCAGAGGCTGGTGTCAACAAATAAATTTATTTATTTATTTATTTATTTATTTATTATTATAATTATTATTATTATTGACCACAGGGAGCTTTACTCAGCACCCACCCTGATAGCTTCAGACAGGTCCCACCTATCTCTAAGGGTAAAACAGATACTAGCCCAGGAGCTGGCAGGGCTCATTGAGAGGGCTTTAAACTAAGTAAGAAGGGGGATGGGGATGACATATGGTTCATTAGAGATGAGCTGGGGGGAACAATGTCAGGGCCCGGGGAGAAGGCAATGGCCCAACTGAAGTACATCTACACTAATGCACACAGCATGGGCAACAAACAGTAGGAGCTGGAAGCCATTGTGCGGCAGGCAAACAATGACTTGGTTGCCATCACTGAAATGTGGTGGAACCACTCCTATGACTGGAGTGCTGCAATGACTGGCAGCAGCCCCCAGGGCTCATATTAGGGCCAGTTCACTTTAATATCTTTATCAATGATCTGGATGAGGGGATCAAGTGCACCCTCAGTAAGTTTGCAGACAACACCAAGTTAGGTGCGTGTGTTGATCTGCTCAAGGGTAGGAAGGCTCTGCAGGAGGATCTGGATAGCCTGGACCGATGGGCCGAGGCCAACGGTATGAAGTTCAACAAGGCCAAGTGTCGGGTCCTGCGCCTGGGGCACAACAACCCCAAGGAGCACTACAGGATGAGAGATGAGTGGCTGGAAAGCTGCCTGGCAGAGAAGGACCTGGGAGTATTGGTTGATAGTCAGCTGAATATGAGCCAGCAGTGTGCTCAGGTGGCCAAGGCCAACAGCATCCTGGCTTGCATAAGAAACAGTGTGGCCAGCAGGGCTAGGGAAGTGATTGTCCCCCTGTACTCAGCTCTGGTGAGGCCGCACCTCGAGTACTGTGTTCAGTTTTGGGCCTCTCGCTACAAGAAGGACATGGAGGTGCTTGAGTGTGTCCAGAGAAGGGCAACAAAGCTAGTGAGGGGTCTGGAGAACAAATATTATGAGGAGTGGCCTAGGGAGCTGGGGTTGTTTAGCCTGGAGAAGAGGAGGCTCGGGGGCGACCTTATTGCACTCCACAGCTACCTTAATGGAGGCTGTAGCGAGGTGGGGATTGGTCTATTCTCCCACGTGCCCAGGGACAGGACAAGGGGGTATGAGCTAAAGTTGTGTCAGGAGGTTTAGGTTTGCTATTAGGAAGAAGTTCTTTACTGAAAAGGTTGTTAGGCATTGGATTGAGCTGCCCAGGGAAGTCACCATCCCTGGAGGATTTTAAAAAAATTTTAGATGTAGAGCTTAGTGATATGGTTTAGTGGAGGCCTTGTTAGCGTTAGGTCGGAGGTTGGACTCGGTGATCTTGGAGGTCTCTTCCAACCTAGATGGTTCTGTGATTCTTTGGGAGGGAAGAAAGGAAGTAGACAGCCTTTGAGGCACCGACAAGAGCAGATGGGATCAGTTCAATCCTGGGAAGGTTATGGGAAATTTTTAAATTAAAATGCAGAATTGGGGAATCCCTACACTACACACTATGAACACTGTGGGCAGGTTTGTTTTGTGTTTTGTTTATTCTCTCCTCTCCAGCAGATCTGACTCATCTGTATTTAAAGATATATGTTAGTAGATTATTATATCTGTCTCGTTTAAAGGCTGGCTTCCATTGGTGCTTTAGAGAAGAGGTGGGGGTAGTTCCACTTTCTGATTCTGGTCCAGTTTTTGTCTTGTCTCATCCATGTTTTCTCCCCCCTGGTCATACCCTTGCATGTCTACACACACACAAAAAAGACTATTCACCTGCCCCAGTCAGAAAGGTGAATAAAGACATCTGACGTCTGACTACTTTGTTGGCAAGATTTCTGTGACTGTGGCAGTAACAAAAGCACATACAAGAGCTATTCACACCAAGTCATGATAGATCTTCACATGCCATCCTGACTATTTTGTCTCTGTATATACAATAAATTATTATGTCTTTCTGTATAACACAGGAGCAAGATTATCACAGTCATATAAATGGTCTTAGAGTTGGTATGAAACAGGTGCTCAGAAAGTAAATGTATCTGTGATTATTATGTACATTATGTATATTTGATAATTAAATTTGGTAATTAAAAAGGAAAAAAGGAAAAAAAAAAAAAAAAGGAAAAACAACCAACCAACGAAACAAAACAAAACAAAACAAACAAACAAACAAAAAAACCACAACTTTCCTAAAGCTGTAGGAAGAAACAGTAGAAATTCCTTCAGAGGAACAAGAAAGGGAAGCAAAGGGACTAAAGTTAAAGGTGAGAAGAAGAAAGAATATTGCAGGATACTTGTTCTAGAAGGTGTGTTTTAGCTCAGGTAGAAGTGATTGGTTTGGGACATGGATATAGTTGTATAGCCTATATTCTGCAAGAAATCCATCTAGATTATTACAAAGTCCCATCTAGCCTTAAAATCTATGAATTAAGAGATGTAAAAGGCAACAAATATGCAAATTAGTAATATATCCTAAAACATGAATCCAGTGCTCCTTCTCCCAAACAACTGTGTCCCATTTGCTGAAGTCAAGAGAATTAAACTACCACAATCACAATACAACTGAAAGATAGGCCTATGTCTTCTAGAACATTTTAAAAATAAGCAGTTTCATAACATTATGATCTTTCACAGCAGTGATTTCATTGCAGTATGGTTATATAGATTTGTTTTCTTGAAAACAGGCTTTGGGCCATTTTATATCATACCTCTCTTTCCAATGGAGGTCTTCGATCACTCTTACAGTGATGTTTAGGCCATATATTTCAGTGGACCTTGGGCAGATCATCTCCTAAATTTCTTATGAAATTTTAAGCCTTAAAACCAAAAAATAAATTTCATTGTTGGGCCTTTACAAGATATAATTAGCACATTACACCTTCAGCCTCATGCCACTTGCCTATCCATTCTCTGATCTTTCTTTCTGTTTAATCATGAATGGTGGCATATTTTCAAAGTAATTTTCATAATAATAATAATAATAATAATAAAATAAATTGTAACTACAGGCACTAATCTAGAACAGAAATATTGCAAAGCATGAAATAGTTTATGTGCTAAGTAAGGAGCATGTCCTTCAGCACAGTGTTTACCTTGAATTCAAACCTTCTTGTAACATGGAATTTGCCTGTTGCCAGGTGGCTGTAACAGGAGATCCTGTTCCTGCTACAGCAATGTATGCTATAAATTCTCTCTTGCTGGAAGAAGGCAGACTGTGGGCTCTGTTTTAAGTGATTTGCATCAGGAGAAAGAAAAGCTTCCAGAGATTAAAAACAAACAAACAAATAAATAAATAAATAAATAAATAAAATAATGTGGGAGTTTTATTCTCATGTATTTTTACAACAGCACTGGCATACTAAGTCTGGGGTGGCCAGACAAGGAAGTGTGTTTTCCTTAACATTGCATATTTGATTATAAAAATTTGTAGAATTAAATCTGTGTTTCAAATGGAAAAGAAAGTGGAAAGCAAATGGAAATGAAAAGATGATAGAATCAACCAGTTCCTTTCTCTGCTCCTCCAGGACTCCAGGATACTCTGAAAGCCAAAGCCACAGTGCCGAAGAGTACAGCTCTAGTAACATCAAGAGAATTGCACCACATAAACCAACTGAGGATTTTTCTCCTAGTTAAGATGTAAGACCCTATTCTACAAATCATGTTTTGTTTCACAATTTATCCTGATTATTTACACTTTGCATTGCTACACATATTGTGTTCAACTATTAATTAAATTATACTTTAGTTTTTCTCTTTTCTATCTTATGCTTTCTTTTGCAACAATTCAGGGCGGCTGTAAATGGACACATTACTGGAAAAATACACACACACACACAAAAAAAAGACAACACACGAATAACAACAAAAAACACTTTGACACTTTGATCAGAGAAGAGATAGGAACAATTCTGTGCATTCAGTCAGATTATAGGACACAGGCTTATTGCCAAAAGGTGTCACTAGAAAGCACTGGGAATGGTGCGTCATGTTTCAGAGATTCTGAACTGTAACACAGCTTTTATTTCAGTTTTTGTTTTCAATGCATAAGAATTGATCTGAACTGACTGTGCTGACTACTTGCAATATGCTATACTTCCTCTGCACTTATTATATTACTTTTTTTTTTTTTTCAAGAACAACTAGACAGAGCAATTAGTATGACTGTAGAAAAAGGTATTATGGGGTACTGTGGACTAGTATATGAGAAGAAATAAGAATCATTCAGAAATCAACTGTGTGAAAGAGTATCTATTACTTCAGTTACAAAACCACACCTATATAACATTACTCTCACTGTAGGGTAAAACACTTGCCAGTTAAGGAGCATCACAGTTAGGGATGTCTAATCACCCATAATTAATTTTTTATTGCATATACATTAGTACATATTCCCATGCCACTTTTTCCTTGGAACATCTGCCTCCTGTGCACAAAATTGTAATTTTCATTTATTAACCAGTTATTTAATAAATTTATGTTCACCAAAGCCTTACAATAACTTAATTTTCATATTGTATTTTCAAGACACAGTTATTAACTATGTTTGCCCTAGGTAAACATCACTATATTTACTTAAGGATCATAGTGTTCTAGCCTTTGGAACTGTGGGGGTCAGATCCTGCTCTGAAGACTCAGCTTTGTTGAAATCAGTACTTCAGTAGCACCTAGGACTGGATCTGGTTCCCAAGCTCTCAGCTGAACCTCACTCACTCACTCCAGGCACCTCTCACTCACTCCAGGCACTTGATGCATTAATGAACTAATCTTTTCAAGATCCTTCTGAGATGACATAGGATGTGAGATGTCTTATGTTCTACATATAGATGGAAGATTGCTAAACTACAGAGATCAAAAATAACTTGGATGCTCAACTTGAAACATAATTTGTCCAAATAATTTTATTTTAAATAAGCAGTCAGTATCCATAAATTTTAAATATGAAACACCTTTCATTGGCATGAGTGTTAAGCCCTGCATGCTAAGCACTTCTACACTTCAGACATCAGGCAGGAACCTTCAAGTGCAATCTCTCCTTTTCTAATAGCTGTAGTATGAAGATCATTTGCAGCATCTGCAAGAAATGTCATAGTAATATGATATGTGATAGTCACTTTAATTACAAAACTGCAGTTCAGTTTCAGACCAGGTATTTCATGTGTGCTGAAGGAGATAAATGTACTAGGCTTTTTTGTTTTAATTTGCTTAACTTGAAGGGTGCTTTGCAAAATCTTTGTACAAGGGGATACAGCTGTGGTTGGAGGAGGAATAAGTTGTTAAGATAAGTGTGCTTTCACCAGATGTTTCATCTGCCTGCACAAAGTTAACTACTCATGTGCTTTCCTTCCTTACCCATTTCCCTGAAGAGATATGTGCCTTCTGGATTAGAATTTCTCTGCAGACAAACTTCTGATGATTCTTTGGCAAAAAGTAAAAAATAAAAGTGTCATCTTATGATAACTCTGAATGTCACATATTTCATCAGCAAAGTAATAGCTTTTAAATTCATATAAGTCTCTGTCTAATGAGAAATTAAAGTAACTGGTAAAAATAGTAGTTTATCACCAAAAGACAAAATTTGTTTAAAAACAGACAAAGTAGTGATAATTAGGAATTGTGGAGTCTATACTGAACTTCAGAGAGTATATATAAATTATTTTCTTCTTTCCCTAAGCCTTGAAAAATTATATCCTTTCCTGCCCAGTCCCCTTGGGATCTTCATTCGAGTTCCATTCTACTTGTTTATCCTGTCCAAATATTCTCAAGCTTTTTAGTTCAGTTCCAGTTTCAGGATATTGCAGAAATCAAAATGCAAGATGCTGAATTACTGGAGGAATGTTTATGTGTTGGTAGATGTGTCCTTACTCATTTTAGTTGAAAGGTATCAGGAAGATTGTTTTAAACTTCTGTAAAGCTTCACTTGCATAATGAATCAAAGTCAATTAATACCTAATTATAAATGGGTGTAACAAACAGGGTAGTATTTAGGATAAATAAATAAATAAATAAATAAATAAAACATAGCAGAGAATACTTGGAAAATAAAATACAAGATGTCTGTTTTGGATGTGTTGAACTGACAAAAGTGTGGAAGCAAATCAAAAGAGAATGATGTTTTTATCTGACTGAAGGGTTTTACATGGGGTGCAGCAGGATCAGGGTAGCAATTGAATTTGTGTTCACAGAAACAGAATTTGTAAAACAATAAAATATGTCCAAGACCTTTGGACTTCAGATGTTGGACTAGATGATCTTGGAGGTCTCTTCCAACCTAGATGATTCTTTGATTCTGTGATTCTGTTGAAGGCCAGACAGAAATGTAGAAACAGGAAGGCAAATGAAAATTATGGAGAGGGAGGGTAGGAAAAGATCAGCTGGGATTCAGGAGGGATGGTTCATAAAGCACTATCAGTAGCCCTTGCAGATGGGGACAGTTCTGCTTTTTGTCTGTGAAAAGGCCATCACAGATGTTGCCAGTTTGAAAATGGGCAAGAAAGTCAACAGTGAATGACCAAGAATCAGCAATGAGCTCTATGGGTTGACACTGGTCATAAACAACACACACAGGCCCATATGGATGGGGCCTTCCAGAGTCTTGAGAAGAAAGGAGAGCCACACCAAACAAACAAACAAACAAAAAAACACACCACCACCACCACCACCACCAAAATATGGAAGAATCAAAACAAAAAATTTTAATGTCATCCTAGTTGGTGAGAAGGGAACAAAAGGAAAGGAAGTTGTAGTGATTCGGCTTGGAAATGGCTGCTGTATATTTCCTGAAGGTTATCTTTGTGTGAAGAGTATTGAATATTGATCAAATTGTAAGAATATTAAAATAATGTATTATACAATTTGGCACATTATTCATTTAGAAAATTGTCCTATTTTGACATCTGTGGAAGTTTTTATTCATTTAATCCCAATCTGGCTTTTATTTTAATATAATGCTTTTAAAACATTTTAATAATGAAATGTTAAGGCTTTATGTAACAAAGCAATAAGATCCCCTTCCCATCCCCAAGTTTTTTTGTGATCTTTTTGAAAGGATGTTTTCTAGGTCATTTTAATTCCATTTCATAATGGAAAATAAAATAATAAAATAAAATAAAATAAAATAAAATAAAATAAAATAAAATAAAATAAAATAAAATAAAATAATCATTTCCTGAAGAATTGAATTATTCCCTCTTGACTTGTTTCTTTGCTATTTCAAAAGGCATTGTGCAACTTGGAATGGAAAGAAGAACACTGAGCTAATTAAAGATAAAATGAGAACAATAAGAATTAAACAAACAAAAACAAAGCAAATGCATACAGAAAACAGCCCAGCAAAAGCCCAAAGGAATGTTTAATGCCATCTTTTTTTTCAAGCAATCAAGACAAATGACGTCAAGATTTCAGAGTGCTACTTGGGAAAAACAGTAACTGTACAATACAAATTTCATGGCCCACCCAAAACAAAATAAATGCAAAAACAACTAGTTCTTGCAAGACTGACAATAATATTTCTACCCCCTCTATCTCTATGTCCTTGTTGCATCCTAATCCCTACTTCTTTCACAGAGGAACATTTTTTATGGAAAAACAAATGATAAAAATGAGCAGAAGCTTAAGGGAACTGAAAAACAAAACAAAACAAAATGAAAATATTTAAATATTTTAGTTAATTGTGCTACAGATGCTACATATAGTCAGTTTAAGGAGCTTGATATATAATTTCAATCACAGATGGACCAGTTTCAATAAGTATGTCCATAAAGAGGTATGGAAGCTGTCAAACACTTTAAATGGTCTAAAAGGTTAAAAGTATATGTTGATGTGGAAAAGGTAACACAAAACATCAAGCAAGACAGAAAGATGTCAAATACAGGTTAATATATTTTTACTGTTTTCTATACATCTTCCATATAATTCTTTTTACTTGTCTATGATCATCCCAGAAAAAAATGGATCAAGAACAAAAGTTCTATTAAATTAATTATTTTGACTAGCTCACTTTAATACACAGAATTAACACTAGTAACATTTTATAGAGGTATCTCTAAGAGGAAGAGAAGACAAGCTGTAGGCATACAGAGATGGGAAAGACAGAATGAAATGGTGTGGTACAACCATGAAGTAGAGAAAAGGGCAGCTGAAAACTATAATTGAAGGTAATGGACAAGAGACCTTAGAAATTACAATGCAAAGATCAAGGATGATAATTTTACCCCGGAGTTAGCACAGAGCTGGTGATGATTTAATTAAGGTCACTAACACGGAATGAAATGATTCAGGAGGCTCAAAGGTCTCACAACCCTATTCCAGAAGTTTCTCATTGATTTTTTTTTTCTCATTTTCCTATACTGTAAAACTCTCTATTCAGTATGACTGCTGTTTATTTCTTATAACTCCATAAAGTATATGAGCAAGGATGAACATTACTGGTATTTTCACAATGAGACTGCAGATATCTGGAGTCCTTACTTGGAAGTCAGCATATAGCAGCAGGAGTCCAAATCATTTATACCAGCTTCTAGTGCAGCATGTATTTGATGTAATGTATTTTCTACATAGCAATTTACAGATTTACAGATGAAGGAAATTAGCCAGTGTAAAGAGAAAATAAAATATGTATCTAAGGCCAAACATCAGGAAAAAATAAAAACTGAGTAATTATGACAAAACAAAACAGTTATAGATGGATAGCACACATAGATGATGGAGGCAGGGATAAAAAGTGATTATACAACAAATAGTGAGAAACATAATTGGAAAAATGATAACAAAATAAAATACTGGAATTGTTACCTGTAACTAATTGGAACAGTTACCACAGTGGCAGGCTCCAGTGTAGCCTTGTCATGATCATCTTGGGAACTTTAATTCAGGCAAGTGCTTTGCTTTTTTTAAATCAGTATTGTGTTAGTTCCCCCATAATGATTTGGCCAGATACCACTCAGCACTAGAGCAGCACATGCTATTGCTGACCAAGAACCAGGACCTTCTTGGAAACACAACATGATCTCTCACTTTTTACACCCACTCAGCTTTGCGCATAAAATAACTTCACAAGTGCCATGAGAAGAGCCAGTTCAAGGATCCATTCACTTTCTTGACTATATATAGTCAATCTGAGAAAATCAGCCCTTCAGAGCTTGCTCTTTCACTCTTCATCCCTTTCTGTTCTGCCAACCATGAGACAGCAACACTACTGAGGTTTTTGCAAAGCCTTTTGTTTTGATGTGGAAGTGAAATGCCTACATCAAATGAACTTCACCTATAGTTACCATGAGGATTTGTTACAGGTTGTTTTTTGTTTTTGTTACAGGTTGTTTTTTGTTTTGTGTTGTTTTCATTTGTTTGTTTGATGGTCCGGTCTTCTCAAAGACTCTGTGTCATGCATACTCTAAATGTGTCATACAAACTTTTGTGCTACCAAACCCTTAGTTCTAGCCTCAGTGATGGTTTTTTTCAAGAGCAGGATCATAGAATCATAGACTCATAGAAAAATTAAGGTTGGAAAAGACTTTCAAAATCATCTGGTCCAACCAGCACCCTATTACCAATGTCACCCACTAAACCATGTCCCTACACACCGGGTCCAACCTTTCCTTAAACACCCCCGGGGACTGTGACTCAACCACTTCCCTGGGCAACCCGTTCCAATGCCTGACCACTCTTTCTGAGAAGAAATGTCTCCTACTTGTTTTAACTGTTGAAAAGCAGGGCTTACACTGAGTCAAGGACTTTTAAGCTTCTCACACTGCCCTACCAGCAAGGAGGCTGGAGGTGCAGGAGGAGCTGAGAAGGGACAGGTGACCCAAACAGGCCAAAAGGGTATTCCATACCATATAGCATCATGCTGGCCAATTAATGTGGGGTGGCTTGCTGGGGGATTGGAAGGGTCCCAGCTGCCCAGGGATAGGCTGGACATTGGTCAGCGGGTGGTGAGCAATTGCATTGGGCCAAGCCCTAGCATGTTGAAGTGATTTGTGTATTACAATACAAGAACTTTCTCTCTGAGAAAGTTCTTCTCATACATTTCTACCATATTTGCTTATGTCCTAGCAAAGAGCTGGCCAATTCTCCTTATATCTGCTCTTTAGTGAAATATCCTTCAGCAGCTGGAAGTAGATTCTCTCTCATTTCTTTCTTTCTTCTTTTCAATGAGCAGTAAAGGCTTCTTTTCTTTGCTTTCTCATGGTTTGCCTATTGCCTTTGGTCCTAGATGCTTTGCTGCTTTCGGAGAATACTGAAGGAACTTGTGAACCAATCTTGAGGCAGGGGACAGGAAAGAGAGGTTGCAGGACTGAGCAGGAGAGCTGCTTGTGGGAGAGGGGTTGCAGGACATTTTTGAGACAGGAATTTTGAGAGCTGTGACTGGACTGGGGGGATGTTGTTCTGTTAGATTGTGATTCTTCAACTGCTTGAAGAATCTGTGATTTTAGTATCATCATCATCAAATGGTCATTCCTGAATAAAGAGACATTTAAGGATCAGGACTGATTTAGACTTTAGCTGGCAGAGTAATTGCTGATTGAGGAATTGGTAAATGTGGATGGCAAGAGTTTCTAAGAATGAGGGACCTAAAATGATCTTGCTCAAGTTCCTTCAAGAAATAGACTCTGTTAAATGAACCTCACAACAGTAATTGGTAAGGGAAAAATGAATACTAGGAGAGAGATTATAATGCCATAACCTTCATTTAAACTATCTTGTGGTTTGGAAAGCAGAGGGACTCATGCATTTCTGTTTGTTTGTTTTTTCCTTTTCTGGTCTGACTCAATATTTTGTTGTTTGAGATTTGAAAGACAGAGATGTAAAAAGACATGATGATATTTGAAAAGGCTAATCTCCTTAGCATGCAATTTGTTTCCAATGCATGGAGAGCAAAGGAATTTCTCCTCCACAAGCTGACTCAAAGGAGGTAAATTGGATGAGTATCACCCTCTGCTCCCAAAAGAATAATTAATCTATAACAAAATTACCTACAAAGTGTAAATGAAGAAGGTAGTGAATAGGAAAAAAAAAAAAAAAAAAAAAAAAAAAGCAGAGGGGAAATAACTGTGTGTGTGTGTGTGGTGTGTGTGTGTGTTATGAGAGTCTAATATGTTCCAGCAGAAAAACTTTTTATATGAATAGCAACTTCTGTCTTAAGGAGTGGTGAAAAGGAGGTAATATCTTGCTGGAGTCCATCTTGTTAAGAAATGTTTTTCATAAAGTAATTGTGCTCTAGTGGCTTAAACAACTTAATGTAAAGACTCCGTCTGCTAAAGCTGAACATCAAGAATTTGCCACAGTGAGAATATATTTTGCCTCATGATTTGCTACTTAGCAAAATAATATTTTTTTCTACATATAACAAAAAAATACTACTGCAATAAAGCTGTTTCTAAAAAACAATACAGCTGAAAAAAAAAAGTAATAAAACAAACACACCAAAAATGATTTAGAGAGAGATAGAGAAGAAAGAAATAACAGTTATTAAGATAATTAATCAAACTGAGAAAACGTGTCTACCTAAATCTTGTACAAAACTGAAAGCCATACTAACTTATCTACAAATCTGCTATTAGAGGCAGGGTTGACTCTGTGAACAGAATGTAAATTCAGGTATTACAGGTTTTTGTACTTTGTTTGTGGTTTTGTTCTAGCCATCTTTAATTGTATTAAATGATGAATAAAGCAATTTAACTCAAGTATGTTAGCTCATGTGTTACGGTGAAAAGGAGAAGATATGATCAATAAGTGTGTACAGTTGAACTCCATGTAGATTCCATGATTTCCATCCAAGATGATCACAGAATCACAGAACTGTAGGGGTTGGAATAGACCTCAAGAGATCATCGTGTCCAACCCCCCTGCCAAAGCAGGTTCCCTAGAGCAGGTAAACCTGATATGATACCACACAAAGCTGCACAGAATTTTTTCTTCAAGACAGCAGAAGCTTCATGTACTGTAGCTGCCTTCATGCCAATACAACTGGAAGGATGTGGCATCTAAGTAGCTCTAAGATTGTTCAAATAACAAGAGTGACTCCTCTTCTGGCCAGGTAAAATGGACTGTGGTGTAGCAGTCAGTAGAGATTATACTTTACACTCATTAAGTTATATAGGTCAAAGCCTACATGGATACAGTCTACATAAAGCAGTATCAATCATAACACTTAATTCACAGCATAGCTGCATCTGAACAGAAATCACAGTGCACATCAAGAGTAAGACACATCATCAGCTCCATAAGACACACCAGAGCTGCAGGGAAAGGCAGGTTAATTAAGTTATTGAAATAAAACTGATCTGAAACTAAGTTACAGATTCTTATTTTGCATATAGAATATATATTTGGCAAAATATTTTAAATTGTATTTTTAAAAGCAGTTGAAAAATTTTGGCTAATCTTCATTATAGGTAACAAACAGGATTAACTTCAGCAAAACATTTTCCCTACTTAATTTGTTTGCTTGGTCAGTTTGAATTTTTATGTAATTGCTCTCATCATGTCTCTTGATGAATTTGTCTTATCACAGTTATTTAGTGAAGCAACAATATTTATGCTGCATCATTTATAGTCTTTATATGAGTAAAATTAAGTGTGTGCCAGACAGTGGTCCTAATTTTTCTCTTAGGGAGAAAACCTTTGTAAATAAGTAGAGAACAGGTGAACATAAATAATTTCTTCAAGGGAGCTGCAGCTCTACAACATCATAGTTAAAGGTCTTTTAATACTAGGCCAAAATACATGCTAAATAAAGCATCCTTGATTTCCCACAGCATTCTTCTGGAGAAACTGACTGCTCATGGCTTGGATGTGTGTATGCTTCACTGGGTAATAAACTGTCGGTGTAGCCAGGCCCAAAGAGTTGTGGTGCATGGAGTTCAGTCCAGCTAGAGGTTGGTCACAAGTGGTGTCCCCCAGGACTCAGTATTGGGGCCACTTTTCAATATTTTTGTCAATGATCTGCATGAGGGGATCAAGTGCACCCTCAGTAAGTTTGCAGACGACACCAAGTTGGGCATGAGTGTTGACCTGCTCGAGTGTAGGAGGGCTCTGCAGAGGGATCTGGATAGGCTGAACCGATGGGCTGAGGCCATTTGTATGAGGTTCAACAAGGCCAGTCGCTGGGTCCTGCACTTGGGGCACAACAACTCCATGCAATGCTACAGGCTGGAGGAAGAGTGGCTGGAAAGCTGACTGGCACAAAGGGACCTGTGGGTGTTCATGGATAGCCGGCTGAATATGAGCCAGCAGTGTGCTCAGGTGGCCAAGAAGGTCAACAGCATCCTGGCTTGTATCAGGAATACTGTAGCCAGCAGTAGAAGGGAGGTGATCATCTTCCTGTATTCAGCTCTGGTGAGGCCACACCTCAAGTACTGTCTTCAGCTTTGGGCCCCTCACTACAAGAAGGACATCGAGGCCCTGGAACATGTCCAGAGAAGGACAATAAAGTTGGTGAAGGATCTAAAAAACAAGTCTTATGAGGAGCATGTGAGAGAACTGTTTTTTTGTTGTTGTTGTTTGTTTTTGTTTTTGTTTTTGTTTTGTTTTTTTAGTCTGGAGTAAAGAAGGTTCAGGGGAGACCTTATTGTTCTCTACAACTACCTCAAAGGAGGTCGTAGCAGGGTGGGATTGGTCTCTCCTCCCAAGCAACAGACAATAGGAAAAGAGGGAATGGACTCAAGTAGGACCAGGGGAGGTTTAGTTTGGATGTTAGGAAAAATTTCTTCACTGAAAGGGTTGTGAGGCATTGGAACAGGCTGCCCAGGGAAGTGGTTGAGTCACCATCCCTGGAGGTATACAGAAGACATGCAGATGTGGTGCTTAGGGACATGTTTTGGTGGTAGATGTGGCAGTATTAGGTTAATGGTTGGGCCTGATTCTTTTCCAACCGAAATGAGGCTATGAATCTGTGATTCTGTGATTCTGTGATTTGAATTGGAAATGTTTCTTTCAGAATGTGAATAACAGGCACAGATTTTTTTTTTGGGGGGGGGGGGTAAACACTTTTTTTTCTATCATTCATACTTCCATTTTATTTATTAGAAACAATTTAGAGCAACATGTGGTAAATAGCTGGGGCCAAAGATCTATGGATTATTTTCCCTATAATTTGTTTTTCATCCTTTGTCCTATCCTTCATAAGTCTTAGGACACCATTTTGTTGAGTGACAGCTTTTAAAGCTCTGCTAACTTTAGTTACTCTGACAGCTGTATTATTAAACTCTTAGTTCAGTATGACGGAAGCTCATACATAAAACTTGTAGTTAGATTTTAACTGGCAGTACTGGCAGTTCATAAATTATGCTGTTTGCATTAATAATGATATCAGAAAGAGAATGCAGTTGTTTAAATGACCACCACACACACACACACACACATATATATATGTATTGTACTTGTCCAGTGACATTTTGCAGTGCTTCAGAAAATTAAATGCATCAAGACATTTTGCTTTCTTGTGAAACTTGAAGGCTGAGAAATACGGAATTGGGACAGCAGTCTGAGACAACATCTGGACAGGTGGACTAAAAGAAAATGAGTTAGACTTGGGGGTTTTGAAAGCTCTGGCTTCTTTTTTTTTTTTTTTTTTTTTTTTTTTTTTCTTAATGTGTGAAGTCATCTTACTGATCTATGCCTCACTCACCCACCAGTGAATTGATGTTGTTTAATCCTACTTGCTTTTATATTCATCTTGTGTATTCTAAACTTGCTAAAAGATGCGCTTGAATGCTACCCTTGATTGTTTAATCACCCTGCACTGGTCATCTCAGGGCTGCAAGCAATTAAATTACCCTGCTTGCCAGCTACATGGACACTGGTTGGGTGAAGGTACAAAGAGACTCAGATCTTTCACAACAGAAATACTAGCACTTGAAGAGTCATGCTAGGTTAAGAATATTTGATACAGCACGATATCTTCAATAAATCATATAATGTGCCTCTCTTGCTTTTAAGTAAATTTACTTCTGTATCTACTAGCATCCAATAAAGAATGGAAAAAATATAGTCGATTATCTCTTGGAGACCATTTTCCTTTTAATTTATATTCAATATAGGAGAGCAGAAACCAAAAGAGATATGGTAGATCTGTGTTTTGTGATTTCAGAATACTTTGTGCAGTGGTAAATATTTGATTATTTTATTGCTTATGGTTCTCTACATGTCTTCTAAGACTGTGTTCAAATCATAATTTTGTTGATTTTAGAGATATGTTCTAGCATAATACTTTAATGTTAATTGCCACCAGCATTTTATCTATTTCAGCTATATGGCTCCCTTCATTCCTTCTTATGTATAGTCAGGCTTGTACTCATGGGAATAAAACTCTATCATAAAGAAAGTGACTTGTATGGGGAAAAAAAATATATAATAATAATAATAAAGAGTTCTAATATTGACAGTATGTCAAAGAAAATATGCCTAATGTCTTCTCATGTGTTACACTAGGACTCCAGCAGAGTCAGTGGGTTTGTACACCTATGTAGTATAAATATTTTGGAACATCAGGCTTCAACTTTCTCTACACTGGGGAATTTATTCCCATATTTAATTTAATTTAAACTCCATTTTATATGGTTTAGATGCTTGAAACAGTAATGTTTCACAGAATGCAATAAAGAAAGCTTCAAATCATCTGAGATCATTGATAACAGCATTTACGTAAAAGTAACACATTTCAGGGGTAAGAAAATTTTGTGGGTTTGAAAAGGGATTTTGGTGTCAGAGCTGTAAGAAAAAGTAGGTGTTGAATCAAGGGTGGCAGGAAAGGACAATAGTGAAGCCAGCCAGAGACAAGGTAGACCTATTTGTTTGTATGTAAATATTTGTATGTAAAGCACCTTAGTGCTTTTATTTACATACAACTCTAGCAGGTCAGTGCTGGAGACTTCTTTGCATCATCCTCCTGAGAAGTTTGCCTATAAGACTTCACAGGACCTTAATATGGACCAGGGCATATGGGTTGTGCTTTGAACATGAAAAAAGTGAAACAACCATGAGCATACCAACTTTCTACATCCTTTGAAACAGAAATTTGAATTTATTTGCTACATTTGGACAATATTTGCGTTCAGTTAGCCTAACTAAATCAAGAGAGCAACAAGATTACTGACAAGTTCTCATTTTCAGTTTTCAAGATTTGGGAACTTTGAAGAAGGTGTGTGAGTGTTTTTTGGTTTTTGTTTGTTTTTTTGTTTGTTTTGTGGGGGATGGGTTGTTGCTGCTGTTTTCTTTTCTTTTATATATATATATATTTACTTGTGTAATTTTTCAGCTCCAGGAGTTTGGGAGGTGAGTCTTTTAGATAAAAGATTAATTAAGAAAAATATTGCTTTTTGCTGGCAGGATTGCTTTCAGTAGCTAATGGTAAATTTTACATTCCTTGCATATACCAAGCTCTCATTAATATGATGACAGCTTTTTTATCTTTGTTGTTGTTGTTGTTTGTTTGCTAATAGTGCCAGAATGTCACTATATACATTTTTGCCCTTATTAAATGTCTCTGTCCAACCTAGCAAGAACAAAATGTAAGATTTCATAGGCTACTTACTAGTCATCTTATTCCTAATAAGAGAAAATGATCTCTTTTGGTGGGAGGCACAGGTGGAAGATATTTTTCATTCTTCCTCAAGATTTCCCCTATAAAGGTGGAGGTCTCTGTAACCAGTGCATTAGCAATTCTCTCATGTAATTTTTCCAGCTCTTTGACATCCTTCTTGTTGTATTTTTTATTTTATTTTATTTTATTTTATTTATTTATTTTATTTTATTTTAATTTATTTTACTTTTTTATTTTTTTTTATTTTATATTATTTTATTGTTTGCTGTGGTTATAACCTTGGTAGGCTAGAGAATGGGAGAAATCTTCTTCTTGAGTTTACTTTCATTCAAAGTAAAGGTTCAACATTATTGTAACAATTAATTTTCTAGGAAAAAAAAAAAAAATCCCATGTTTTTGCCATTACAGTTGCTGACACTAACTCTATCTCTTTGTCTGCAATTCAAGAGAAGATGGTACTTCAAAAAGTATAAAGATTAGGTTGTTTAAAATATGTAACATTTTAATATTTTAGGGTTAAAATTGAAGTGCAAAATAACGATGCTGATTGAAAACATTGCCATGAAACTGCAAAAAAAAAGCTCAGTCAAAATACTAAATAGGGTTTCAAAAAAGAATAAAAGTTGTGTTTTCCTTTTGGTTCACTTTTCCTGCCATTGTTGCTCCATGTTATTCTCAGGAAAACAGCTATAGCAATGTGTCCATGTTCCAAAGGATTCAGCTATTGTTGTTGGTCATTTCATAAACCTACAAAACTGGAATTGTGCACATATACAGAAGCTTCATGCTAACAAAGAAGCCCTGAATTTTCACTTCCATATTTTAGTAATCTAGCTAAAGGGAATTGGATAAAGTAAGTTCAGATAAGTCCTTCTAATAAGACGTGAATTATTCTTGAAGACTAATAGCCAGATAATGGATTTTTATCAGATTTTTATCATTGAATAAGAGTATGTCTAAGGAATCTTGCCAGGGATTTGGAATTCTGCCATAAATTAGCACTGTTCTGAGTTGTCTCTATAGATACCAAAGAGAAAGGAGTAGTAACATAGAAGATCCTTTTCCTTCAGACTTGCTCCAAAGAGCAAATATTGAAAAATGTGGGAAAACTTGGATTGCCCTTAATTGTTTTGCACTCCTGACGTGACTTCATTTTTCTAGTCAATACTGTTAATTTGGCAAGTTTGGCAGGTGCTAAATTTGCCATTAAAGCTAAATAGAAAATCAATGGCTAACAGTCAGCAAAATATGATCTACTGTGACTATTTTCTAATCTGTGAATGCTGAAGTATCAAGGCACTTAGAGTAGGAATTGTTGTTGATTGTGGTATTGGGTAAAACATTTCTCTTTCTGGGTCTTTATTGTTTGTCAGGCAGGAGTCCCTCTATGGGATGGCACATGAGCAAAATTCTGTGCACTCATGAAATGTCAGTGTTATCTGAGAAAATATTTGTAAGTTTTTTTGTTGTTAACTGCAGGAGGTGCACTTAGTTGCATCTTGCTGTCAAGTCACCTTTTGATGTGAATAGAAATAACGTGTTCTGTGTTCTCAGAGAGATCTTTTATGACAAATGGCAGAATATTAGCCCTAGAAAATTAGCCCTTGCTAATTTGTATTGAGGTATACACACTGCTGGCTTGGTGGCATCACTGCAACAAACTGTGAATCATGTGCAAAATGGAAAAATCCCTGATTTTTCTGTACAAGGACTGAACACAAAAGAAGCTGTTTTCTGCTCTGTATTTTGGGCACTGGTGCTCTAGCTTTGGCTTTTATTTTTTAACAAAAGAATGCAAGAAACCAAAACTGACTGGAAGAGTAAGAGTAAAAGAAAATTATTTTCCAAATATTGTCCTGTATCTGTTCCTATATTTATATTTTCAAATACTGTCCTTAGTCTTAAAAAAATTAAAATCAAAGATTCCCATTTTGAGTACCTTAGATGTTTTAAATAAAGGTTCGATATGTGGATTATGCTTTTTGCCTTCTCCCCTCTCTTTTCCTTGCCAGTCTTGCAAGTCTCCAGTTCACAATTCATAAACCTTGTGTGAAGAACTAGCTGTCACAGTCACTTTGAGAGATCAAAAAAAAAAAAAAACACAAACCCCTTAACCATTTTTCTGGGACATGAGTCTTCCGTAATACAAGAATATTTACCCACAAGGCAGTATTGAAGTCCAGTGCATTTTATGTACTTCTGTGTATACTGAATTAAGCACTAAGGAAAAGCAGCCTGAATTGGGTGTGCTGGGAGGACATTTCCTCAGCAGAGCTGTGCGTACATCAAGAAACTACTGCGTGTGTTTCTTAAGTAAGATCAACCATATGGTCTTGGAAAGCAGGCCTCAGCATGATAACTACTTTACAGGCACAAATTGTTTGTGGACCATCGTTTCCATAAATCAACAAAATTAGTCAAGCCTGCAATGTTCCAACAATTTCCCTCTCAAGTTTTATTCTCATTTTGACAGGAAAATATCAAGTACATAACATGCAATTCTTGGGGATTAGTTGTTTTGATGCCAGGTCATTTAGGTGAAAATGACGCATTTAAAATTGAGATACCAAGAACAGGACAACTGATCAAGTCATGAGTAGAGCTCTCTCTCGCTCTCTCTCTCTCTCTCTCTCTTTTTTTTTTTTTTTTTTTTTTTTTAAGCTGGGGTTTATCACTGTGCTGAAGGAGTATTGCTCTTGAGTAGGCTTCATCCTTGGACAATCCACAACATTCAGAAAATTGTCCCTGTAACTAAAACTATTGTGTTTCGTTTGACTGGGAGGAAGGAAGTAGGTGACATGGGCCCTTGGAGGTTTCCAACAAAGCTCTTGGATGAGGTACCAGAAGAACGTGTGGCTTTTAAATATAATGTCTTCTGTATTCAAGTTGTCATTTGGTTTTGGTTGGAAGAGGGGAAGAAAGTTGGGATGCCACCATATGTCACAGATACTGTGAATCTTATTTGAGTCTGTCATTTGTTTTATTTGAAGTTGGCCCTTAAAAGTAAAGGATCTTATTGGGACATTCAGCATTTTTTTTCCTAAATTATATTTCATATCTCATGGTTACTTCAAAAGTAGCTTGAAAATATGAACACGGTATGCCTCAGGAAGATACAAATATCTTATTTCCAAATTACTGAGATTGTCCTAAAATAATACAAATAAACACATTTTTGTAACTCATTTAGAATTGCCACATTAATTTACTGCAACCCATATTTTTCTTTCATGCTGCTTTGATAGCTTCTTTGGCTTTTGGTTTGGACTAATTTTTCATGTAATTTCTGTGCTAAAGCATTTACTCCTCCCTATTCCCTAAATGAGAAAGTATATAAATTGTCTTTTCTATTGTATAACTAAATGCTACATTCATAGGTATAAAAATTCTGCCTTTCTAAAATGTGAATAAAAAATTCCTTTCTCCCTTACATTCATGGAGAGTTTCTAGACAAGAATACAAATTAAGACCAAATCTATGGTTATTTCTTCCTGATCGGCCAGTTACTGGACACAGTTTTATAGGTATGTTGAATGAATCTCTTAGATTTATCAATAGCAGTGATCCTGTGACCATTTCTACAATTAATTTCTTTTCCAAGAGGAATAAAGTAGCAGAATAAAATTTTCAGGTTGCTTGCATGAATCTTCTGTTTAAAAGGTTTTTGTTGGTAGTGGCGGTGTTTTTTTGTTGTTTTGTTTTGTTTGTTTGTTTGTTTGTTTTCAGTTGATGTGCATAGGCTGTTTAAAAGGCTTTTTAAAGGCTTTTTTTTTTATTTTTTTTTTTTTTTTTTTTTTTTTTTTTTTTTTTTTTTTCAGTAAATGTGCACAGGAAATTTTGTTTAATTTTTAGGTTAGAAATTCCATGGATAAAGTCGTGTATATTCTCCACATAAGTTTACGAATACTTTTTCTTCTTTTAGTATTTACATACTCAAGACATTTTTCTGCAGAATATCTTAGACTGAAGCCTAAAACTGGATCGTCAGTTCTCTAAGTTCAGGAATTTGATTCCTATGTAAAAGATTATAGAACTCTATGAAGAGAATTTGTAGAATTTATTTTTTAAAAGATCTTGCTATGGGGTGAAAAGAGGAAGTGAAGCATCTTATTCATTTATTCACTGTTGATTGTTTTTTGTCATTATGAAGATTTTTTTCCTCTGTTTATACTGATTAATTAAAAAAAATAAAAATATGGATTAAAGGATGCTATTCATCTGAATATGATAGGTTGGCCTACTAAGGAAAATATTTAGAAACTGCATATGCATGTTTACATGCAATGCACATGTCTAAGAAGTGGTCAGTCACTATCATGAAAATAAATAAATGCTTCTCAATGGATTGTAGAAAAAAAATCTTCATGGTAGAAAAAAATCTTCATGTTCATAATGTGTAGGAGTATCTGTGTTGATTATCTTGAAAGAGGAGTCATATTTCTTTATTCAAGGAATCCTCTTTTGAAGATTCCCAGGGATTCACAGAAAAATTAACTTAGTAAAGTCCTTGCCAAGGTGCTAGAGAATCTTTCTTTGTTGGCAGAACACATATGGAGTTTTCAGAGTTTTTTGTTTGTTTGTTTAACTCTTCTTCTTTCCCTGTTCTCATGTAAGGCCATTGCTTATCTTCAGTTTTTCTCTGTGGCAGTAGTTGACTCATACTCTATGTACTAGCTCGTGTAACAGTTCTTTGATCTGAACTAACCTTTTTCCACTTGTTCTTCATTTATATCTTGGCTACTCTGTCTTCTTATCCAAGTGAGTCTTATTCTTCTTTATGTTCCATGTAGTGAAATATGATGCAGTGCAAATCTGCTATATTTTAAATGATTTACAGAGGAGCCTGTAAATGAGGCAGAAATTGTGCAAGAGAGCTGAACTCTGAGCTCAGCTTCTTGTCTAACCATAGACCGACCATCCCTCACGTCATGTCCAAAAGTAAAAACAGTGAAGGACCCTTGTTGCTTACTACAAACAATATACATGTTGTTTCCCATGTATTTATGCTTTGAATCTAAAGCTCAAATAAATGCAACAGGGAAAAAATAAAACTTAAAGTATCTTTACAGTCACAAGATAACATGGCAAGAAGCCAAAAAGGGATGACAGCTGACTGGGGAGCAGAGACAGCACATCTGGAGTTATTTTCTAAATTAGCTACTGTTTGTTAGGCATTGAGAAGATTTTTTTGTTTGTTTTGTTTTGTTTTTTCTTGAAGGTGGTATTAAGTATTTTGCCTTTTCAGCACAAAGGGAAGATTTATTTTTTATTTTTATTTTTTCATAATAAAAAGACTGCAGAGCATTATTGCATCTTACTTATGGCTGAAACATTTGTATTAACTCAATGAATGTTTTGTCATGAGATTTGTGGAAACTAAAGAAACTACTGACTCCACAGCTTAATGACTACAGACCATTTCCACATCTATCCTACTCCATTCCTTCCCCGAAAGGCTTGTTGAAAATCAGAAAAATGAATTATTATTTTTTATTTATCCCTTGTCTCATTATGTTATTATTTCTCTGAAGAACTCAGTGTGATATGTGCTATAAAAACACTAGAAAGGATGGGCTCATTAGGAGGGTTGGGTTGTGCTTTTACTAGTTAAGGTGACTGCCCGAGGGCATTAAAGAACAGAGCTCCTTTCTCTGACACGATAGTAGCTACCTCTGTAGGGCCACATAAAAAAAAAAAAAATAATAAAAAATAAAATAAAATAAATATATATTTTGGCTTTCCACAATGAAGAGCCCTAATTTAGGCACATATAATCTGTATACTGCTATACATCTGATCTGAACAAAAACTTAACCAAGTGACTGCCAATTTTGGTTAGCTACCAGTGAGAAATCCTGAGAATAATGTGTATTTTCAACATTTCTGTATATTATTCAACATTCAGGTAAGATAAGCCTGCATATCATTTGTCTCTTACGAATCTGCTAACAAGCAAGTCTAGTGGTGTAAAGGTCATTAAGGATTCTCCTGTTGGAGATATGTTATGTTACTTGTGAAGATTGAAGCTCGGACATGTGGCATCTCAATAGTTAGGACACTAATTCAAACTATAGAGATTATTATTAAAATTATTAAAATTAATTCCCAGTTGAATATGCTAATTATCAGACAGGAAAGTCATGTTTCTTCCTGACCAAACGGATATTTAATTAGTCTGAGGGGAATAGTTTTCATAGGAAGGACTGAGGGCAACACATTCTGCAGTAATGTATAGCTGAGTAGTTAAAGCATTCCCCAGAGCATAGAATAGAAGCATAAAAATGCATAGAACCTTGTGTTTTCCTTGATTTTATTTTTATTTTTAAATGTGGGGTTTAGCTTGCTTGGTAAGCTCTGAAGATTCCTGTTAGATTGAAAGCTGCAAAACATAAAGGCAGAAAAATATTTCCTTTCCTGGGGCATTAAGTAGTCTGCCCAGAAACAGGGCACCTGTGTCCGTTTGTTATCCTTACTCTGATAAAAGAACTGAAGCATACAATTGTCTAGGTTTTTGAGCAACAATCAAGCAGGGTTTTGAAGTTGTTATTCACTGAACCAGGTGGAGTCCAGGCAGTGTGCATAGCAGGTTAACGCAATCAAAAGACTGCATTCAGACTTAACCTAGAATTTATGTTTTTCACCAATTGCATTAAGAGTTACAGTGTCCTTGAGGCCCTTGTCCCTCTACATCTGCACCTGGGGAAACTCTGAAGATGACATCATTGCTTCTTGAGAAGTCCTAAGTAAAGCAGAAATTAAACCACAAAAAAAAAATTCTCCAAAAAACAAATATATATATATATATTATGTACAGGAAAACAAAACAAACAAACAAACAAAAAAACCACCACCACAACAACAACAAATCATAAAGAAGTTATCCAAGACAACTTTAAAAATATAAATGTTTTAGGCAATCATTTGGTCTGTATTGAAGTCATGTTATTTTCTTCTAGACATCTTCAACTTGGACAACTCGTTAAAATTGAGAGTTGCATTTGGACCTGCATCTTAATATGTATAAGTACAACAAAACTAAACAAGGCTGTCCTGTGTGAGTGAAAAGACAGCAAGGAGCTTCAGTCTACATGTTCCATTTTTTTTTTCTACTTGTCCTTCCAGGTGTACAGTGGTATCTGCTATGAACTAGGAATTAGAGCTTTCAGTCAGGTTAGCAATTCCTGTTGGAAAAAGTTTGCTTTCTCTGTCAGCATCTGCCCAGACTTTCATTTTCCAAGAGATTTTAAATGTCTTTGGCTCTTCTGGATCTAGATCCTCTAAGCATCTCTGGAATAATGCTGATATCATGTGTATGAATACCCAAATGTCGTATTGAAAAAAGTTTCCTCTACTGTTCTATTGAGTGTTTTTTTTTTTTTTTTTTTTTTTTTTTTTCCTGGAACTAATAAGTACCAATTGTTCTCTGTTACTGAAAACAGGGAGGAGAAGAATATTCTGCTTTCTATTATTTTGTTCATGTGGCTAGAATTTGCCATTAGATTTTCATTCATACAGAAGCAAGTGACAATGTAGATGATTTTTGTTGATTATGGGCAGATTGCTTGTCCTCCCAAAGTAGTTACCCACTAAAATTCCTCTACATAAAGGAGCTTCTTGTATGTAAAGAGGGAAGTCCTAGATTTAAACATTTCTTTTGGTATGGAAATTTGAAATCAGTTGCAACAGAGATGTGAGCTGTGCCAATTAATTTGCTAGTTCTGTTAAGACAAAATAAATACAATTATTATTAAAAAGTGTTGCTTTTCAAAAAGCAGATGTGTGGTTTTTTGCTGTTGTTGTTTGTTTGTTTGTTTCTTTTTTTTTTTCTTTTTTTTTTTTTCTGGAGTATTAGAAGATGATAGCCCAGTATGAGATACCAATTACAACATAATATGAGATCATCACACTGATATGAACACAATGAAATTTAATTTGATAGTTCCCAGTCACTTTCAAAATTATACAACATTCTAAAGTAAAAGCAAATATGTGTTTTCTGTAATCCCAATATTAATGCAGTTATCACATTTAGAAACAAATGCACATATAAAGAAATACTACCTCTTTTTAGCTTCCTTGGTTCTGGATACTGCTCACAGGTCAAGTGTTTTGGATTTGGAGGTAAACCTCTCTTTGCATATTCATCTTCTCCTTCAGATTGCATTATTTTCAAATCCTTCTGCAAAATTTCTCATAATTTGTAATTTAATGATAATATAACAGTGCACTTAAGGAAATGCTAGTGTCCCTTGGGTATGGCTAGCTGGAGCCATCTCCTGTTCAGACAGTAAACAGGCTGTGCTAATCACCAGCACTGTTAACTTAAACTTGCTATTTTATTTAATGCTCTGGAGTTTTTACCTTCTAACTTCCCTGTTGTAGATCCAAACCTTAGTGCAATCTTCCTTATAGGAAACCTAAAATTTAGGTGACTGTATATGCTGATTAACAAACTTATTGCAAGATTTGGTTTATACAGATAAATATCCTAAATAAATATGGTTTTAAAACACATTACCAATTTCCATACTCTTCAAATTTAAAAAAGGGTGAGAGAGAATTTTAAAAATCTAATTTAGATAAACCTTTCAAAATATCAGATTTCTCTACTAGCATTAAATTATCATTATCAAAATATTTAGTTTATTGGTGCAGTAAAATTTATAAGTCTTTTTTTCCTTGTGGGGGAAAAGGCTATGGCCTGATGCAGACATTTAAGGTGAACACTGAATTCATTTTGTCTGATAACCAGTGAAAAGTGTATCTTATTCTATTCACAGACAAGAGCTCTTGTTAGATTAGGCAATAAGACCTTTTTTACACATATAATCAGAGTGAAGAAACACATCACAAATCTGAGGTAAGTAATTGTTTACTTTAAAAAGTGACAGAAAGAACAGGAATAGCTGTTGTCATGGAGTCCTGAAGCAGAATATGAACTTCAGGTTTTTACTTTGTAAATAAAAATAAGAAATTCTTCCAGTCCAGAATTCTTGTCCTTTTGGGCTGCTTCTTCACCAGCTAGCCTGGACAGCAAAGGTGTTTTTGTTGTTGTTGTTGTTTTGTTTGTTTTGTTTTCTTTGTAAGTGGTCATATTTCTTAGGTAGATAGGAAGTGCAAGCTAGTAAGAAATACATAAAATATAGCAAATCACATATATTCACAGAGGTGAGGGTAAAATAACTAGAGAGAAAGTAAAATTAGCTCATTCAGAAAGAAACCTCAGAACAAGTGACGTATTTCTCATGATTACTGTCTAGAATTCAGGCATAACAAAACAGAATCACAATTGTACTTTCTTTGGCTTATATATCAGGAAATCCTGAACTAATGTTAAAGTTAACTTTATATAATGCTGTTTTAGGTGACTTAGCTGTATTTTAGGGATCCACTCTGTTATACACCAAATCAGTCACTAAGCACAGGGAATAGTTTTAAAGAATTAGAAGATTTTAATGTTAGATTTGAATTTCTTATATTTCCTAGATAACAAACAATACAGTGGGTATAATAGCTAGGCAAAATGTAAGCCTGATTGATCCAAATATTTTAAATCATAACATTTGTGGCAGAAATGATACATCATCTGTACAAATACCATTCTGACTTGAGACTCACTAGGAAACAGCACTCTTAGACTGAATATAACTGGGGACAACTGAAGTAATACATTATACAATAATCTTTCTGTTTATTCATTTTTATGAATTGTAATTATGAATGAATCTTGAAAGTGGATCAAGACAGGAGATTGGAATATTATTTTGATAATTTTATATAGTTCTGACTTACATCCCTTAATTCTAATAACAATTTCAAATTCACATTTCCCCATTTCGGGGGGGGGGGGGGGGGGGGGGGGGGGGGGGGGGGGGGGGG
>CM021766.1:32191521-32215950 GCA_011076525.1 Nettapus auritus | reverse complement strand
TTTTTTTTTTTTTTTTTTTTTCTTTTTTTTTGGATTTCACTGGTGTAGGTTCATGCTGTTGGCCACTCCTTTCTGCTCAGATGTTTAGTTTGACAAAAAAGATTTGCTGATGTCATTTAAAGGTCTTGTCTGGGGTCTTAAAGTCCTTTGGAGGATACTCTGACCAAAGTTTCAGTTTTATTACAACACTGAGTAATACAGATATTTGTATTGTAATTGAATACAATATTTCTTTTTTTTTTTCTTTAATTTAAAAAATGTACAGTACTGATGCTGTGATGACTATTTTCATATCCCATTTTCATGATCTAAATCTTTTTTCTTTTCTTTCTTAAAGCTAAAAGCTAATGTTTTGAAGTGAGTTTGACCATGCTCTCAATCCTGATCTTTAAAAACTATGTAAATATCTCTTTTTCTTTTTTTTTTTTTTTTTTTTAAACTACAGCTAAAATTGAATTGAATTGGTATTCTTTAACCAAACTTGTTCTGAGTCATAGGCAAGTCTGCCTTGTTTTCAAAACCCCTTTTTGAAAAACATCCTACTAGAAGACTCACAATAGATGCGACCATCCTTAAGAACAGAAGTGTATTAGAATTAATCTTGTGAAAGTAAAAATTCTGTCATTTGAAAGCATTCCAGAGTTTGAGTCTGACTGGTATTTAAATAATGCAAAACATAAACTAAAAATCAAGATTCAGTGAAGAAACATCAGCATCATTTTGTGTTTGATATTTAAAAAGAAACCAGCTGGGTCATTCCAACATGCAGCTTGTCTGGGACACAGCATTATTCACTGCAGAAGTCTAGAGATAGACTCTTCTTTTTGTTTAGCTATAGTAGCTCAGTCTTGTATTACTTGATTATACCATATAGATAGAAATCATAGAAAACAAAGCTAAGACAGGACATAAGACCTCTTCCTGAGTGAGGCCATGTTTGTGTAATTCCTGCATAGTACCTTGACACTTTTTACCTCCCTCCCCCTATATAAGAAAGATGAGCATAATCTCAGGAATCTGGTTCAGTAACTAGCTATTTATACAATGGAAAAGTATTCTTAGTGTCTAACTTAAATTGTCCTTGCTGCACTTTAATTCAGGGCTTGAGTGTTTTATTAGTAGCTCATTCCTCTTCTTTTTGCAACTACCTTTTACTCTTTTGAAAATTGCTGCCTTACTGATAAGCTGCAGCAGATAAGTAGAGGTATTGTAAGCGATTCTCCACAAGAGTTCTCTACACACAGACATGATGACTAAGGAAGGCACAGAAAGAACAAGAAGAATACAAGGGGTGGTCCTGTGGTACACGTAACCAGTTCATATCTTTGAACCTTTTATGGATGGTAGTGGTATGTGCTAGTACATGACACCTGTTCTCAGCTGGTGGTGGGTTTAGCTGAAGGGTTTGGACAAGTATTGGTAGGAGCTGGAAGATTATACCTAGTATTCTGCTTGAAGGAATCACTTGCTAAAACCAAGCCTCTTCTCTGTTCTTGAGTTATTTGTAGGGATTTAGGAAACACATTAAATGACTGCTAGAGTAAAAATTTAGGATTAGGGTTTGTCTTAGAATGGCAGGAAAGATGAACTGCAGTTGTTGCTTGTTTTTCATAAGTTTGCACTCATACTAGTGCTGCTGGTTCTGCTAAGGGGTAGGGAAACATCATGTAACTTGTTTGGGCAAGAGAAAGAGTAAGAGCTCTCTGTTAGGGATACAGCAGTGCTTGGAAATCAGGGAAGGCTGAAAAGCAGTGTAGATGATGGATTTTTGACTTGCCTTAAATGATTGAGATAGACTTGCTGAATTTGGCCTACTGCTCAGAAGCAAGTTCTATACTAAAGTTAGGGTCCCAGACTGGGATATAAAATTCAAAGATGCTGTTTTGGAATTAAGTGCTATATATAGAAATCATTTGCTCTACAGTTAATTATTACCAGTTAAGGGCTAGAAATAAGGTTAAAACAAAAGTCAAGTGGGTGCTAAGCTGCAATTATGTTTGTGTTTGGGAAGGTTTGGAAGGTAGTGACACTTCTGGGTCACTTCCATGTCCAAAACCCAAGTCTGTTCTTGAACGTAAAGCTTTGGCATTGCATGAGAAAGTTTACTACCAAAGAGCACAACATGTTATGTCTAAAAGATACTAAAGCAATCAACTTGATAGAGCCAATCTAAAGATGAGCCAATTTAGTTAAAGCCAGCACTGATTAGAGCTTTCCTGCATTTCTGAGTCTTAACACTGACTTTAGCCATGAATTTATGCTAGGCCAGGTGGTAACAATTGTACGAGGCTTGGTACAGAATCTTAGCTCTTGCATTTGAAGTACATTATTCTGGAAACAGAAGATCAGAGGAAATCCTGTTATTGTGGGACTTTAACATGCATACAAGATTAGCATGCCAATGGTATTGTGGCTGTTACTGAAATTACACTTAAGCAAAGGTGTAGAATTTGGTTAGGATTCTGAGATGTAGAAGTTCTGGGTTGTGGTCAATTCATTGCATTGGCTAGTACTATAAAGACTGATGTCTTCACTTCTGCTAGTAAATTTGGGCCTGAGTGCTTAACCCTTAGTTACATGGTGTTCCTGCATGCATAGCAGGGGAGATACTAATAACCCTGCACTAGTAAGTAGGTGTATTTGTAGGAATAGAGTCCTTTTGTGAATTCTTCCCCTCCCTACTCAGAATAGATCAAATTCCTTACCCAAAGGATAATAAAAGTTTTAAACATACTGGTAAAAACACACTGTGATTCCTTATGTGGACCACAATTATCAAACCACTGGATAAAGAAGATTTTTTTTCCAAAGAATTGCTCTCTGACTGTGATTCTTAATTGAAAAGAATATATATATTTGTATGTGTACTGGCCAAGAGTTAACTTTCTTAATAGCATCCCATATGGTGCTGTATTTTGGATTTGTGGTTAAAACAGTGTTGATAACATTACAGTGTTTTGGCAACTGCTGAACAGTGCTTGCAGAACATTAAGACTTTCCCTTTTTACCACTTGAAACTCTCTGCTCCCTCCCCAACCCCATTCAACGAGTAGGCTTGGGGTGGGCAAGAAGCTGGGAGGGGACACGGCTGGGACATCTGACCCGACTTGGCCAAAAGGATCACAGAATCACAGAATCACGGAATTGTAGGGGTTGGAAGGGACCTTGAAAAATCATCAGGTCCAACCCCCCTGCCAAAGCAGGCTCCTCAGATCAAGCTGCCCAGGTAGGTGTCCAGATGGGCCTTGAATATCTCTAGAGAAGGAGAATCCACAACCTCCCTGGACAGCCTGTTCCAGTGCTCTGTCACCCTCACTGTGAAGTTCTTTCGCATGTTGGTGCGGAACTTCCTGTGCTCTATCTTGCAGCCATTGCCCCTTGTCCTATCCCCACAAACCACTGAGAAGAGGTTGGCTACATCCTTCTGTCTCCCACACCTTAAGTACTTATACACACTGATGAGATCCCCTCTCAGTCTTCTCTTCTCAAGGCTGAACAGACCCAGGTCTCTCAGCCTTTCCTCATAGGGAAGATACGCCAGGCCCCATATCATCTTTGTGGCCCCCCACTGGACTCTTTCTAGGAGATCCCTGTCTTTTTTGTACCAGGGAGCCCAGAACTGGACATAGTACTCCAGGTGAGGCCGGACCAGGGCAGAGTAGAGGGGGAGAATCACCTCCCTTGACCTGCTGGCCACACTCCTTTTAATGCACGCCAGGACCCCATTGGCCCTCTTGGCCACGAGGGCGCACTGCTGGCTCATGGTCAACCTGTCATCCACCAGGACCCCCAGGTCCTTCTCCTCAGAGCTCCTCTCCAGCAGGTCATCCCCCAGCCTGTACTGATATGTCTAGTTGTTCCTTCCCAGGTGCAGGACTCTACACTTGCTCTTATTAAACTGCATCTGGTTTCTTCCTGCCCATCTCTCCAGCAGGTCCAGGTCTCGCTGAATGGCAGCACAGTCTTCTGGTGTGTCAGCCACTCCTCCCAGCTTTGTGTCATCAGCATACTTGCTGAGGGCAGACACTATTACCTCACCAAGGTCATCGATGAAGATTTTGAACAAAACTGGACCCAGCACCGACCCCTGGGGAACACCACTAGTCGCAGGTCTCCAGCCGGACAGTGTGCCGCTGATCACCACCCTCTGAGCTCTGCCAGTCAGCCAGTTCTCAACCCACCTTACTGTCCACTCCTCTATCCCACACTTTCTCAGCTTTGCTATCAGGATGTCATGGGAGACAGTATTGAAAGCCTTGATCCAAAGTATCGAAAGCCTAATCTATAGCTCACAGCACCACGAACATCCATAAAACTGGAATAGAGGAAGCAAGGAGGGCATTGCATTCCAAGATAGTCATTGCCTGTGGCTACACATCAGTCTGCATGTGGCAGGTGGTGAGTGATTGACTTTGCATCACTTGTGTGTTTTTTTTCTTTTTTTTTTCTTTTTTTTTTTCTTTTTTTTTTTTTTTTTTAATTATTTTTTTCACCTATATAAGTGTGTCTTCATCAACCCACAAGTTTTCTCAATTTTGGTCTTCCTTTTTGTTGTGGTTTAACCTGGCCGGCAGCTAAACACCACACAGCCATTCGCTCACCCTCCCCCCTCCCTCTCTGGGATGGGGGAGAGAAACAGAAAAGTGAAACAAGAGTTGAGATAGAGACAGTTTATTAACATAGAAAACAATAGTAATAATAATAATAATAACAATAATAATAATAATAGTGTGTATGAAACAAGTGATGCACAATGCAATTGCTCACCACCCACTGACCGATGTCCAGTCTATCCCAAGCAGCCGGCCCCCCCATCTCAGCTAGCCACCCCTATATATGGTTTAGCATGACGTCAGATGGTATGGAATACTCCTTTGGCCAGTTTGGGTCAGCAGTCCTGGGTCTGTCCCCTCCCATCTCTTGCTGCACCCCCAGCCTGCCTGCTGGCAGGACAGAGCGAGGAGCTGAAAAGTCCTTGGCTTGGTACAAGCACTGCTCTGCAACAACCAAAACATCGGCATGTTATCAGCATTCTTCCCATCCTAATCCAAAACACAGCACACTACTATCTACTAGGAGGAAAATTAACCCTGTCTTAACTGAAACGAGGACACTTTTCTCTCCCCAGTTCTGCTGGGGATGGGGGAAGTGAGAGCACAGCTGTGTGAGTGCTAGACTAACCCACCACACAATCGTAAGGGGAGTCTGATCAACTTAAGAGGAAATAATGACTCTTAATATTAAGGAACTGAAAATATTATCATTTCAGAATTGCTTGGTAGAACTACACTGTAGCTTGCCTGTATTTCTTAAACCTCTTAATAAACGCATAGGTAACCTTTCTCTGGCATTAGCATCTTTTGTAACATGTATATCCCAGCATGAGCATTTCTATCAAAAAATATTTGGCAGCTGGATTATTCTTGCAGTCCAGGAAGCTAAGCTATGAAGAACATAAAATGCAATAGGTTTTCATAGTTAAATTTTGTTAGGGTATTGATTCTTATAAACTGTATATCCATTTTTCATATGCACTTAATTTTATATGCATATTTTAGGCTGCAGAAAAAGTTATACTGGATGAACTTTCAGTGCTCTGAAAACAAAACAAAAAGAAAGGAAGAAAGAAAGAAAAGTGTAAGTATTATATATGCATACAGCTCAGGGTCTCAGTTGGAAGTACTTTGAATTAGACTAATTAAAAAAAAATTCAGTTACATTAGTAATGACAGTGAAACTGAGAAAGAGAAAGAAGTGGACAGCAACCTTAAGGATCAGAAATATTATTAATGCTTCATTCTTTTTCATTTCAGTATTCAGAGCTTTATCGCTAAGCCTCCCTCTTTTCCTCTTACCTCACCCCACTTAGGCTACATGATAAATAAAGATCAGGAGTATTAGTGGCATATACTTTATTTTTCCAGTGAAACCATTCTTTCTGTGCCATCATTAATATAGTAGCTAAATGCTTGTTTTCATGTCTCCACATAAGGGAAAATCATAATAATATGAGAATGATTTTGTAACAAACTCTATAAAATGAGTTATTATTACATTAATGACTCCATCTTAACATTTAAGATTATTGCTCATTAAAGAATGAATGCTTCCGGATAGATTTTATAACTGTTCAAGAATAGATGGCTGGACTATGTTATAATTTCACAATGAATTTTATAAAATTGTTCAGCAGTAATGTTCATATGATTGAAACTCTGAGCTCACTTTTTGCGTGATAGTGAATACTCCATAAAATCTGCAAAACTGTCAATCTTGTAATTATGAACCTTTTAGCACAGAAGCAAAACAACGGGTAGCATTAAAAAATCTGTATTGCTAAAATGTACAGGAAGAGTTCCAGTTCTAAAATCTTTTATTTTACCTTATGTCCCCAGGAAAGGAAGTTTGCAAACTGTCCAAGACAGAATAACATCATCATGGATACAATAAGACATAATCAGGAAGTAAGAGGACATTACTGTTCCTGAAAGTATTATTATAGGCTAATGAAGAGCCTGCTGCGTGATTTCAAGCTTGGTAGAAATTGTGTAAAATTGGCTTGCCCTCGTATTGAAAAGACTATAATTATGGAAGCATTATAGGTGTATTTTTCCCTTGTCATCTGTCGAGCTGGTAACACATACCATTCCCTGAACTGTGTATGAGTGGAAGATATTAATGTGCTATGACTTTGCTATCAGTGTCATGACTAAGCACCAGCTGCAGTTTTAAACATGTAAACATTTAAACTTGTAGTCAGCATTGAGACATGTATATGTCTCAGTCTTTTCACCTGCAAAGTTAGACTACTTAGATGAGCTTTTGTACTAATTATAAACTGATGTCCTAATACATAACAAGGCATCAACATGCATCACTTTGAGATTCCAGTTAGGGTAAGGCCAATTCCATGCAAAACACAAATTAGCAGCAGATTAAATGTTGTCTTCTGTGCTAATGAACTGACATGTGACAACCACATACAATATTTTGGTTTTATCCTGAGTCACTGTCCCAGACACCTACCACACCTGATGTCAGTAAAATGAAGGCTAGGAAAAACTTAACTCAAAATGAAGCTGAAGTGAGTTTTCTCTCTTTGAGGGCTGTAACTGCCATGACCCTCATCTTCTCAGCAGCTCAGTACACCACATAAATGTGGGTGGGTAACATATACAGAATGTATCAACACCCATTTGGCTAGGGGTACAAAAATAGTTTTGGGAACACTGAAGGTAGCACCAAATGTCTGGCTTTCAATCTTCATGCATAACACCATCATCTCTGCTTAGAAAAGCTGCAGTGGTGTGAAAATCTCTTATGAATCTTCTTACTCCTATGAAGAAAGGCTGAAAGAGCTGGGGATGTTCAGCCTGGAGAAGAGAAGACTCCGGGGAAAACTCATTGAAGCCTTCCAGTACTTAAATGGGTCCTATAAAAACCATGGGGGAGGACTCTTTACTCAGATAGATAACAATAGGACAAAGGGGAAAGGTCATAAACTAAAAGAAGATAGATATAAATTAGACATAGGAAGAAATTCTCAATGTAGAAGGGTAGTGAGGCACTGGAAGAGGTTGCCCAGCGAAATTGTGGATGCCCCATCCCTGGAGGTGTTCAAGGGATGGGGCCTTGGCCAACTTGATCTAGTGGGTGGCATCCCTGCCTATGGCAGGGAGGCCGGAACTACATGGTCTTTAAGGTCCCTTCCAACCCAAGCCATTCTATGATTCTATGAAAAACAACTATGTAGTAATTTTTTTCCATGTATCAAGACTTCCAGAATATGCTTAGAGGCCAACTTGAGAAAGTAATTTGAACCATTAAAGGAGAACATGCCAGCCCAGACAGAAAATGATCATCACTAAATAAACCTTTAAATATTAAGTTCTATGGTTTATGAATCCACATAAAAAAAATAAAAAAAATAAAAAAAGTCATCAAATTATAACATGTTGTCACGTTAAAGGGGTGTAGTCAATTAACCGTTATGGATTCAGTCAGATTCAGAGCACCGAGCACTGAACTACACAGTCACGGATTCACCAATAGCGTATAACCACTCTTAGTACTGAACAACACAGTCACGGATTCACCAATAACATATAACCACCCTTAGCACCAGTCACCGATTAATCATTGTGGGTCTGGTTGGATTCAGGATACTGAACTATGGCAATCACAGGTTCACCAATACCACATTAACTGATATGGGTCTGGTTGGATTCAGAGCACTGAACTGTCACGGTCATGGATTCACCAATAACGAATAACCTCCCTTACTCTAGTCACATTCAATGAGAACTATCAAGGCTAGGAACAATGCAATCAAGTGCAATTTATTACAGCAACAGGTACACAGGTTCTTTGGATTGCCGGCAATAGTGACTGTCTGCAAAAGCAAGCTAGCATGCATGAATACACAGGAGTGCAGCCTGGAAATTAACGTGTTAAAAGGCACAAAGACTCTATAAAGATTTCTAAGTTTCTGCTGAGACACACAGTATAATCAAGTGTTCAAATATCACCCAAAGGCGTCCCAATTGGAGGGAAGAGAGGCTCAGCCCGTTGACTGATCCCAGGAGTCAGGAGGTCCTCGGGATGATGTATTCCCTCAGAATGGTATCTCCCCTGACAATGGTATCTTCCCTGATGATGGTATCTTCCCTAACATCCCCTCTCTCTTAGGCCAATTTATATTATTTTCTATCTTTCAGGTGGAGCTTGAGTGACTCTAGTCAAGCATATCTTAGTTATGATTGGTGAAAAGTTTTCCCATCTCTGTTTAAAGTAATAGGCTCCAAGAAGTTCAGAGCGCATGCTCATTGAGGGGTGGTCGCACCTCGGAGGTGGGTAGCTTTTAGGATGGAGGTGTGTTTTGGTATTATAATGATATTATAATGAGCAAAAGTACACTCAGAGTACAGCATTTGTCAAAACCTGACAGGTTGTTGGCTCAGGGTAGCAAAAAGTGTGGCTTATCAGTCACGGTGTGCACAAGAACAATCGAGTCCCCACCTGGTCACAGAGCCTAGCCGTGGTGTCTCCACTCCACTCTACGCTCCATGCTGTTCCTTAGAGCCAGCACACCAGGTTCCCCCAGTGCGATAGCATCTAAGGGTGGAAGCCTAGGGAACACTCAGGTAATGCAGCTGCACCCTACCCTGAAAGCCTCTTCAATGCTGTACATTTTCTTTAAAATGTGAATGTTAGTTTTATTTTCCTAGTTACTTTAGACAATTGCACCACACATATGCACTGCAATCACCTACTGTGGAAAAGGAAAACGAAAGACGAGTTCATTACAACCTTCAAGGCAGCACTGATACAAAGGGTTGTGTAAATAAAACAAAGCTCCTAAAAATATTATCAAACAATATTATCAAACAATAAATTGGAAAACAAACAAACAAACAAAAACATCAACAACAACAAAACAAACAAACAAAAAATTCTTGCCATATTTCTCTTAATAGGCATATTCTTTAATTTTCATGTTTCTGTTACTACTAGGACATGTACTAAATAAGAATTAGGAAGAAACTTACAATGTCCATAGCACTGCTGACTGTGCACTCCCCTAATTCACTCCTGCATGTAAAAAAGAGAAAAACAATTCACAAGCAAGCATTACCAAGATAATGAAACTATTCAAATGATACTTATTCAAATGTTTGTGAAGAGACCTACATGCATGGTAACTTGATGACTACCCTTCTAAAAAACAAGTGAATTCTGTGTTTACAGAAGTGAAAGGCATCCTTTGAAAGTCTGATCTTCAATTTAGATACAGAGAAAGTAACCTGTGGGATTCGGTAGGCCTATTAGTCCTAAAACACCTGCTCTCCAATCTTTTATTTCTAACCTTCTCCTGTGCAGAAATCATGATCCAGGCCAAGCTGTATTATTATCATGCTGCATGAACAGAAAAGTTTGAAATAAGTTTAAAATGTGGACTACAGATTACAGAAGAGAGCAGAGAAGTGTACCCAAAGTTGTGACTTTTTCCTAGTTTTGGATAGGATAGAGTTAATTTTCCTCCTAGTAGCTGGTAGGGTGCTGCGTTTGGGATTTAGCACGAGAATAATGTTGATACCACACATATATTTTAACTGTTGCGGAGCAGTGCTTACACTAAGCCAAGGACTCTTTGACTTCTCACGCCATCCTGTCAGTGGGAAGGCTGGGGGTGCAGCAGGAGCTGGGAGGGTTGAGACCCAGGACAGCTGACCCTGAATGGCCAAAGGGGTATTCCATACCATATGGCATCATGCTGGACATATGGGGACATTTTCCCCAGTTCTACAGAATTTTTCACTTTACTCATACTGGAAAATGGAAAAAAAAAAAAAAATCAGGAAGTTCCCATATTTATATTTCTCTATCTATTTATTTATTTTAGAAATGTCAAACCACTCAGGAAACCTGTGAGGCAAATAAAACTCTTAAATTTAAATCTTAGCTTCATGAGTGGCAACTAGTGAAACTGATACAAAACCAAAAGAATGAGTGTCCAAAGATTTCTTTGGAATTGCATGTCCCTTTTTTTTATTATTATTTTTTATTATTTTATTTATAGTGTTTTTTTTCTTTTTTCTTTGTTTTTTTTTCTGGATCATAGCATTGTAGATAAATAATTCATAGTGATAGTGCTCATTTCAAAGATGCAACTGTTTTGTAAATGCTTAAACTATGCTGCATTCATTGTGATGAAGTGTCAAACAAATATCAGCAATAGTTCTCACAATGGAGATACATCTCTCACTCATTCTTTTAGGGAAATATTCTTTCAATCTTTCCTGAATCTTTATTGTTTAAAAACCTGTGTCATTTTGAACCTTGTTCTTTAAAGTCTCAGTTTGTTTTAAAGGGTTTGTTCTTTGAGCTCTGGAAGTTTGCTTCCATCTAAGGAAATGTAAGACCAATTTTTTAATAAATTTCACTTAACTTAATTGGAAAATGCCATCATTTGCTTAACTTGAAATAATAATGTAAAATTTACACAAGCAATCCAAAGGAATTAAGCACAAAATCACTATATTAAAATGCTAGCTTATAGGTGTGTTAATAGCTGTCCTATTACCATGGAAGTTAATGTAAATGTCCTAAATACAAAGACAGACAACTTTCTATCTTTTGTATAATTTAGTATTAAAATAAAATCTGTGGGCCAAAATCAATTATCAAATAAGCCATTTTAGATGAAAAAAAGAGGGAAAGTCTGAATTGTATGGCTCACATTTAGCAGGTCAACATTTAGCTTTGTTTTAGTCCCTAGTCAGCTTGTTTAAAAGCTTGTTTAAAATGTGGAGACCATCCATCATTGTCTCCCCTCCTTTTCTCCTTTCATATCATCTTTATCATTCGTCAGTGATACATATTCATATATTTACCTTCTCTGTGCCTCTCTCTAAAAAGAGGTGTTTTGGTTTTTTGTTTGTTTGTTTTTTAATGACATGTTTCTCACATGACTTTCTTTCCAGAATTCAGTTAATAGAGTTCCTTCACCAATCCATCCTTAGAGTCCCCTTGATTTGGTCAAACAAGGCATTTATCAGAAAAATGAAATAGAAAAGGGGAAAGGGCTTTCAAAATATTCTAGGACAGATGACATCTTGTGCTACTTCAAAAGAAGTGTTTCTTCTGAATGGCTAATGGGGATTCTGGTTAAACCAAAAATTAATTTCTGGTTCAATATGCCATTTTTATATTATATATATATATATATTTTCCATTTCTGCACTCATATCATTTTTTTATTAAATGGTTGACATAATTCCTTTAAAGCTATTTCTTTTGCTACTTCTCTGAAATCATTCGTCACAACATCAGAATAATATTAAACCCCACCCTCCATAGTTCGTATGGATCTTGATACATGATACAAAAAAAAAAAAAAAAAAAAAAAAAAAAAGGCAAAACTACAGGTGTTGATAGAAGGTTCTTGTTTTCCATTTTGTTATGTATATATAGAAGGCCAAATTCCACTGAAGTTCATTAGTGAACCATTAATGGGAACGCTTAAACAGATTAACAGAATAAAAAATTGTTCCTCATTGAACAGAAAGACTAATAACCTCTCCGACAGGAGAGCCAAGTATGTAATTATTTACCATACTAACATGTACATTTGCAAAGAAAAACACACAAAATTGTTATTTTTGTGCTATGCTGAAGTCTTGGACTGCTCACAAATCCTGGCGTAGCAGAAAGCCCTTTGCTATAGGCCCATATTGCCTGGCTGCAGATTTCAAGCTGGCTGCCTCCAAACTCTGCTAGTCTCAATTAAAAGCATTTAATGATACTGCACACTTTTTCATTAATTAAGTAGAGCCAGGCAGATATCTCAGGATAACTGTATTAGATAAACCTAAAAAAAAAATGGACAAGTTTGCATGGTATTGTATACCAAAACCCAGATGTTTTTGGCAATTGTCTAACAGCAATGCTAGCTAGACTCAAAAGCACAATAGCAAGAGGGATATTAGCTGTAGACTGTAATTTAATGCAGAAGCTCAGTAATTTTCCAGAAATCTTCTACAAACCAGAAGATGAATTAGACATTTATTTGCTTCACTACAGGAGAGTTGTATTTATTTCAAGAATATTTTTTTTCCCCTGCAAGAAATAATGAAATATGGCCAAAGATGTAGACTTATTTTCTTTATCTGTGTAAAACACTGAAATAGCAAACATAAAAATGAGAAGTTCCCCATAAGTCCAAAATAATTAATAAGAGCATAATGTAATTAGACAATGAGGAATCTGGAGTAACAGAACCAGATTACTGTTATTCATATGTCTGATTCTATTGCAGGTCTATATGATGCAGTGATATTTAATACAGAAGAAATATAATGAATTGTTCTACCTAAAGATCTGGTTCCCCTCTCTGTAGCTATTTGTCCCCAAGATGGATTGACAAATGGAAGTTGTGATGACAAAGGACAGTAGATTTTGATTTTAGAACATTTTATATTTGCTTTGTATAGGAAGCACCTGAGTTTGCTGGTAATTCAGTGAAGCTGTTCTTAAGATTTCTGTGTCAAGATCAGGAAAGGATGTGGGCAATTATTCTTGATTTTCTCAAGATTTTCTTTATGACTTTCCTTAGTAAAGTCTGGGGAAATCCATTGGACTAGATTTTCTTTCTTCTTTAGGAGTGAACACAAAAGGATGACTCAACTTTTGCCTTAAAATGTTTCCCAGCTCTCCTGAGAAGAAGCCAAAATGATCAGACTCTTTTGAATTGCTTGTCATATTGACTTAATTATCACTTCCTGGGCCATGCTGTGGGCTGAATAATGGAGCTACAGAGTTTTGATTTTCACCAGCTCAGCTGGTTCAATGTTTTCAGTGATTTTAGCACTGTGATGAACAAGTTCCCTAGTAAATTGAAGTGTTGTTCTAGCTTTCCTAGGAATGTTTTTTTTTTTTTTTTTTTTTTTTTTGCCCAGAACTATTACAGTATGTTGTGCAAAAGCTTTTTCCTTTCTTTTGCCATCTGGGGATTCCCAGATGCTGACTAAATTGGCAGCTGCCTACATACAGCAGGTGTAAAATCTTTCTATATCAATCTAACAGGAAAAAGAAGTTTAAGTAGAACCAAGAAATTTATGGCTTTCCATTTGTTTGTTCTTGCAAATATTGACTGGAGGGTTCAGCTCAGGCTCTGCTTTGGAAAAACAGAACAAATTTTGTGGGTTATAGCCAGGCCACATATATGCTTCAGATATTTTGTATTGGTGTTTTTTTGTCCCTTTTGTGAGATAATCTGACCACTTTACAACAAAACAGACACTTTGGGCTGTCCTTGTTAATATGATTTGCTCAGAAAGGAATGTTTGTTTTCTTTGTCTCAGTACAACTGGCTAAACTATATTTATATGTGATAAAGAGGGGAAGCAGAAGGGAGCTTTAATACCTTAAGTTACAAGTATGCATTCCCCTTCAAAGCCTGAAGAAATAATTTTAAATTAGAGGAGCCTTAGGGCTGCCCTAGGTTACGTTGCTGTGAGCAGCAAACTAAACTACAGCCACTGCAGCATAGAGAGTTAACTTTCAGTGATCATATACTTCTTCTGCAACAAGTGGATTTAGGTCGAGGATAGAATCTGTCTCAGCGTATTATATGTTATAGGGAAGCTATGGGTAACTGCATCACTTCCAGCCTTTTTCTGTTGACAAATGTCTAACTTTCATACTGCATTACCGCAGTGTCTGTAGATTAGATTTCCTCACTCTGATGCATCTAATTCTACAGTCAAATACTTTGCCTTCATTTCATTAGTTTTAAAAATAAGAAACTCTATTGCTCTTAATTTCTGGACAATAATCAGCTTCTAAACAGGCCCACCATGCTATAAAAATCTGCTGAGGAATTGACATCTGGGTTTTGTTAATAAAGATGCAGAATTTAGCAGATGAAGACTCTGGCAATGACCATGCTGACCTGTCCCTGACCAGCTAGTTCATCTGATCCTTAACTATGTATTTATATACTTAGAAAATTCATTATGTTTTCACTTTTGACGTTATAATTCTCTCTTTGTCTCATCCTCCCTCCCAGTTGAAACATCTGTTTTCATGTTTCCCGTCTTTTCAAATTGTCATCTGTGGCTTGAGTTTAATGGCAAACAGGTTACTGCCAAGAGGAAAACCCCCAAACCCTGGAATTTACACAGCCGTGCACTGTATTTATGAGTGAATGACTTCAACATTTGTAGTTTGGGCTAACTAAAGCTTTATAAATGCTATGCGAATCTTTTATAACTACAGCCTTGCATTTCCACTTTGGAAATGAAATATTCATTGAAATGGATTACTTTGCTCCATATTAAATTCTCTGGAGTAGCCCTTCATGTTTTCAAGTTGTACTTAAATTATACTACTTTGAAATTAGTAATACTTTTATTTCCCGGTGGTAACTGTTTCTAGATATTCAATAACCTTAAGAGGAAATGATTATAGGAAAATTACATAAGCACATACCCCTGAGAGCTTAAAACAATTGGGATGATTAAAATGGGAAGAAAGGCTATATAGGAAACATGAAAAGAATAGCTAGTACTGATAAGGGTTTTCCACATAAATTCCTTTAATTTAATCTTATCCAGAGATTTTTTAACACTTATGATAATTAAGAGACTAAGCCTTTCATCGTGAGTTTTGTGTTCATTTTTCTTCTGGTGAATTGTATGCAAATGATGATAAGACAAAGAAAAGCTGACTACTACTATATTTGTCTTCATAGTTCCCCCCCTTGTATATATCACAATTTTCTAAGATAGATGAACAATGAGCTTTGATTCTCCTGCCACTTACATGTGTACATGTTAGCAGTAACTGAATAACAGTTAAAATTTTTGAAGCTAGAAAATTTCACTTTAAAAAAAAAAACAACAACTTCCATTTGTAGTGTTTGTCTTATATTTCTGCTAATGTTATGTTAAATTAATCCAGTTTCCATTAAATTTACTGGTACAGCGACTTGTAAGGGATAATTACAAAGCATGTACTAAAAGGGAAGTTTATCCTTCATAACTATAAATATTCATTCGTGAACATGGTTAATAAACTCATTTAGGAATGGGGCAGAATCATACCATGTGATCTATGTGCTGAGTCATCTCAGATTTGATTATTCCATAGATCTGAAGGGACCTTTGGTATTTGAGCTTCTTGAATTTTATGTTGGTCTATTTTTCCAGCATGTTTAGGTCCCTTTGGATGGCAACCTTTTCCTCCAGCATGTCAGCTGCTCTACCAAACTTGGTGTCATCCACAAACTTGATCAGCAATTAGTACTCTGTCACTTCCTTCATGTTATTGATAAGGGTGTTGTTAAACAGGGCCATAGAATCACAGACCCACAGAACCATCCACAATTTCTCCAGCCAATCCTAATGCGTTTAAATAAGAAATAAATCTGTTGAAATGTTGAAATGCAAGAACTCATTTGGTGCAAATTGACACATGCGAGCTGAAGCATAAATTTAAAATATTTGTCAGACAATTGTCAGACAAATGTTAGACATTAATAGGATATTGGTTGTATTTTTCTCTCTTTATTAGTGTGCTTTAATTAGACACATACAGGTTTAACATATATGCACACTGAGCTCATGCCCCTCAGCAAATTAGACAATGGGTTATATTAATCTCTGCTGTAACTGAATTGAGATACACATCATAGAGCAGTGTGACGTTAATTAATTTATATTAACTCTAAATTTGATGCATGTTCTCTCCCTCACCTCATTTTACTATGATTGATATAATTTCTTGCGTTTTTATGGGTGCTACATATGAAAGACTTACTGTGTAAAAAATATGTTTATGTACAAACATATGTGAGTAATAATGTCACTTCAAATTTGAAAAGAACCCCTCTCTGGAGTCAAGGTACATTATACAGTTCACTTCAGCTGTAGTTCAGTTTTATCTCAGATGAAGCTACTGTGTATACAAGACTAAACAAAAATGTATGTGATGGTTTTGGGTTGTGACCTTTGGAGAGATAATACCATCAGTGCTTTCTGAAGTGCACTCTACTAACTCAAGATTGATGGATATAGATAGTATTTTATTAGATGATATCTTATTCAGAGACTTGTTCCCCTGTTCAGGCTTTTGCATTCATCAATAAATCATGCTATTAGAAATTCTTCTGCTGGAGAGTATAACTTCCTTCTTTTCTTCTCCCCTCTTAAAATTATGAGTCTTCCATTGTTTTATTTTCATTCCCCGAAGTGCAAAATCCTGTGTTTTGTAGTTTTGTTGACAGGTTTACTGAGTAGAGGGATGTCCTTGCTGATCAAAGTAATACTGCAAGTTTTTGCACTATAACTTGCACTATAACAATTATTTTGCAGTTTTGGAAAGAATAGCACAACTTATGCTGTGGGTCCTGTATCAAATGTTTAGGTTACCTATTGATAGTTTTGTGGTACCAAGTAAAATAAAAATGAAGTTGGAGCTGTCTTCTGTAGGCTGAATTTATTTATTTATTGGTTTTCTCACCACTTGTGATTTTTTTCCTTCTTAGTTATATTCCTGGTTCTCTTTCAGAGACTATGTTGCCAGCAAATGTTCCTTCCCACTTTTTAACCATGAGTAGAACTTCCCAAGAAAAGGACTCTGAAAACAGGCTGGTGTGTTGCACAACCTGGTCAGTATGGCTTTGTTCACACCATGTACAAAATCTTCCTAGCCAGGGTGGTACTTGAAAAAGAGGATTTGAGGAAAGTCCAATCAGTCACCATTTTTTCTCTCTTCCTCAGCAACAAAACATATTGACTTTAAAGATCATTCAAAACCTATAGTTTTGCAAGTCTGTTGTGGTGTGGAATTGCCCAGCTGGATTGATGTGGCAAGATATTTGGAAAGCAAGTTCAAACATTTACTTGAGAATTGGACGGTGAGAGGAATTTCATACTTGTTTTTATTTATTTATTTATTTGTTTATTTTCTGTATTGCAGTACTACTTGAACCCGTAACATATGACCATTATTTGGCCTCCAATTTATTTTGAACTCATTGAGGATTTGTGGTAGACCTCAAAGTAATTTCTTACTGTGTTTTGCATAAGCCTTCAGCTTTATGTAGTCATTATCAGGATAACAATAAATGCTCTGACAGTCCACAGAGCGAGAAAGAATTAGCGAGGAAGTTCTAAAAAGTAGCTTTATTTCCCCAGCATTCAAGAGAGCTAACTGCTTCAGAATAAGCAAAGGCTTACAGAATATATTTTATTAGCTTGATGTGAACCATCACAGAGAACTGATTATTTCTCAGGCCAGTCTACAATAACCAATCCCTCTGGCTTGTCTCCAGTATTATCTAGAAAAAATTTCTTCCTTAGGCAAGATGTCCCAGTGTGATTTACAGCCCAATCTGGCTATCCAGACAGATATTCAGTCTCCTGAGTAATACAGAAAAAAACTTCTCTCCTTTATTCAACTAAACTTCTTTTTGCAGAGGGAAAGTTTTTAGGAGCACAATTAAACTCTGTCCAAAATATTTTATGGTTTCCTCAACTGGGGATGTCAAAACACTCAGCATTGATCAAGCAGTCCTCCCACTAAGGCCAATGGGATCAAAGTGAGCCTCTGAAAGAGGAACTCTTGAAAACACACATACCCTGTTAGACATCTAAGTGCTCTGGGCGCTATTGTAGGCAGCTATAAATGTTTAGTATTTGCATTCTAATAGCATCCAAAATGTGTCCTGCTGTGTCCACACCTTCATGAAATCAGGGTTAAAGGAATTATTTCCCATTTTGACATTGTCTTAGTGTTATCAGAATTTCCCACTGATTCCTTGATTCAGAGAATTTACTTTTGCTACAACAGTAGAAAATTTACTTATGTATAAATAGGCTGTCTTGGGTTGACATTTTGTATTATGAATTTTAATTGTCTAATTTGTTGTTGGTGGTGTTGTTTAATTATTTTACACTTTGACAATACAGTTAAAGCTCTATTGTTTGTGGATTGTAATGAATGAAGAACTGGAAATAAATTCCTTCATTATTAGGTTGAAGAGAAACCATCTACCCCCACAATCCTGTGGGACTAATATTGTGAATGTTTTTCTTCTTGCATTAAAGTAAACAGTGGAAAGGTCTACAAAAGTTTAGAAAGAAGTGATTTACTATGTTAATTCATTCTGATTTCATTAATGTTTAATGTGCATTTTGTAGAACAATGTTCTATGCAAAATTCCAAACTAAAAACCTACTGTATGAGAAGGATGTTAAAAAATGTGCTTATTTAAGTAAGCTTGTTTTCAAATTAAAAATTAACCATGAGGAAATACTGTTTACTTCTCATTCTGTCACCTGGTAGAAAAATGAATTGTTCCATTAGTATGGCTCTAGAAAAAATAGTATGATATATATAGAAAAAATAAGCAGGTAATGGGATGTAAGTGTTTGGAAATTTCACCAAAACAGACAGTGAGAAGATAGTTAAGATAATTTGAAGGCCAATCAAATATCCAGAGAAGAATAGAGTATGAGCTTGAGTGAAAAGGAGAGCATGAAGGTGCTTTCTCCTGAGCACAACACTATGCTATCACTTTACAATTTGACCAGATCAAGAATAAGCATATTGCACCCTATTGGAAGCAGCAGCAAATATCCCAGCTTCTCTTCCTGTGCACACTTCAGATGCTTTGATCTGAACCACCATTAAGACACTGAGGAGAAATAATTACTGAGTACTCATTCTTGGTATGCTTAACTTGTTTTCAGCTTTATGAAGTGTATACAGCTTCTAATTTACTTGGGTTTTATTTAAGGGTTTCCAAAAATAACATTGTGAAATACCAGTGTAGGATATTTCATTATATAAATATGTATATTATTAAAGGCAAAACACTTTTTCATTATCATTATTAGGTGCCTGAAGCTCATGTATATTGAGACATTAAATTATAGAATGGAAGAACAAGTTACTGACAAAAATCAACAAACAAATAAACAAATACATAAAATTTTACTCTCTTTCTTCATATACTTTTCTCCTTTTATCAAAGGTAACCCAGAATCTATTCTTACAGTCTCTGAACCTCTCTTTTACTCATGTACTCTGCAGCTTTACTATTATTCCAGGAGAGATTTTTATTGTGGGATACATCTTTCCTCTTTCTTTAGATCTGTCACCCAACAGATCATCTGTATAGGTTCTTGCTCATGTGGAGCATCATCTGAAATATATATAGGGCTTTATTTTTTAAGATACTTTGTACTTTAGAAATATCTGCAGAGCAACCACTCTAGTTGGACAATTGCTCATTAAAGACTCATATTCTTGAGCTCACTCCAAAGAAAAACCAAACCAAACTCAAAAAACAAACAAACAAACAAACAACAACAACAAAAAAAACACTAAACTGAAAATTAAAAACTGAAGTGAGTCTTCTCAAACAAATTGCACTGCACATGAAATTTACAATGTCCAACAGTAAGTTATAGTATTTTTGCTCAACACTTCTCTGGTTAGTCTTTATTTTTAATGAGGTCAGTAACTGTTATATTAGTAATCAGCAAAATATTATGTCCTCTATTGAATAATAAAATATTACCATCATTACCTTCAAATATCACAAAGAAACAATCTTCAGAAAAAGCAAGGTGCATTTAAAGAGTGAAATAACTAAGAAGTGACAATTAGTAGAGGTAAACTAAAGAGAAGAGAAGAAAGTATTTCTAATCATTTAAAATGATTTGAAGAGGTAGATAAATATAAAAAGCTATTCTGGATGATTGTAACAGATGAGCTGTGCCACTTTTGTCTATATTGAAGTTTGCCTGAGCTAAAATGGAAGGAAACTACCTGCATATAAAAACATGCAGTGCACAAATAAATAATAATAATAATAAATAAATAATAATAATAATAAAAAAGTAAGATCTCACAGCTGCTGACTGGAGGAATTTAACTGTTGTTTTTGTGTAGAGAAAAGGCTGGATGGATTCAAATATGAATTTTTGACCCTGATATTGATAGTTTGCTTCCTGAAAGTACATGTCTAGTAATGCAATTTCCTTCAAATAATTAATTTCCGTGCACTTTGAAGAAACTAACCCCAACAGCTACCTTGAAATTGAAATTGTATGTAACCTTTAAAACCTTAAATATATGGAAACAAAAAAGAAACATATGAACATTGCTACTGGGGATTTGTACTTCTGTCAGTAAATCTTATCCAAATGGGTGCAGTTTTGAGTGAGTCACAGACTCTTCCAATGGGCTCAGCTATGTCCTGCAGATGGTCAGTTGCAGAGCTGGCTGGAACCAGCTGTGTCGTGCACAGGGCAGGCCCTGACCCCTTCATGCAGAGATCAGTCAGGAAGCTCTCCCGGCCACCACTACCAAAAACCTTTCTATTCATCCCCGAACACACATTAGCAACATTATTACAGAGCATGAATTCAGTTGCTATGAAATCACACTTTTGGAAACCAATTGCTTGTAAAAGAAAGAAAAAAAAAAAAAAAAAAAAAAAAAAGGCATGACAATAGTTGCTCAACTGATATTTTCCTCATCAATAAAACATAATTTAAGAGGCACGCCTTGCCAGAATATGAGTACTGCCTGGTTCAGTATCTAACAAGACACTATGCAGAGTACTAATCTTCAGCATTGGCCCTATAGTCTGTGAGGACCTCAACTCAAGTAGAAGTATTGGGTCTTAATGAAGCTGGAGACACAAGAAGCTCTGTGGAGTTAAAGGGCTGGCTCAGCTGGCACCTGCAGTGGATGGCTTTTATTCCCCTCTAGTATTAAGATATCTAGCAATATTAAATCTGGTACTGATCTAAAGGTTGTAAAGTTCCATGCCTAAGCTATTGGTGGAACCTGAAAAGTGTTACTGACAGGAGAAACTGGTGCAACCAGTCTCATTAGAATGTGCATATTTCTGCAAATGATCTGCATTTTTTGCAACAGTTACGCTGTCAAAACTGCACTGATACTGACTCATGAGCAGGCACTCATTAGTGCTCTCCAGACACAAAGCACCTCCCATTGGCCAAAACAAGTCACAGTGCAAAAACTGAGTACAAGGCCAAGAAGTGGAGAGACAAAGTCTCTACAAGAATAATTAACAGCTGAAATACTTAGCAGGGTTAGGTCTTTTAGACCACAATGAATCACTCCAAGCCTCAAGGATCCTCTGAGTCAATGTAGCTAAGTCAAAGCAGACTGAGTAATGAGCACCACCACACAGGGAATTGGCTCAGCTACCTCTTACTCCTGAGCTCAAAAGGATGAAGTGATGATGTGGAGTGATGGTAAGCAGCCTTTTGGTATGGGTTCAGACTAGTGTGTGCCACAGAGAGACACTTTTGCTGCTCTGTCCCAAGAGTTAATGAAGAAAAGACTAAGACATAGCTCTCTGGATAATTATCTTCAGAGTAGCTAAATATAAGGAAGTTAATTAATTTCATAGAAATGATGAAAAGGAAACAGATTGTTTCTCCCTCTCTCTCCCTCTTTTTTTTTTTTTTAATTTATTTTCTTATTTTTTAATTTTTAACTTGAGTTTCATTCGTAAGTCCCTGCCACTCAGTTCTCTGGAGGAGCTGAGGTCTCATCCTAGCAGCCAGTGCAGGATGAAGTGCTGCTGAAATGAGGTTCCCATGAGCTGAGGGAGAAGGGACTGACCTGTCTGCATGGCTGTGATGGAGAGCAGAACAGATTTCTGCATGGTCTTCCCTTTTCCCAAAGATGCTTTATATTCTAACAGATAAAAAGAAACTGCAGCCAGCAAGAGACCTCCCTTTATCAAGCATTCCTGTGGTAGCACCAGCAAAACATTGCTGATGTGAAATTGAAGGATCAGTGACTCTGAAATATTATTCCTTACAAACATTTATTAAAAATAAGGAGTAAAGAGTTGAATTCCATCAAAATTAAGTAGCTGGTATTGGATCTCTTTCAGAGTTTCATTGTTCTTCTGTGAAACTTTAGATCAAAGAATTGTCTACCTTAAAGAACAAAAGCAAAACTAAAAATTCTGCCTATACTTTGCAAAATCAATATATAATGCTAATAAATACATAAAGGTGTCCTGGTGATAAATGGGGAGAGGAGGAGGAAGTGCTGATCTCTTCTCTCTGTGGACAGCGACAATACCCAAGAGAATGGAATGGAATGGAGCTGTGACAAGGGAGATTCAGGCTGGATGTTAGGAAAAGGTTCTTCACCCAGAGGGTGGCCGGGCACTGGGACAGACTCCCCAGGGAAGTGGTCATGTCACCAAGCCTGCCAGAATTCAATAAGTGTTTGGACAATGCTCTCAGATATAGGGTCTGATTTTTGGGTCCTGTGTGGAGGCAGAAGTTGGACTTGATGATTCTCAGAATATTCTGGTCTGTATGTAAGTCAGATTCTGCACAGACTTAATCAAAGCTTTTCATTGAAACCAGTTTTGAACACAAAGGAAAAAAAAAAAAAAAAAAGGACAAAAAATAATCAGGAAGACCATTGAAGAAAAATTAAAGATATTGATCTAAACCATTTATTATAGTGAGGGAAAATCTGTCTTAAGATTCAACTCTAGGAATAACCTAGTTCCTGCTTTGGAACAGTGCTTTGGTGTCACAAGAATGCTGAAGGGCTCCTCTTACACAGGCTATGGCTGGCGAGGAGCTTTCATGATGTGGATGTTTCCCTGCTTCAGCTACAAAAAAGTGACCTCTTGTTGTACCTGGCAGTCTGGGATCTAGAGTGGAGAATTACCAGCACAACTGAAGGTATAAAAGCATCTTAAATCAACGTTTGCAGTTTCTTTCCCAGCTATTCAGTACTGAATTATACATAAGGAAAAAAAAAAAAAAATCACAATTTTACTGGAATAAATACTGAATTTATTCTGTGTTTTTCCCCCTGTTCCAATGACTATTTCTAGTCATTCTATTAGTAAATGAATCTACAGATAGGAACATAGGAATTTTTATAAAATCTGTATTTTAAGGATATGTTTCAGTAAGTTAAATTGAATAGAAGTGTATCACCAGGAACAAGATTTTAGGAGGCATTCTGAACCCATCTTGGATGGCAAATACAGCACTGGAGTTACGTGACTAGAATTATAAGTACTGAATACTTACCATGAAGAGTTTGCAGCTGATTTACACATGAAGAATTAGTTTTAGGAGCCACCCAGGTAATAAACTTAAACAGCAAACAAATCAGAAAACAGTCTGGGCACACAGTGAACAATTTATGAAGAGAATATAGTGTCCATTTTGTAAGTTGCTTGCTCTAAGGTATTTGCTGTAATATGATGTTGAATCATTTAATATGCACATGGCAAAAGTAATGGCAGCTTTCAGGGACTGGAGACACAGACATCAAAAAGACACCTGTGAAGACAGATTTTAACCTATACATTTACTTTGCCCCAGAAAAGAACAGATAGAAAGTAAAAATAAGAATAACAATATCATGCATTAGAAAGCAGAATTTGGTACAGGGTTTCCCTTCCTGGTAGCTTGTTTTGCCTATGACATGTATTCTTGGGATGAGATTACTTTATTCCAATTTAGTGATGCTTTATATTCACTTAATGTTTTTTCTGAGCATGAGCTTGATGGGTGCAAAGTAGTAAAGAATGAGATTCAAGACCTCTTCTCTGCTGCCAGGCATCAGACTTTATAAGAGGCACCAGACTCAGGAATGTCATATGCCTGTCTAAATAATTGACAACTACAAGGTGGTGAGGGCAAAAGTCATTCCCATCTAGACTATATTTAAAAATGCTACCTTGAGCAGACTTCATATTCTGGCAAACTTGTCTGAGATTCACTTTAAAAACCCTGCTATGTATTTCCAAGTTCAGTCATCAGCTCCAGTAGTACATTTCTAAATGAGAAATTTACTGAGCCAGTTACTGAAAAAAAAAAAAAAAAAAAAAAA
>CM021766.1:32116625-32187559 GCA_011076525.1 Nettapus auritus | reverse complement strand
CAATTTTTTTTTTTTTTTTTTTTCATATATATACTTAGATGTTTCTATGTTGCTGTGGAAATGCAGGGGTTGTACACGAGCATATGGTGAAGAAAAGAAAAGAAAATAAAAGAAAAGAAAAGAAAAGAAAAGAAAAGAAAAGAAAAGAAAAGAAAAGAAAAGAAAAGAAAAGAAAAGAAAAGAAAAGAAAAGAAAAGAAAAGAAAAGAAAAGAAAAGAAAAGAAAAGTTTTTCCACAAAAAGTGGTCCTTTTCCTTTCTTTTATATCTACTGATGTCAGTCTAATTTCAGTTGCATATTCCTTATAAATAGTAATATAAGGGAATACAAAGTACATCTGGATGGGGCTTCATTTAGTTTTAAATGTGATTATGAATTTGGCTTAGTAAATTCTTGGTATATTTCACTAGACTTACAGGTTTTACTCCGGTGAATGTTTTCTGTTTGTCTTTTTTTCCAAGTTCTTTTGCCCTGTTTTCTTCTTTATCAATTTTACATAGATAGAGCCATATACAAATATCTTATCTGACTTTACATTCTAGGAAGATTTTAGAAAAGGCTTTGTTTCAATTCTAAGCAATTAAAAATATCTTTTTTTGACATATATGTGGCTAAGTGGGGCAATAACCTTCCCTGTAAGTGGAAATATTATTCTAAATTAGTAACCAGAATGAAGAACATTAAATATTTTAAAGCAATGCTAAAGCAGAAAGATATATAAATAAAAAGATAATATAAAAAGACAGCCTCCTGTAAAGAATGATGTGTTTTTTCTATGTTCTTCAAATTCTGTATCTTGTTTTGTAATCTATATTTACAGTGAGGGAAACCATACATGTAGTACGAATGGCAAGACCATATGCCAGGGATGATGCTTCAGCTCCAAGAAACAGCTGAGGAATAAAAAGGTGTATGTGATGTGGTAGGCAAAGTTAAAAGTCATAATTATTCTGTAGATAAAATAAGGGTTTAGTAAGCTTTTATTCATATATATTCCCACAGATTACCTTCTTGGGTGATATTCATTGGTTCAGCTCCACTAGATTTAAAATAGACTAATATACTTAATACTTAATTTTAAGTCTGTACATGACAACAATATATTTGTTTGATCTACATTGAATTAGATTTGAACTAATTAGCTAAGAACTAATTAAAATACACTCATTTCAGTGGTCTGTTTTCTGTTCTTTACAATTTCCAAATAGCACAAAAGAATAAACAGAAATCTATTTTATCTCAAGTGTTATTGAAGGGAGATGAGGTACTGTGACCATTGTTAAATATTTTTAAGTGGCCTCTCTTTTATTCACTTTTTTTTTTTTTTTTTAAGTATCTATTTCTAAAATTTTTCATGTAGGCATCTGTGAAGCCATTTGTATTATATTTTAATTTCATTTAAAATAAATTTAAAGCATCTTATTTAAAAAATGTACACATTTAGAATTTTATTTTTAATAGTGAAATACTGATTTGTGGATATTTACTTTAGATTAGCAATTCAATTTTTATACAAACATATTAGCAGTTATTTCTAATACACTAGTGTTTATTAGAAAAAGCTCATACTGAATGTACTGAAAGGGAAAAAATCTGAAATGAGTGGCATGTCATAAAAAGGGGTTCCACTTTTTTTTTTTTTTTTTTTTTTTTAATGGTAGTATTAAAACAGTCAAAAAATGAAAAGCACAGTCAATGACTTCTGGAGGTGTTCTTTAAACGGAGACAGTTTGCATCAACAGTGAGGGAAATTATGTTTTTGTGAGAAACAGTCAGTTCAGACCCAGTGAAACAAGAAACATAAAAAGTAAATGGAAAAAAGTCTTCTGGAGAAGGCTAAGAGTGTTTTGCCCAAGTCAGTGTGCTCTTCTTCCCCTACCAAAAGTGTGATGAAAGCATTCTCTCTCTCCAAGCAGCCCAGTCCCGGTTCTGAGAGAAAATATTATTTCCGTGAAGGGAACCCATCAGAGTTTCCATCAGAGGCCGCAGCACTCAGAGAAACATTTTAAAGAAGGCAAGGGAGATTCTATGAAGGTTCTTAAATATCTTAACAGTATTATTGTTTTAAGGTACTTTTGTTTTCTCTCTTCACGAAAAGTTCTGTGGTCCCCAGCACAAGAGAAACATGTACCTGTTGGAGTGAGTTCAGAGGAGGGCCATGAAGATCATCAGAAGGCTGGAGCACCTCTCCTTTGAAGAGTGGTTGAGAGAGTTAGAATTGTTCAGCCTGGAGAAGAGAAGGCTCTGGGGAGATCTTATAGGGGCCTTACCCAAAGGGGGCCTACAGAAAAGCTGAGGAGAGACTTTTTCAGGGAGTGTAGGGATAGGACAAGGTGTGATGGTTTTCAACTAGAAGAGGACAGACTTAGATTAGATATTAGAAAGAAATTCTTTACTCTGGCACTGGAACAGGTTGCCCAGAGAAGCTGTGGATGCCCCATCCCTGGAAGTGTTCAAGGCCGGGTTGGATGGGGCTTTGAGAAACCAGGTCAAGTGGGAGGTTTCCCTGCCCATGGCAAGAGGTCTGGAACTAGATGGTTTTTATAGTCCCTTCCAACCCAAACCATTCCATGATTCTGTGAAAAAATAATACCTCAAAAATATCCATGCATTAACATACATTTTTTAAAGTAGTTTGGTGTAATTATCACACTGAGATACAGCATACAATGTCAAAAAAAATGTATCAGGAACACATGTTGGGGAATGAACTCTGAATCAGAAACAAAAACCCAAACTCTGTGATTGCCTTTTCAAGACAGAAAGCACTAAACAAAAGTGAAAATAATATTGCAGTATGACTGGTATTACAATGTTAATGTATTACAAAATCAGTCTTTACAATTAGAAAGTACTCAAGAAAGAAAATACTGCTGAGAAGGTATGTGATTTTTTTTTTTTTTTTTTTTCTCAACTACAGTAATTGGTGCCAGATGGATGCAATTTTAACATCATTATTTGTAATCCTTCCTGTGCCCACAGTATTTTATCTTGAAACAATTGCAATTAAGATGTTTTTCAGCACTTCTTGCTGAGCTGCATTCTTTTCTTGCTCACCCAGGTTAAAATGCTACTAAATTAATCTTTGTACAATTTAGCTAAGGAATATAGCTCTTCCTTTGTTAGTGTGTAGCTATTTTTAGCATTAATTAGAAAGAGTCAGAAAGCTGATTAATACAGTATGATTGCACAGATCATTCTCACTCACATGGAAACCTTGGTGCATCTTGTTCCACTACATGCAGGTGCTAATTCATCTCTTACCTATGTAAGTAGAGTTCTCCTTGCTCAAAGATCAGTATAACAGAAGTGATGGGAGATTTTTATGATGAAACCTTGATTCTTTGTCAGATGTGTGTGAATCAATTTGACTGAAACACTTGGGAGCCAAATACAGCAAGCATGTGGGAGCCAACCAGCAGTCCAGAGGACTCAAGTTGTGTCTCTAGCTATGAGTGTCTCAGATATCATAGAATCATAGAATCATGGAAGATACTGACCAGGAAGGGATCCACACAGGACCACACAAAACCAAAACATATGTCTGAGAGTGTTGTCCAAATGTTTTTTGGATTCCAGCAGGCCTCATTTGATGACCATTTCCCTGGGGATCCTGTTCCACTATCTGGCCACCCCCCAGTGAATAACCTTTTCCCAACACCCCACCTGACTCTCCCCTGTCCCAGTTCCCATTCCCTCAGGTCCCGTTGCTGTCCCCAGAGAGCAGAGCCCAGTGCTTGTCCCTCCACTCCCCTCATGAGGGAAGCTACAGACCGCCATGAGGCTTCCCCTCAGCCTGCTCTGCTCTGGGTTGAAGAAACCAAGTGACTTCAGCCACTCCACATATGTCTTGCCCTCTAGACCCTGCATCATATTTGTAACCCTTCTTTGGGATCTCTCTGGTATTTTTATGTCCTTATATTGTGGTGCCCCAAACTGCACACAGTACTTGAGGTGAGGCCACACCAGTAAAGGCAGAGCAGGACAATCTCTTCCCTGAAGTGGCTAGCCATGCCATGCCTGATGCAGCCCAGGGTATGGTTGGCCCTCCTGGTTGCCTGGGTATGCAGTTGACTCATATTCAACATGCCATGAACCAAAACCCACAGATCCCTTTCTGTGGGGATGTTTTACAGCCTTTCTTTCCCCAGTTTGTACGTATATCTCGGGTTGTCCTGTCCCAGGTACAGAATACAGAGCTTGCTCTTGTTAAATTTCATGAGGTTGGTCATTGCCCAGCCCTTTGCCTTGTCAAGACCTCTCTACAAGGCCTCTCTACCCTCAAGGGAGTCAACAGCTCCTTCTAATTAAGTATCATCCACCTTATTACATGCTTGCTTTTTATGATCTGGAAGGCCAAAATTCTAATTCACAATATTTCATGTATCACATATATTCTTATAAAGCCCAGATGTAATCTCATTAGAAATAAATAAATAAATAAATAAATAAATAATAATAATAAAGCCAAGATGTCTTCGGACTCTTTTCACTGCTAACATCAGACATGTTTGCATAAACTCCTTAATCCTACAACAGTGATGTAACTGGAAAATGTTCCCAGTCAAACAGCAGATCTAGCTTTTTCTTCATAAAAAATCATCATTCTACAGAAATTATTGATGAAAAATGTTTTTAGTTTCATAGATGGATGTATCAAGAGTTCAGTTTAGCAAGATACTCTGTTGTTTCAGCTGTAAAAGTTATTTGCATATGCTGAACCATTAAGAAGCATTATACAGTTATACCCAATTCAAGTTATATATTGTTCAGTAGAAAGATTTCTTTCAACTAGACAAGGAATTGGATCAGATCTATAGCTCTTAAACTAAAACAGATGTTACAGAAACTAACAATATGCTGGGTGTAGTCCAAGAAAAACTATGATTTCCAGGCATGCTTACAAATCACTCTTTCAACTCAGTGACCTCTGAGATTACCATTTTTGACTCCTCTTTCACTTTCTGCATACAGTGTTTCCTATAAAAATGATTATTACAGTTTGGCAGAAAAATGGGGTTGACGTAGGCACGTATGGTTGAAGGAAAACTTCTTTGTTAACAGGTTATTGCCATTTTTGGTTAACATTGAAAGAATGGGAATTAGTTTAGTCCCTAAATACTTTCATTTTAAATTTGGATTTTATATTTTTTTTCAGATACTCTACCTTAGGCACAAAAAATTAATAACTGTTTTGCAAAAGCATAATGCGACAAAAGAAAATCCAGTTCCAAATCTCAAGTAACAGCCCAGGTCCCACATGCTGAATTACTTTGTTTGACACAATGTATCTCATCAGTGGAAAAAAATTAATCAGTGGGAGATAGATTCTGATACAATTTAAAAAGTAGGCAAAGGGGAAATAACCACTCTCCTTGTTCATCTGCAAAACCATCCTAACAGGTTTCAGGTTAAGGTTGTTAACATGGCTCTTCCCAGCTGTTATCTCCTTCATGACTCATCCAAAGAATATGAGCAGGCAAAGGCTGAAGCCTGGACTTGGACTTTTTCTACAGTACATCAGATGCCAAAAATGGGAGCAGATACTGGGCCTGAGGTCCTCAAGTGCTGCTTTCTGTGTTGGCAATAATCCTAGTTACTGCAGCAACATAAGTCCCCATTGTGCATTTATTATACAGTCTTTCAGGGCAATTAACATGTGCAGATTTGTTCTAGCCCTCATTCAGGCCATGCTTCCATTTAAGCAAATATGAGCTTTGTCAATATACATTATGGAGGCTGTTATTCTGATTTTGCAAAGCTTTTGAGTGCATATTTAGTTATACATGTATTAGGCTTATCCTCATTCAGGAAAGTGTTATTCATAAGGTGAATTTTGAACAAAGAGTAGAGTGCTGAATTGTATTAGGGCTGATATTAGTTAGACACCTTCTAACCTTTATTACTTGAATGCACTTCAGGATTCTAAAAAATGATGGCAAATGTATAATGTACTGATATTCTAGTTAGACACTCCATGGCACTTTAGCTTTGAGAATGCTTTGTTACTGTAAGAAAATGTCTTCACGGCATTCAGATTGAAATAGTTTAATTAAATCTCATTTTAATGGACTTCCGTGGGACATGAAACTTACCCCACAAAGTGAAGGCTAGAGACTGAAAAATGGCAGAATGTCAGATGGGTTATGTAAGTCATGCAATTCAAAGAGCACTTTAATTTACTATCCTGCAGAGACTGTTTATACATTCTGTTTATACAGCAAGACAGTAATGATGTTATCTCACTTCTGCTTTGTTTTGAACATCCAAGGTTAATGTATTAAAACAAAAAAGGTGACTAAGTCAGGATTTTTCCCGGACACTACATGGAATGAATTATTTGGGATAAAGATTTGTGTTCCTTTTTTGTTCCTATTTTTTATTATTTATTTATTTATTTTTATTTTCTTTTGCAGATCAGCATGTTTGCTGTTCATCCCAACCAGTAGAACAAATTGGTGGAGACTTTTAGCAAGTGGAGACAATATAAATGTCATTTGGAAGCTGCTCATTCACAGAGGTCAAGATGAAAATGAGATGTGTTCAGAATATGTCAGTGAGATTCTTGTGGCTGGTGCTAGAAACTGTATCTGGTAACTTTTGTCTGCTCACAGCTAGTATGGTAGTGTGTTACATAAGGTGCAATAACTTCAAGACTGTAGGCAGATTTCAGAAATGACCTGAACAAAATGCTCATTCCATCTGCAGGTTTAATGAATACTGGTTCGAGTATGAGGCACTTCATGTCAATGGCTTTTTCTTTGTGGAGTTGCTATATGCACACTATATACTTCTATAACACCTGTCCATAGTTTCACAGCTCCAGCAGTGAAGCAATGAGATGTACTATAACATTATGGAATAAATTCTCTGATGATTCAAAATGAGATGGAGAAATTCAAAGTTCCTAAGTTAGTTCAGATCATTTTCTGGGTGACCTACTAGGCAAGGGTCCTAGGTTTCTTTCAGATATAGATCCAGAGGTACTGTATCCTCCTGTCCTGAATTTTTCAGAGCATTAACCTTCAGAGTTGTTAAGATGCAGATTGTAATACACTCATTAGATGGAGAACATATGAAGAGTTAAACAAGGACTCACTCCTTCAGTATAAGACCCTGTTCCTGCCTCATCTTAAACATAATAGTTTAAGCCACCAGGCTGCTGGGTAGAACAGTTTATTTGGTCAGCCATATGTCAGATGAAACAGATGAATGGATAAACATAGATTTCTGTTCCTGGTGATACACAGATTAGATTGTGCAAGGCAATCTTTGCCCCGAAACTTTTTAACTCACAAGCCCTTTACATCAAAATGAAAAGTCATCAGCAAGGTTTTTCTCAGTTCTTTGTTCCATATTTTTGTTCTATTCCCTTCATGTGGAAAGAATGACATTATGCACACCTTCTCTTCCTCTCACCTATTAGAAACATTCATGTATAAGCATTTGTAGCAAGTCTGTGCATGCTTTCAAGGATAAGCAAGAAACAAGAAGAACCTGCAGTACTTCCAAACACTCTCACTTCTTCTTCATGCCCTATGGAACTGTCCCATCTTCTCTCTCTCACAGTCCCAGCCAAACAAAATAAACACCAACTCCTCCTAAACCTCTTCACTCCTATAAGCACTGCTGACACTTCATATCCCTGTCAGTCCTCAGCAATCCCTCTCTGGCCTTATTCTCACCCTTTTTTAACAAGATTTGCTGTCACCATCAGCAAATTGTGTTTTCTATCACAAAAATAAGGACAAAAGTGGGTGGAAAAATGTAACACTTGCCTACACTGTTAAGAAGACTAGTATTGGCTTTGTTTTCCTTCATTCCTCACAGAAACAAACACAAGAGGTTCCATTAATGTTCTGGCTATTGGCATAAAACAACAGTTCAGCTCAGAATTAGAAGTTGCTGGCTTCCAGCCTTGTCATTCTCCAGGCCTTTCTACTTCTGTACCCCAAAAGAAGATAGGTTCAAACCTTTGTTCTCTCCATGATACAAATATTTTTTTTCTCCATTCTCCTTTAATCTGTACTCCCATGATAATCCCATGGCAATATCATTTTTCTACATCCAGATCTTACTCAGCAGGGTACTACCCTAGATGGATACTGTCTGCAGAAAACATTCCCTTAACAGCTTAAATGCCTTCCTCTTACTAAGCAGAGACAGCTCCTCTTCAAAGGAAACTGTGCTGACAGGCCACCACCGGAAAATGGGTACTGTTGAACTCTCCTAGTAAAAAACCTACCTAGCCTTTGACAGAAGGTAAATATATTAATAGTAATCTAATAAATACATGAAGACTTCATACATACTGTGTTGCACTATACAATTCAAAACAGTTCCTAGAGCAACCAGTTTTCCATTCTGTCCCAGATTCCCAAGTGGGTCACGTCTCCTTTAAGTGAATCAGAAGTGAAGGTTACCTAATATCATTACATCTACTTTATGTTGCCCAGATCTCTATGAAAGCCTGTTTAGCATGATGCTATTGAACCAAGAAATTTGTAGAATTTGTTTTACAAGTATTAAATTCATGTTAATAACGGAGGAGTACTTGTTTAATCAGGCATTTCAGTGCTGTATATTATAATCATGAACAGAGCTGCAAGGAGAACATGTCTCTGCCACTCACATGCATCCAGGGGCCTTCTTTGGAAGGGAGTTATCTGCTGGGGAGCCACGAAATCACAGTTCCTGAGAAAACTTTAGTGTTTTGTGATTTTCATACTTGCTCTTCCCACAGAAACTATATTAATGAAACATCTATTTAACGGGACATTGATACTGGATGAAAGGCACATTCTCAGTTCAGCTACAGACTGTATGTACAGTATTCGGCAAATCATTTTAAGATTCTGTGACTCATAGCCTGGTATGTTACACAGGGGTAAATAATTTCACATGCACTCAATTGCTCCGTTGAGCAGTAGCAGGAGAGTGAATTTGTGCAAAAAGAATTTGTGCGGTTTTGATATCTCCTACTGAAGGAAGATCCTTCTGCCATCTAATTAAACTCAAAGAGAACAGGCATTCTCATAGCTGTAGACCACACAGGGTAGTTAAGACTAAATCCAGGAAAAAGTAACATACACACTTTTAACTTGGGTTGTATAGAGGCCATACAATTTTCACTACCAAACCCAGACATGAAAACAGGTGAACTTTTCTAGCCAAATCAATGACTGACAATTCCTCTAACTTCTCTTGAATGAAAACATGTGACAAGTAGTTTTAGAATATGCGATCAGACTTCTTTTTTTTTGTCTGTGTGTTATAAGCCAATACCTTAATGATTTGATCCACGGAAAAAAATTGTGACCTAACAACCTTAACGGCCACATAAGTGCCACAGATACTAGCTTGCCAGGGCTGAGCTACCCATTCAGCAGAAAGATTGTCTGGGTATTGAATTTTAAACAGACAAAATCAATGATGGTCCCTTCTTATATTTTCCTGATGGGTTTTGTTTCCCATTTTAGACCAACAGTACCTGCTAAATTAAAGTATGAACAAGCTAAGGAGTAAAATGTACTAAGATTTTATTTTGCACAAAAACAAGAAGAAATGTTCTAAAGGCTGTTTTGTACACATTTCTATAGATAGGGTAGAATTGATAGAGCAGGTTTTATAATGAAATCAATGGCCATCTCAACCCAACGTAGTGTATCACCCCAGACAATTGAAAGCCATTAGAGTGTTACTCTCCACTGCTTTCACTTCAGTCAAACTTACTTGAGGAGGTGAAGGTGACAAATCTGTGTAAATAGATGGAATGTGCAAAGTCAGGGGAAAGAAGAAGGTGCCTGTGAAAAGAAGAGAATTTGCAAGCTGTCCCCAAGGTTGACTATTTCCTAAAGGATGTCTTGGTAGCAGTCATTTAGTCAATGTCATTTATTTCAAGATAGATAAACTGATATTCCTTAGAACTAGCTAGAAATGAAAATCCACAAGGTAAAGGAGTAATCCAGCTTCAAAAGACACTCACGTGTCTGTTTATTTGCTTAAGACTGCTACCTTATACCTGTATGTTAATAAAACCAATGTTTAGGGGGTGAGTACCCCTCCTCTTGGAACTGTATAAACTAAGCAGCCATGGGATGGCTACAGAGTTTCAATTTTATTCACAATTTACCTAAACTGAATTGGATTTAATAGCCTGAATTCTTATGTAATCTTATAGGCCCAGTTCATAATAAATATATTTATAGTATTGGTTTAGAAAAACAAGAAATATCAGAATAAATAAGCTCAATCGCTTTAATAAGGTGTATTCAGCCATGCAAACTATAGCTCCATGTCACGCTCAAAAGCAATACATAAAGCTGGTTGTTTGTAGTGGTTGGAGATCCTGCAACCTTATTAGTGTTTCTCCTTTTGACCATCAGAGCCATATAAAAAATAAAATAAAATAAAGAATCTTTGTACTCTGGTTTCTATTTCTTCATTACTAACATTCTGTCATCCAATTGCCCTTCATCCCACTGTGTGACTAGAATTTTCTGTTGTTAACCATTTTTAAAGCCTCCTATGATAAAAAGAAGTGGAAAAATATCCTTCAAAGAAGTGAAGAAGAATAAGATTGATGACATTGGTTCATGAATCCAACAGTTTAAATTAAAAGATCCAAAGTCCTCATGATTATAGCTAATTGTACTTTGGAGATGGCATTTCAGTATTTAACTTTCTGCAGTTGTAATGAAAACTTGCCTTCACATTGAATGATTTACTTTATTTTATTTTATTTTATTTTATTTTATTTTATTTTATTTTATTTTATTATTTCATCATTATCTATTTTATGGGAAACAAAAATATAGGAAACCTTTCCAAATGAGCCGGTTGAGACAGCAAGCAGTTAAATAATCCTGGGAAAGAGTGCCTTAATGCTGCAAAGATGTAAGCATGTGCTAAAACATATGCGTGAATAGTCCCATGTGTAAAGTTAATTGCCTGGATCAGCACACAATGATGATGCAGCACCATAGTATAAATAAACTAAAGGGATTATATGGACAAAGACTGTATCTTTTAATTTTAAAAATATAATGATTAGAATATTACATTTCCTTCCTGCCTTTATTTGAAAGGGTGCAAAACAGAGATAACTCATGCATCTCCTTCTGGGCAGTCTTATTAACTCTGAGTGAGGTCTCTCTTAGCTCTTCACCTCTCTGCAGTCTGCAGATTAGAAAGCAAGCACCTAGAGTACTTCCTCTCCTGTCATTGGACTCCAGTTTTATATCCCAGTTGTAATAACTGTCTCATGAAGTGATCTCCATCTAGGACACACTTTTCACAAGGTCTCTATCCCCCCCATCTTTCTGACAGCTTATTATGACTGAAGTGGAAATGTTATATAAACCAAGCTGTTTATGGAAATCTTATTTCTGTCAGGAGTTCTATCCTGATATGACAGACACTATCTGGCAACAAGTATTAAATATATTCATTATATCTGTCATTATGCAATTCTTCTCTTATCACCACTGGTTTTTATAGTCCTGATAAAATATACTCCGAGCAGGAAAACCATTGCACCTTAGCACACTTTAACGTTTATAACAATCTGACATAATAAGGATACTGTCATTGCAGAAACACCTTCCTACACCCATGTGGGTACTTGAAAATCTGTGCTTTCTCCATCCTCCCACATAAATATAGTAGCTTAGGAACTTTTATGCTGTGCCTTGATTTTTAATGATAAGAGATGTCAGGTACCATTTAAAACATAAGAGATGAAAAGGGGACAATACAGTTTTAACTATGAAGCTGAATTTTTTGATAAGCATGGACTACATGTACAGATAGTCACCTGTTCTGCTTCTGTGAACTGGGAAAAGTGTGAGAAAATATGAAATAGCTAAACTTTTAAACTAGCAAACATGGAAATCTTATCTAAGACTCCTTTTTTCCCCTCTTAGATACCAATAGAACATAGCTGAGGGTGACAGACTTTGATCACTGGCTAACTGCATTCATGGCGATTAAGTATTCAAGATTTCTATAAATGAAGTCTAAACTCTGGCCTGTGAATCTGACCTTCTCAAGTGTCTATAATATACATGTATTGCGTATTCTCCTCCACATTAGTGTTCTGTCTCCTTTCATGATGGTGTTTTAACAGACATGTTTTCAAAACACAAGACACTGGTTTTGGAGTCCAAAGAATGAAGTCCAGTCACAACCCTGATATTTTAACCTCTAGCCTTCAGACTGCACCATCAAAGTAGTGCTTATGTCTAGACTACCTTTCTGGATTCTGATGCTTGGATGTAGGATTTCCATACAAGTTAAGAATTTCAGATTTTTGCATACAGGGAATAACTCCCTAGAGAATAAAGAAAAAGCTGGAATGTGAATAGAGAAAATTTGCTAAATCCTGCATGATGTTGATGCTTTGGGGACAGAATTGTTTAAGCAGCACTTTTGCCCTGTTAAGGCTAACAGTTCACAGGTTGGTTATCAATATTTAGGAGAGCCAAGGTTCCAGAATCACTGTTATGTGTTCCCATGTTGTGAAACACATCTGGGTTTTAAAACAGCAGAGTGGCAAAGCATTCCCTGGACCTGAGCAGCAGAAATAAATATTGATACCAAGGAATCCAGGATGGCTCAAGAACTGTCTCTGGATCTCTTGCTATATTTTGCTTTTCTGGTCATTTGCATTAGGACCGACACAATTCTGGCCGTTGTCAGAGTGACAGGACTGGCTACAGACTTTGCCTGTTTTGGCAGCAGTGCTTTGGCAGAGAACAGAGAGTTTTGCAGGGCTGAGACCTCCCAGCCTCCAGCCCTTGTGCTAATATAAAGGGAAGATAAAATTCCTCCTGTATCCTGACAGCAGAGCCTGGGAGGAAGGAGGCCTTTGCACACCCCATGTTGGGGGCTCACCTTTTAGACACACGCTGCCTGGGGGCTCCCAAGTCCTACCGCAGCTCGGGGGGCTCGGGCCGGAGGAGGTGTGCGGGGCGCCGGGGGCAGGACGGGAGGCAGGTGCCGTGCCTTGTGGCCCTGGGGCGGGGCTGCCATAGCGCTTCGCCCGTGCATTGGGTCCAGATTCATACATAAATATCGCCGGGGTGGGCCCTCACACCCCCCAACCCGGGAAAAGAGAGGAGGGGAAGGAGGGGAGAGGGCTTAAAAAAAAGGAAAAAAAAAAAAAAAAAAAAAAAAAAAAAAGAGGAATTAAAAAAAAAAAAAATCCCAGTGAGGTCATTTCAATGAGAGCGCAGGAGGCGATGAGCCAAGGTCGACTCTTCTGGAGGAGGCGCAGCCCCTGAGCGGCGCGGTGCTGCATACCGCCGCGCTGCCCAGCCGGCCGCCGGCGGCGCCCTGTCCCCGTGCCCGCCGCCGGCCCGGCACCTTGGAGAGCTCCGCGCCGCCGCCGGGCTCGTTCCTGGGCTCGTTGCCGGGCTTGCTGCGCGTTGCTGCGCGGGGCCGGGGCCCGCCCCGCCGTCCCTCGGCATCCCCCGGCGGCCGCGGATGCGCCGCTCCGCCCCGGCTGCCGGCGAAGGAAGAAAAGTTTGGGGGGCGACTTTAGGGCCGCCGGAGCGGCGGTGGAGAAGGAGGATGCGCGGTTTCGCCGGCTGATCGCGAAGGAAGGATGACCGAGGGAGGATGTGCACCAGCAGCCAGATCATCGGGAGCCTCTTGGTGCTCTCCGTGCTGGAGATAGGGTTAGGGGTGTCCAGCGTGGCCGTGGGGGCAGTCAGTTTCAGCCTGGTCCTCACAGAGCATAAACCTCAGCTGGGAGACTCTTCTCCGGTATGGAGCGGGGTGTGTGTACGTTAGCCATTTCACTCTCTCTTTAACTCTTTATGGTGATGATCAGACCGTGCGAAGGCACCCTCCCTCCCTCCCTTCCCCTGCCTTCCCCTCCGCGTCTGCATGCTGCGCCGGGAGCCGCGCCGGGTCCATTGCCGATGTGCACGAAGAAGAGTCTGCATGCTCGTGGGGCTGGGGGGAGATCCGCGTGTGTGTGTCGGGATAGGGGGGACCCCCTTCTTGCTCGCTTGTTACCTTGTTTTGATTTTGCTGTAAACGACTGAACTTTCCGTGAACCCCTTCTCACACCTGGGGAAGCCCGATGCCTCGAATGCTTCCAGCATTAAGGAGCCTGGGCCATAGCTTGTAATCTTTCAATCGACTAGGAGCTCTGATTTTAAAAAACAGCCCTGTCCCTTATGACTAGACTCTCAAAAGGTGTTTTAAAATAATGAATGTCAAGGCTTCATCAGCTGAGCTCTGAGCCTTTGGAGGAAAAAAAGCAAAAGAGGAAATGGGCAAGAAAATTAAAGAAATGTTCTCATGATCTGAGCATCCTGAGCTTCTAGTAAAATTAAAAAAAAAAAAAAAAGCCAAACAACCAAAAAAAAACAAACAACCAAACAAACAACAACAACAACAAAAACAACAACAATAATGGGTTAATAGAAGGAACAGGTTCATAACAGAGCAGAAGCATGTTCATATCAGTGAGCATTTCTCACTTCCCAAAAACCTTTCTTATATTTTTTCAGTTTGAGATAAACATGTTCAAAAATGGTTATTTATATTTATGAAAGAAAGAGTAGGAAAAATTGAATATTCAACCTAAACATGAGTGGGCATTTTTGAACTCCAAAGCTGTTTTGGCCAGCTTGGATTGAACAGCAATATTTCTAAAAGCATTGTTTGTATTGCTTGAGATAAGATGTTAAATGCAACAAACTCTTGGTTATTCATCAGCATAACTCCTGTAATTTACAGATTAATTCTGACAAAGTGCTTCATGTAATATTCTCACTGTCAATAATTATTAATTATTGACAACAGTCATAAATATCTGTAGCAGTACATAAACACATGATTCTGCACTGCAGAACAGGTAGGCGAGATGGGAGAATGAAGACACAATAATGTAGGACACTGGCCAGCAGATAATGCTATTATCAAAATCCGTTCAAAGAAGGAGGTTTCTGATCATTGCTGATGAAGAAAAAAGATTACTTTAAAACATGTGTCTATCCAAGGATTTAATGACAGAGGGTAATATCCTGGGCTTCAGTGAAGTCAGAGAACCCTGACCAGCCAGTGCATTCAGATTTTTATGCAGTGATTGCATTTTGTGACAATGCAATCACAGCTGATCCCATTTCATGACAATGCACATTTCCTGCACAACTGCTTCATTCTTTTTTATGGTTTCTGTTACCCCACATAGTTTATACTAGTCACAGATTAAGATCCTATTACATTAGTTATTGGTTCCAAGGACTTTACAAGCAAAGCAAGAGACAGATGCAGGATTAAAGGAGATAAAGAAACAGCAAACCAAAATTGATTGGTATAACAGGTGGTTGCATTAACACACCAGCAGTCTGGCTGATTTCAAGCTATCTGTAGGTAGAGTTTTAGAGAGGAGTAAGACAGAGGACAATGAAGTGATTTTGCAGATGTTTATAGGAAATTCTCCCCCTGTGTGTGTGCAGAGTCATGGAAAGGAAACTGAAGGGACTTGTTTGAATGTGTAACAGGTGGGTGGAGGGTGCCCACAACCAGAGCCAGCAGAGTTCTAACAGCCATCAGCTGTTAGAAACTGAGCAAACAACAGTACTCTGATTAGGCAGAGAGAGGACACAAAAAACTGTACAGTGAAAGCAAGTATCTTATGTTTCATGTAGTAGAGGAAATGAGAAATCACAGCAATGCAAATGACTGGGGTGACACCGTTATAAAGGTTTATTTTGTGTAGAACTTTGATCAAATTCATCACCATTGTGGCATCCTTTTTGTACCACTCCAGCAGTTCAAACTGTCTGTAAGGTTGTGTTCTTCTGTCTAGAGTATTAGCAGTTGAGACAGGATAAGAAAAGGCCCACAGACCCACCTTTCTCCAGGGATTTTTAGGGCCATGAATAACTGTGTCCAAATAAAAATGATCAGAGAACGATTTGTTTGCACAATCCTAAGAATTGTGATGCAGTGGAAATGGCATAACCCACCTTTCTGCCCACTGGATCCTACACTAAGATCATGTTGGCTGTATTAAGCAATATGTATACACTATATATATATGATATATCTGATATATATATATACATCAGATATATATCTGATTCACATTCTTCAATCAAATTTTCCTCTTGAGAAATAAACAATGAGGAAAAGAAAATGAAATTAAAGGAAAAACTGCTTCTTTGTCATGTTAGGATGCAAAACACTCTAGTTAAGTTGAACAGTGTAATGTCTCCTCTAGTAATTTACTTGGAAATATTCTAAAAACTTTTGACCCTATTTTACTCTTTGCTTAAGTGGTTGGAACTCAGCAGAGGCCCAAGTTCATAAGGAAATAGATGAAGATAACATCACCATGGAAACCCTAACCTGGATTCCTAAAATTTGGGAATCTTAAAATCATGCACATTCTATCTGCTATACTTGCCTCCCTATGATTGCTTCTATTTGCTTCTATTTGATATGTTAGCTTTCTTTTTAAGAGTTTTTTTTTTTTTTTTTTTTTTTTAATTGTCTTCTTTCAGCCAGATAATTTACTAGCATAACTAACTTTAAGGATGTGAATCCCACCCATGGGATTAGAGATACAAGTGAAGTTAAGCATGGGCTGAAGTGCTCTGATCATTGCATGCTCTGCATTATACATGAGCAAGCCAGGGAAAGTGGAGTAGACAACAGTGAAGAAATGGAAAGCCTAGAGAATGCCTACATCAAAAATGCATGGAAATGGGAAAACATTTTTTGTTCTTATTAGATTTGAGCTAGATTGAGATGCTAAGATTTGTTTAAAAAGTAGCCAAAAGAAAAGAGCTGAAGGTGAGAATATAAATTATCTAGAACATGTGGAGACAACTGACTAATTTCTTTTACATCATATGCAGTCTTTTAAAAAATTTATATAGCTACTAAGTTAAAAAATAATATACAGTTCCAAAAAACTTTAAGATGGATGGATGTGTTGTTGATTTCTGGATTTTCTTTCTGTTTTGTTATGATTGCATTGATATAATCTACTCCACAGTCTATATTTAGTGTCTCCCTGATTTCTGTAACCAGAAAATGAGATATATTTCTGAAATCTATTGTTCCAACTCAATTATGTGATGTACCATAGAAATGATCTAGCCAATGAACATGTTGAACCACTCTCATCAACACAGCAAGAATGACAGCGTCCATTGGAAAGGCTTTTGTACAAAGAAAAAATCAGAACATAATCCTTCAAAACATATTCACTGGTATTTTTTCAATGGACACATACTTTCCCATTTATATTTGGAACATATTAGTTGCATCTCTATCACTATGATTAGTGTCTATATATTCACACACATGTATATGGCTCTAGTTCTCATTTAGTCTGTAGTGGTGAATAAATTATTGTTATAAACAAGACTCTCTCAGAGAAAGAAAGAAAGAGAATGAGATAAAAACTACATCTTAGTCAAATATGCCATCTATTTTCACTTAGAAGAGAAATACCTAATAATTCATTTCTGCCTATACTCCTCAATAATGATAGTCTCTTCCCTTATAAAGACAAATGTCTAAATGTTTTTAACTGATGTGCATTCTCTGGATATTTATCTGTCTGTCTGTCTTTAGGGGCAGAGTTATTATTCCATAGATTTATGATTGTAGCACTATGGAAATCTTCCTGCCCATGAAAAAATCAGCATTTATAGTTTGGCTACAGAAATATGCTCCAAGTTGTCACTTGGACATTTGGACATATTAAAATACTCAATTTTATTTTATTTTATTTTATTTTTTATTTTTTTTTTTTTTTTTTTAGTACAGTACTTGAAGGGAAAGCTTAAGTTTCAGTCAGTAGGGAACTCTCCCAGAGCAAGAGTATGCTTTTGGCTTGCTAAATCAATGTTGGTGGCCTAAAATTTTAAAAAATTCATTTTTTGCATCCAGTTTTTACTGCTGCCAAGTTTCTTTTGGAAAAGAACGATCAAATTATTTTTTCAAAGGAACACACACAAAAAAATCACATTATTGTTTAGCATGCAGACAAAATGCAGATGTGATCCTACTTTATTTTAACATGTGCATTGAATTTTCATCAAACTGGCCATATTTCTGGCTGGCTCCTGTTCCTAATGAAATGAATTTCAGCACTGTCAGTGAGCTCGGTAGAAACTGGAGAGCGTTCTGTGTGTATACATGAGAGAGGATGTACCAAGTGTGGCAGCTGCTTGCCTTGTGTGGAACCAGGACAATTCACTACAGACTTTCAGCAGGTTTTCTTTATCATTTAGACCTTCCAGAAGCACATACCGTTCTTCAAGCTGGCCTGTTCAAGCAGACTTGAATACAAGTGCCTGACTTGTATTTAAGAGAATCTGTTGAATATAGATTGACTTAAGCATATGTTAAAATGTTTTGTTAACACTCTAGTTCACCTACTGCAAATTATTCTTAATTTGTTAGTTTTCGAGAAGCAAGCAATCATGCTCTAAGTATTTAATACAAAACAGCATAATTAAACATTATTTACTGCTTGTTATTCTAAAGTAAATCCTAAGTAAATAAATATTCTTCTTTTGTGCTGAGAAGTTGAGTGTTTTTCCAGATAGCCAGGGGTTTTGTGAATCGCCAATGGCAGGTAGACATTCAGGTCCAGAGACCCACTTCTAAATTTCCCCAAGTTCTTTTGAAAAGCACTTCCCATTTTTCAAGTATATTTGAAGGCCTAAAAAAAGATTAAAGGAAACACTAATCCAACTCAGATTTGGAATAATCTCCCTTCCTCTATTTCATCAGATACATATGGATGACCTGGAACGCCGGAGGGCTCTCTATACAATGAGTGTACTCTGGGTTTCTTTGTCATGAACAATAACTGGCAATCAAATTGTCCTTATATTCAACAGATTTTCTCTAACATTTTCTTCAGTCTCTCCACAAAGAGTTTCCATAGACAGTTTTCATTTTCTCAAGGGAATTACACCACTACGTTTGCCTTTTGCCTTTTTGCATCCTTAAAATAATAATAAATTAATTAATTAAAAAAAAAAAAAAAAAAAAGTTTCCTAGGTTCAATATACAGCATAAAACCAAAAACAGCTCATTTTCTTCTGCAAGATGGAAACCAATAAATCTTTGGCTCCCTGCAAATACAACTAAAACTGATTTTATTTTATTCAGAATACAATTAAGAAAGCTCTCTTTTTTCCCGGAGAAAGTGAATGAAGCCAAGTCTTCTGTTTCAGCAAATATGAAATAGGGATGGATCCAAACCACAAAACTTGAATCTAAATTGAGATTTCATCCTCCTTACCAAAATTTCTGGGTGTTTGGATCTGAGATTTTGTTTCAAGACCATATTTAATACAAAAAATTAAAACAGGCTCAAAATAAACATTCTCCTTTTCTGGGAGGTCTTTGATTCTTTATTTCAAAGTTCAACAGGCCAAAAGAGAGATTTTCAAATGTGCATATTGAACAAAGACAGGCACATACACAGTGTGAATGGCAAAGGGTCCACAGGAAAATAGACACTAATGCACCATGTTGCAATCACACTCACAACAACAGGAGGAGTTTGACTCTGCTAGGTTCCTGGAAAATCTTCCTGGAAGGGGGACAGAGGCACTCACAATCCACTGAGTTTCAATAGCAGTCAAAGATGCTTTTGTGCTTTGCAACATTTTTTTTTTTTTTAACCAATCATCCAAGAGAGGTTCTGTTCCTCTCTATTATCAAATGACATATTCAGTTCCTGCCTCTCTGTGATAGTCTCGACATGAAATAGCACGTATCATAGGAGGTATGACTAAATCTGCAACCAAAAGTTACCCCAGAAAAAAATGGGAATTACTTGCAAATAGTGATCTATGTCATTTTTTTAAAGTGAGATATTGATCTTCTTATGAATTTTCTGAATAATAATAATAATAATAATAATCTAACAGTGAAACATAGCTTCAACAAGTCCTTCTCTAGCTTCCAGGGTATTTTGGAGGGTTTATTCATTTAGCTTATCTTTCATGAAATGTTCTAGCCTTGTTCTCAGCATAATTTGTGAACACTTGAACAATTGATATTCAATCTTCAATGGTATATTTATTTTCCACTCCTGATTTACTGTATTTAATGTAAGAGTGTTTGCCTTAATTTACTTCAGGTTTGACATAGTTAGAAAATTTTACTATATTTAAAGAGTCTGAGAGACTGGTAAAAATCAATGGAGTATAACTAATGGTTATCCAAAAAGGAGTGATTTCTCAGCATGGCAGTATTAGTCAAGGGTAAAATGTAGCCACAAGTAGCTCAACAGTTAAAAGTCAAGTTTAAATAGTAATGGTATATTCACATGAAGTCTTTCAAGATAGCCAAAAACAGACAGGGTGTGGCAAGACAGTAGAGCCCCTTATGGCTGTATTCCAGTTGGCAGTATTATAAAAGATAAGAATTCAAAATTAAAAAATAAACCAGAACACAGGAAATTCCTTTTCAGTCTGATGTGTACTCACAACATTTTACTGGTACAAAAAAGCAAGTGTAGCTTCTCCCATCTACTTTTCACTACTGTTGACCATAACTCCAGAACCCCAGAAATAATACAGAAAATTACAATAGCACTACCAATAAATAAATGAATAAATAAATAAATTCATTAAAATCCTGATCCACTAGCTCATCTATCAATGATCAGAGTCAATCATATAATGCCCCACTCTCTTCCCAGCCTTTCTAGAGGTCTGTATATTGAGAAGCCTGGATAAGGCAACTCTGCATGAGCAGTCTCATCATGTCCCAGGTAATGTTAATATTCTCTTTGTAAAGCAGGTTTCCATTGTTTCCAGTGGATCAGAATCTTCTACAGCCTTAGAAGAGAGAGATAAGCATTTTCAAAGCACGGCATGAGGTTTAATTTCCTGACACTGGTTCAAATTCATCCATTGGTTTTAATAGCAAAATGACTGCTGTCATAAATAAATAACCATATAGTTTTTTGGACAAGCCTTTTCTGTGTGAGTGTGAAACGCTGTTATCTCAAACAAAAGCAAATACTGACCTTTTGCTACTGCCCAAATGTTTTTCTTCCAAGATTTTTAGTACCTTCATGAACAGTAGTGCCTTCAGTTTTACAACTTTCTTGTCTTGTAGTCATATGAATTATAAAAAATTGGCATAACCTTTGCAAGCTCAAAGAGAAGAATGTGTAAGAACCAAGAAAATTCAATTTGTCTGAGGTCTCTGTTGAGTTCTTTAACTACAAGGCACCTTATTTCCTGTGTGTGGAGAGAGAGAGAGAGAGTAGATATGCAGAGATGTGCAGAAAATACAGACCCTGATGCAATAAAATATTACTCCAGGTAGTCCTTTCCGATACTTTAATATCTATGGAATAACAAGCTCACTCCTTGCTTTATGGAAGCCAGTATCCTAGGTTTGCAGATCAGCTTATTCACTATTCTTTGGATTTCAACAGGAAAATATCCTTGGCACTGTATAATGGTGATTTGGAAGATTGTGTGTCCTGTCCTTGAAAAACAGTAAAGAATAGTAGAACTGCCGAAATGGGTGGGTTCTAATGCTAAGGGAACCTGTAATTTCCTTGTTGCTCCTTTGGTCATGTGCAAGAGTAATATAACATGTTCATCACAGACTGCCCTACTTTTACCTTCTGGATAGAATAGATCGTACAATGGAAATAGAAAGTCTTCTCCAATCGAAATCAATGATAATATATATATATATATTTAAACAGGAGCAGAATTAGAGCACTTTTTTTTTTAATATAAATACCATTCTATATTTTAAATATAAATACCAAAATATTTTTTAAAAAAGAGTAACCTATTCATTTAGTTCTGAAGGTAATTTATCAGAAGCACATCTTTGGAAATGTATGACATTTTATTTTTAATGTAGTTAAGGTACACTTGTTACAAGTTGAAACTGCTTTTGATGGTATCTTCCAGATCTTTTACATAAAATTCCTATAACTCATAAGATTTTCTTTATACGTTTTTCCTTTTAACCCTATTCAATCACTATAGAGCGAAATGATATTATTAGTCTGTGTTATAAAGACTGACTGAATAAAACTTAATTACAGTGATGTTCTGAATAATTTTTTGAGGTTTCTGCATGAATGTTGAAAAATGGAAAGCACTGCGTATGAAAACCATGGCTTGACTTGAAGCCAATCCACAAGGACAGAATTGGGAGTGAAATATTAAAACTTCACAGAAAGCTTGAGTAATAACATACAAAGCAGGTGTGATAGTTATTAGTTGATATCTTTTCTACCTGTGGGAAAGGGGCAGAGGGAGCCCTTCTTGTTCATTTGATATTATTATTATTATTCCAACTGGTGAGCTCTAGTAGCAATTACCAGCCGTGCAATGTATGTCCTGAGCTATTCAGTGCCATGACCCAGCCCTTTACATGATTAGATTGGTATTAAATTCACATCCCATGCTTAGTATAGAGGTAAACAATGTACAAAATGAAACTATATTAACTGTGGGGAACTGATCCAATGGCCTAACTCAGAGTAAAAATACATCTAAAGGCTTATGCCTAGCTACATGCACGAACAACTTTGGCTGAAGGGAGATAAACTATGTAGTAAAGCATTTCCTCAACTGGGATATTGAAGTTGCAAAATTCTGGTAAGCAAATGGCGTACATATGTAATATATCATATGGACCCTGGAAGATACCGAGAAACTGCTTATTTTTTTTTCTCTTATGTAATAGCCAGGCTTGTTCTGTGACTTCTGTCACAACAACCCCAAACAGAGCTACAGGCTGGGAGATGTGTGGTTAGAAAGCTGCCTGGCAGAGAAGGACCTGGGAGTTTTGGTTGACAGTCGGCTGAATATGAGCCAGCAGTGTGCTCAGGCGGCCAAGAAGGCCAACAGCATCCTGGCTTGCATAAGAAACAGCGTGGCCAGCAGGTCCAGGGATGTGACTGTCCCCCTGTACTCAGCTCTGGTGAAGCCGCACCTCGAGTCCTGTGTTCAGTTTTGGGCCCCTCACTACAAAAAGGACATGGAGGTGCTTGAGCGAGTCCAGAGAAGGGCTACAAACTGGTGAAGGGTCTGGAGAACAAGTCTTACGAGGAGCGGCTGAGGGAGCTGGGGTTGTTTAGCCTGGAGAAGGGGAGGCTCAGGGGTGACCTTATCGCACTCTACAGGTACCTGAAAGGAGGCTGTAGCGAGGTGGCGGTTGGTCTGCTCTCCCACGGGCCTGGTGACAGGATGAGGGGGAATGGGCTAAAGTTGCACCAGGGGAGGTTTAGGTTGGATATTAGGAAGAACTTCTTTACTGAATGGGTTGTTAGGCACTGGAATAGGCTGCCCAGGGAAGTGGTTGAGTCCCCATTCCTGGAGGTCTTTAAAAGACGTTTAGATGTAGAGCTTAGTGCTATGGTTTAGGGGATGATTTGTTAGTGTTAGGTCAGAGGTTGGACTCGGTGATCTTGTAGGTCTCTTCCAACCTAGACTTTTCTGTGATTCTGTGATTCTGTGATTAATCCTAAATCAAGGTCGGCTAAAGCTTTTTACTAGAAACACCACCTCAGCACAAAAAGGATGTGGAAAAATCCAGTCTTAAAACTACAAAATTATTTCCCAGTAGGGTTGTCGGGTTTTCAGCTTTACTGAAAATAAGTAGTATAGTTTTCTTAACAATGGAGTTTATGAGGTATTGAAGGAACTTTTTGACAGTATTGCAAACACCTGGAGAGGGCCTTATTGCTTTCATACAACTAGTGTAGTTCCTACCACAGCTGCTCTCTTGGAGGCTATTAATTGTTTCCTTCACTGATCTTGTATGAGGAAATATAGACATTAGAGAACACCTTTGTCTTTGATACAGGTCACTACAACACATTAAATTTTATTCATAAGAGCTGGTATGGGGTTGTATGTTTTTTTTTGTTTGTTTGTTGTTTTGGTTTTTATTTGTTTTTTAATCACTTCTTGCCTAATACTTGATGTCACGACTGTCAGATCAGTCTGTGAAAGGGAACTACATGAAAAAGGACAGATCCCTTCACGCTATCTCTTGAAGAGTGGGCTATCCAGTCTCTGAAACAGTTTTTTTCCTGCATGTTCATTGTAGCCCTATCAACAGATGTACTTGGTATTTATATTTGCACCCACAGAGCTGACTGACCTGCATTTTTGCCCTTAGTTCCAGTGTCTTGAGGACAATGGTTTAAACACTATCCCTCAGTGGTTCACACTGCAGGATCAGGCCACTAGGTATGCTTGAAAGTAGAAGAAGTAGGATTTGGATCACTGTTTACTACCTTACTAAACTCATTTTCTAAGAAAATAAATTAAAATAAAAATAATTTAAAAAGAAAGTATGAAGACATCTTTATCTGGCACCATTGTTTTTTTTTTGTTGTTTTGTTTTTTTTTTTTTTTTTAATGTTCTGTTTACTCAAGCAGCTTAAAAGTAGGCCTGTTTTCTTTCTCCACTTTTTTCTGTTTTTATGGCTAATCATCCTCAGTCTTCCTTCTCAATGCAGTTTCTTCTTGGATAAGTTTATGGCTGAGTTATAACTTCCTTTGTCATAAGGTTTGTAATAAAAATGCTGACAACAATTATAACCATTGCCTAGCCTACTGTTGTGGTCACCACTAAAGCAACACAGCAGGATTTAAACTTGAGACCTTAATGATGAAATAATTGTTTGTTTGTTTGTTTTTCCTTTTCAGTTTCTGCTTTGTGGCATATGTGGAATATTGTGCGCCAAAAAAAAATCTGGACTTGTTGTAAGTTTTTCCAATACATTTATAACACATCAGTATTTGAAAGGCATACTTGTCTAAGTTGAACACTTTACTTAGGACATACTGTGTCCAAGTGTTTCTGCTAAAAAATCACTAAATATTGCAAGCCAGCAGTCCAAAGAAACAATCAGCACTTTGGGTTCATCAAGCAACACAAAGCAGTTCTGAAATGCCCTATTTAGGTCATGCCAATTTAAGCCATATATCCAAATTTATCCCTGTCTGGATGGAAAATCTCTTCACATAAATCTACGACAAGTCAAGAAAGAGATCCTCAGCAGTGGATTGTATCTTCTTTCCTTCAGGAAAACATTTCTGTAAAGTGTGACATGACTGGGCTACCAACTCAATGAGGTTGCTGACCAAGTTTGATTTTAGATATTGTTCACTGTTCATGGTTCTTTTTGCAATCAGAATAATGAAAAAGACAGTTTTTAAATGATGATGGATATCTTCGGTTTCTTCTAAGATTAAGAAGTATAATTGTTTTTCTGACTGCAGCAAAATGGTGTGATTGCAACACAAATCACTACAGAACTTTTGTCTTTATGTTATAGACTTGACTTATTGTAAGTAATAATGTCTGGCTTTAATTCTCAGTTAGCTTGGTTATTCTACCACGTACAAATGTAAGTCATGTAAAATAAGTGTAAGTGTCAAGGGAATCAACATCTCTATCTTATTATTTTTAAATGTCAATGAGTTATCCTAAACCCTGTTACAATTATGATCTCATTTCTTAAAGAATATAGACCATATTATTTCTAAAAGCTGTCTGTTCTGCTGGTCTCATGCAGTAGTGACTAGGAAGTCACTAGTGGACTACAGAATACAGAGTGAATACCACTTCACTGACAAAATTCTCATCTCAGCTGTATACAGAAGTGATCTGTGAGGCTCCCTAAATTGTTTCTACAACAGAAGCATATATACAAAACCATACTGAGTCACATCAAAGGTCCATCTAGATCAGTGTCTGACAGACCAGCAGCATCTATGGAAGTGAATAAGGCAATCATTTAGCAATAAGGTCTTTCAGCCTCATGTGATTTGTGGCTCAAGGACATCCTGAACCAGAGATTGCATCTTTGTGATTAAAACAATGAGGCCTTTAAACATGTCTCATTAATTGCAGCCTGTTTCACTTCCCTCTAAAGTTTCCAGAAATATTTTAACCACATTAATAACAATAAGTAAGAAAAAAAAAAAAAAATGTAGTCCACATTGACCTGTAAAGCTGCATCAGATTTCTGGTTGTTTCTGTTGCTGCTTTGTCCGGCACACTCACCTTCAACATGTTTGAAGACCCACAAAAGCTGTAGGAAGCTTCCAATCTGCTATCAGACTGAACAAATTAGAACTGAACAAGAGGCACAGTCTGTTGTTACACAAAGGAAGAGAAACTCACTGAAAATATATGAGGCATTCACTCCTGAGAATTAGTGAGAAACCAACCAATAAAAATTATGACACACTGTCATGTTGCTGTTTGGAATTAAATGTTGGAAATCAGATTTGTGTCCTAGCAGTCCTTACATTGTCTAGTTTTTAACATAGGCAACTAATTCAGTGTAACTTTATCTTACATGTAACATCAATCTTAACTCTTGGACACCAGAGGGTATTGTATTCCCTTGGAGTTCTGTGGGACCTGTGGGAGTTAAAAAATGAATGTCAGTGAAGTTCTTTGCAGTCTGTGATGCTATCAAAGTACTGAGTTATGGTTAGTCTCATTTTTTATATGAATGAATCTGTCTCTGAGAAATGTTACTGTGACATAACCTCTCTTGTCTTTCCTGACAGATGATACTTTTTTCTGCCTGTTGCATCTGTGGACTAATCGGAGGAATTTTAAATTTTCAATTTCTTCGTGCTCTGACAAAGAAGTCATCTGCTCTCTATTCTTTGCATCTTGCCTCCATGTCTCTTGCATGCATTGGAATTGGTGGTTGCACCCTTTCTTCATGGCTCACTTGTCGGCTAGCCAGCTATGAACAAAGGCGAATGTTCTCAGAAAGAGAACATTCATTGCATCACTCCCATGAAATGGCAGAAAAAGTGAGTTGTCTGTCTTTCTTACTTGTTCTGCTTCCCTTAAAAAAAGCTACTGTATGTGTTAATGTATAAAACTGGCAATGTGTGTATTCAATTTTTAGTTATATATGAGAAAGAGTTTCTGGGAAATGATACGCTGCCATTCTGTGTAAGTTTTATTGTATTACATTATATGGGGCTATTTTTAGGTACTGTATATTTGCAGTACATCCATTTCAATGAAGTACATCCATTTTCAACATAATTACATTGTATAGCTATCAAGGGGCTTAGTTGCTAAATATAGCATTTCATAAATAATTGGAAGCCTTATTAATATGGATTATCATGTACTGTGAAAAAGCACAGAATGCTTTCTGTAACAACATCATTGCATGCTTCCAGGATTTAATCAATTTCTTCCTCTCCCAAGTACTCAGCTTATAAAGTAGGTTATTTAAATACAAAAGCCACAGCTTGAAAACCTAGAAGACTAAAACTAAGCACCTAAAGTATATTTAGACACGTAAATGAAACCGGTCTGATAAGCAGCAGAACTGTGCATTTATTTCCTTTCTCTGTTAAAATGAAGCTTACCATGGTGTCTCAGTCCATGATTAGGTGCTGAAACTTAAGATCTCAAAGTTAAGCAGATAAGGACAATAAATAAATAAATAAATAAATAAATAAAATTATTGTAATCAGCTTCTTGGGAGTTAGGGGTGTGAATAATTTTCAAGGAGTAAAATATTTACTTACACCTTGTTCTTTACATCTTGGTTTAGTATCCAGTGTTTTCATTTGAGAAATGACTAGAGAAATGAACAAAAGTAATGCAGACTGCCCATCTAAACTGCCATGTGCCAATTTAAATTAGAGTTAAGTTCAATTACTGAGACCTCTGAAAAGCAGATAAAGGATTAATTTATTCAGATTGTAGAATATTTTCAGATTCCCCAATAAAAGACAATAGAGCAACTAATTGTCCGTTATGTAAAAATTACTTCTCACTATTGTTTTATCTTTTTAGTGAAATGAGACAAGCAGAAACATAGAATGAATTCACTTTAGAAAATGTTTGAAACACATTTTAAAAACATATTTACTATAGGTTACAAAAGTAACATAAAATCTTGTGAAAAAAAATAAATTTCTTCCTCTCATTTTAAAATGAAGCATAATTCTGATGAGCTACATAGGCCTTGCAGATGGTCTTGCAGATGGTAGACTAGATCTTGCCTTTCAAAGCGGCTCTTGCCTCAACAAAATGAAGCCCATCTGAGAGAAAAAAAAGTACAGACAAAATAAATGGCTTGGCAAGAAAAATCCTTCAAAATGCAAGCAACTGCCAACCCTGTCAATTTGAGCAGGAGATGACCGTACATAGCAGTAGATCACTGCCCCTTTTCTTTGTCTGTTGAAGTTTTGCACTTAGCTGTGAGGACTGCCAGTTGCCCACCTATCTTGGGTAAAGGGCCATGATGCATGTGCAGAGCAATGTTATTGCACATGCTTAGCGAATGCGGGATGAGCACCACTGGTGGACTCACTGCATGTGTGTTGTAGGATCAAGTATGCATGCATAGATGATCTGATCTGGGACTTCTCAGACCTACAGCCTGTGGGACCGCCTGCTGCTGGTGGGTCTGAGTGCATGCTCGAGGCATGCCCTTAAAAATAATGAAGGCAACTTAACAACTTAAAAATTATGTTAAATTAGGCCCTAACTTATAAAAATAGTTGTAAAGTGTTTTATATATAAGACTATTTTGTATATTTATACTGATATACAGTAATATAGACATGTACTGCATGTGCATTTATTTGTGCTATATTTATTGTATAATTGTTATATTTACATTAGAGATTGAGGGGTATTGAAATAACCGACCTGCCCAGCTGTCCGGTGGTTCCCCCGACACCAGAGTTACCTCCAAGGTACGCTGAACACTAGGGAGCTACCATGTTGTTATGTCACTTCAGGAAGCACCACCTCTAAGAGGAAGTCATAGTTTCAGCTAATCAAAGTTGGCTGGTGCTATGGCATCTCTCTGAGTCAGGAACAGTGCTTCCAGGTGGTGACATAATTCTACGTGGTGAATGCTGCAGTTTGGAAGTAAGTTCAGTATTTAAAATATACACCCTAGTTACAGACATCCAAATGCTCCAGTTTGGATGTTGCCACCATTAACTCACTCTGCTTCTAACCTGCGTGCTCCTTCATTTCTTGAATTCAGCAACATATATATATTTTTAATTTATTAATACTTTTATTTTTGAGGATAGAAATATTGGGGAAAATAAATGGTTTTCAATATTTTATGATATTAAGATAATATTATAGCAGTTAATGTCTGTGGAGGATTCAAGCAATACAAGTGGCAAAAGGAAACATGCACTTTGTCACTCACTGGTGGCTTGCCTTCTGACAAAGCAGTACTTTTTACTTGCGGCTAATTGAGAGTTAATATTACATGGTTTTGGTATTCTTGTTCCCTTTCCCCGCTGACCAATACCTTGAGCTTAGAACCCACAAAGCATTTAGGCACCTACAAACTGGCAGCTGCAGTGCCTTGTTTCAGAACAGGCAGCCTCCAGACAAGAATTCCAAGTCCAGTGTTAGGCATGCATAAGTTTCCTCTTCAGTTCATGAGGAGAATAAAACACCATGTGAAAGCACCCAGCACCATCACCTGCCAAATGAAGAGCTGGGTGATAGAAAATGCTCAGAAAGTTTACATTCCTTCTTTTCTTTGAAGCTTGTGCTTGATTACTGATTATTTATTTGCAAGTCTATTTGGTTTGATGGCCCTAACCTTACTTTGTAGAGAAGAACAGCACATCCCTTCTTTCAGAAAAAGTGCAGGGAACAATTAAGTCCTGTGATCTATTTTAAAATGTAGGTGGTAAAACCTGAGAGAGGAGGAGCCAGTACTTCTGGTCTCTGAAATATTGTGGATTAAAAGGGGGAAGTGAGAAAGTGGAAGACTGGAAATAAAGACCAGGCCCTATAATTTCCTTCTCTTTACCAAGTATCTTAGCCATGATGCTATAGAGTTAGGGTTTTTCTTTCTGTCCTTCCCTGTCTTTTTAACCCAGTGAATCTTGCTTTACTTTTTTCATAGAAACTTCCACATGAATGGTGAAAAACACATCCCTTTTATTCAACATTTCCTCCAACTGTACCTATGAGATAGAAGGTTAATTTTAATCTTCCCATGCAGAAAAGAGCCATTGGTTCTCAAGCAAAAATTTTAGAACTAGCATAACAGTGGCAAATCTACCTCATCTATCTGAATTTTAAAAAGAATAGCCAAAACTGCATTTTTATGCATTCCTATTCCTCTTGGCATAGTCGGATATTCTCTGGGATCTGTCATTGGACATAAGCAGCAGATCACTTTATTTTTGCATCCTGATTCAATTTGGTGAGGAAAAGAGAAAGAAAAACAAACAAGCAAACAAACAAATTTAGGACTGCTTAAAATTAGGCAGTTCTGAGCATAAACTCCACATGGTTTTGCAGCCTTGAAGGTCAGAGAAGTGCTTAATGAATGTAGTCGTCTGCAGGCTTAGACAGCTGCTAAATAGGCATTGTTTGGACTGCAATCTGAGATTTAGAAAATCTAACTCCAAACAAATCTTGTTTTAGGTGCCTTAGGATTCTGACTCATGAGCAGGTCAGCTTACTCTGGGATGACTCATCTGCCACTTGAGCAGTAACTGCTGAACTGCTAAAATTGTAGTCTGGCATATTAAGGGAAAACCAAAATCAGTCCCATCCCAAGGCAAGCAGTCTCCACTCAGGCATCAAAGCCCTTAGATCCTATTTGGATCTAGACTTTCATGCCAAAATGTCTGTCCCAGCCAGCATCAAATAGCATCTGTTTGTGGTATGTCAGCATGGGAAAAAGGTTTGAACAGAAATGAAGACTTAATTACCATCTTTTTCCTTTGTAGATTACTACACAAGTTTGAGTTGAGGCAATATAAAGGACAACATCACAAAACTTGCACGGATGCCATCAATGCTGTATATGTGGTCTGAGAGTAATGTCCAACTTAATCAGTGTACATGAGTCTAGCAGCTTTCAAATGTACTTAATTTATGTAGGAAGAAATGTGATTATTTTCTTTTACAGTGACATTTATCAAGCCAAATAAAAAATGTAAAGTTTTTCTGAATGTAAAATATTCAGACTTTGTTAGGTATTACAGCCTTAGCTAACTAAATTTCAAACATCATAAATTAATTGTAGTTTTAATCAATGTTTTCTATTCTTGTTGCAGGAAATGACAGACAACCTAAGCAATGGTGGCCCACATCTGATTTATAATGGAAGTGTATACTAAAGGATTTTTTAAAGTTCCATGGAATTAAGTGGTTTTAGAATTTTCTTCAGGAAAAACAAAATTGACTCCAAGAAACTGAGAAAATGGAAGTATCTTAGCTTTTATGGCTCCAGTCACAACTGCAGAACAGCACAGTTGCATTTCCCTTTTAAAAACATTCAAAATTTGTCTTCTAAACATTTTGCGGATATACAATATTTATTCACTTCTTGGCTACTTTTTTTTTTTTTTTTTTTGGTCTGAATAACTTTTCAGAATTGTGATAGTATTTGAAATGGACTTCTTGAGACTCTTCTCATGAAGACTCAAAAAACATTAAAACAAACAAACAACAACAACAAAAAACAAACAATGAAATAATTCAACTGGACAACTGGACCACATTTAGCCCAGTCACAGGATTCCTGAAGAGAATGGAAGAGGGCAGAGGAAGGATGGCTCAGGGCAATCTTCTTGTCCTCTCCAGTTAGCAGCATCTGATGTAATATGATGGTTTAAGATCACGTGGCATTGTACCAGCAATGCATCTGCACAGCCTTCCTCCCCACATTGCAAATGCATCTAGCCTCAGTTTGCCCAGTAGATTGTATTAAAAAAACAGTGCAAATTACTCCTCCAAAATGCTCCCATTTCACATGCAGAGTGTAAAAGAACAGTGAGCTGAAAACAACACCAATGTCTTTGTTTTGAAAGACAGAATGCTCTAAGAACGCCATAAATCAAAACCTCAACAATGCCTTGTTGTAAAGAAATTGTAAATATTTCCAATTTGTGAATGAAGTATATTTCGTAATTTGTTCATAAAAGATGACAAATAAAATGAAATCCAAAACAGTAATTTTAAATATATTTTTCTCTTTAGAAACACCTCTAAGGCTGAACCACCATGCTTGCAGTTTTGCATAACACATTAAAAGGTTCCTAAAGGGATGAAACAAGCTCAGAAAGGAAGTAAGGAAGTTCAAACAGAAGTATTACCAAGGTCAGGACATTCTGGCAGTTTTGAACACCCACAACAAATTTTGGGATCTGTTAATGTTCAGACAGCAACTTTAACTGACAGCAAACTCTGTTGTGGGCTCTACTGGCTCATATAGTCACAAAAATAGAAGTTGCTATCTGTAACAGAACAAACAGAGCATAATGTACACATAAAATATTCCTATAAAAACACTTATATGTTATACAGTGAGTTTATGACAGTACTGTAAAGCCCACAACTTTGGCATCAGTTTGAGATACAGGCATTGTTGATGACTGGCAACATCTGGTGATGTATACCCACATGCCCAGACAGGTGTGAATACAATCTTTCCTCCTACTGGTCCATGTGTTGAAAGGACAGCATGTTGTACAGACACAGTCAATAGAATATTCAAAGTTGTATTTTTAGTTGTAAAACAAGCTCCTTTATTTTTCTGCCCAGGCTGTCTAGAGGAGAGTTCAAGTCTTGACATAAAAACCTGTAGGAATTATGTGAAATTCTTTTGTCAATTTACAAAGTAGAAAATAATATTTAATTCAATTATCTTATGATTTTCTAAGCCTTTAAGGGAGTTTCACTTTCCATTACAACATAAGAAACCACTGTTATTTAAGACTCTCACTTATACTTCATGTAAATTATTTGAATAGCTAAGCTTAGGAGCCAAAAACTGGTCTGCCTCATGAGTCTTTCCCTTACATATGTCATCTCATTTGGCTTTTGAATCTTCTCTATGCCCCTGATATACTAATATGTATTTTAGCTATTGCTAATGAGACTGTTCATCAAGAACAAAAATACTGTCATAGCAAGCAAATTTGATGCTAAATCATCTTTGCTCAAGGAAAGTGCTTCCTTTCCAAGGGCCCACCAACCATTACACTGCTTCTCTTCCTGCATTCCACACTGTTTGGTCTCTTTATAACTGCCATTTTCTCTTCAGCTTAATTCTTTTATTTCCCAGCAGCAGGAAACATGGGTTATATTTGTTCCCAGTATCTGCCCCTTCTGGAGGTACTTTTGCTGCTGTTATGGGCACAGCCTGTCAAGGTATGACTAGTGCCTAAGTGGGTTGTGGAGTTTCATACAGGTTGAAGAAATTCATAACAGACATAGAACCAGGCGAGATGGTTCCATAAGACTCCCTCCCTCATTGCATCAGCCTAAAGAGTGTAAAAGGCCCTTATCAAAGAAAAGCAAGAACAAAATAAAAATGACTCAGAAATCCACCTCAGAATTCTCTGGTTAAGGTTCCTCTTTATCTCTGTAAGACAACTGTAGAATCACAGTTCATACAGAGACATTGTGTGACACCTCAAGTCTAGGAATGGTAGCTTCAGATCCTAGAGTGGTTTAGAACTGCAGTTCACAATATGCTCAGGAATTACATGAAAGATCATAACATCAACCATTTACTTATCACAAACATAATTTCCCAGCATGGTAGTAAGAGTATGTGATGGAGCAGGGAAATAGGTGACTCTTCTATATCCAACATAGTGTAGTTCAGGGCAGCAGCCACTATCTCCTGCTTTGGAAATGAAAGGATAGCACATTTCCCAGGCTCACAATGTTTGAAGCCTCACTGTAACTTAAGAAATACAACCTGCACCACTTCTGCTATTTTTCAGGGGGTGCTGGAGTGAGAAAGGATAAATCTGGGCCCCAAAGAACAAAAGATAATTTATTATTATTATCATTTTATTTTATTTTATTTTTTATTTCTTTCGGTTCCAAGTTGGTAGAATGCAGAAAAACTGGCTGGTCTCTGTTTTAATAAAAGCCTTGAAAATGCAAAGCTGGAATTCAAGAGACCTATGAAAAAAATGTCACAAAAAAAAAAAGACTACTATCTTAGTCATACAAAAAGAATCAACATTCTTAAAATCAAAGTAAATTACTATAATATATGAATATGGTAGGTAATTCTAGGAAATGTTTCAGTGCATTTAATGAAGTTTTGTTCTATAATTGCATATTGAGTTCAAATATAATGGAAGCATTTTCTGAAGGTTTTAATTTCTGGTGCAGTTGAAAGAATACTCATTCCACTTATCCAACTGTATGAACAACAGAGTGTTTAATTTTCAGAATGTGACCAGCAAACACATTTACACCAATAGCTAGAAAGTTGGGCATGCAAATCCATTTTAATCTAAATAAGATGAAGCATGTAGTGGCTTTGATACAGTTATTTCTGATTCCTGCATCTGTGAAAGCATATACAGGCTCAGATTCCGTCAGAGATATTCAGCTGTTATTTAATAGGCCAAACAATCTGACACTCTTCCTGAAGGGGGTTACTTACTAAACTTTGTGTATAGGACTTAGCTGGTATGTCCTTAACATGCATCTTTGCCTATGTTTTAGGCTATGCTTGGCATTTCATAGAACTTCAGCCTATGAGAGCACACACGTTTTGAATTTACAACAGTCAGCAGTTCTTATTCCATTCCAAGTTCTTATTTACTGTAGATAAAATAAGCAGATTAGCACATATGTTAAAAATAATTTTCTTGCACAATACTTAATATATATTAGTTGCATTAGGACATATGAACTTCCCTTCAGATTGTCTGGGAATGTATGAAGAGTGGGAAAAGACAAATTCAGTGTAAAATTTATATGCAGTATGCCATGATCACTAAATCACTAATAGTCACATTTATGTTGAAATTTTCCTTGAGATTGTGATTTTGAATATTTGAAAAAAAAAAAAAGGAAAAAAAAAAAAAAAAAAAAAAAGATTAAAATGGCTTAAGCCACCTTTACTCATTTCAGGCCCCACAGAGACTAGGGGGTTAAAAGAGGATTTTTATAAATTAAAAGCTCAAAGATATCTAAAAGCAGATTAGCATCAGACTACTGTATCATTGTAGACTTTACTTTTCTTCTTAAAATTCTTCTAGCCAGCTTTTACTTCCTGTATCAGAGGGACATCTTCAGCTCTATTATAAACTTCCAAGTTCCATTAGGTTGTTGTACTTGCATCCAGAGGATGAATTTGAATAATATTTTTAGAACTTGTACAAGGGTTATTCACGTGGATTCACAATCTCCAGAAATTAAATAAATAAATAAGGAAAATAATATTAATAATAATAATAAATTATTAACACTACTACTACTATTACTACTATTAAAAATAATAAAAATATTATTACTACTCCTAATAATAATAATAATAAAAACAGTTTTTTGTTTGTTTGTTTGTTTGTTTGTTTTTGTAAAACAAAATTTTATTGGATTGGAGATGTAAAAACCACCTATTTAATACTGAGTGATGCTCAGGAAGACCTTTTTTCCTCCTAATTGTGGAAATACAATTCAGTGTTCTGATGGAAAAGAGTGAACTGGGTGGGATGAATCAGTAGCTGGAATTTCAGCAGAAAGTTATGTGTCTGGGGAGACTTGTTTGGCTACAGAAGTATGGTTCTTCTTCAGAAAGGAGTGGCTTTGATTTGGAGCAAAAAGTCCAGTGAGCTGCACTAAGGTCTCTCTTGTCATAGCTCACAGTCAAAGTCATAGCTCATAGATCATAGTCAAAGAAATGACTAAGACACAGGATAGACATACCTATTTCTGCCAAGGAACTAATGATAAACTGTGCAGAGCAGCCTCCCTCAAATGAGACCTGATCATATATAAAATTAGCAATTGGTTTGTGTTTTTTTGTTTCCTTTGTGTTACTTCTGTTTTGCTGTAAGGTTTCTTTTATGTCCTTTAACTGCTGAGTCACAGCAGATCGCTTCAATGATTTTCACATCTGTGTAATTTTGCTTTGTAATTGGTGGAAGGTTGTTTTTTTGTTTTTTTTTTTTTTGTTTTTTTTTGTTTTTTTTTCCAGAGATCCCTTCTGAAATCTAGTTTTAATCCTTTCATAATCTGCAACATGAGTCCCTTTAAATATATGTGCAGTTATGTTATGTTGAACAGGTCGACCATGTACATGAATTCAAATTGACTCTGCATCCACAAAAATAACCCTCTTGACAAAGTAGCATAATGTACAATGGGAACATGGTAGGAAGGCATGGAGGAAGAAGGATCACAAGCACAACTGAAAAGGCCTTGAACTACAAAGTGTCACTACAGTTCTGCATATAGTTCCACTGATAAGAAACAGGCATATGAGTCAACACAACCTCTCTGTGCATGCCTAAGAAAGCAGGCATGGATCTAAAACGAGCTAAGAGGCATTAGGATTTCCTGCTCACATCCAATTACTAGTAGGTAGTGTGAGACACATCAAATAATGTAACTGAGACCAAAAACTTGTGCAGCTCCTCATCATTAGGCAACTCCTTTATTCTCTCCCTCCCACTTAATTCCAGTACAAGCTAAGAGGTCATGTTTTGTATCTTCCTTTATATCTTCCTTTCTGTTAAAACACAACTGTATCCTTTAAAGTGTTTAGTCTTGAATAAATTCTTTCCTCCCCCATCCCAAAAAGGCAAACATAGATCATTGTCTTCATTTAATAGACTACAAACTAACCAAATCTAAAACTAAACCATAAAGTCCAACCAAACCAGACTAAGAACATTTAGTGAACATTTAGAACATCCCGTGGTTTGTTACACTTATTGATATAATAGATGTCTTCCTCTGCCAAATCCAGGCATAAACTCCAGGAATGCTAATAGCTAATATTTTTCTGAGGACTATCTATTAGTGTACTAATACTATCTGTGTACCCTGGCACAGTATGTGCGTCAGAGCTCCTTTGGTAAGTCCTACACATAAAGGATGGCAAGTTAAAATGGTACCAATACTGTGGTAGCAGCAACAGAGATCTTGATATGGCCCAAGTGTTCTGGATCTAAACTCCACAAAGAGCAGGGAATTCTGTATGATGATATTCATGCAAGGGATTGTTTACTTTTATTTTATAACTGCTAAAAATAGTTTATAAAAAAAGATGAATAACAATGTTAAGGTTGTAATATAAAACATTCAAACATGAACAAATACCAGAACAGATTTTAAGAGTAGAAGGCACCTGTTGACCAACCATGTTTTCCTTTTGTATAGGTCAAGACACAATACTTCATCTCATAATTCTTATATCAATCACATAACATCTGTGTGACCAACATATATTTTTAGAATGAAATCTGCTCTTTATTTAATGACTTCAAAAGATGGAATCTATCACCTCCTTTATTCCAATGAGTAGAAACTTTCCCACTTTAAAGTGATCTGTTTCTATGCAGAATTATTTGGCTTTATTTCTAAGGCACTGGCTATACTATTGTCTGCTAAATTAAGAAGCCTTGCAGAAATTGGGGTCATGTCTTAACCTTCTCTTGGGTGAGCTTCTTAAATTCCCTCACTGTGGGGCAGATTTCCAGATATCACTTTTTTTTCCTTTTATTTCTTTCCTAAACCCTTTCCAGTTTTTCCATGTAAACTTATTCTTCCTTTCCTGTGCATATGAATTATGACAGTATGTTTAACTAGTTATCCCATTTATCCCTGTCTTACCAAAGTTATAGTGAACCAACAACCTAAGAGCTTTCATCCCACGTCTTTCCCTGATTAGTTTTAACTAACCTTTGTACTCCAAGAACTTTAAAATTGAGTAAAAATTCATACTCTCTCAGTTCTCTTCCCCCCAATTTTTTTCTCAGACAATTGGCTTATTTTATCCCTAGGAGTAATGAGGAAAAACAGAAATACTTTATGGTTTAGAATCTGTCTCCTCCCCTGACTTCCATCTATGGATAGGCAGATCTTTTATCTGAGTTTGTTTCAGGCTGCTAAGTTTACTTTATGACCAATGCTTACAGACCAAGGATCTCAAAAGGTTTACACCACCCAGTAAAGAATTTTGCAGAATCCCCATAACCCTCAGACACAGAACCAGTGACAGGGTAGCTGTGGCAATGAGGCACTCCCAACCTGAGCTCATTAGCCGTGCTGAGAGGTGGGGCTGACACACCTGAACACAGAACCACACACATATGAACGTGTCCCTTCTGCACATGGCAGATCTCCAGTACAGTAATGCATTGCATGGCACTAGTGTTTCAAGCTCATGCTTAGCTCTGTACACACAGACAGCTTTCTCTAGCTTTCAAAGCGAGCTGTCAAACAATGCTGAAAGTCTACATGGAGATTACATTCTCATCTGTTAAAAGAAAGATGTTTGCCTGATGTTAAATGGCTTGCTCAAGAGGGGATGCCCTTTCTTCCCCCCTCTTATGATATACTTCAGCTTTTTCAGAGTCTGTGCTAGGGACTTGGGTTGTAACAGCCTCCTGGAAAGTATTGCAGCCAGAATGAACATCCAACAGTACAGCTCCAAGGATATATAAATACTAATGTGTAGCAACTCAATTCAAGTCAGTGTTGCAACACTCTCTGGTGATTCTGTTGCTGTGATTATGAGATTGTGTGGGCACAAATCAACCAATGATATCCCAGTTGCAAGCCTGGAAAATTAAAAAAAATAATAATTATTCTGAGGAAAAAAAAAAAAAAATAAAGTCTAGCAAAGTATTGGAGGTCATACATTTAATGTCTAGAAAAGAAGAAAAAAAAAGTAAAACAAAACAAAAAACCCAATGTAGTTCTGTTCAACATATCTTTAAATTCTTTAATTATAACAACATTTTATGTGCTCTTTTTTTCTTTTTTTAAATTTTTTATTTTTATTTAATGTGTTTGGCACTCCCCTATGCTGTATATAATTATATTCAGTCGTTTATTTGAAAATCCCACATAATAATGTTTTTGTTTGTTTGTTTGTTTGTTTTTGTGCTTTATGAACAGAGGACAGTATGTACACGTATCTTGGGACCCAACTTTTAAAACCCTAAATTAATGTCCATTTTGAGGATTAAATATAAGATGTGCTTAAGGAAATGCCTAATTAGTCACTGAGAGCAGTGAGACTAAGACTTATGTTTAAAGTTAAACCTAAACAGCTGTCTCAAACAAGGACTTTCCTGACCAGCGGTCTAACACTGAGATGAGTCCAATAACTTTAATGTTTACTCTTGTTTTGCAGTGATATAAATGCAAGAATCAAGTCTTTAATCTGTATCACCCTGAACACTGCAAAAATAGCAACTGGAAGTACAGTCCCCCGAGGTAGATTGCACCTTGCTTCACCCCTCATGGCACCTACATTTATAGTTTGTAATATGTATAACTCTTTCAGATGACTCCTTTTAATGGTTCCACCAAATGCATTGCTCTTAACCACAAAGAAAAGGTTCATGATTGAACTATAAAAGTTTGTTTGGAAGAATTTACTTTTGATTTCAAATAAATGCACATTCTGGGGACTTCCAGACTATTATTGGGCCTGTCAAGGAATGGAAGCATAACAGATGCCTACCAGCCTACTGGCAAAGAGAAGATAGTCTGTCAAAACAGCATATTTATTTGTAATTAAGAGTCTAATTTTAAATCTCCTTCTTTGGTGACACTCATATCTTTGGCATTTACATTTCCAATGTTTATACTAGTGTCTTAAGTACACTTAAGTAGAAATTTTATTTCCAAATAAAGTTTCATATCTTGGCAATCTCATCTCACTTTATAAATATAAGAACTTTAAATCCTTTTCCATATAAACATGTGTAATATTTCCTACCAAAACTGTGTGACAGCCAAGAAGTTCAATTCTTCTCAATTTATAAATTAATGCTAGACAGCTCATCCAAAATAAAGGTTCAGCCCAGGCATAACTACAAATATACATGTCTAGTAAAAGTAAACAAATAAATATAATCTAAGTATGAAATGACAGCGACTTTCCAGTAAAATAATACTGTCTGTTAGAATATTCTGAGGGTTATGGGACTGCAGTTACAGTGAGAAATGACAGGAGGCTTTTAACTCCTAAGAGTGTGTGCTGTTGTCTGCTGAGTTTGAAATCAGCAAAACAAGAAAGAGCTACCCCAAGCCGTACTCTGCTGGTGTGGGAGAAGGGTTGGCAGGGAGAGCTTCTCAGTTCCTCCTGCCAGCGATTATTTGTGGAGATTGCCCAAAGATGCACAAAACTGACGCAGGCACCTTGCCTTCTGCTCCAAGATACTGTCTGAAAATGCCTGTATTTCTCAGGCTGACACCCTCAGTACTTGGTGAGCAGCACTCTGTCACAAGAACAGCCCCACTGATTGCACAGGAGGGATTGCAGAAACCACCACTACTCACCCAGAGAGACAGGGCTCTATGTTTTGAATTACATCCTGACAGCCAGAGCCTGCTTTGCTCGGCCCAAATGCGTTCAAGCTCCTCTTCCCATCTCTCAGGAGACAACGGTCTTGTTAAAGGTTAAGCTGGGAGGCCCTCTTCTGTCGAAATGAAGCATGCATGATTTACTGCACAGGAGAGCACAGAAATTCAGCACAGTTCTGCAAACTACTGCTGAGAACCACCAGCTACAAGCCCTGGCTTCTGACGTCAGCTTGCCGCAGTATTTCTTTCAGGGTTGGGTGTTGGGGGTGGTGGTTGAATCAGTTCTTTTCTCGATGATTGCTTAAGCAAACCTGAAAGCAGAAGCAGATTACTGACAAAATCAGCATGAACCCAGAACCACCTCCCTCTCCTGCAGCTTCAGTACAGCTGAGTTTCAACCCTACTCTTTTCTCCTGCCCTCTCCCAGGCAAACAGCTGGGTTCTTACAGCACTCCCTGATGCTGCAGGTTTGCATGTTCTCTTGCTGGGAAGGGAGTCAAACCAGTGGTCCCCAATTTCTTGCGCACTGTTCTGGCCACTGCACCACTGCATAAAATAAGGGCTTATCATCCACCTGCATTTGCAAAACACTATATATGTGTTGGGGTGGAGGGCAGGAAGGCAGACAGCTGATGGATTTAATATGTATTTAACACATATTCTCATCACTTGTCACGGGGCTCTCAAGACCTGTTCTGCTTAAAGCTTGGATCACAGCAAGGCTTAGGATGGGACCAGATGAGGAGCTTTTTGGAATGGGGGCAGCTCAGCTCAGTGCACCATCCTAAGCTTCAGGCAGCAGAGTACAACACATATGGACTTTTGTCCCAGGATTAAAATGGAGTTTCTGAATTGGCACCTGAAGTCCATCTCAGTCCTGTTTCAGCTGTTGTAGTCTTTCAAGGGATATGATTCTTTCTGTAAAAAACAGTTCAGATCTTTGTTTCATCAATGCAATGCAGCCTAAAAACTGTTCCTACAGAAGTATGTCCAGAAATTAACCTGTAGAACATCACAGATCCTTTGTCACTGATCCTTTGTCCTTGCTACAGGCAATCCAGTGAAAAAATAAAAGAAAAAGGGGGGGGGACGGGGGGGGGCGTACACGACAGACTAACATTAGTTGAAAAATCCATTTCAGATTATCATAGGAATAATAGTAAATAAATGATCATTACCAATTACAGTGATTGGATCAACTGAAGGATTCTATTATTCTGAAAACATATTTCATTGGTATTAAAGATGAGAAATATATGCTTCTTCTACATGTGATAAAAAATAAAACAATTAAACCACTTCAGATGAAAGAAAAGACTTTGAATTATGATAGTTTATTGCAATAAACCTGATGGGATAATACTATTACTGAGCTGAAGCTTTTGTACAAGAGCTATTGTTCATGGAAAGAAACTCAATGTTCAAAGAGTTCATTTATTACATTTTTTTGTTTGTTTGTTTTGCTTTGTTTTAATTTTTTCCTAGCTGAAAAGGGCCTGGATAGATTTATTTTATTATTTTTTTTCCCCCATAGTTGTAGTGACAAGCTAATTTTACCCAAGATTTTGTTGCTTGTTGCTGTGGCACTATCTGATCCTTTGCGTACTGACAACAACCTGAATCCTCCCATTGACTTCAGTCAGCAGTTTTTTCAAGTCTCAGGTTCTTCTTACCCTCATGTGATTGCGTCCCAGCATTTGGACTACTGGAAAGAAAAGACCTCATTGTGTAGCCTTACAAGCAGTTCAGCTATTGTGACATGGAAAAGTATGAGCATTTTGATTACTGAGATGGTCCATTCATAGTGAGATAAAGTAGCTTTCTGTAATAATAATGCAGCTGTAGTTCATTCTCTATTACCAACAAGTACAAATATAATCCCCTGCTCCAAAGGGAACCGTGACTACACAAAATCATTGCTTTTATGCAAGGAACACTGAAAGATGGGGTGCCTATTCTATTTAAAGAATTAAATATGCCTGTTATAGTTCTGGCTCAGTAGCTGAAATAGCACTATGTAAAAATAATACTTTGAAATAAGTAGAACAGCATACTCCATCTATCAAGCTCAAAGTACTTAAGGAACATAAAATAAGCCTCATGCTATCTGTGTGAGGTTAATTGTACTGTACCAGAATGTATAAGTAATGTGAAATAAAGAAAAATAGTCAAGTAGATGGGCCCAAAATCTTGAATCCTATCACTGCTAGGGCCATGAGTTATGTCCTTCCCTCCTGGGGGTTTGGCTGCTTGGGTTATGACCCAAGCTTGATAAGCCGCTGTCAGGCCTTAGCACTGTTGTGAAGAAAGCTCTCTGGAAAAAGCTGAAGCTCTCCCCTTTCCTTGGGAGATGCATTTAGGCTGAAGTTCTCACCCTTGTAGGAACACATGTTGTAGGTACACATGTTCCTGGTCTCAAATCTCTGATTCTGAACCTAATCCTGACCTCACAACTTGACTTTTAGGCTTGACCTCAGACCTACCTCATCACTGTGAACCTCATGGGTTCATAGTGGACCCCTGCAGACCTGGTTAACGTCAGAGACATGCTCTGATCTTCAGCAAATCTCTTGTGGCAGTGTGCCCATGCTGCACCCTGGCAGTAGTCAGCAGGGCCAAGTGCAAGAACCAAATGTCTGATTTCAACTTTAACAGCTCACATGCCTTACACGTACATGCATGTCAACATAAACACAAAGTTAGGTTTACAAAAGTGGTATTCTAAATTGCCAATTACATGTTCATAATTTTAAAATTAAATAAATAAATAAATAAATAAAAATTAAAAAAAAATGCTGTATTTCCAGACTGCTAGATATTGGAGAAACTCTTTTATGGTATGAGCAGAAAGAACATGTTTTAATAGCAGTAATATATAGCTTCTTATCACTACCAGTAAGAACATGCAGTGTGCTTTGCCACACCAGTTCAACAGGGCTATTATAACCTTTAGCTATTTATTAAGCTAACTAGCAGTGATAAAAAATAAATAATTGCACACCATGAGCTTCTTACTGATCTCAGAAAATGACATAATAATAGTAGCCAGCCACAAGAGGAATGCTTTTTACTTTATTTTACAGATAGAATACCCAGGAAATCAGATAATTTGTTTCAGCATGTTTGAGTTCCTTTATTGAAGGGAGGACTTGAAATTATCACAAATGGCTGAAGATGTTTACAAGAAATGCATTTGATTAAACAAAACAAAATCAAATATTTTAAAAGCCATGTAAAACATGCTAATATAGATATTTACAATTCATAATTCATGAATAATGTCTATGTGCAAATTAGTCTAATTGCACAATTCAATCAAGCTTTCTGTAGATTCAAATTTCTTCTCAAAACATATGTATTCTTTAAATTCTTTCAGTATTAGCTGAAGCTTCAAATATAAACTTTATAAACAAATATAAACAAAAAGAAATATATTTAGCATTTAAGCTTCCCACTCATGTCTCTCAGCTTTCACATATACCCAATATACACAGTCCTTATCCTTGCAAAAATGCATGCAGTGAAGAAATACTCTGCAGGAAGTTACAACGCTTTCAGTAAAAGTTTTCATTAATACGTCTTACAAGACTTATAAGAATTTATAAGTGGAATTTAGGCCTGCTTATGCATATATATATATATATATATACATATATGTATATCCATATCAACAAGTCATTAAAATGATTGCTTTGTGCTCTGCTGTTCTGGTTTACACTCCTCTCCTCACGCTCCCCACTACCAGTGTTGTGGGGAGGCTTCAGGGTGTTGGAGGAGCACCATGAACACTACATGTGGAAACAAGTAAGGCCCTGGAGTAAAATTATGGGTGCGCCTAGGTGTTAAAGAGCTGGGATTTAAAATGTTTTGCAACCAGAGTCTGGCAGTGTGACATTTCTAAATTTCCTTCAGCAACATCATATCTTGATTATTATCAGCAGTGCCACAAAAGCGCTGCAATTAGGGCATTGTGCTATTTTTGGAGCACAGCATACTTTGAAAATGTCTATTTCAAAGTACAGTGACACAATACACTGCTGCTGTGCTGAGTAAACATGTTAGTTATGTTTTGCCTCATCCACCACGTGCTAAGCAATCTGAAATACCAGCTGAACAGCAGTTACAACAAACATTAAAATATCAATGAAACAACGGAAACTACACAATTGCGTCTAGAACATTTTTTTCTGATTCAGATTGAGATGAACACTTCAGAACTCAACAAATGCAGTGTTGTAACCTTTGGTTAAAAGAAGTTGATATTTTGAGAACAACTTAAGGATGGCATTACTGTGAGTCTAAAAATTGCCTTTGCGTGGATTACAGAACCATGGAATGGCCGCAGTTGGAAGGGACCTCTGAAGATCATCTAGATCAAACCCCCTTGCCAAGTAGGATCACCTAGAGCATATTAAATTGAAGACTGTAAATGATTACACTTCAGCCCAGCTTATGGATAAGTGAGGTACATAGAAGAGGTTGGAGATACAAGAAGTTAACAGCTGTGCAGAAGGCATAGCTGTGAAGAGCGCAGCTATTGCATATCTCTACTCATAGTGCACAGAAAATGGGGACACCTAACAACCATGGGATCTCTCAACCATTTATCCATGACAAATTGACAAAATGGAGCCACCAACTGTATTTGTCCCTGTATTTGCCAGAGGAGGTGCTGTGCACCTTATACTCTCTTGTCTTGCAACTAATGAGAACTTTCTGAGCATGCCTTGAGACATCTAGAATGCTTCTGCAGGTAGCTGCTATGTAGATAGAGAAATAGTTGCTCAAACCAAAAGACAGATTGAGGGCTGCTCTGGAGCAGTCACATCAGCTTTGCTTTCTCCAGCTTCTACTGATATGAATGTGGATTTAAAAGACTACCATGGCCCTGTTTGCATAACTGCCAAATATTTGCTTTTGTGTAACAAAACTGTCACTTAATCTAGAATCACAGAAGCATTGAAAATAGATGGGACTTTTGGAGGCCATCTGGTCCAAAGCATTTTTTAGTATTTCCAAGAACAGGGATCCCACAGCCACTCTGGGCAATCTGGGCATTTGATCATCCTAACTGTAAAGAATTCTTTCCTTATACCTAGGAAGAATTTCTCTTGCTGCAACTTGTGTCTGTTGCCTCTCATCCTTTCACTGTGCCAAGATTGTGGATCCATCTTTTCCATAGCTAATCATTAGGTTGTCAGAGGCAGCCAGTTGGCCTTCTCTTTCCATCTCTCTCAGCCTCTGCATTATATAGCCATCATAACATTTATTTCCTTGTGTTAAATATGGCACAGAAGGGTATTTCCACAGGAGTGGAAATGCAGAGCACTGCATTGTCCGGGTGGCAACCAAAGCCCACACTTACATCAAGCAGACACTTTTGCCTTGAAAAGTGGGTGTCATGTTGAGGGCCACACTGGTGTATCTCTCTGATGGAGCAAGCATGTCGTGATGTTCTTTACTGAGACAAATTCAGTCAGATTCAGTTAAAGTTTGCTTAAGTGAATGCTAGCAAATATCTTGGGATTTTACTATTACATCTTATTTGCTTCCAGGGCCTGGTGATGGTAAAAATAACAATGAGAACCTTGTGATTAATATCACATTTAAATTTACATAAAGAACAATGCTGCACTTCAGAATTTTCTCATGCTCTCAAGGGATTTGGGTAAGTGAAAAGAGAATCTGAAATGAGAGCAGGATTTTGCCCACAATGAATTTATTTTTTCAATACTTTCACCAGTCCAGGGAAAATGAAAACTATACTTTTGTCATGATTCTCACAGAATAGTCCCTGATTCTCATGTGTTGCTTTGTTTGGTCCACTGGCTTGCCGTTGTTGTTGCATTTTGTGTGTGTGTGTGTTATTGCTATTTTTTGGTTGGTTTTGTTTTTACTATAACTTTTCTTATCTTGGGATTTTTTCATGTGGGTGGATGGATGTGATGGTAAACAGTGAGAACTGTTTGCTGCCAAACTAAACCATGAGCTCTGCAGGAAGCTAAGGGAAAACAGAATCTTTTGTCTTCAAACTAGGACAACCTGGCAATCGCCTTAAAATTACGCTGTGTTTGTTCTTATACCTTGTCATTCAGAGATATCATTCAGGCTTCAATTGATACTACAGGGACAGTACTTTGGAGTTTACCTAAGCTACAAAAGTACACTTGCTTCAGTGCCTAGAGATGCTGGACTCAAATGCAAATGGCTATGTGAAGCTCCACAGTATCCAGTCATAATAATGACCATTACCCTTTTTTTATCTGAAGATAGATAATGCTGTTATTAATAGTCAAATATGGAACAAGGCTCTAGGCACATTAAAGGGTTTCTGAAGTAGTATATGCCACATAAGAAGGGCAGCAGAAAAAAAGTAAATCTGGAATTGTTCTATGCTGATGTCATTATATTATGCTTGTCTTCAAACAGGGACCGAGGAAGAATTTATCCATCATTTAGGCAGATTCTGATTTTAAATAATTAAAAGCATATTTTCTAGTTAACAAAGGATATTCCTGGAAAATGAATGCCAGTATTTTTGGAGATTTTGTTCAGAATAAACAGCTACATGGAATAATGCTTACTCAGCCTCCTTGGTTTAAAAATGAGAATGGAAATCCATCAGATCTGGAATATTTTTTTCATTCCTCTAGGTTATAAATATAAAATGAACAACTTTTTTCATGACACCCAAACAAGTCTGTATCTGATCCAAAGCAAAATCACATAGTCACAATATGAAGACTAATAAAGCTTTTGAACATTAGAAAAGAACTAGCTCTCATTTCCATTACATTTTAGGTAAAGGCTTCATTTTTTTCAGTCTTTCAATAGAAATATATATATATATATATATATACCTTTGACTGCATAAGAAAATATAGATAAAAGAAAACACAATAATATCTTACCATACTTATAGGTGACAATCTACCTGTTAAAGTTTGCAGACAATAATAAATATCCACATAACTGAATTCCACATCCTCCTTTTTAATACTTCTCAAGTGTAACCTATGGTTACTTTGATAGCTCCTAAATAGCAAAATCCTCAGACTAGGGACCTGGTATCAAGGCCAGGAACATTAACACTTTTCCATATATACAGAAAAATAGAGAAATTGGGAATTGTACTATAGAGTTAAAAAATTCTGAAAGTTTTTTTTTATTTCACTGTATTTTCACAATTGATAGTGCAATTCTTTATGCAATTTAACAAGACATTAACACTGAAAACATACAGAACTAGCAGACTCAGAAGATTATTTAGTCTTATTCAATATCTTGAAGTACCAGAGTCATAAAGCAGGATGGCAGAAGGACATCTTCTGCTCTTAAAATTAACAACACCTGGCTTTTCTGGAGGTGATCCCCTGTGGACCCTTAATTCCTATCTTTCCTAACATTTTTTAAAAAGCTTGAGTAAATATTTGCTTGAAGTTTCTCAGAGTACAAACCACAAAATAACAGACAGATTGTTCCGTCACCTCATTTACCTCATTTACAACCAGTGCATCCATCCACTTTGTTAGCAGAATTTGCCAGAAGCATTTCCAATGTGGAAAAGCCTTGCTGTTCTTTATGTTGGAATAGGCTGCTTCCCTCCCATGTTTCTGTGGCAACGCACCACATGTATACATGGAAAAGACATGTTTTCACTTTATTTGCTGTATTTTCAGCCAGTGTCTGAACACACTTCACTCACTGGATGGAAACATGGCAAGGAGAGTCATTGTTATATCAATACCTCCACAGGTCACAGTGTCTCTATACCACCGAAACTGTGACTTGAAAAGCATTCAAACTTCAAATAATAACAAAGCTGGAGAGGGGCACCACAGCCACCAGTCCTGCCGATGCAGATTTTCTCATTTCCACAGATAAAAGGACAGGCAGGTACTTGGATACGGCTCCTTCAGCAAGATATTTATAGACAAGATGTTTTATCTCCAGAAGTGTGATTCACAGTTTAGGCAATACTGATCACCAGCCACATCAGCCATTTCCTGGCATACAACAACCTGCTTGGACAATCAAGAACCAAAGGCAAATCTAGCCAGTCCCCAGCTGTTAGGAAATGTTCATCCCAGACATCATAAATGTCACTACAAATCAAGATAAATTATTAACTGAAAGAAATTAACATAATTGCTGTCTTATCCCATTTCTTTCCCTTAATGTTTCTCTAAGTCATTTCCTACCTATTAAAGATTGACCTAGTAATCACTGACAAAACAAAGCACAGTCTGCAATAGTATTACAGATTAAATTTCTAGCCTGCCATCCAGCTACTATCATTCTCTTGGATGGCTGCATTTTTCAGTATCAAGGCTTTAGTGTGCCATCTGGTGGATTTTTAGCATTTGATACATTTTTTACAAAACCAGTGATACAGGGATGACTGACATACTGACAGGAATATCTACTTTTTTGAAGGAAAATATTATTAAAAAAAAAAAAAAAAAAAAAAAAAAAGAGTGTTTCTCCTCTCATCATCCCATATTTGCTCAAATTATGTTTTTGCACAAGAATAATAACTTAATTCTTTCCATATTTCCAGACGTTAGTTTTTAATACTGCAACTAATGGATGTTTAGATAATCCTTACATAAGGATTACAAATCCTTACAAAAAGGATTCCAGGAAATAAGCCTAAGAGAACTCCTGTTTATGGCCACAGGTTGACCCCCTCAATAGCATCTGAATGCCTAACAGACCACACAGAGAATCATAGAATAGAATCATAGAATCATCTAGGTTGGAAAATACCTTCAAGATCATCAAGCCCAACCATTAATCTCACCTATTGAGTCCCATCAGTAAACCGTGTCCCTTAGTGCCAAACTTACTCAATTAGTCTCTATTAGGGATGACAATTAAAGACATTGAAACAAATCTATTGCCACACACCTTCAAACAAATTTGAGAGTTTGAGTACAGATTCTTCAGCCTATTATGTACCACAGCAACAACTCACATTAAAAATGGTGTAGGTTTTTTATGATACCACATAAAAAATGCAAAAACGGCTAAAATATTTGAAAATAAGTCATGAGGATGAGCTTTCTACTGTATCTTTTATGTCCTTTCTTTGTAACTGTGAGGCCTTTCTTCATTTATCTTTTTATAGAACAGGAGTTGTATGATGAGGAGCCTGGGATGGATTCAATTTCAAAACATGAAGAGACCTTTGAGTGCATGGTACTAAGAGGGAATATATCTGCTACTCCAGCATAGTGCCACAGGAACCCTTTCACAAGATGCAGCATATTTAATTACAACTAAGATTTACAGAATTTTAATGCTGGATGGAGACTGCCCTCTGAATGAATGAGCTGTAGCTGCCACAAATGAGCATGAATGGGCAGTAGCATGAGGCTCCTCCCCAGTATGATGCTAATCCATAAACCTGGACTGAAGATGGCAATGACTGTTTTGGAATAAAAGAGAAGTCCTAGCTGAGAGGTGCTCAGTATGTGCCTATTAATGAATGTCCTTGTGCCTGGCCTCATTTCCATAAAAACAAGACTAACACAGGTAAAATAGAAAGGAGAAGAACAGCAGTGATCGAAAACACAGCTTTTGTTTTTGGTCCTGGTTGTTATGGCAACCTCACTGCTAGGGAAAAAAAAAAAAAAAAAAAAAAAAAAAAAAAGTTATTCAGAGTTTTATCAGCCATTGTGAGACTTGGAAAATGTACCAATGCTGTGCTGTTTAAGACACTGATTTTAGCTGCATTTTTGGACATAGGCTCACTGCAGTGCTGCAAAAAGTTCAGCTAAGGTGGACTGTTTTTAAACTGAAAGCTAACATCAAGGAGTGAAAAGAAGACAAACAACTATGGAAAATAAACAATAATAAATAAATAAATAAAGACAGTAAGAATGTAAATATTATGGTTCTGATGGTTTCCAGAACTGAACTGCGACTGGAGGAAGTGGCAGTAGTAATGAAATTCCTCTCTTTGGTCAGGACATCTTTTACAATCGGGTAGTGAAAGCCCAAGTCATATGATGTGTCTGAAGCCCCTAGAAGACAACACAACAACCCTGCTTTTGGTCTGGATAGGCTACGTTGCATCAGCAAGCAGTGTGACTTGACAGGTATGGATTCACTGAGTAAAATAGCTGTGCTGGGACCGGGTATCGACACTATAAGAGTTTAAAGGAGGTTATTCTGAATTACCTGTATTCCAATCCTGTAGCTTTAATGACCATTAGGATTTAGAGCTCATGCTCCAGATTACTTTAGCCTGTAGGGAGTTCTGAAAGTCCTAAAGGCACTTGGCATCAAAAAGCACAGCACAGTTGCAGGGATAAATGGAAATTCATTTAGCAAGTGCAGATATGATCTGAACTAAAATACCTCTATATGGCCACACCGCCACTGCTCCATGCATCTGCTTTGGGGAGCAGGCCAAGAGGCAGAGGGGCTACACTGCTAAAAGTGAACTCCCTTTAAAGGCTACTGGCCACATCAATAGTGTTTAGGTTTATCCCAGGCCTCTGTAAACCCTAAAAACTATCCGTAGGCCTGAAGACATTATTATTTTGTTGTAGGATTTAAGTTTAGAGAGTCTGAAAAACAGCAAAGGAAATTTTGTAGCCTGACAGAAGGAGTGTGTGCTGTGGGGCACAGCACCTGAGAGTAAGGAGTTTTCTGAGGACGGGCAGCCTGAAGGGATAGCACTGGATTCCTGCAGAAGGTGGACAAGGAGGAAAACCTCCTGACACCATCTTGTCTGACCAGTATACAGGAAGTTACAAGTCCATTTTTGGTTATATTGTCTTTCTATCATATTCGGAGCTTTTATTTAATGAACAGAGCTAGGCTTTTATTATCCTAGATAAGGTTGAGTATAGACCTTAGCAGGTTATTTGTTCTCATTGCAAACTAGATCTACTCATAAATAAGAGTTATAAAATGTATATTTCATTTAGGAATAAAAGTGCATGCAGTTATTGTACAAGGTCTTTAACTGAGACTGAAAACACATTGCAAGGATTAAATATGACCTGAATACAGGAAACAAAAAATATAGATATTCCTCCAGAACGCTCAGAGTGTATAGCATACAATTGATTTCAACAGACATTAAATACTCTGGAGGATTAAAGCCACAAGAGAATACAGGTTACAGTAGTTCAAGATATTTTCAATTCTGCAAGTTCAGTTATCTGAAAACCATTTCTTATGTCAGTTCTTTCACACTAATCCAACTTTACTTGCAGTAAAGTACCATTTGTTTCAGCTGTGAAAACTAACAATGTCATATCTGCGCTGTATATACAATTGAAGAAAATCTGATATTGTATTTTTGAATAGTTTCAAAAGGCTTTTGCATCACTTAACATTTTATAGGGAGTTCAAGGATTTCTGATATATGAAGTAAAGTTTGTCTTTATAGAACAGTGTTTCTGAGGCCTCTATAATATAAAGAAAATTTAACACCTTTAATAAAATTGGTATATCAAAATCCCCATGTGGAGTTAATCAGTATAAAAGTGTACGTTTACTAATACAAGTTAAATTGACATAAATTAGATTTAAATCAAAGCAAGAATAGCTTTTCAAAGTTTTGCAGCAGTTCAGTTAAATCAGTTTAAAACCAAATCTTAAGCCAATACCTTGCAACTTGGTGTTTTTATAAAGTCTTGCTGACTTTTTTGGACAAAACTTGTTTATACCAACTAGCCACAAGTTCCATTGGTTACAATAGTACAACGAGCCTTTTTGCTATTACTGCATCTTATTTTGTAGGTCATTTGCAGCGTACAGTGCACCTGCATCCCTTTTTATGACTTTTATAACCTTTATCTTTCTTCTCATTCCACCTTTTAATATGTGTTTAATAAAGTGTTACAACATTTCTCATTATATGCACAAATCAGACTCAGGCCCTGGCAACAGAAAACAAATTCTGTTTTTCTTAACAGTGCCACGTATGAAGAAAACCACTCTCGGCAATTTAAACTTACGACAATAGCTAATCCCTATGCAATCTTCACAGCAGTCTTTTGATTGAACTGCTGCATGTTAAATTTAGGACTGTGGAATAATTTCATGCATTGTAAGGGTCACTACAGGTAAAACCTTTCAGCTGAATGGAGAAAATAAGTTATGCTGATCACTGAGGCATAATGTATGGCTAAGCATAGATATGGTTTATGGATATAAACCTCTGCTTCTAGCTGTTGGCACAGACAAATGTGTTTGGGCTATGAAGCTGGTGAAGGGCCTGGAACACAAGTCCTGTGAGGAGCAGCTGAGGGAACTGAGGTTGTTTAGTCAGGAGAAGAGGAGGCTCAGGGGAGACCTTACTGCTCTCTACAGCTGCCTGAAAGGAAGGTGTGGGGAGCTGGGGGTCAGCCTCCTCTCACAGATATTACTGAAAGGACTAGACAGAATGGCCTCAAGTTGCACCAGGGGAGGTTTAGGTTGGAAATTAAGAGACGTTTCTTCTCAGAAAGCTGTCAGCCATTGAAATGGGTTGCCCAAGGAGGTGGTGGAGTCACCATTCCTAGGGGTGTTCACAGGAAGGTTGGACCTGGCAGTAGGGACATGGTTTAGTGGGTGACGTTGCAGTAGGGTGATGGTTGGACCACATGATCTTGGAGGTCTTTTCCAACCCTAATGATTCTATGATTCTTTTAAGGCACAGAAGCGTGGGACGCTGGAGAAGAGCAACTCAGCAAGCAGGATGTCAGGGCTCTGAACACCTGCGTAAGGCTCTGTAACTCTCAATACACGTAGAAGCTCTGTAACTCTAAGCACAGGCGCAGGGCACTTTATGGCTTAGACAGGCCACCCCGTCCCTCCTCCACAGCACTCCCCCCTTCAGCCCCCTCCCACACCCTCCCCGACCCCCCGGGCCGTCCCGCATCGCGCCCTCGGAACTGCGTCACCGCCCGTGGCGGCGGCGCGGCCGGGTCGCGCCGAGGCGGGCCCCTGACGCCATCTCTCCGCGCCGCGGCCGGGCCCCGCAGCATGGCCGTGCCCGGGGAGCCGCCGCCGCCGCCGCCCGCCGCCGAGCTGCCGTCCTTCGCCGCGGCCCGCGGCCTGGTGGGGCGGCGCTACTCGTGCCTGGTGGTGGCCCCGCACCGCCGGCACATCGCGCTGCCTCCCCGCTACCTGGGCCGCAAGCGCACGGGCATCCGCGCCCAGCTGGATGCCGAGCTGCTGCGCTACTCGGAGAGGTGCGGCCGGGCACCGGGCATCCTCCGCTGGGTCTCTCTGCCCTGGGGGGAGCCCTCGGCCCGCCTGGGACGGGGAGGTGGGGGGAGCCCGGGGGTGGGCGCCCCGCTCACGGCTCGCTCTGCTTCCTCCGCAGCCTCCAGGGCGTGCCGGTGGCCTACGACAACGTGCGGGTGGTGGGGGAGCTCGGCGACATCCGCGACGACCAGGGCTTCGTGCACCTCAACGTCGAGGCGGACTTCGTCATCTTCAGCCCTAAGAAAGGAAAAAAAATGGTGGTATGTAAACACACTGGCACCTCTCGGAGCATTTTTTGCTTGAGTTACCAAGGCTTGGCTTATCTCCATCAGAAGGAGCGGGCTGGGACTTAACGTAGCCTAGTAATTTTTGTGGGTAGTTTCTTAGCACGTGAGTAGTTTATAATAGTTCAGTACTAGTTTATAGTCGTAGCCAATATTGTTGTGTGTCTGTGCTGTCTGCCCCTAAATATGTGATGCTGGTGCGGACTCACCTCGAGCATGCAGTTTGGGGCACCACAGTATAAGAACATAAAGCTATTAAAGGGCCTTCAAAGGAGGTTGACAAAGATGGTGAAAGGTATAAAGGGAAAGACACATGAGGAGCAGCTGAAGGCCCTTGGTTTGTCCAGCCCAGAGCAGAGCAGGCTGAGGGGAGGCCTCATGGCAGCCTGCAGCTCCCTCACGAGGGGAATGGAGGGGCAGGCACTGAGCTCTGCTCTCTGGGGACAGCGAATGGCATGGAGCTGGGACAGGGGAGGGTCAGGCTGGGTGTTAGGGAAAGGCTCTGCACCCAGAGAGTGGTGGGGCACTGGGACAGGCTGCCCAGGGCAGTGGTTATGAAGCATTTGAACAGTGCTCACAGACAACAGACATGATCTTTTTTTTAATGGATGGTCCTTTGGGTACCCAGGAGTTGCACTCAGTGATCCTTATCCAAGTTGGAAGGGACCCACATTCTGTGATTCTATGAATCTGTGAAATTTATTAAATAGCAGTTTCTTTCTAAAGAGGAGATAATTCTTAAATTGATTAGTTTACTTTTATTTAATAGTGGCAGTAAGGTTTAGGGTGTGCTGATGAATTTATTTCTTTGAAGTACTAGAGCAGTGCTTAAACCTGCTTTTCAGTAAAAGGAAGTGCATGGCTCAGGGAGCAGTTTTAAGCTTAACTCACTGGTGTCAGAACATGTATTCAAACTCTCAACTTGGTTTTCCCATATCTGTTGTTATGCCATGTTTTTTGCAGCATAGCGCATGCCTTTCTGTAAATGTCATTAAGAAATAAATAGGTTATTTGGTAGAAAGCAAATGAACACACACTCACTGCGCCAAGCCTTTATGATTTTAAGAAACGTTTGGACTGTGCACTTAGTCACATGATCTAAACTTTTGGGTAGACCTGTGCGGTGTGAGGAGTTGGACTTGATGATCCTTATGGATCCCTTCAACTCAGGATATTCTATGATTCTATGATTCTACACCTCTCAGATTCATCTCTGAGGAGACACCCTCTCGGTGTGCTTCATTCATCTTTGAGGAGAGCAAAGGTAGATAAGGTCAGATGTGCAAATGTGGCAGAAACCCACTGAACGGAGTACATAAGGACTTCTTATGTGTCATCTGTATCTTTAGCTGCTAAGTAGCGCTTTGCCAGCATGAAAGTAGTTTCAAACAAGTAAATAGGACTTAAAATGGCTTTAAAGCCATTGCTTTAGTATAGCCATCAGCTTTGATGGCTATCACTGTACTCACTGTACTCACTGTAGCTAAATTCCATGCTTTGACTTTCATTTTTACAGATACAGGTTCACTGAACAGGACTGTATGAAAAGAATCATAGAATCATTAACGTTGGAAAAGACCTCCAAGATCATGTGGTCCAACCATTATCCTACCACCAATGTCACCCACTAAACCATGTCCCTAAGCACCACGTCCAACTTTTCCTTGAACACACCCAGGGACGGTGATGCCACCACTTCCCTGAGCAACCCATTGCAATGCCTGACCACTCTTTCTGAGAAGAAATTTCTCAAAAATAGTTTTGATTTTAGTGTAGAAAATTTTGCTTATTTGCTAGATAAACAGACTTCTAACTTGTGTGTAGAAAGATTTGTCCAAAAGTGTCTATATAGGAAACTGAAAATGCATCACCTATATGTTCAAAGGGATAATTTTTAATAGAGTTTTATATGACATTCTTTTTCTTTTTTAGGGTGTAATTAATAAAGTGGCTCCCAGTCATATTGGTTGTCTGATACATGGATGCTTCAATGCTTCTATACCTAAACCTGAACAAATGTCAGCTGCAGAGTGGCAAGAGTTAGGGTTAAAAGTAGGGGATGAACTGAAATTTCGAGTATTGCACTTAGATTCTGATGCAGCTGGAGTGTTCTTCATTCGAGGAGGACTGACTAAAACAAGGTAATGTGCCATAAAAGAGAATATTTTTTAACTGTTTTAATGGATTTGTTAGGAGCTAAATGATTTGATTTAACACCTTAGCCTTTAGGCTTCCCTGTTTTTACACAAACCCTCATCTATAATTAGTTTGTGTCAGTCAAATTAAACTTCTTAGTGTTAAGGACTTGCATGGAAATTTTCTCTGGAAAAAATAAAAATAGGTTTTCTGAGCTTTAAAAATCCAGCTGCTGTCCTGTGAACTGTTGATTGTGTATATATATATAGAGAGAGTACATATATACATGTACTATATATATATAGTACATGTTCAGAATAACACCTGAAAACTAGAGTTACTTTCTAGGCCTTTCAAGTAAAAATGTTCCAATTTCTGAACACAATGATGATGTTGGTATTTCTACAGACATGTACACATACTAACAGTTTTATAATCACAAGTAGTTACATGCAGGTGACTTAAATGCTTGCAGAAACATTTCTGATCTCAAAGATGATATGAGAAAATGCATGACCTTCATCTGTTCACTTATGCCTCTACGTTTTCAGAGCAACTAGCTAAAAATCTTAATAGTGATATCTTTGAAAGAGTTTATTTGAATTTTTTTAAATGGTCATTTGCTGAGGGTTTTTTTTTTTTTACCACTGGGATTAACTTCTTTTTTTTTGAAATGTACAATATAAATATTACTGATGAAATCAACGTTTTTTAGAGATCCATAGAGTTGTTTTTAATCTGAAAGGATGTTCTGGATTGTTTTCATGAATTCAGAATGAAGCTTAACCATTTTGTCCCCAGTAACTCTGGGGACATCTGTTCCTCCATAGTTTTAACTGCATCCTTTCCTTATGAGTCTTAGGTGTTTTCTCCAGTGCTATTACTTGCAGGATGCCTGCTAGGTTTTTGTTTTTAGTTTTGTTTGTTTGTTTGTTGTTGGTTTGTTGTTTTTATTGTTTGGTTTTGTATTTTTGTTTTTGTTTTTCTGGCATCTTCTTTGTTTTATCTGTACAGACTTCAGCAAGGCAACTGCTTGGTAAAACCAGCAGCATGTCTCGGGTATGATTGAACAGGTTGTTGTGTGATTGTGAATAACTGATGAAACAACAAAAAGGTGTACTACACAGTGTGTAATTATAAATTTCTGGATGAGGGAATAAAAGAAAAAAGGAAATAACAAAATGGTGTGCACAGGATGTTAGAGAAGAAATTTAGGCTAAGGTTTGGGAAAGAATATTGATTCATTGGTAAAATAAAATAAGGTGGTCAGGTAATAGAAATTAAATTGAAAGTGTTACCACATTATATTTTTCTCTAACTACAGTGTCTTATTTTTCGTTTGTATATTTTATCTACTTGGTGTAAATACTGTGCTTCAGAAAATTTTGACATTTCACTGTGTGACATGCCCCAAGATTTTCTATCTCAGCTTACTTTGTATGTTTCCTTACAGTATGCAGCCCAAAATATCTGAGAGCATCACTGACTGTGCAAATGGAGAGGAAATGCAAAATCTTGGACATGAGAAAAATAGCTTGAATGACTCTAGGGGAGATAATGTCATGGAGGAGCCTCCAGATGAGACAGATAACACTGGGGGGGACAATGCAGAAGAGCAAAGTGTTGATCCTGTGAATGGAACATGTGATGATAAAAACAAGAAGAAGAAAAAGAAAAAACTTAAGCAAGAAGAACAGCAACATGCATTGCCTGCCAGTGACTCTAGTGGTTACCAAAGTGATCACAAAAAGTCAAAGAAAAAGAAAAGAAAGCATTGTGAAGTTGAAGAAAGTAAATTGCCTCAACTGCCACAAGAACCCAAAGCTAAAAAAAAAAAGGACTGAAGTCTGAAGTGCCTTTCTTAAAAAAGATATCAGACATTTTTTATAAACTTCCAATAAAACCCTATTTTCAAAATACATATGTATATTTCTTTACTAAACAATCTGTTTTGCTATGTGGGATTGTTTGTATGCATATGTGCATCAACAGCTTTAAAGGAAGCAACTTTTAAAGAAGTGTTGCAGAAAAAGGGTGGAGCCAGTATGTGCATGTCTTTTTGGCTGGAAAATAAGAGATAGAATATGAGTAAAGTATACTTGTAGGATCACATGTATCACCTCTGTGCTTTCCAGCTCCATGCATTAACTAGTAGCTAGTTACGAGCTATGACAGGCTAATTTCATCATTGCTGCTGAGTGTCTTGATTTTTGTAAGAGGAGTCTTAATGTTCTGGGACACATTCCTGAATTTCCAAGATTATTATTTTTTTAATTGTTGGAGGGGAGGGAGAAGTAATGGGCTGTGAATGCCTCTGAATGAATCTGTGCAGCCTGACTTCAAGGTTAATCAAACAGTGAGTGCATTGGTTCATTCAAAACAAAGCTTTGCAGGTACTCTATAAAACAAACAAACAAAAACAGATGGATAACACGACTCAGCATTGAAGCAGGGAAGAGAGAAGATTAATGTAATCTGATGTGATGAAATACCATTTGCACGCTGGCTAGAATAACATTGGTTAAGCTGCTAGTCGTGGCATAATTTGAGAAAGTTCTTATTTTTTATGTATCAAACTCATAGATGTAGCAGTTTTCATTTAAAAAAAGAAAGAAAAAAAAAAAGTGCAACTCCAACCATTTATACCTGCTATAACTTTAAAATGTTGGTCTCTAGAACAATAGGTGAGTACAGTCAGTATTTCCCAGGCTGTTAGAATTCATGTTACTGGAAAATTAAGATAATGGAAAAATTATAGTCAAATGTTAACTAATGTAACTTTACTAAGAACTAATTTTCCTGGTGTAGATGCAATACAATTTTTTGAATATCAGTATTTTGGTTGCAGCTCTTTTCTGTTGTGAAGAATTTTGGAGAGCTGCAGTGTGACTTGGTCTATGCTAATTCTTTAACCAATGTAGGAAGCAATGCTTGCTTTGGTGCTGTTGACTCGTCTAATACAAGACATCACCAGCTCTTCTGAAACCTTGTAAGTAATCAGCGTGTATGTGGGAACTTGCTGTTCATCTATCTGTTCTCTAGCTGTTCTCAGACTAAATGCTGTTGTAACAGTTATGCTGATGCTATTAGCTGACTGTAATAGACTTACATGCAGTTTCTAATCAAATAACCACAGAACATGTTCTGGATTTGAAGTGTGGTAGTTAGTACTTGTTTTAGGGCTCACTTCATGATATATTAAAGATACTTTAAAAAAAAAAAAAAAAAAAAAAAAGATTCAGACTTGCTGAGACAGATCTAAGTTTCTGTCTTATAAGCTTGATGGCACCACAGGTGTCCCTGTTGTGTTTTATATGTGACAATATTGAAATTTGAACTAGATGCATTTTTGTTGATGCTATCTCCTTGGACTGTCCATTCTTCCTATACTGTGATAAAATTGAAAAGTCAGATGATGCATCTGTAATGTGTCTGTGTGCTGCAAGGTCAACTGACGGCAATATTCTGGTGTGTTGAGTATGGCAGAAAGTAGCAGAAAAAAAAATCCCACCTGAAAGTTTAACTATACAGGAAAGTCTGCAGATTGGGGCATATTTCACAGTCAGAAATGTGCTGTCAGCTTCCCTTTTATAATGGATTGATGTAGAAGGAAAAAATAGATGGATAGGTATGGAGGCTATATCAGGGAGGAGGATGGTAAGCAAAGAATCTTTTTATTGATGCCTGTAGGAAGGGAAGGTTGGAGAGGGTTACTTTTGTAGATGCACCAAAACCAGAATCATGTGAGTTCACCTATTAATACTTAATAATCATTACCGCTTACTTTCTCTTTTAGGGAAGGGAAACAGATCTCTAGTAGACCCACTGTTGGTGACTGAGGCATGAGTAGCACCAAAAGTTTGTTTTGCTTTGTTCCATCTTTTCATCAGCAAGGACAGATGGGGATATTCTGGGGAATAACTGAAGTTGCAGTTAGTGAAACGAGTAACAGATAATATAACTGCTTTCATCACTTTGAGTTGTCCACTTTTGCTACTTTACTAATCTCTTACTGTATGACAATTGCCTACTGTTGTTTTACAAACTATTAAAACTGACTTTTTGAGTGTATTAAGCAACTTTTCTGAAAGTCTAATAATGCGCCTCAATTTTAGGTCTTGTTTAAAGCCAGTTTTGTTTTGTTTTGTTTTGTTTTTTGGCATGCAAGCGTGGCCAGCACCCTCTTCTATCATATTTTTTTTCTTTTCTTTCTTGGCTTAAAACAGAAGAAGGCAATTACAAATAAATCAAGTGCAGGAGTTCGCAATTCAGGACTGCTGAACAAGTTGTTGCTCCAGTGTTCCAAATAGTGTAACACATGACATTAAATTGTTGCTAGGTTAGTATGCAAATAGCAACTGTGCAACAAAATGAGATTCCTTCTGACAATTGTACAAAGTAGTTGACTGTTTTCTGTCTTTGGAAGGAAAAAAGTTAAGAAAAAAACTTTAAAAAAGGAAAAAAAATCACAGTTGGAACCAGTATTGGCAGCCTCACAGCTGCACTGTTGATGTTGCTGTACACACTGTTTCAAATTAGCTAAATATGGCCAAAAAATAATAATAAAAAAATATCAAAATTGAATTGTCAATTTTTTTTTCCTCCATTAAAAGGGTAAGATTTTCTAGTAGTTTACTTTAACAAAGGAAAGAAGCCTAACTTAAGACACTTTCCATAAAAGTTTCTCTGAAGTCTGATCATTATGTCATGAAGTCTGATCTGAAATCTAGCTTTCCCAGGGGGTATTTTCATACAATTCACTTGTGTCACATAGAAAGAGAAAGTCAGATGGCAAAAATTGTAGTTTTACCTATAACTATACTGACAGTTACACCAATGTTTCAAGTGATCTAGAGAAAATGTTAGTTTGTTTATCCTCTTCTTTTACTATTAAATTGGTAAAGAAACCAATATTCTCTTCTGTCTGTGGCTGATAATCTTTTGTCTGTACTATGCAAAACATAGTTTCAACTTAACCAACTATAACAAAAGTTTCTAAAGCTGGGACTGCTTCTTCAAAGTATTATACATATTTTAATTTTAAAGACTTATATTCCTCACTGTGTCACATGTTCGGCAGAAGAGGAAGTGCTTGTAGAAAAAAGTATTTTTAGTTGTCTTTAAAACAATTGTTTTGTATTCTATGAAGCTTGAAATGAGCTGTGTTGTTAACTTTTGCTCTTCATCTTCTCCTTGCTCCTCTTAGAGACAAATTTTGTGCTTTTGGCTTGGCAGTTTTCTGCTTCTTAAAATATGCAGCCTGAACAGCACAGTGGATGAGCTCTAGGGAAAGGATTTTCAAAATGTCTGAAGTAAGCTAGCTGCCTTTTGGAAAACATGACCCTTGATTAAATCTGCCTCTGCATAAACTTTTTGCCTTTGGAAGCATCCCAGCCTTTGATAGCCTTCAGAAATACAGACCTTTGCTGTAAAATACATGGGGTTGCTACATGCCCAAACTGTTGGGATTGTATGCTTTCCATGTATCGATGGAGAGGTTATATGATCTGTTGCTCTTGGGATGATTAGACTTGGCTATGAAAGGACTGAAATAGTTTCATTCTAATAACTCCTGAAGGCATATTTCTCTTTCCATCATATTGATTCAATTCTGCTATTTAGCTTTCAGAAATTCCATAATTTTGATAATGCCTGAAGGACTTCAGTATCCAGTAGACTTAGTCTGTTTACAGAAAGAAGGTATTTTGTCTTCTGGAACAAAAGTAAGACTCTGAAGATTAAGCTTCATGCTTCTTAAATGTCATCAGGAGTAAGTTATTTATAGATATGAATAATATTTTTTTGTTACTGTTGTCATGGCTTTATGTATAGCTAGGGTTAGAGCTAGATTGAATTCAACTAGAAGTCTAGTACCAATCTACTGAATTGACCTAATGTTAAGTAATTAGGAATGACTGCAGCCTGATGATGGCTTCAAGTTACCCTGGAGCCAACTGTCCCAGGTAAGGAGTGTAAAGATAGTTTAGAAAGAATGAACTTCAGTTTTCCCACTGTACCTGTCCTCAAGAACTTCAGAAGGACCTCTGCTCCAAGACACAGAGTGAATAGATGATCTTCTCCCATCTCCCAGGCTGATATGTTTGTTGTGTATTATTTCTGTGGGAACACCTCTCGTCCAAAAACACAACTCAACCCCACAAAGACTTTTTTTGTGAAATCTATCTACAGAAACAGCTAAAATGAACTTTTGGTACAGTTAGTGAGCTGGACTGTAGCAATTCTTAGTAAATAGCAAAGAAATCTTATAAATGGAGATAACAGTTTTAGTGCAAGTCTCATTAACAATGCATCCCTTTTCTATGGGTAATTTTAGTGCATTTTGTGTGACTAAAAGGTTGAGCTGTGAACTTTCCTCTCTAAACTTCTATGGCACAGCCCGTTAGGGGTGCAGGTACAATGATATGACTGACCTGGAAAGTTTTTTTGTTCCTTGTTCCTGTGCTCCTTCCTCCTTTGTGCTTTCTTTCACTGGTGCCTTTGGTGAATGGGGGAATTGTCCATAAATAGTGTTATTACACCTGAAGCCTAGTGCCATGCAAGACTAGGATTTCATTGTGCTGCACAAATTAGCTGAGAGCTATGTGTTTAAGTAACCATGTTGTTTATAAGCTCATATTAGGCATGGTTGATTCACTAGAGTTCTGGTCACAAAAAAGAAGTAGGTCTTTGTCAAATACTTTGACTGGGTTGCAAATAAGGTTACACAATTCTATCTGCAGAGCCATGATCAGTGGACATGACTTCATTGTGATACATATTTGTACAGCATAAAAAAAGTGCAAGTATGATCCTGGATTTCACCAAAAGTATCTTGTCACAACTAGTGTGAAAGAACTACTACCCTTTCATGGAACTGGCCAGAGTCTCATGGCAAGGCCTGAGTTGTCTTGCTTTCAAAGTGAGTTGAACAGGACTACAACTGGCCTTGGGAAAGTCAGCCATTTTGGCTTCTTTGTTACTGTGTAAGACACATTGTGTGTTTTTGTTTTCTCATTAAAAAGTGTTAATGTATGGATAAAAGAAAAATTCTATACAAATCACACAAACATTTAAAGCTAGATTAAAAAGACAGACAATTTATGCCACATCAGCAATCATTAATATCACCCTCAGGATAAATCAGGCATAATCTTGGAGCACTATTAAATTTTTGCCTCAGCTCCTTTTTTATTTCAGATTCAAAGCCAGGTAGGTAGTGGCTTTGTGAAGTGGGTGTACACCTTTGCTTCTCGTGTTCTCTGTGCAAGAAGTAGATTAAGAGTTGAGGTCCTCTGCCTTTCAAAGAAGTTCCATGTATTGTGGCTGAAAATCAGCACACAGACCAATCTGCATTGTTGATAAATAGGATATGCTGATAACTTGCTTTGATATGATTTTCTCTATGTCAAACTCAATATAGAATGTGACCTAGTTTTAGGTGCGTTATTACCAAATCCCACGTTTTCCTAGTTTTCTTAGAAGGAGTTTAATTCCTGTTTCATGTGTATAATTTCACAAGTTATCTTTTCATTTGGGACAGGCATTATTTAAACTTCAACTCCTAGTTTCCTTGGGCCAAATGAATGATATTATGAACCCTTGGAAGCTTTCTGAAGTAGTGAAAAGAGTCTGCATGTGTTATAGATTCAATTACACAGGAAGTCTTTACAATGTACTTACAAAAATATGCAGATGTCTGTAGATGAGTATTTTGTACTGCAGTTATATCTATCACACATCAATGCCTGGTTTGCCAAAAACATTATCAGAAATGTTCCTAAAATTGAGCTCAGCATTATCTTATTCATTACCGATTTGTATTCAGTAAATCTGTTGTTGTACAACAATATGATGACAAATGTGAAGACAATCTGTTGCATTTTTTTTATTATTATTATTTTTCCTATTAATTAAATATCTCTTCTTAGGCAAAATAAATTCCCCAAAGGCTGTTTTCTCATTTTATGAGCAAGCCTTAGAAATAGGAACATAATTACTGTATTTGTGACACAGTCATTCAGATTTCTGAATTACACTTGAAAGAAAAGATAGTTGAAAGATGCAGAGCAACTGGATTAAATTCAAATGCAAATAACAACAATAAAAGAGAGAGGATTGTTTCATGAAGAAAGAATAAAAAGATTGATAATTTTAGCTAAATAATAACTGTGGATGCAATGTGTCTTGCCTTCCTCTGAGAGTTGTCAGGGGGCTTGCAGTGGGCTGCAGTTTTAAGTACCCTCATATTGCATTGAAGCAAGGCACTTAAATGTGTCACTAGTGAGGGACTGTAGATACAAGCAGTGCTTCTTCATATCATAAATACGTTAAAAAAAAATAATGGTGAAGGATTGTTTCACTCAGCATTTTTCTATTAAACACTTCCAATTCTGAAATGAGAAAGGTAACCATATATCTTCTGTATCATTTTTAGTTTGGTGATGACCTATGTGATGTTGTTTTTTCTTGTCTCTGGTCAAAAATTGTTCTTTAAATAATAGTTTTAGTGGTTAGGAAAATGTGAGACTGAAACTTCAGACTTTTTATATTTAGACTTATTGTGTCTTTAGCAGACTATGCTTTAAATAGCTGTAAGAAAATTCAGAATTTAATAGAAAATTGAGTAGAAAGGAAGGGCAAAGTAAAAAAAAAAAAAAAAAAAAAAAAAAAAGGCGGGGGGGAATTTCTCCATAAACCTGGAGTGCAAAGTATAAAATTTCAGTTTAAAGAAATGTTTTTTAATTTTAAAAATCTTTCATAAAAATGGAAGGAAACTTGAAGGCTTATCTCTAAGGAAATTTCTATATTCTCTCCACCAAATATTTTTAGTTCATTCAAAATGCTTGTATAGTTTTTGAAGTCTGATATATTTTAAGTGTACAACTAGGCATTTCAAATTCAAAATTAACTATTCTGTTCTAATAGAATAGACATCAACTGGTGATATCAACTGAAACTCTTTTTTGGTCAGGCTACAATTCCATAAAAATGGCACTGATCCACTGTAAGTTTACACTTTCGGTGTCAAATCAGTGCAGGACTTTGAAAAGTCTGTCTTGCAGAAGACTTCTGTCTGTTCTCATGCAATGCCACATGGTGGAGTATTGCTTTTTCTGTATGGGTTTTTCACCATATCTGTCAGCTAAAGAGCTCAAAACTTCTGTGAATTAGTGTTTAGTTAGGGGAAGTTTGGGGGAAGTATATGATGTTTCAGATTCAGAACATAACTTTATGGTAGTGCTGTACTACTGGAGAAATTATGAAGTCTTGTCAAAATTAAAGGTTCTTGTTCACAAAAGGTTCAGCTGCACTTTTGTACTTGATTGCTGCTATTCCTCTCTTGGGCTACTTACATAATGACTCAAATTAATAAAGTCAATGAGAGACTGTAGACTTTTTTTAATTCTTTCCTTTGTCAGGAAACTTCTGTATTACAGACCACTGTAAAGAAAACTTGTTTGTTCAGGTGGAAAATGAACTAGTACATAAAGCTGCATTTTTTAATCCAAATATTTTAACAGGGTGACATATAAGTACAACCACAACAGAGAGAGCTAGTGAGCTTACTGAAATAGATCTGGAAGAGGCAAACAAAATTTGTATGTGTTTGAATGTGTTCTCAGCATCAAAACCTTTTTATCTAACCTAGTTCCTGTGACCACGTTAGTTTAATTTATTTTCTAATTTTCATTCAATATACTTGAATATACAGTTAATACATGTATACATCTAGTTTTTCAGTTTGTTTTTCAGATTCTTTCCTGATTCTTTCATGTTGTGAATACAACCTCAAGCAAATAGCAGGTGGATTTTTTTGTCGTACCATAGTGAATGTTTAGCTATTGGCCAGTTCACAGAATTCTGTCAACTTAACTGAAATATTGAATTACTTTAAGTTTTATGGAAATGGATCATGAACAGAGGAACTACGTTAGTTTTCCTTTTTGAAGAAAGGTTAAATGGTGTCTTAATCTAGTTTAACATGATGAGTGATGTTGCCACTGTACGTTAACATAAATCTAACTATTTTACATATAAGCAATGTAACCATTAGAATCAAGAAAAAAATAAAATATAATAAAATAAATAATAATAATAATAATAACGTAGATTGTCTTTACCTCTAATAGTGAGTTGCATTTGTAGAGCAAACTGAGCTCTGCTTTATGGAATGATTTTGGGGATTTGTCTTCAGGAGGGATTTCAGGGTTGAGTCCTTTCTGTCAAAGCTCCTGGAGAGGCCCTGTATTGCTAGATCTGGCTCAAATTGCTTTAGGCTTAGTCATGAAAATTATCCATTGACTTAGTCTGAGAATTGCATAATTTTTAAGACTAACCTGAGAGTAGAATTAAGCGGATTCTCCAAAATCTCAGTTATAAAAAAGATTAATTCATAACTTTAGAGGCAGCATTGAATTATGAATATTATGAAAGACAGCTAAGGAGAAATAATAGACCTGTACACTGAACTATGGAAGACATCCACACTGTTTTCTAATAGGATGCAATGTTAAAATAAATGCAGGACTCTATCAAGAAAAATCTATGTGAGACCGGTGTTCAGGCAACTGTGCTTATTAATATTCTAGAACAGATTCTCTTTCACAGATACCATCCATGCTAAAAGGCTTTCATCCCATTAGTCTTACTTGAATGTGCCTTTCACCACTGAGTGATTTCATTTTCTTTTAGTCTTGAAACACTCACAATATACTTTGGAGAAAAAATAATTTAATGAGTTTCTGTAAACAATATTTAGTACTACCAAATTGTCAGTGTTTATTAGTTTTCAGGTATAAAATTTAATCCAAAACACTCATTTTACTCTTGCTCTTAGTTGGCACATTTTGTAGTTGGAAAATCTTTGCACATAAAATTAAAAGGAGAGTAGTATCCTCACTAGTTCAATATAAAATTAATATACCATTTGTGAGATCAGTACTAAAACATGGTTTAAGTGACAAATAAAGTCAATTCTTGTTTTTACTTGTCTGTTCAATTTATGTAGTATGATTCATTGCACTACGCAGCAAAGCCGTGATAGGGAATAGCAGAAGTTCCACTGAAGGCCTGCAGGTAAGAAAGGAGGTTATGGTTAGGAGGTTTGAACAGGACAGTAAAATGTTGATCTTCATCTGCTCTTCATAACATAACATATTAATCTTATCAGTATTGGAAGAAAAAGAAATTGCATCATCTTAATATTTTCTGCTAATTTAGACTGAGTATCCTACAATATTATTTTGGCACTCTGCTAGTGGTGTGTCAGCTGTCTCCAGGGGCCCTTGTCAAAAGAAGAGGAAAGTATCCTGCTGTGCCAATACTGTAAAATAAATAACATTCTCAGAAGATTAATACAGAGCTGGAGCACAGAGTGTTACTAGTTGTCATAAAACAGACAGAAAATGGTTTGTGTTCTGAAAGGGAAGACTTAGGAAATGACTGATCCCAAAGAAGGATAAATTTGTTCATCTGGAAACATCATTTGAGAAAAAAAATGATGACCAAGTGTCCAGTGGTCTGGAAGTTATGAAGGGACATGTGTCCAAATCACAGATCTATAGCTGAACGTCTTCCAAATACATTTAACCTTGTTTGGTCTGGAAACCTCATGAATCCAAGCCAGGTTTTGAACTCACACTTATCAGCATTGGTTTTGCATAGACTGGATAGTAAATAAGTGCTGTCTGGAAAGCCTTTTCAGCCTATATTGATATTCTTAATTCTAGATGAATCTAGTGAAATAAATAGTGCATTAATAACTAAAAAAAAGAAAAGAAAAGAAAAAAAGTCTTAAATGACAATGTATGTATTGTGGGGACAACTAAAGCCCTATGAAGTTCTATTTAGTATCTTTGTGAGTTAAGCTTTATGTTTACAAACTGCAGTGAGAGTAACAAAACCTACATCTGTATTCATCCCTCTCACTCCTTGTATATTTGAGTGTGATTAGTAATTCCAGCCTTCTGTATGCCTACATACAGGCCTCATCTGAATTCAGGGAAGGCTTGTAGCTGGAGGAATGCATGCACTCCAATTTCATTAAAATTCTGGCATGATTAATAAAATAAATAAAAATAACAAAAACCCCCACCCCCCAAACAAACAAATAAACAAACAAAAACTTTAGAACTGTCACAAATTTGGAGAGGAGGTGGCCATTTGATGTCCTTGTTCATATTGCACTAAACATATATGGCATCTATGTCTCAGTAACATAAATGGAATTTCATCATGTTCCAGTCATTAGTAGATATTCTTGAGAAAGGAATGGGCTGTTGCATGAAGCAAAATGAATTTCTGAGAATTTCAAGGAGGGTTCTTACCTTCCTTATTTATCCTATTTATCCTTCCTTACTTATCCTTGTTTCAGCCGAAGTATAGCTGAGTAGAGGTTTATGGTGCTTATGCCTGAATTAACAAAACTTCTGTCTCTCCTTTTCTTGGTTTAAATCTCATCAAGTTCTCTCCTTTTATGCAACTTATCTCTTTTCTCCCTCAAGATTTTTATCCTCTTTTCGCAATGTATTTTTACTGATAATTTTTCCCCTCTTATCTGATGTTAAAGTTGCTGTTTAGAGCACAGTATATTAAAATGTGTATTACATTTGTATACTGGCTTTCTTAGCTTTCTGCTTACCGGTTCTTCTGTGCATCACAAGTCAGCACTATCCCCAACTCTCATGTTTGGTCCTGTTCACTAGGTGCTCTTTCTGTCACTCTATTCTTCTCAACATGATCCCCCCAAAAATAATCTTATTTTTTCTTCAATGTCTTCAATGAATCAAAGATTTTATTTTACTTTTCTAATAGTGAATGCCTGGTTTCTGCAGATGAAGCAAAAATTAAATGGGAATCCCCATCTGCAGTTAATGTGCACTTGGCACAATGTCTCTGTTATTTATTTAAAGGTATTTCTCCCTTTTTAAAAACAAGGTTGAAAGTCCACCCTTGATCAAGTTGATAGGACTTTTCTTTTCTTTTTTTCTCTCTTTTTTTCCTTTCTCCCCATAGAGTTTAGGTGCTACTGAAATCAACCCCAGAATCCCAGAAGAAATGTTTTTATCTTGCTCCCCTCTCCCCCTCCCTCCCCCCCCCCCCCTTTTTTTTTAATAAGTTAGCATCATGTTGTCTCTTTTCCTTGATTCTTTCATTACGGTCTCCTTAATGTATTGGATCCTGATCTTATCAAACTGGTTTAAAGTGTTCATTTAGCTTCCAGAGGCTTCCAAATGAAGATCATGGAAGCTAGCTTATTTCAATTTCTTCTGTTCATGCTGAGTTTGTAATCTTTATGCATAACGAAGAAAATGTCTCTTCTGAGTCTTCGAATGTTTTATCTTGTTTTAAGTAGCAACATTTTAGTAAGGGAAACCTTGCAGATGTTCTATATTTATGATGTAAATCTACCAATGTCTTCGTTTCCATACTATTCCTGTTCATTTTCATAATTATCAAATGTGTTTACAGAAGAAAACTGTTTCCTACATTCTGCAGTCCTTCAAACTGATCATGCATGAAAAACAATGCCGCTGTCTGAGATCACAAGAACCTAAATAGTGAATGTGGAGGTCAAAACCAAGGCTGTGTATCTGAGGACCCAACAAATAGGGAAAGAAGGCCACAATCTTCATTAGAAAGTACCAACAGAGCCAACAGTACTGTCTAACAGTGCTAACAGGGAGTGTAATTCCACTTGGGGGCAGATGGAGACAGTAAAAGGTCAGTCTGTTAATGGTTCCCTATTTCAAGACATTAGCTGGGTAGCAGAATAAAATCAGCTTTCTTGATCCTTTCAAGCAATAGAAAATATCTCCACCCCTCCTTGTAATCAGCATCATCAAGCCATTTAAAAGCTCAGAGAAAACAAACAAGCAAACCTCTGCTGTCCCCATTCTGGTGTAACATGATGTGTGTTATTCCTGAACAGGAACATAGGGGATATTACTTTTCTTTTGCTGGAGTAATAGCTCTTGGAGAAAGCTGAACATTGGTAAAGGGTTTTTTGTTGTTGTTGTTTGTTTGTTTGTTTGTTTGTTTTTTTCTTTATCAACAAGATGTAATTTTATTTAAAATGACTTCAAGAGCATGTCAGAAAAGAAAAAAAAAAAAAAAGAAGTTTTTGCCACCTATGTCACCAAGTAGTGTTCTTTTGCTTTTTGCTCAGCTTTCTTTCAAAATAACTTTCTAATTATTTCCATGTACCAAGTGCAAAGGAAGGCATGGGTTAATGTATGGCTGACTTCTCAAAGTCATTTCTTGTACAGCTTTCCCATCCCCATGGATCTGCCCTGAAACAGAACACTGTATTTAAAACAGCATCCTCTCTCTCTCTCTCTCTCTCTTTGTTTCGATCTTGATTCTTCATTCATATTTAAGTTGGACATTATTTTGACTCTCCAGGATTAAGTTAATTTTTTGTGCATCAGGCAATAAAATCCACTGAGCTCTGCATCTCTATGTAACAGTGTCTGATACAAAGGAAGGACTAGACAGTGGAAATAAGTAATATTTGATGTCAGCATTGTTCAAATAAGGCAGGTGCCAGCAAAAGTGAATGTGAACCTGAGAGCCCAGAACAGGCTTCTGTGCAGCTCATAGCTTTGTCTCTTTGGCAATTTGAGTGTCTTAGAAAGCTTGCTGACAAACCTGTCAGTTCTGCTCTGAGGCTGGCCAGTACATCACTCATTTAGTTGCATGAATTTTCTCAGATGAGCATGGGATAAGAAAAGAAAACAACAGATAAATACAAAGAACTTGATAAACCTAGAAAAATAACTAATACTAAACTTTTTCATCATCATCTTTTTTTTTTTTTTTCCTTAAAGCTTGCTGTTATATCTTCTGTCAGCTTTCTCTTTTAATTCAATTTGTCCCTACATAATCTGAGAATTGTTCCTTATTTTCTATCATATTTTTTCCTTCTCTTCTCTTCTCTTCTCTTCTCTTCTCTTCTCTTCTCTTCTCT
>CM021766.1:32050589-32116615 GCA_011076525.1 Nettapus auritus | reverse complement strand
TTCTCTTCTCTTCTCTTCTCTTCTCTTCTCTTCTCTTCTCTTCTCTTTCTCTTCTCTCTCTTTCTTGCATTCTGGAGAATGCAAAAATTGTAAGTACATGCATAGATCCTAGATGTGGCAGGGACTTTCATTAGTGTTTAGTTACATTAAGGAGGAAGCTTAACAACAGTTCTGGGATGTCAGCTGCTGTAGCAGAGAGGATCATGTAGGGTACCAACATTTCTCTCTGCCCATACTTTTAGGAGACTGCTGCAATCTCAAAAGTTCTTTTTAATGTTACTTTGGGTCTCTGTTTTAAACAAAAGGGCTTCTGGGAGCAAAAAGTGGAAGAAATAGGAGCACAAGGATTTAATTGTAGACATTCTCACTTGTAACATTTCTATTTCATGATCCTAAAGAACACATAAATAATAGCACCTAAAAGCTTAATTTATGTAACAAACAAATAAACAAAAAATAAACATAATGTAGAAAACTTAGGTCATCTCTTAAATTTGTTCCGCAGCAAATATTTGGTACCCATATGCTGGTAAAATTCTAGTGTAGTTCTCCAGGCTACCTCTGGTGCCTTCATAGACTTTGTAATTAAATTTGACCTAGTAAACCAGCATCTTCTTGTCACTGAGATCTCTAAAATGTAAAGCAAGGCTTCAAACAAAGGAATTCCCAAGTGAATATAATTAATATATATATATATGTATATTGCTAAATTTCAGTATGGTCTCCTTCAAAACCAATAATTTCATATGTTTTTCTATGCTTGCAGTCTTCAGCCATTTGGTGTAGTAATAAACATCCCCAAATATTATGTCATTGATTGTTTGTCTTCAGCAATGATGAAAAATGGAAAACAAAATGAAAGAACGTAACCCTTGTCTGAGATTTATTTGGAGACTGTGAAGCATACCTAGCTTTTCAAACTTATCACGGCACCTGACAGAAGTGACACATGCAGCCTTAGCCATGTCTAGTTTATCTTGTCAGTGTCTGAAACAGACAGGGGAAACCTTTCAATGTTGTACTTCATAAAATTGTAACCAGACTGATAAATCTGTTTATTTTTCCTTTAAATATGCCCTGGTTTCCATAACAGAGACAGCCTGCATGTATACTGATGCATGGTTATTCTCCCATCACAGACCTTTATGGACACATTGCCAAGAAGCTCGTTTTGTAAATTCCTCAACTTTTTTTTTTTTTTCTTTTTTTTTTTTCTTTTTCTTTCTTTCTTTTTTTCCTTCTTTTCCAGCACCTGAAAACTTGCAACTGGCCTGGCTTGAAAGCTGCCTTGGCAATATTACTAAAGCACTTTCTTTGATAGTTAAAAATGACCTTGAAGAATGATTAATACTGTGTGGGGGTTGATGACATAAATCTGTTAAAGTGTGCCTGATGTACAGCTTCACATGCAAGACTGTTATAGCCATATTCCTGTGCTAACACAGTGACATTGAACAGACTGTAGCAGATATAAAATCTACCAAAAAAAAAAAAAAAAAAAAGGAGCCCCCCACACCTCCAAAGGGTTTTAATTATTTTTATGAATTTGTTACCAAAAAAATGCTCCTGGTTAGAGAATATAAACTTAATGAAAAATAACAAACAATGGTCTTAAGGCACATTGGGACATACTGTCTAAATCACAGAATTCCAGTGGTTGATACTGAGAATGCAGGTACTTAAAAGTGAAAAAGCCTACTCTTTCTGTACTGTACTGTTTTTAATGCAGAACAAGGTACTGTTAACAAGGGAATAAAAGCCCAGTTGATCCTCTGTCTTAAATGTATCTGTGCAAATTTGTCACTTCCTAGCCATTTGGATGTACATATTCAGAAGACATATGTTGATTCCTCAACCTAATACCTAAATTAATGTAGTATAAAATCATAAAAGAGAGAAGGAAAGACATGCTAGACTGTTAAGAAATTATATAACACTGCTATCCCTAATCAGAGAGCAGGTTTGTTTTATTATTTTACTTTTACAACTGTGGGAAATTACCTGAATAATTAGATTTGTAGAGAAGCAACTGGGGACATTTTCTAGAGGAGAGGTCTCAGTGGTAGCTCTTGTTGTTCTTCATCCTGGGAAATTACATTAATAGTCTTTTTCCTGTATATTGGTAATGAGTTTCTATCAAACACTGCTTTATCACAGAGTGATTTCGTTTGCCTTAAGAAAAATTTGGATGGGCTGGTAAGGGGGAGACAAGTATCCTAGAAGTACTTAAAATGCAACACTTTATGCCAGCTCATTTTTCCATTGCACAGATCAGCCAACACACTTCCATTTACAGACTCATCCCTTTCACCAGTTCCTGCATCTGTCAGCATTACAGGTTTTCATGGCTGCACAATGCAGCTGAGCTGGAGAAGCCTCCAACTGCAGTTTTAACAATAAAATAAAATAAACATTCTCAGCACAAATAGACTATTTTAGTTTCCATGGCTGACAGTTTGGCACCTTTCACAGCACTAAATTAACTTAAAACATTCATCACTACACATGTTTTGAGAGAAACAAAACAAGTACTAAGTAGGATTTGAGACTTGGTAAACTTTCTACTTAAGATGAAACAATCATTTAAACTGACAAGAAAAGGCTGTGAAAACAACTCAGAAAAATAACTTATTTCTACTTAAGACTCGGCAAATATTAAGAGAACAAGTAGTGGTACTAAAACCAGTGTTGTGCTCTTCTGTAAAAATAATAAAAAAAATGACAAGACTGATTTAAGTGAAACTTTGTAAAACCATTCTGCATCCCAGCCTTTCCCAAACCAGATCTTTTTCTGCCAAGTTTCAGCTTGAACCTTCTTTCTTTTTTTTCTTTTTTTTTCTTTTTTTTTCTTTTTTTTTTTCTTTTTTCTTTTTTTTTTAAGGAAATCGTTCCTTAAAGTATGAGGATTATATAATGAAGTAGTCATATCTTAATCATAAGCACAGTGACATATGTGTCATTTTTTAATAGAACAAAGTATAATATAAAAAACTTTTGAGTGCAGAAAGAATGTACACATTCTATTAAAATTGCAACGTATGCAGAAACTTAAAGAACCTAAAGTTTTAAATCATGCTACTGTATCTATATCCCAGGAGATAGATTCCTACAATACAAAACTAACATTAAACATTTCTGTTAATGCTTACTAGCATGGCAAAAAGCTTCATATGGTTTTATGGGAGGAGAAGGTAAAAGCCATTTGTTGTATGTTTTTGTGAGATGTAATAGTTCATAAATTAAAGGTAAACATAGCAATACCTTTTAGAAGATGAATTTGGCTCATGACAATCCACACACATTATAGCTGTGTTTAAGATTTTCCAAGTGATTCAGGCTAGGTGGAAATGCTCCAATAATTTTGTCTTTAGAACACTGATATCAATTTTTAGAGACCTTGTAGGGCTTTCCATGACCAGAGAGTCTCAGCTCAGCCTTTTGAAACTGCATTCCTATATAGTACAGATGAATAGTATGAATTGTCAGACTCTAAAGAAAAAAAAAATCAAAAAAAAAACACAAAAGTTTTATTATTATTATTATTATTATTATTATTATTATTATTATTATTATTATTATTAGAATATAGGTGGGTTTCCAAAGTAGAAACTACTAATAAGCCTATGTACTTATCACAGAAGTTAGTTTCACTGAAGTATGAAAGCAATTTATCACACTCATGTTCATGTGGCTTGTTGCTAGGATTTTTAATTTTTGCTGTTATCTATTTGATCTCTGTGTTTATATTAGAAAATGAAACGAAGGTGACTAGCACTACTTTTATTCAGCCTAGAATTCTTCAGGGGTGCATTGCAAGGATCCATGGATTTGGATCTTATTCTAAATTCTGGAACGTGACAAACACACTTGGAACAGAGAGCTGAAAATCTGTTTTAAAACGTGTTATAATTTTCCAAGTTCAGATATGAAAAAAGCAGGCAAACAGGATGAACAATGAAAAATGTAGCTAACAACATTGTTTTTTTCAGTGTTACTAAAGTGCTAGGGCTATTTCATGTATTTCTGTGCCACTGATAAAATGAAACATTTATATTGTTGAAGAGACGGATACTTTGTACAGCTCATAACACCTTTTTTGACAAGATCTTTCCATCTAGACTCTTTTGGCCTAACTTGCCTTTCCTGTGATTCTTGTCTTAGTCAAAATAAAATATCAGAATATGTGGAGGTTCTACTTCCTTTATACCCACCATCTCCAAACCCTGAAATACAAAAAAACAATTTGAAAGCCAGATAGAAAAGCCTCTCAGATTTTTTTCCAGAGCCAAAAGATCACTACTCTGACAGCCTTATTCATACAAAGCACCAGATCCACACAGTAGCTTTAATTCCATCTTGCAGTAATGTTTGATAGAGAGATTTGTGTAGGTTTATATTCTGTTTTATCTGACCCTTTTGTCCAACCTTGCTATAATCCACTTCTTTCCTAATCGTTACAAAAAAAAAAAAAAAGAGTGAATTTATTATAATCATAGGGAGGAGAGAGAAATAATAATAAACAGTGACATCTGTTCCTAAGTTTTTCTTTTCTCTAAATTTCTCTATTGCTGCACTTTCCTGTACGTTTCTCTTTCAGCTTAAAACAAATAAAGTCTCTGGTTTTTGGTTGTTTGTTTCTTTGTTTTTGTTTTGTTGTTGTTATTGTTTTCATTCTGTATAATTTTATATTTTTGGAGCCAAGAAACAAAAATATATATTGCTGCTGTTTTTGTTTGTTTGTTTTGTTTTCCTTTGCTTTTTCAATAAAACAAAGTAATACAACTGTGTGGTGCCATGCAAGATAGACTGAATATCACTTGGCAATTTTTGACTGCATTATTGAAACCATTGTTAGGCTAATATTTCCACTTCACTGACGTACATTTAATATTTACCTAAAATGCTGTAAAATTTCAATTTTGTGCCACTTATTTAATATTATCTCTATTTGGTCTCCCTCAGCAGAAAGAATTTGAATTATTTTGCCAAATTTGTGCCAAATCCAGTCCTCAGATAATTTGAGAGGTCACTAGGATTACCCAGATCAAAATATAATATGCAGAATATAAAGGAATCTAGTCTATATTTTAAACCAGTCTTAAACCTGTCAAGGTTTTAGTTTTGATCCTTTCACTTCCCGTTTTTTATCCTCATGATGTTACACTTAATGATGAAGCCCACAAATGAAATATCCTCTTCCTTCAGATTTTTCAGCATTAGGTTTTGGGAGGACTCCCTTTTGCACAAAACCTTTCTATGTAGAAATATTCCTGTCTCTTATCTGTCAGGACACTGTGCCACTTTGATCTAGGCTACTGAAACCATCAAAAAGTATCTTTTGTTCAATGTAGGTGGGTGAGAAAAAGCAGTAGCTGGTAGAAGTCAGGCAACAATTAAAAAATAGAGAAAGAAAGATTCTATCTGGGGGTGGATCCATTCTCAGTAGAGGGCAGCACTGGTACCAGTAAAATATAAAGTGACCGTAAACGGCTTGCCATGTCGTCTTGCCAAACGAGTTAACCAGCCCCTTATAAATCCAAAGCAATGAAAGCCTGGAGAGGGGATTCTGAGTGCATTTGTACAGGGCACCTCACACATGTTCTACCTGAGAGCAACGTCAATTTCTAAAGGCCTGGTTTGTGAGCATCCAGAGAGATGAAGTAGCATAGATAGGAAGAAATTTCCAGCAGCAGAGATTTCTAAATAATAAATGTGTTAAATAAATAAAGTGGTGAGCCTCTAACACACCACAAGCTGCTCAATCAACCTTAATCCTATCAAACTGGGAAATTAACTTACAACCAACTTACTTAGGAACAGCAAGAGTCTTTCAGTATTTTCTTTTCTATGGCTTTACATCAGTAATCATCTTGTCAAAGTTTGATTTGCTCAAGAGGCTCCACATTTTCTAATACTTACTAAACTCCACTGCACCCCTGTGTATGCTTCAATACCAGATCTGTGAAATTAGAGAGTTTCCAGCTTCAGATGTAAATAGCTAGGAAGAAAAAAATGGACTAAGTCAATTACAACTGTCCCACCAGGCCACCAGGGAGGCCTACTGCTATTATCCACACCAGTAGCATTCAGCAAACTTAACTGGCTATAATTTTAAAATCTCCTTCCCCGTGAGACTGGCTGTAAAATCAATAGGTAACAAAGCACCAACCCTTAGCTCCACAAGCACACCAGAAAATCAGTGAGAATACTACTTCTAAGCTAGAGTTTGAATATGAACATTAAATGTCCCTGCTTCACCATTATCACAATGCCTTGGTAACAATTAATTTTGGATTGTGCACGTGAACAGAAAGCATGGCTCTTGCCATATCCCCAGCTAAGGGATTGCAGACAAGAGTGCAAGAAGTGGACTCCACCACTTGTCCCTGCAGGGCACAATACAGCCAGCTCACGGTGCTCCTCCATGCCAGGCTGTTTGTAGTTATGGCAAGCTGACTTTTCTCATTGCTCTCTCTTTTCCATTCCCATTTAGAGTCTTCTTTTTAAAGAAAAACCATTGCTTTAAGAAAGGTTGTTTTTTTTTTTTTTTTTTTTTTTTTTTTTTTTTTTTTTTTTTTTTTTTCCTGGACAATACCAGGTTCCTAATTGCTTAAACACATGCAGTCCTGCAGGTCTCTGACCAATGTAACTGACAAGCAACCTTATGCGTATATATAACAAACTCACCAGGTTTTAAGTTAAAGTGAGAAAAACTAATTGGCTGAAGGGTAAGCACAATAAATCCTGGGGAAAAAGTGTAGTTGATCCCATCATAAAACAACCAGAATGAGAATGTGCTACATAATAAACTAAGTGTTACTGTTTTCTACAATCACTCAGGCTGTGCATTTTGATTAATTGCAGATTCTGAATTACTGAGAAAATGGCAGTTAATTACCCCTAACACCTTTGCAGGAACAGCTTGGAGGGGACTATGAAATTAGCACTCTGAAGTCTGAGTTAAATATATCATTTTAGCTTAATGAAATTTAATAATTGTAATTCAAATGCATGTTGCACAAAATTAATAGTTTCTACTACCAAAATACTTTTATTTGATCTGTCCCATATTTTACACACACTGACATTTATTGATTTCTTCTGAAATAACCATCACTTCCAGAAGCCAGAGGAGAAATTTAGGAGCGTGCGTGTCAGGCTGGGTAACCACTCAGAAAGCAGTGGTTATGACCGAAGGCTGATGTGCTTGTCCTGATGGCTTTGCTGGCTCTTTTTGCCCTGTCTTTAACCCTCTCCCAAGGTGGTTATCTCCAGTTGTGGGACCAAAGGGTCAGACTGTGATTTTCCATCAGGGACACTGTGGGGTGGAGCCAAGGAGCAGCCGGTGCCATTCTGTCACCTCAGGGTGCCACCAGCAATCCTCACAAGGCTTTGAGACTTAAAACGGTGATGTGATCAGTAAGTAGGAATCCTCTGGGGTTTAAGAGAAGGAGGCTGCGGTAAATCCCACTCATTCCACAGCTGCGTCTGTGATGGGCTTGGAGTTACAGCTGGCCATGGAAAGTTTTATGGAGATTTTGGAAACGCGGGATGCGCGGAAATCCCATCGTTTTAACAAAACCCACTGGGTGGCGCTAGGCTGTGCTCCCCGCAGCTGTAAAACCTGATACGCAGTTTGCTCCGGTCCAGTTAAAAACTGCACATTATTCATTAAATGATAATTTGTTTGGACGTGAGGGAATAGAAAAATAATATCTGATGTCTATTTACAGTTTGATATAAATTAGAAATGAATAACTAGGCTAATGAAAAACATACGCACAAGAATTATCAAATATGTCAGTTTAAATAACAAAAACCCTCAAGGTAGTTGGGTTGTCTGAAAAATATTGTACTAGATTTTACACTTAGGAAAATCCATTTACAAACTCTGGAAAAAAAATAGAAAAGTGTGTTATGGTACATCCACACGTCCAAATCAGGATCACATTCACACAATACTGAATGCTTTTCAAATTCAGGATTCCTACTTACATCTTGGCAGCAGAAGTTTTGCAGAATCATCGCAAAACCAGACACACATTATTTTTGATACCTATGTTATCCTTTCAGTTCTCAGTTAAAGAAAACATTGTAAGTCTTTAAAATAAAATTGCTTCCATATCTGAAATAAGTAAAATGTTGGATGAGGCCTGGATTTAGGTCTCTTAGTTCAGAAATAGTATCTGTGGTATGTGATACATTTGAGTAAAGCAAAGAATAATAATTAATTTAGAAATAAATGAAACATGGTATTCATCCTGCAAAATCTGTGTACAACTTTCAGCAGGGAAAACAATGTAATATTAGCAAACATTCAAGCCCCCAAAATCCCCAAAATAATTTGCTTTCACACATATATCTTTGAAACAGATGGAGTAAAAAATCACTGAGGGCTAAAAGAGGACTAATCTTTAGGAATATTTAGGGATATATTATACATGTAATCAAGTACATACACAGAAAAGTGACAAAGTTTAAGATTACTTACCAGGAGTAAGAGTCTTTCAGAAAATTTTTAAAATTTAAAAAGGTATTGGCACAAAGGGTATCAGATACAAAGGCTGTATTTTATATGTTTTGAAATTTGCAAAACATACTGAAAGAAACATAGGGATAGTGAAATATATAGTTTTATTCCCTGACTTACTTCTGAGGCTTACACAGAATTGTGTTAGTGAAAGAAGACTTATAATTTGTGTGTCCAAACTCAGAAGACAACATCAGAGTCCCTTTACTTCATAAGCTTCTCAGGTTTTGTCAGCAATAACTGTCTTGTCTTCAAACAAGTACAAAATTTTTAGGCAAAAAACAACCATTGCTACTACTTTTATTTTATACCTGTTTTTGAAGACTGTTCCTCCTGGTGTTATATTCAATGGGGGAAAGCACTCCTCAAGTACTGTGCTCCTGAAGTTGAAATAAATATATTATTTTTCAAATACATAGTTTTTTTTTTTGTTTGTTTGTTTGTTTGTTTTTTCTTCAGAGCCCAGAGATGAAAAATATTCACAGATTTCCTGAATAGAAAGTATCCATATATTTTCTAAACTTGTTTACCTTTCATTGATTTGTGACTATGTTATTGTTTTTTTCTTCAATTTAAATAGAACAGTTTACATGGTGCTATATGAATCACAGAACAAAATTAAGACAGTTAAAACCAATTTAACTTACAGTGGTATAAAAAATTAAGGTCCTCTCTTTGGGAATCCATAATCTATACTGCAGATGATAACCATTTTTCAATGTTATTTTTTTTATATTACTTTAGAAATTGCAGTTCCGCACAGTTTGGAAAATGTGGGCTCTGCAAAGCCCCCTCTTAATGTAATGCCAGTTTTTCCTTGTGATTCTCCAAAGGTTAAGAATTGTTCAGCAGCTTCTAATATAGAAGTGGAGAATTATTTTGCCCTTAATGACATGTAACATTGGTTTTGCTGACTATCCATTTTCCCGAGGAGCAAATGCCTCCCAAACACCTACTCAGCACAAAAGCAACTATTGTTTAAATTTCAGTATGCCTTATTACCTGCCCAAAACTCCAGGTGAGAGACTCATGCATTCCCCTGAGGGAATCGCTTCACCCAGGCCCCGAGCAGAGGAATGGTCCATCCACATCGGCGACTCTGACACGGACAGACATTGGTCCCAGAGACTGGCCCTGCCCTGGGCCTGGCAGCACATGAATATACATTTGCTCTTGCTGCTCTTCCACTGACAGCTATCAGTTCAAGCCAATGACATTTTGATCCACTTTTAATCCACTGCTTTGTTATGCTGAGCCACTCCCTCAACAGAAACTCTCCTTGAAGATTTGGCCCATGTTTTTACTTTCCTCTCAGAATATATGTCCGTAATGCACTCTGTAGGGATGCCCATCTTTAACTAAAGCCTTAAAAGCAATACACTGTAGAAATATATACATATATATATATATTCTGCTGATAATGTTAAATCTTTGCTGTACACCTCATCCTTTGCAAGTACTAATCTTGAAGTGTTGCACTTATTTATTTATTTTTTTCCATATCTTATTCAAGCTAGAGGCTACCTCTCATGTCAGGTGAAAATACAAATGAAAATCTTGAACCAAGAAATGAAGTATTTCTTAGCAAGTTGTAAAAACAGCATCAAGAACAGTTGGTAAAGCAATCAGGGTTCCAAGCTGAAGTGTACAGCAAACACAACGACCTTAGCCTTTCTCTTTTGATTTACAGCAGTGTTGGAAAGTAACTTAACTAGGTGCCACGGGGCTTCAAGAACAGTTAAGTTAATGTATAGTCTAAATTTTTATGGATGATAATTAGATTAGCAATTTGACGTTGAGACTTGCAGAGGGCACTGGGTGTGCTCTTTTAAACTCATTCCTTCAGACTGAAAATGCAGGAAAGATGAAGCCCTACAATACAGAAACTGGTAAGGTCCTACTGAATCCCAGAATCCTTACTGCAGCAGATATGAAACAGCAAAGGAATGATCATGTATGGTTGATCAAGTATGGAATGATCAAGAAGTGGCATGACCCAGCATCTTGAACAGTTCAATATCGGCACAGTGATTGGGTCGCAAAAGACATGCACACCGGTAACTTCCAGTATCAGGTCTCTTATAAGGCACTTATCATTTAATTCCTAAGGGAGTGATGTCAAATCAGACGTTTATTAGATGGAGTTGCCACCCAGTTTACCCACTGCACTTCATCAAGTAGCTGAGCGTCTTCCTTATAAATTGGGACCATTAGTAAAGTCTTTAGAAGATTTCAAGGAATCCCTGTCACTCTGTGATTTTCTATGCTGAAAAACAAACAAACAAACAAAAAAATCACAAACATTCCCATAATAAATCCATTTTTTAATCCCATGGAATTAGAGTTCTCTTGCATTTTTGGCAAATACTATGTCTGACAGCTTTAAAAATGTAATGGCAAGCTATTAGGCTTTGTCCTTGTAATCCAATTTATGCATTTTCCAAATTCAAAGTAATTATACTCCCTGTAAAATCTTCAATCAAATATATAATCTTTGTCATTCAGTATCCACAAACCACCTTTTGAAGTTCTCATATGTATACTTATTTTGCTGATGTTGGGCTACAGAGAGGAGGGAGAGATCTAAATTGCAAGCTCTTATTGCCACGTGGGTTCCTGCAGAGATCTGGCAGGCCTGATCTTGTTCATTCTCTCAGAGGCCAGAATAGGTCTCCTACATGTCGCTGGTACAACTACAATGAAGGCTGTCAGACAAGGCTGAATCTTTAAACCAGCCCAGCATCTGGAACTTCAAACTGGCTACTTTCTGTGAAAGAAATTACAATGGACTCTAAATTACAAAGGACCTTACTGAGATCACTCAGCTTGTCCTAAGTTCTCAGCAGATAAAAGCAGTGCAAATCCACTGATGTCAGTGCTCTGGAGTCCTTTCACTCCAGCCAAGTGTGTGGTGGAAAATTCCCTGATGTCAAAATACCCAACTTTTGCAGAAAGGGATATGATATGATAAATTCTCTCAGCTCTTGGAGGGAAATTCTGCTTCCAGAGATTCATTTATTAAAGACGAGTCATATAAGTAAGCTATTGAATTTCTTATTTACACATTCCAGATGAGTTCCTTTTAGACTCATGGCTATTTTGTGGAATAAATGTTTTGCGTTTTTTTGTTTGTTTGTTTGTTTTGTATTTTTTTTTTCCTCCTGGGAGAAAACAAAACAAAACAAAACAAAACAAATCTGCTAAAATAGAGTAGGAAATAGCAAATTTCTCCGCAGGACAGGAAAGCTGCTTTCCCTGTTCTTGTCCTCACAGGTGCTCACAATTCCCTATGGATCCACCATGTTCACATAGGAGTTATGGAAGTTTATCCTTGTGACTTCCATCAAAGAAGTAAAAAGGATACAGTGCATTTCAGTCCTGCTTCTCATCTACAGGCTCTTCCATACACATGTCTCATAACCATCCAGAATGTTCTGAGCCATCTTTATCTACAGAAGGCCCAAGTACATTTACTACAACTAGTTTAGAAAGCTTGGATTAAAAATAAATTGATGAAGAAGAAGGTAGCCTTAGGCTAGCTTCTGAGATGATTCTAATATTAGCAAGTGCAAAATACTGAAATGAGAAACATTCACATCAATACCTTGTGGGATCTGTCTCAACTGCAAGAATGTTACAGCACCTGTGCAAGGTTTAATCAACATGAAGACTGTGGGTAGCTTTTCTTTGGCATTTTCTCATCAAAACAGATTAGAGTAAGCTAGATCCGCACTATCTCAGTCTGCCTTTGTATCAGTGGAAAAATGTTTCTTCAATAAAAAATATGAACACATGTCAGGGAACCCTGTTTAATGCACCAAGTCTATAAAGGTCAGTTACAGTTAGTGCTGCCAAGAAGTGTGATGGCCCACTATAATCACTATTTCTGCACAGCCTTCAGTGCTGTGGACATAAAGAGTTTGTCCAAATGTACATGTAGGGGAATGTACATCCAAATGTACATCCAGGGGAAGGGCTATCTGTGACTTCTTTTGTAACTGCAGTTATAAGCTTTGGGACAAATTCTGCACTTCCTGCAGTACCACTGAAGTCAATGGATGTTATGGCTATGTCTGAGGCAAAGATATATTTTTATACGTTATTGACACAAAATTTGTTGGTTAGATGATCCTTCATTCTGAAACATAATCCAGAACATGAAGGATGAATGGATAAGTTGTCAGCCACCCAGGCAGTAAGTAAGTGAAAATGAGGCATACATCACTGTTTAATTTTATTTCATTTGAAACAATTCTGGCTGTTCCGCCTCCTTCCAAACATACTGCTAACTAGCTAATGATTGCATTCTAATATGCAATTATTCCAAAATGCATGTCTTATACATGTACAGATGTACAATATCATCAGTCTATCTGAGAGCTCCTACACCCAGTAGAGTTAGGAAACTTTACTCTCTTTGACTATTTTCATCTGTTTTTTTCATACTTTTACTACTTCTACCTCCTTCTCCTCCACTACTGTACATGCGTGCCCTTTGAAAATAACTATAGACTAAATAATGTTGGAGTAATTCCAATAAAATAAGCTTTTCCTGCGTGCCTTACATCTCACAACCAGTGTTTCAGGTATATATGTATAATGTTGCTGAATGAACAGTAAAAGGTGTAAGAATTTGTGTGTGCATGTCCACGACTGTGTACAGCCAGCACTAAATCCTTGCTAGTGTCCCTCTTTCCTCAGTGGAATTAACTGTAGTTTGCAACAGCCAAAGATCTCTCTTTTATGTACTTGTTTTGACACTTCTCAAAGCAGCTGGACTAACATTCATGTTTTAATGCACCTTTTCTGTCCAAGCAGCATTCAAAAACATTACAAAAACCTGTCCTGGTTTGAAACAAAACAAAACAAAACAAAACAAAACAAAAAAAGAATTAAGACCACTGTAAAATAATAATAATAAAAAGTTCCATTAATAGATTCTCTATTTTTATGTGTTTATAAGCTCCTGAGAAGATGGCATCTATTAATGGAAAATCACATTTTAAATGCTAAACAACAGTGGTTGTAGATCATGTATATTGAGTGTTTGGTGTCTGTGTTATTGCCTGCTGAGACCTGCTGTGAGACAAAAAGATGCTCAAGGATTAATTAACAATAGTTAAAAATAGTTTTTACTTTGAATTTTTATGTTGTACGCAAGAGCATATTAAAGAGAGCTTTTATTTAATGAAAGATTTACTTGGTAGCAATGACAAGATTTATCCAGCTACTCCTACATATAATTCTTTTTTAATTGCAAAAACTGAATCTCTTGTCATCAGGAAACCACATCGTTTTTATGAGCAGTACATCAAAACTGGGAACCTAAGGGAGCACTAGAATGTGAGCTCTTGGGAGCGCCAGTGCATCTCTGCATGAGGGACACATGAGGGGGAATGAGCCCCAGTACTGGCTCATTGGCAGAGAAGTCTATGAAGCTGAATAACAGTTCTCTGCTTGAACTATGAACAAACTTTGGAAATGTCTCACATAATATTGCAGCACCTGAGACAAGAGAAAAATCATGGTTTACATCATTACCTAAGGCACATCCAGAACCTAGTTGCTACTTAACATGCAGAGAAGTCAACCTGGCATGGACTAAGAAGCACACACCCCTCTGGGTTCTCAGAGTTTGGCAAAGCACTGCTCGCAGACAAAATAAAAGTGCATCAAGTGTGCAGTGCATGCTTACAGCCCTTTCACCTCGAGGGGGGTGGAATTAGGCGGGTGCAACGGCACAAACCAGCTGAGGATTTTCCTCTCTTTGCCTGACTTTATATTTTTACATATCCCTTGGCAGAGTTTTTCCCTTCCCTTTTTGTGACTGCCCAGTGGAAACAGAAGTGATTTAGTGAGATGGGAAAAGCACTTATTTCCTACCACAGGGTTTATACCTGCTGCACATTAAGCCACGTATACGGGGCAGACACACGGCTTTAATACTGAAAGAGTGTGCCAAAAGTATGCTGAAGGCTGTTTGCCACAGCTGAGGTTGAAGCCTTACCCACATGGCTGAAGAGGGCAAGATGTGTGGGTAGGGAGTTAAGTTTCACAGCGTTGTTTAACATTTCAGGATACACTACTGGATTTGCAATCAGTTTGGCAGTGGAGTCTTATAACCATACAGACTTCTCTTTTAAGAAAAGCTTTGTATGTCTGAACAGAAAGGGGTTTGTCCTCAAGCAAGAAGCCTAACAGAGAGCTTACACAGTGATATATTTTCAGTCATGTGGCCAAGACAATAAACATGCATCTTTTGATCTGTGTGGCAACAGCGTGCGAGTTGTAGTTTTTGCCGGGGCAGAACGAGATGCAAATCTGGCAGGAGTGAGTCAGTGCTCTGGCGTGTTTCTGCACATCCTAAATTTCAGCAGGCTGAGATGAGGGGACTTAAATGTCTAAAGAACCCACAAAAGTATTCCAGCAAGTCCGATAGTTTAAGTCCTGATGTCAAAACACAGGAACATGCAGTCTACTTTGTATAAAATATGTTTTGGTGTTCTAACTATAAATTAACCTCTTTAAAAAGTGTGCTTCTGTAAGCATACATTTACCAGCAGTCTTTCCCTCTTTATATGATTCATAGAGGGGCCCTAATAACTCTCCTGGGACTATAGAGGGCATGGGTAGAATTTTAAAGAACCATTAAAGATTATCTCTTATTAATCGCTGTCACGTTCAAATATGAGCAATATCCTCTGGCTGCTTAATAGCAGCGCTACCATTATGCCTTGTTGTCTTACGACATTACATGGCTAACCGCACCAGCACATTATTTCCTAGACCGCCTCTGTTTACAAATCAAAGTGCCTCGCTCCAGCACAGCCTGCTGAAACACAGTGCTGTTTTTAGGAAATGTGAGTGGGCTGAAGTGGGGATCCCCGCAGAGTTAACTTGGCAGCATTTGAGAGCCTGGCTCAACCCGATATTAAAAGTGAGTCATCAGCTTGCCCCCACAGCAGGCCCTCACTTTGTACATTCCCCTGCGAGCAGCTCCACAGAGGGCCAAGAGATTCAGCATTTGCTTCTCTAATTAATAACCAGCTAAAAGGAACTCCTTGTTAAGGGAGACTTGGGTTTTTGTTGTTGTTGTTGTTGTTGTTTGTCAGTGTTAAACGATGATAAATGGCAAAAGCTCAAGTCAGGTCTACCACCTGGAAGGCCAGTTCACCATGTGCATTAGTCATTTGACCCAGACAGCTTCGTTTGGACTCCAGGACCTGAGCTCTGCAGCTGGCTCAGCTCCTCCGAGCTGTTTTGGTATCTGCCAGGGGCTATTTGCAGTTCAGGTCTTTCATTTACATTGATTTGGGACCAGCCTGTTTTACCAAGAGTATCCATGGCCTGTCTTGAGCTCCTTGAGGGTTTCGAGCAGAATTCTGTTTTTCTCCTGCCTTTGCCTCATTATATCGATCACAACTATATGCTTCTCTGTAACTGAGATAATGCTCCTGTTTCGTTTCTGTCTCCTAAAACAAAAGATCATGATTTATGTGTCCACTTCTCTGATTTATAGGCACACTTTATTGAAAGGTGTCTCCTACAGCCTGTACTTTTTCTTCCCCTTTGTGTCCCCAGCTTAAGGAAACATCTATATGAGATAAAGCTAAAACAGGTGAACTTCTGTGAGACTCAGGCATCTAAATATAGATGCTCCTTCAAGCAGAGTCTGTGTTTTTCACACAGATTTGTCAATGTTTCCTGTTTCCAAGGTGAAAGAAATCAGTATAATATTTCACTAATGGTCCTACCATAGCTGCATAGCCTTACGGGGAAAAAATAATGTTGGAAGTGTACAGAAAAAGTCAATGCCACAGTTATTTTGACAACAGAAATTGCATTTACCAAATTCTATGTTACCTGAATAGATATTTTTCCAGTGTCTCTTTACTGTTTATTTATTTCCAGATCCACTATTTTTATGAACCCTTCTCAGTTTGGTGTCATCCTATTTATACCTGCAACAGAATCATTGCTCTTTATGTCATGACAATTCTGTAGTCTTGTTTCATGCTACTGCAGATTCACTGAATGAAAAAGCATCCTGATACTCAATTTTGTTGATACTCAGGACAAAAGACTTTTATTTTATTATTTTATTTTATTTTATTTTTTCTGTTTGTTTAGATCTTCCAGAAATCAAGGTAGTAGAATAGCAAGTAAATTAGGCTTACATTATGTATGGAACCAGTAGAAAAAGGGAGGGAAAGAGGCTGAAGACAATGTAAAACTTCTTAAACAGCAAGATGATTTGGATTATGAAAGCAAAAGTGTCTTATGTCAAGTGCCTCTTCACCCACTAAGTGTGCTATGAAATATGATCATTTGTCTTAAATACACTCAGTCCTAACAGCAACATTGTTGAACTTATAAACACTATTAATTGTGTCAGACTTGGAATATGAATCCTGAAAATCCTTCCTACATTCAACTGAATGAGCCTCATTCATAGCTGGGGGAGGTATGAATGGACTCAGCATGGTTATGTAAGACAGGACAATTTTTTTTCATGAATAATTCTGCATTCTTTTCTCAACATATCTTCTGAATTAGATATTTTGAAGTAGTCTCGCTGGCAACAGGACTCTGTTTCTGCATGCCACAATTTGGCTGAGAAAGTCACGTATCATAAGAGACCCCCAATGATACTGAATTTTCCAAAAGGGAGAGCAATATGTAGTATTGCTCTCTTGCTTTAAACATCTGTGAGAAGGTATCAGAAGCCTTTCCAGGCACTGTTCTCCATTTCTCCATTTGTGCTGCAGGTAGAGCATCTGCTGTGGGGTGGAATACAGCTTTTGTACCTGGAAACAAGATCAGTGTTTTTTACATCTTAATTCAAGAATATTTAATTTTTTTTTTTTTTTTTTTTTTTTTTTTTTTTTCCCCCAAGATATGATTATAGGAATAGAAAGGAATGCAATGAATACAGCCTTTCTCTGAGTTTGCTTTCAGTGAGCAAACACATACAAATAGTAGTCAAACCAGACCAAAAGTCTGTTCCACATTGTACAGGTGTTGTTTTTTCAGTTGGTCCCTCAGCTTTGTTTGCTCAGACATCCCATATAGCAGTTGCCCACAGTAGCACCCTGATAGCATGAATTTGGCTGTAGCCTGAGACAGGGAGGGACTCCAGGACAAGACCAGTGTGAGCTGCTAGGAGGGAAATTTATATTTTTGACAAAGTTTCAGGTTGCATTTTATCTTTTGATTCTTGTTTCTAGAGTTGTAATAAATTACATAACCTTTTGATTTGATGTCCATGTCCATAAATTCTGTGGGGTACTAAAAAAACAGGTTTTAAGGTGTTCTGCTGGATTCTGGACAGTCCATTCCCATTGGTAGAAAGAAGTTATGTGTAGGTACAGACTGTCACTCCTCAGAGATGCAACTATTCTGGACCTATGAATAGTCCTAGAAGGAGATGTTCCCCTTTTCTGGGTCCAGATAGTGCCTCTCCAGAGGGCAGTGGGGTGAGGAAAGCAGTGTATACCTGTGCCTACACCATAAACACAGTGGAAATATTCCCTCTGCACCTGGGGCAGACAGGAAAAACTGATTTGGGGCAGCATCCTCCCCATCTGTGCTGGGGAAGGGAGCCACACACCCTGTGGTGGTCTCACAATGTCACGGCTGTCATGCAGGGCAATGGGGACAGTCCCCTGCAGTGGTGCAGGGTGCAGGGTCTGATCCTGGCCCAGGCAAGGCGCCTTGCTCTGCATCAGTCCCACACATCTGCTCTCCAGCAATTGAACTCTCCTGTGTTTGAAAATCTTTGAAAATCTACCTGATTTTCTTCTTTTTTTTTTTTTTTTTCCTCTTTTAAAGACACAAGTGGCCATTGACCACCCAGACTGATTCACACAGTATGTAATGCCAAGAAATCCAGCTGTAATTTTGAGGTGAACCTGTATGTGATGTATGTTTAAGGGCAGTGAGGCTTGTACGGAGGAGACGCCAAGCCTGCTTTGCTGTTGCACTCAGAAGAAGAGGAAACATGATAGGAAAGCATTTGTTTAGCTCCTGGATGGCTAAGTGTAATGTGGGCTGGGGGTGTTCTGGGGCTCTCCCAAGGCTTGTGGGGAGTGCAAAAGGCTGTCCTCCACAATAACACTGATTCTGGCATCCTCTGAGCACCAAGGGCCCCAAGGGCTGCTGAACTCTCTTGTCCAGGTGGCAAAAGGTTTGTGCCATGTTTACTCAGCTCTCTTCTGCTTCCTTTGGGCTATGAAGCCCCGCCCATGGCCTTGCCAAGAGCACAGTGCTGTCAGTGCAGTTTCCAGAAGGCCATGCAACAAGCCTGAGCAAGATCAGAGAACCACAGAATCCAATACTGAATCACAGAATCATAGATCAATAACAAGATATCTCAGAAAACCAATAAATCAACATTTATGTTGCACTTTACATATGCAAAATGTCTTTTAGGCCTGAATGAATGAATATACAAAACACTCATATCAGAGTAACTGGTGGTTCACAGGCTAGAAGGAGAATGAACAAGCACCTTTAAACCAAAACCACATTGTTCAAAACAAACACCTGGTGCAAGATTACTTACAAAACTCAAGGGTAAATCAGTGATCAGCCAAAAGCAGATAGACAGGCCTAAATGGTGAGTTTGCAGGGATTTCCTGGACTTTGGGTGGCAAGCAGATATCTGCCACTATTGCAGAACTCAAGGGCAGTCTGTCTCCCCAGTCACTTTCATCAGTCACTTTTAGCCAGGCACCTTCGTTTTAGTAGAATCACTGACACAGCAAGATGTAACTCATTCTTTGTAAATGTAGCATAATTTCCTCCATTTGCTTTTAGTACGTAGTATGTAAGGTCTCATATATATGTGATAACAAGGGCCAACCGTTCATTACAGAAAGAAAAGTAAAGCAAGATGGAGTAAAACTCTTGGAAAATGAAGAAAATGTGGCCATGTGGGACTAAACAGGAAAGGGATCCTCCAGGCAATTGTCTAGCACAAGAGATGAAAAGCGGAAAAGATGAGACTGTAGATGAAGTTCTGCCAGAACTACAGAGCAGCCAGAGGGAAAGTGGTCCCTGGATCCTTTGGACAGTTTTAGTCCTGACCATGTCCAAATCCAGTAAGCACACTTTCTGCAGGACAAGACCATTAAACCTCATTTCTGAAGTCTAATGTTAAGGTGCTAAGTGGATTGCTCCACTATGGCCATCTGAGAGGATTGCAAGGAGCACAAGTCAGGACTGCTGTATCAAAAGCCTGGCTAAAGAACAGCAGAGTTGGAGTAGGTGAAATAAAGTGCTGAAGTAGTTTAATAGACTAACCTGAACACCAGGCTGTGACAGAACAAAAACCAGATCACTTTGATATTTCTGAATTAGCAATTCTGTTTCACATAAGAAGGAATATTCAATCATCATTTTTCTTTAAAAGTATAACCAGATGGGCAGCCACCCTAACAGCCAAAAAACTTGTCTTTTGAGAGTCATTCTAGGGCATTCCATAGAATAAAACACCCTTTTCTGTTTGTTTCTAGCAGCTTTAGTTTCAGGTTCTGACAAAGGCATACAGGACTAACTGTTACATACGGAAAATGGTGCAATGGGAACACTAGCATATTGAACCAGCTCCTGTAAGCAGCTGAGTTACTCCATTCTTACTCAAGCAAAGATCCTGTTAACCAGGTTTTGATCTGAGCAGGGATTTTAGAATTGGGGAATCAATATCAAAAAGGGAATTATTATTATTTTCTGAATGTTTTTCTCTACTCTTTTCTTCACTGTGTATGTTATGGCGAGGAACAGATCTACTTCAGATGCAAAGTGAGAATCTTTGGGGAAAAAAAAAAAAAAAAAAAAAAGCATCTAGTTCACCCTCCTTCTAGTTCTCCTTCCATCTGGCTGCCCTATACATATTATTCAGGTGTCTCTGATGTTTAAATATGCAATGTCTGTGTCAAGGAGGAGGAATAGGCCACTGTTCTACCCCTGCCCCACCTCCAGTCCTTGCATTTAGTTTAGAACATGGATTTCAGAAGCTTAAGTCCCCAGACCTGCTCTGGACACATTTATACAAATTTTGTACAGAGAAGTGGAAACTGTTCTGCTTCGCCACCACTGAATCTCTCTCATTTCAAGTCCTGAAGGATTAGAGGAATGGCATGAAAATGTGGATGTGATATTGTGAAGAGCCAAAGTGTTCCTCTTTTATAATGCATGGTTTTATCAAGGCAGGTCCAAACCTAAAGTTTACTCTAAGTATAAAGTCAATATTTTGAAATATATAGCTACTGGAGGTATAAATCACTTATAGGGAGAGAGTTTCCAGATAGAACATGCACACAAAGAAAATACAGAAAAGTGTTATAAAATTAAAGCTAATTCTCACATAAAAATCACAAAAAGGTACAGTGGAGGAAATGTTTCTTAGAAGGTTGTCAGTCTCTTTGAAGGAGGTGGAAGGGGTGGGGGAGAAGGTTTATTTTACAAGCTGCCAGTTAAGATGTGTCATAATGAATCGAGTCTGGCTAACTCTCCATTCTCTATCATGCTTTCCAGACTTGCAAAGCTTTGAACCTTGCACATGAAAGGAGGAGATATTTATTGGAATCTGCTATGACTGAAAACTTTGCTGCTCATCTGAAGGTATCGTTTGTATTCCACTTCATAAAATAATGAACATTGGAGCTGTCTCTTGTGAACCAGACCAGCAGTCATGTCCAATTTTAGTGGCAGAGGTCATAAGAGTTAACTGTTCCAGCAGAGAGACCTGTGCTATGGTAGTCTTCAAAGGACATGCTTCTGTCCTGGCCAGAAATTAAGGTATAAGCATATCAAAGACCAAATATGTAAGAAGGCCTAATTTTAGCTGCATTTCCTTGTTATAAATGTCAACTGAATCTCTATTAAGCATTAGGAGGCCTGAGTGACATTACTGTGAAATTAATAATAGGTATGAAGTGTTTTTCAAACAGATTTAGATAGGTTTAAAGTCATAAATTTTACTTGCTGTACTTTCATTTTGTGTATTTTTTCCCATCTTATGAAGAAACATTAATCTATTTGCAATATATATAATCTGTTTAAAATGCATTTTATGAAAACATTTTAAAAATGAAATAGAATTTGTAGACTGATTGCTGGTTCAAATAGATAAGGCAGATATTTTCTCCAATTAACTACATTTCTTTTAATTGATTTGCTTATATTCTTTCATCCTTTTGCCCCGGTCTTGCCAACTCTCTCAAAGTAAATTGTCTGATATTTATTACAAAAAAGGAAAGTCCTTAAAAAAATAAAATTAAGAAAATCCATGTCCATGGAAGAAGTAGAACTGATAATTCATTTAGTAGCAAGTTTGTGCCACAAAAAGATTTAGTGAAAATTTAGTCCATTTATACCAACAGTGTTTTTCTTAAGAAGACAGACCTGGTACACATTTTACTAACATTTGATGCATAAATAAATTGCATGAAATTAGTTACTTATTTGCATGAACACTTTTTCTTCCTCACACTGTGCACATATTTATCAGAAATTATTCTGATTTTTATAAGTAGTTGAACATTCATCATCTGCTCACAGGCCATTTCTAGCAAATATGTGTTCAAGTAAAGTCTGTTAGCTGTGATTGGTTATCTTGTTTCTGAAGGATACTCATGTATTAACATGATTGATAAAAATCCCTTTTTAAGGCAAATTTAATGCTCAGTGGAAAATACTTGTGCCAGCTGCAGAAATATGTCCAAAATGAGTATAAAAACTGCCTTATTGGGCCAGACTGAAGATTGAGATAGCTCCATATGTTGAGAGAAACCAAGTACAATATGATACTGCAGTGGGTGTATCGTCATAGCATCCAGCAATTATCAATTTATGTGTTTCTTCAGCAAGAAAACAGATTTTGTGAGCACTCTAATGATACTTTTAAAAAGAATGCAACCAATACTTGCTGCATTTGGCATTCTTGATCTGTTTGCCAGAAGATACATGAACGTGCAGTGGCTGTGCAGAACTCTTGTGCACTGTTAAAAACCCACTGTGCCCCACCACAGCCCTGGCTGTATCTCTCCAGAGAAGGGATATCTCCCTCAAGAGCCCTGGAGCATCAGGCACAGGAGCAACCCAGTGGCAATGGTGTGGCACTGCTCAGCATGCTCTGTATAAATTCTCACTTTGACTAAGAAAATCACTGTCAAATAAAACCTAAAACTCTAACAAAATATTAATGAAACCCCTTTGATATCACAGTCTGTTAAAGCTGACAGAGCCTCACGATCTGGGCATCTGAAAGCATGCCTGAGGGAGGAGAGCATTGGACCCAAGCGGGAAGGCAGATAGAGAGCTTGGATGAGCAGCATGGGGTTTCTAGCAGAGATTAAGAACTGATGTGGAATTTTTGTTATTCTTCAATGAAAATCTAGTTCCTGTGGAAAATGAGTATTAGACCAATATGATGACAAATACTGATGCACATTTTCCACTGTCCTGAGAGTTAATTCTCCTTTCTCACATTCACTTCTCTGGTTTAATCCTATGATATAATAAAATAGTATTTAACTTTCAAAAACATCAGGCAAATATTGAAAACAGTATGCAACCCACAGCACAGTATATCTTTCCATAGTTACAAAAAGTCCTATGCAATCCTACAATTAATGTCAGATTTGATTTCTCTTGTGCTTTTCTGTTATTATTGCAGCAATCATTTCTGTTTTTCCTCTCTAGTCTTTTCTCAGGCTCTCACAGAGATATTTTTCATGATTGCTTACTTCATTTTTTGTATATTATTCTAGTTTTCACTTTACTTTAGTGTTATTGTTTCAATATTACATCAAATTGATTTTTTTCCTCTCTTCTACCTCCCACACTCCCATATTGATATCACTTGTTCCACCCTCATTTCCTCAATATTCTCGGATAGTGGCTTATGGATAGAGTCTTCAGCTGGGTGGTGTTTGAACATGGTCACTGGTTTGTTTGTGAGGTGTCTACACCATGTCTGCTTCAACCACTTGATAGAGATTTTTTATAGCCATGTTGGCTTGGCAGAGCTCATACATATTTCAGCATCACTTTTACATGGAATGTTGATCTGCTTTTTCTAGTCTGTTCTAATACTCCAAGTGGACTAAAGAGTGCATTGATCACTGAACAAGCCCGACAAGGGTGATTTTAAGAAGACGTAACACCAAAAGTTAGTACTGTGGGATACATATAAAACAAATATAAATGAAATAAAAATATTTTCAAATCCTGAGTCTATTTGGGGAACAAAAATGAGGATTCTTTGAATTCTGTTATTAGCTAATTATTTCTTGTTCTGATCTCAGGCTATTTTTTCCCAGACCTATTGGCTATATTGGCTTTTCCCCAAACCTGAAAAATATTTTTGAATGAGCATTTTATCCTAAATTATTCCAAATATTTCCAGTTTATTATTATGGCTGATATATATATTATTATTTTGTTGCCTCAGGATGGCATTCTCTTTGCCCCCAGATGCATTTGTTTTTCCTTCCCACTGAAAAACCAATATAATAATTTAGAAGCTTAATAACTATTCAGTAGACTTGTCACTGATGTCCAGATTACAGTTTTACTGCTGCATAAACATAAACCCACATTGAAAAGAAAGTGTTGTGTGGAGGCAGCATGGGTGCTGTTACAAAAGCTGGTGGCTAGAGGGAACTCTTTTTCCTTGCTGGAGAGTGACTCTAACAAGGCAATGACTATTTTGCTACAGCAAAGCAGTCCATTAAAAGAAAAAGAGGATGGGAAAAGCCCTTGAAACAAAATCATTAGCATTAATCGAGACATGCTTACATTGGAGGGTAGGAACCAGGAGATGTTTCAGCGACATCTATCATTTCTACAGCAATAAAGAGAGCCTCTGGGTATCCCCATTCAGGGACATTCACCGGTCACACATGGTTGAACACCCCCCGAGCTGGCATCGCACTGGCAGCTGTTATATGGCAGTGTGGGTCACCTGGCTGCAGCAGAGCTTGTTTTGGTTTTGTGCACGGGGAAAAAGGGGACACAGACCACAAAAAAAAAAAAAAAAAAAAAAAAAAGAAAAAAAAAAAAAAGCAGGCAGTTCAGAGAGCAGCAGTAGGTAAGGCGTTTAGGTAAGAGCTACTGTGCTTTTAGGCCCCTAGCCAGCAAATTAATTAAGTGCATGCTTAACGTTAAATGTGAGCAAGTCATAGCTTTAGCTGAACTATTGGTACACTGAACATTAAGCAGATTCAAAATGTACAGGCATCAGGTTGCTTAAGCTTGGGCGTTTTGGCTCCTGCTGTGCCCCTGGGCATGGCCTGGGAGGGGGTGCAGGCTGGGTGGGGAGAGCTTTTGTTTGGAGAGCACGTTGGGTTGGTTCTTGGCGAACACTGAGGCGTGGGGAAGGCTGACATGTGCACGGTCTCACTCCAGTAAGAAACTGGGCTGCAGCCAGCTTGTGTACCTTACCTAGGAATTTGGAAGCACTCCTGGTATGGTAGTGTGGTCTCAAATGTGTATTTTGCTCTTGCCTGTTACTCGCAGGCAAATATAATACCCTGAAATACCATGTAGTAAAACAAATTGTGTGAGGGAGAGCAAAGCAATGATGGAAGATTTGGAGAGGAGATAACACTGATTAGTGCTGACAATTAGCATAACATTAATGTCTGACTTAATGCGGTGTTACTCTAGTTATGTGTCTGTGTAACTACAGTGGAATCCATGAGAATGGTAAGAAAGCAGAATAAATCTTAGCATACTCCTCACTGTTAATTGGTTAAATCTGAAGTCATGGATACTCCATTGAACCTCAACTGTCCTTATATGGACTAGCTTCTAGAAGCCAAAGCCTGTAGCCTTTTTATGGGGTCACCATTGCAAACACAGTAGGACCCAGGTGTAAGCATTTTAGCAAATGTTCTTGCAGATGCTCTCCAAATGTTCTCAGCTGTGCTCCAACAGCACAATTTGCCAAGAGCTGTTGAATGTATCTTGCATTCGGCAGCTGTGGCTATACAGTTCAAAAAAGCCCCCCGTATTTGACAGCTCCCGCCTGCCCTATGTCTATGCAGCCAGTTGGCCCGGGCACATTTGGCCCTGAGATAATGTGCATGCAGACAGGAGTGGCCCTAGGTCTCCATCCTGCGTGTTCTTCGTGCCAGGACACAGAGCTGACCCTGATCGTGGTGTCTGGTTTGTCCCTGGCCCACTGTATATGCATAGAACTGGTCAGCACTGGTCAGCCGTGCTAAATCACCCCAAAAGTCCATCTAACCTTGCCTCTTGACAGAGGCAAATAGAAGATGGTAGTGGAGAATAAAATGATTCTTCCCTGAAATACTCACATCCTGCAACAGTTCATGCTGCAGCAACTTAGCCAGATGTGATACTTTTTCAGTTAAAAGATTTGTCCTGTCACATCCACACCACCCTGCAGTAGGGAGCTCCACAACATCTGCTTTGTACTTTTCAAACCTCCTGCCCACTGGTCCCTTTTGTTGTCCTCTGAGTCCACACACAAGGCAATGAGTAGAGGTCCCCTGTGCTACCACTCTGCCCCGTGCATGATTTTGTGTACCTCTATAATGTATCTCTCCTCAGGTATCTCTCTAGAAGCTAAAGGGAAGTTGCTCCATTCATTTGATCAGCCCCATTGCTACCCTCTGCTTTTTTTTTTTTTTTTTTTTCAGTTCTACTATGTCTTTTTTTTTAAGATGTGTGTGCTGGGGGAGGGAACCATAACTGCTGAACTAGGTCACATAAAACCTTGGATGGATTCCTGGGTTTCTATTTTAATGTCTCTGAAGCTTTGGCAATGGTTCATAACTGTTCAGTTTTCTTCCTTTCTCTCCCTTCACTGGAACTACTCCTATGATTAAGGCAAACCTCCCAACTTCCCAGCTCACCAGGGTGAAGCTGGAAGAGAGCAGAGCAGCTAGACACACTAATGAAAGGATCACTACACTTGGGTCCTCTTCTATCTCAGGCATCCTTACCATATAATGTCACTCATAAACTGATCAAATTCCATTTTAAAATAAGTTAGTGTTTTTACCCCCACTTCTCCCACCAGAAGGATATCCCAATCTGCCTTTCTCCTTAGACACATTATACACATTTGTTTTTGTTTCTGCTCTTTCTTTCATTAATGATTATTTCCCTGATATATTTAAGGACTGCAAACCTGTTCAGAATCATCACATTTGGTTATTCAAACTAGTTCCTTCCAGTCTCTTCTTGCATAACAGAATTTCTATTTCTCCATTAGAGCTTTTACTTGAATATGCCCCAGTTTGATATCAGCATTTATGAACACCAAAGTTATATACGATATTCTGTATGAGGACTCAGCAGTGCCTTGGCTAACTGCGTTCTTCTGGAAATACTGCACTTTATTAATCCTAACATCACAACTGCATTTTTCATACTGGTGACTGCCATTACCCTGATGTGATCAGTTAATGAAACCAAATGAATCTTCTTGTCTGTAGAGACCCTTCAGTTTATAGCAGAGATTTCTGTTAACAATTCTCACCTACATAGACTTTCATGTATGCTGTAGAAATTTATCCCACTTCTATTGCTCCAACTCTCAATTCTGCTCGGGTGATGCTCTGAACCTCCTCTGTGCTGATGGAAACATTGATGACTGGTCTTGAGACAAATCCTTGAGAGATTCAAATTGCAGTCTCTCTCCAGCCCAACACCTCTTTTTCGAGAGGTATCTGACCTCATTTCTTTTTCTGCCAGTCCCTTATGCATACCATACCTCTTCATTATTAATCCTGCCTATACCAAATAAATTAATAACTTCAGCAGTACAGTAAAAGCGCCTGACAGAGGCTGAATTCCTTGTGTCTGCAAATTGTGGTAATTTTACCAAAGAATGTTTTCAGATTAGACAGACATGATCATATTGCGCATCTTCACATATTTTTGGGTATTCCCATGCATTTAATGATTTTGTCCTGTAAGCTTTGTTCTAGAGTTCTGGATGTCAGCCTCTGGATGTCCAGCCAATAGACCTAGCTGGGTTTTCCTCTCTCTTGAGTCCTGGCACAAGAGGAGAATGTAGGCATCTAACTTTGCTGCTGCCAAATATCATATACTGTTAAAAATCCTTCCACAGGATTTTTAGTTCTATGTATTAATTATTTCACTGTTCTGAGGATGATGTTAGTATTGATTCACGCTCACTACATTTTAACTTTATTTAGATATAATCATTTCTATTTGTAGTCCACAATTTTCTTCAGGTTTTCTATCTTAGATCTTGTATCCCAAATAATTAATTTAACTTGAGAACATTTATAGAACCTTTTTAATATTGGTCTCTTTTCACTGTGGTCCTACTTCTTTTTTTGTTCTTTGTTATATGGTCAAAATAGAGTTTATTGTTTACATTCTTCTACAGGTCCTACTCAAGCTGTCTTTCAGCATAATGTGAGTCAAACAATGGAAACATGGAAAATCAATGTTTTGTGGTACTTCTTGCCATAATGGCACATTGTTTAGGGATTTTGATTACTTTTTGACCTCTCTGTTAAGCATACTATCTTTTTTTGCCTTGTTTTGTTTTCTCTCATGGTTTGGACTTGGTCTCCTTTGATTCCCAGTGCAGATAACAGTCCTGGAGTGAAAAGAACCCCCCACACCCCCCCACAATTCTTACAGTGATTTTATTTTGTTGTAGCTGCAAGATGGAGAAAAGTGACACATACATTTCCACTGATGTCTTAAACATGTCTCACAGCAGTGATATGTTGAGAGTTGTTAATACCTTTGTCCTCTGCACACTGGAGAGAAGAATAGAACAAACCCTTGCAGCAAAGGAGAGATTTATGCCACATAGCAGCACAAATATTCTGAAGAACAAGGCAGTGCCAGTAAAGGCATCTTACTTCTGTTATAATAACAGCCTTGCCTTCATTGCTAGGTTTTCAGAGTCTCTTAGTTAAAATGTTTTTAAAATGTGGGTTTGCAGAAGTGCATCCTGGCTGCAGCACAGAGGCTGTGTTCTCTGAAGGCTGTGAAGCACCCAGAATTATAAATAGGAGAGTTGAAGACATTTAACAGCAACCTGAATCCCACCCTAGAACACAGAGGCGCGACTCCTCTTTCTGTTTCACCCATAGACAATTAGTTTGGAGCATTCAGTGGAACACAACTGGTCATCACACAGTGAAAGCACTGTCTGTAAAATCTGGCACATATGATGCCTCTGGTTTATGAAGCTTTAGGTTAAACATGTGTCAGTATTTACATGCTCTGCATGTAAATCCATAGCTGCTATTAGAGCTCATGGATTACAAAAGCTGTGTTATCAAAGTGATAAGTTGCTGGGACAAGTCTCACCATCAGCTTTTTTTTTCTTTTTTTTTTTTTTCTTTTTTTTTTCTTTTTTTCTTTTTTTCTTTTTTTCCACACAGAATGTAGCTCCATCACTCTAGTTTATTCCTGAATGTATTAGTACAGCCAAACCCTGCTTAAGAAAAAGATAAACAGCAAAGTAGGTCTTTATTCATTGACAACAAATACACCATTTTTTATACTATGTGTCATTCTCTTTTATTCTTCATTGTAGCCACTCCACTTTTCAGACAATAAGAAAGCAGTCAAACCTAGCTATTTTCATGGAGTGGTCTCTGTCCCCTGGTAGTAAATGACATTTACAACTTTCTGTCTTCCAAGGAGTGATCTTTGGGTATTTTCATCCTCCAGAAAATTCTTTTAAATATTTCTAGTCTCAGGATATTGGGAGGTGATTAAAATATTTTGTGCCAAGTTTTTCGTAAGGTACATTGCCAAAAATGTCTGTGTAGGAAGAGGATAAAGTACTTAAAAATAAAGATATTTGGTTCTTTTAACCCAAATTTCAACTGTTACATGCATGCTCTTTTTCAATCAGAAATGTCATACACCAACGTACACACACTTTTTAATTTTCCTGATCCAGATGCTTTTCCAAACATGTGCCTACTGATAGTAAAAACTTAGAGGGAACTTATGCAAACTGCTTTCACTCCATTTGCTTTTCCTTTACATTCAATCTTTTGCTGTTCCAAACTAGGGCAGGCATTTACAGAAGTGTATCTCAGAAAACAGGAATTTCCAAATATTTCTCACCTCTTTGCATCACCTGCAATTATTGAAAACAATAAAACCCTGGCTTCCTTTCCTAAGGGAAAATAATAATAACAATAAAAAGCCACTACATTAAGTAAAAGATTTGTGACTGTTATTGATTACAGAGTAGAAAAGAACAAGATTATTGTGAAGGAAAAATCTTACAGATAAATGGATTATAGTTACTTACACTTGCTGACATGGGATTTAAATATTCCATTTCTGTTTTTTTGACCACTGGGTTCACTCATGACAGTTAGAAAGTGAATCTGAGTAGAAACTGATTAGAAACACAAACAAAGTCTGTTTTCCTCTGTCCAGAGAGCGCATAAGAAGCATAAAAGGAAAAAATAAATGAGATATTAAGATTTCTTTCTGTTTTCAAGATTGACCTTGCGTTCTTTATGCCGTTACACTGGAGTTAATGGCACTGCTCTACCTCCCAAAGGACAATTTGAGCTATTATTAGTAAGAACCAGATCTCTTCCTTAAATGCTATTCGTCCGAGGAGCACTGAGAAAGGCACCCGGGAGGTGGAGAATGCCTGAAGACAACGTGACAGGGCTTAGTGTGCCCTGGCAGAGCTTGGCTAGCACACGGCAGTCCCGGCTACCCCACACACCTTGCCGCAGGGCCACAACGCAGCCACACCCTGCTGGGTGAGACCCCAAGTCCCGGCAAAATCAAGGCTCCAGTTCGTGCACTTGGAGGCACCCCGAGAAGGATTCCAAGCTGATCCATGGAAGTCTGTAAAGCCTGAAAAATAGCCACTCTTCACTTTTCAGGGTGGGAGCGATACCTCTGCTAGAAATCAGCAGCCCCAAGCTTTTTATTTTCATCTCACAGCTCTTCTTACTTTTCTGAGCTTTTCCGCCTGCAATAAAGCGGCCATCATATTTACTCATGCTGCCCTGGAATGTTTTTTATTTACAGCAGAATATAAATAATGCTAAGCCTTTCAATGTTAGTTTATTACCTTTGTTTTCCAGCATTTTTTATTTGTTTGCTTTTGTGTCTGTAGTTTTTGTTTTCGTTTTGTTCTAATTTGTTTGTAGCCATTTTGCAGACAATCTTCTGATGTAGTTTGGACAAAAAATTCCTCACAGATCATAGTCTAAGTAACAAACGTTCATTGATGTTCATACTCTTTTGGTAGATTTTTACTTCCTCTGTATTTTTCTTAGGAGTTATGCTGTACAGCTGCACACCTCAAAAAAATAAATAAATAAATAAATAAAAATCAAAGAATACAGAGCCTCTGATTTGGCTTTTATTAGGATTTTATTTTTCTCTCTTACACACACAAACAAATCCTATTTCATTAACATCGTTTTTTTGTTTGTTTGTTTGTTTGTTTGTTTTCTGAAAAGCTGAAAAAAATAAATTGTGGTGAATATCCACTCAGGTAGGTGGACATTCAATGTGCTGTTAACATGGTTCATGTGTCAGACGACATATGTGTGAACTCATCTTGAATATAGCCAGACAGCTGAAAAACACAGATTCCAGTTCCTAAAGGAATTAGAACTCAACTAGCAAACAGTCATAGTCTATTTCTAATGATTAGGGGAGTAAAAAATATTATTTAGAAAATACACCTTATTGGAGGTAGAGATGTGTATTTCATGAGATTGCATGAGTGACTTCTTTTTAAATTAAATAGCAGGCATCCTTAAGCTGTAATTTACTGCCATGGCTGAATTCCCCAAGGTAACAAAACAAACAGTGGGGCTGCACAGAGGAATGCTCAGCAAGCCACTGCCACCAGACAGCAACAAGTCTGCAGTGTCTTGGACACGGGCAGAGACACACGGCAAACTATGTGCTGGAGCTGCTGATCAAGAGCGACTACAGCTCCCTTTTCACTTCAGCTAACCGATATTTGCCTGGGAGGTTACTCCTGACATGCACTGGCTTTGCTTGACATAATTATTTTCTTGTCTTGATGATGCTGATAAGGCAAGAAGAGTAGCATCACTATTTGAAGCCCTGGAATAGCACTTTTGTGACGTTCTTGGCTTTTGCTTCACCTCTGCAATAAATTTGGGTGCAGCAAAGGGCAGAAGTTTCCATGTTTTTCCTTCCATTTCTGATGCTGCTGGGGTCTTTGCAGTAGCTTTTCACCTTTCTGCAGAAATGTTTGCTTATATCAAGCCCTGTTTCTGCAAGGTACTTGGGCACATATTTAATCTCAGACCTTCAGTAAAAAAAATTTATCTGGAGTTTAATACCTGTTCTGCTGAGTCAAAACTCAGTTCACTTAAACATTGTGAAGAAAATATAGTCACTTTTTTTCTACCTTGAACAAGGATTTTCCACCCTATTTTTAAATATATGCACCTCCTATACCACCCACATACTATAAATCTCTATTTCTGTACATCTGAAATATTCCTACCACATTAATTAAAACCTCTCATCTTTTTATATTATCCCATTTTTGTTTTAAATTTCATTAACTTGTTCCTCCTCATCCCAAACTCAAGTCAGTCTTTTTTTACTTTCAAGACTCCTGGCTTCTCCTGACCTTGTTCTCAGTTTTTCAGCATTACTGTTACTATATTACTGTATGTGGGCAATACTGTGATTTTTTTATTTTATTATATATATATATTTTTTGTTACAGCAGTCTCACATACTGGCTGAAAGTATCTGATTTGTTTGCTTTTTGACATATTAGGTGAGGTCAGTCACCACCCTTCCTGTCCTTCCATCCTTGATTACTGTTATTATTTCTCTAGGAATTTCATTAATATAATTTGATGAGGCTGCTTCCTAAGCCATGTGCTGTTGCATCTCCTTTGGCTGACCTGGGATTTTTACTCTCTGTGAAACATTTTATGTGATCATAACCTGCATTTCTTTCGATATTTTAGTGACTCTCTACCATAAGCACCTGTGCTTGCTTTAGCATGTACTTGTGAGAAAAATGAATGAAAGAAAAGCACACGCACTAATTAGAAGTCACTAAAATATTTTACCTCACTATTCATTCTGTCCTAGAAAATGATTAGATGTCACTAAGACAATGAGAAAGTATGAGGACCAAGTTCAGGTTTTTCATAAGAGACCACTGAGTTTGTGTTTGAAGACTGATAAAAAAAAGGAGGGATATCTATCCCATGGGCAAGAGGCAATTTACATTTTCATGCTTAAAAAGCTCATTATACCCACTCAAAGACTGTTGTCACTGCCAAAGGATTATTAAGAGACTGAAGAGCAAATAAGAATTGGCCCCCAACTAAAGCAAGACAAACCAGCAAGAAGCTTTACAGTTTTGTGCTATAATGTATTACAAGCATCTCTAGATACAAAGTTCAGGGAGAGGAGACTGGCTTAAAGCATGGACTGACATGTTCTCAATGCAAACCCCAAAACCACAAATAACTTATTATTTCATAATTTAATTTCTTCAAGTGTTGTAGGCCTCAAAAGACCAACTCTTAACTGCACGATTTTCTCCATTGACTCTGATTAAGGTTTTCCTTGGCTCATGATTCTGGTGGACTTGGAGAGCCTTTATTTTATTTTGATTTATTTTTAAATTTGCTTTTCTCACCAGGTGGATTGTTCCCTGAAAATCTTGAAACATATGAACTTTCCAGTGCATTTTATAAGATACTTTTGTCTACATGTTTGACCGAAGATGGAGGCATTCCACAAATCCCCAAGCAGAAATCATTTTATTAGCCAGTTTGTGCACTGTATACAAGAGAATATGGGATTATTTGTTAAGAAATTTACTGCCAAAAAATTTATGGCAGTAATATAAACTCACAAGTGTCCCTTTCTGTTGAGGGGGAGTTGACTGCAGTAGCTATATGACTGATGATGTGACAAAGTGTGATAGGGAATGCAGCTGCTGGACCAGAAAAAAAAACAGTTCCTAAAAAACAGAGATAAAATAGAGAAATACATTTAAAAGGAAATCATTTGTTATTATTATTATTATTATAGTAATTAACAATCCCTTCAAAAAGTCTGAAGATGGCTTTTTTTTTCCTGTATTTGCTTAGAAGAGGTAAAAACATGATTTACTATTATTATTATTTTTGTAGCTCTTCCTCTTTGAAAATTGTTTTTCCAAAATCTGAGTTTGGTTTTTTTTTTAACTTCAGCTATACTTATTTCACTGAATTTGTCTTTAATTAAAATGCGTTTCTATTATGCAGTTTTCAAGGTACTTTATAATGCTTTTGTTATTATGTCTTTGACACCGTAAATTTTATCAGTAATCTGTACTATTCACATAAGTAACTCTTAGGAAATTCAGTGCTGACAAGTTTCTCTTTTAAATCAGAATGGTTACTTTTGGCTTTTACTCTCTGACATTTTTAGCTTTTTCCAGCACCTTCCCCCCCCTTGCTTCCTCCTGACTTCTCTCCTCCTGCTCCCCAAAGCATGGAGAATTTCCAATTTGGATTTGAACTCTGCAGCTGGCTACTCTGTTGAAAACTGGCTGAACCAAAACTCCAGATTAGAGTTGAGTGAATGGTTAATGAATGTTTCTTTTCTTTTTTGATCTGAAAAAACACCCCCCCATAACTTTATCTGAAGTCAAATGAACCATTCTATTCAGCCTCCAAAAAAAATGCTTTAGTTTGGAGTCTTTTAATTTTATTTTGTTTTTATTGTATTTTTATTCAATTTAGGTATCTTTGATCTTGAATCACTGTTTTGAAACAAAACATTTTGTTTTGAAATAAGTTGAAATGAATTATTATAACATTAAAAGAAAAAGGCCCCACCTTTTTTGGCCAAAACTATTCACAGCACTTGGCAAAAATTTCTGAATAGTTTTGATCAACCTAGAACCAATTTTCTTTGTCAAATAAACAATTTTCTTGGACTAAAAATATCCATGTGTACTGACGATATTATATACAAACACAGAATATTGTTGTATGAATAATGGTTATCCATAAATGTAAGACAACATCAGTATAGTTCCCTTTGAATCCAGTTATCCTAGTCCAACTGCCATACATGAGATAAAAATGCTCTTACTTCCTTAATCAGCAAAGACAAAACTCAAGGACTCGGGTAAGCAGAGCTGGATGTAGACATGTGCTTCTTTGATCTTGCCACCAGGAGAAGAGGCACAGGATGCTTGCTGTTTGTACAGTAGACTTGCCCTTCCCCAGCATCTCTCCTGAGCCAGTCTGGCTTTCAGCAGCTTACACAAAGCAGGTAGCCCTGACATTTTGCTGCATTTTGTTGCCTCCAGCATTTTGCTGGGGCTAAGGAGCCACCTGCACTTCCCAAAGCCCAACCACGGGGTACGTGTTGGAAAAAGCGGTGGTGCCAAGTAGCATTCAGCTCAGCTGGCTAAATCAGCCTAGTGCTGGCCTCCAGCCTCACTAGCCTTAATGCTCCTCACCGAGGAAAAGCAGGCCTCCTTGCAGCGTGAGTCCTGGGACCAATTTCAAAAGATGTTTTAGATGAGATGACCCACATTAAAGGGGGGTCATAAAGGATGAGCTTGGCTTGGAGTGGTAGAAAATGACCAACTTTTGGTCTCTAAAAATGAGAGCCAAGAAACTACTAGTCACCTTTTCTTTTTTTATTAGCTGTGTTCAAATAATCTCTCCCTAGTTGTGGCTGATAGCACAGAAACACTTCAGTTTAAACTGGGCAATGATTTCAAGAGCCTGGGTGTTGGCTGGGTTTCTGATATAGCAACAGCCATCTCATCACCCAACACTCTCTAATGCAGCTCTTCTAATATCTTTACAAAGAAAAATACTGCTTATCGTACCCTTTGTCATTTATATTTCTTCTCAAAGGTAAATTAAGATGTTGTTTTTAGAGTTAGTACTGTTAAATGTTATTCGGATTTCAGTTTCAGCTGTTTCACACCTTTCAAATTCATAAACATGAATGTTTAGAAGGATGTTGTTTGGATTCCTTTTGGCTTTGTGGTATTTGGCTCTGCTATTATTTCTGGATTAGTTTCTCTACTTGTGATTTTGATTTCTGATTTCTTTTATAATCTTTGCCTATTTGTCTTTTTTATTTCTTTCTCTCTAGTTGAAAGCCTGGTTCATTATAAACTAGGTAAAAGATACATACTATTCTGTAGCTATGCCTGTGTGTTATGTAGGCTAGAATGAATATATATATATATATATATATATATAAAATCAAATAAAACATGCAAATAAAATAGCATGAAAATAAAAATAAAGCATGCAAATAAAATAGCAGAAAATCGTTAGAGAAGTAAAAGATATTTTTTTCACACTTCCATGGAGAAAATCACTTCACAGTAATAATAGTTTGAGATACCAGTCACTGAAGTTTGAATCAAATAAAGCAGAGACTTGGGCTGTGTTTCCTCATGCAAGTTGTCTTCTCTCAGGGCACTGGCAGGAGAGGAGCCACATTATTTCTCTTTGTGAGAAGTTTCATCAAATCATTTGACATCAGATCTCTTTGGAGATCTCATCCAGATTGCTGCTGTTCTTGCTGCCGTGTCTTTGGTGTAACTGGTTGGAATGGGAAATCTTTTTTTGGACAACAGCAAGATAAATCAACAATCTTTAGAAGAGTTTTGTTCATGACTTACCAAGCTAACTAGCACACTAAACAGTTAACACTTGGAATTCACAGATGGAGAAGATGAAGGCACAGAAAATTAAATGGCTTTCTAGATGATGAAGAGTGAGCCAATGGCAGAACCAAGAAAGGCACCTTAGATTCTCATCTTAGAGTATAGCTCTGGCCAAAACAATTCCGCCTTCAAAAGGAAATACTGTGTTTTGTAAAACTGATTATTATGTTGAAAATTGTGGATAAAGTTTGATGCTCTTTTTGTCAAATTTTGGAATAACCTGTAGCTCCTTACCAAGACAGCCCTGTTTGAATCACCTCTGGGGACTGATAAATTTCAACCCAAGAGATAAAAATGTTACAGACTTTGGAAGTACGTGCCAGACATTGGATCACAAAAATGTGAAAGCTGGGTCCTGTTTCCAGTCAGAAAGTCTTGATATGGGAAGTCTTTTCTTGTCTGCTTTTGAAAAAGAAAAGTATGTTTTTATTGGAATCCGGTGGCCCCTTTACATTTGGTTTAAACTCATTCCACTATCTGCATGTCAGCTGTAAAATATAGTACTTAGATTTCAGGGATTCAATGTGGTAAATACTCATGAAAGCAGAGAGGGCTGTGACTCCCTGCCTTTCCCAATACATGACTACTTAGAAATATTCCACTAGAGGTGCAGATACTAGCAGAGAGACATTTAGCTTACTGACAAAGAGCTTTCTTTTCACAGTTACTTCTTTTCACCTCCTCAGATATATCTCTGTGATCACAGAGAAGCTATCTGCATATCACAAACTGAAGACACAGGGCCAGGACAGGTCATGTTTACGCCCTTGTTGTAATATTATTTCCAGAATGGGATTTCTTTTCTTACCATAGAGAAATTGGGTCCAAAAGAAGATGGACAGAGATGCAGTGTTTAGTAAGACTATAGGTAATTAACCACTGCCTAATTAAACCATTACTATCTGGCACCCACCTATTGCATGTGATGTTCTCTTCCTAAAACAAATTTTAGAAAATTTTTCATTAAAACCTGACAGGCATTTATTTCAATCACAGGCTGTTAAACCTTGTTCTGGCATGGCAGATGTGACATCTCTGCACAAGTCTGTGCTGAGGAACATCCTCCCAAAGCCTAAATTGAAATGCCATCTCCCAGTTTCCACTTTAATCTCCATGGATATCCCATTTTCTAAACTGAAAGATACTCTGGGAGACTTCTTCCACATTTGTCATTCCAATAAGCAACAATATTGGAATTTTCTTTTTCTTTTTCTTTTTCTTTTTCTTTTTCTTTTTCTTTTTCTTTTTTTCTTTATCTTTATCTTTTTCTTTTCTTTATCTTTTTCTTTTTCTTTTAATACCAAGTGTTTACTGATGAGATACTGGAGCTTTCCTGGAAAGCATACTGTCTTGGAGGTGCCATGTGACTTTAGACCCAGTGCAAATGGACATTGATAGCAACCTCTGTCACAGGAACAGCCCTACACTGGGATGACTGCTGAAGGAGAAGGGAATGAGAGTGCAGAGAGAAATTTAATTAAAAGAAGCAGCAGAAATAGGTACAAGAAGACTCGGAAAATATATGTTAAAAAAAAAAAAAAGAGAGAGACTTTTTTGTTTTCTTTCTTTTTTTGATTAAAAAAAATAAAAAAGTTTTAACATTGCTTTTCATAAGCATTTTTTTTCCAAATGTTATTGCTCCAAGTGAGTGTAGTTTCTTTATCCATGCATACAAAATGAATAAAATAGTCCAAGCATCATGACAGGTTTCCATCCATGCTTCACAGGTCTTGGTAGTCCTTGAAAATATCTTGGTAGTAGGTGACGAAAGTGAGCTTGCTCCAGAAAGTGACTGAGAGCACCTATATTCATCTCTCTGGAACATTTGGTCTTTGGAAGAGCATCTATCTCACCAGAAGCATAGACTGGCCTTTGAAGTAAGCAGCCTATGGAAAATCCTGAAATTAAGTGGTATGAATATCCTCCTAACTGCATGCGAATATGCAGTTGCTCAGATGCTGCTTTGACTGGTGTCTTGCAGTTTTAAAGCACTATAGAACAGTGAACGTTGGCCAGAAATCACATTAGCCTGACCATCCAACTTGAAGCAGTTGTTGTATATGTCAGAGAATGATTATTTGGTCAGAAATGAACACAAATATAGCATGGAAGTATTTATTTATCAAGAAAGAAACTACAATATTTTAACAGTTACAGCCTGCTTTGTATAAAGCATAATTCAAGATAATGATGGCAGTTCCTTTTGCCATATCAGGTGTGTAAAACTTGTTGAACTTTTGTTTTCTGTGACACCCTTGTGTGTATAATTGTGACCAGACATGTCAATATACACTTGATATTTGTTCTTGGCATTGAAGTATCGCTATGTTTTTGGAGGGATTCCCCTACCTCAGCCACACCTAAGTAAGGTGGCAAACTGTGCTGTCCTGTCTGTGGTTACACTAAAGACCTGAGTACTCTTTTGCTACTGGCATGAGTAGTGCCACTTTATTGGTATCAATCACCTGGTTTTGGAATAATGATATTCCTGTAGGTATCTTGCTTCCCTCCTATAGGAATCTCTGTTTCCTTCACTGTGCAGATATCTTTGCTTTGTGACCTGCTAATCAACAATTAATTGTCACCTTCCAGGAGTTTGTTTGAGTCACTAGGATGAAAAAAAAAAAAAAAAAAAAAAAAAAAAAAATGAGTGGGGATTGGAATTTGCTAGGAAAATGGTGTTTTTTTTGTTTTGTTTTGTTTTGTTTTGTTTGTTTTTGTTTTTGTTTTTGTTTTCTGATATCTGAGGTGGTTTTTTTTGTTTTTGTTTTGTTTTGTTTTGTTTTTTCTTGTGCCTGAGTGGGATGCTGGTTAACTCCATCATGTGCTATGTGCTGTCTTCAGGGCAGTCATGCTTCAGGCACTCGGATTTGCTGCACTGTGCAAGGGCAAGCATAGCTTTGGGAATCATTTCTGTGTGCTGCAGAAAGGCATGGCCTCTCTCTAACCACAAAGTCAGCTCTTACCTGCACTATGGCATTGTTTTTCCCCTATGCTCTTTACACAACTTATCATTCAATAGGTGATGCACTGACACACACACTGCTCCTTTTCATTTCTAGTTTCCTCTGTCTCTGAGCAGGGTCCTCATGACTCCTGATGTAGCCAGCAGCCCTGCAGTCAGGGGAGCCAGCATGTCTGGCAGCTGGTTGTGTACTTGATGTGGGGTTCCTGCTTTTTTTTCTGTTATTCTCTTTCTTTGTCCTTTTTTTTTTTTTAACAATAATCATTTACAGATTACTTTATGTACAGAACCATTGCCAATATTTTCTATAACTATCAAGCAAAAGCAAGCATTTTCCACATGCTTAAAACTGAAGCCATTTTTAAGAACTAAAGAGTCACTAGAGTGAAATCTAAGACCATTATCAATGACTTGGAAGCTCATTTAAAAATTCATTTTCAAGGCAGGATTAAAGAAAAATCTCTGTGGATATATTCACATTTTCGTTAAGCATGCTCCCTTGCTACACTGTTGGTTAACAGTTATTACACTGTCAAGTTGTTATTTTAAGAATCCATTTAGGGATCTTAAGCTCCAATACAAAACCATATGGTCTATCAACACTTGCCTTTATGCTCCTCTACAAAACACATCTTTATCAGCAAACTACATTGAAATCTAATGACTCTATGTAAATTCAAACCATATCACCAGTCCTTCAGTATTACCAAATGTAGTTGGTGGCAGAGTAGGGCACTTAGGTGAGGAAGATGAAAAATTAATTTCTGTAATAATTATAGTGCCTTGATTTTTTAAAATTATTATTTATTTTTAACTGAGATAGAAAGAAGATCTTTTGAACTCTTGTACAAAAACAAACTTGTGTATGTTTATGATTTGAGGGGGTAGCTCTTAGGAAGTGGGGCACACAGGTTCACGTGTCTATTCTACCTTATTTAAGGTTCAGGTCTTTGGCTTCCCTCCTCCTCATTCAGAAAATTGAAGGATTTTTATTTTTATTTTATTTTATTTTATTTATTTATTTATTTATTTATTTTCTGGGTACACTGCAAAGAGCAACATTGCATAGCTGTCCAGCTATACAATATGTGTGGCAGCTGTGTGTGCTTCTCTTTATCTCCTGGCTGACAACCAACCAGCATTTCTGACAAAGTCTCTCCTCAGACATGAAATGTTTTTGCAAAAAGTCTTGATTTCTACAAAATTTTCTACAATATTTTGCCAAGGTTAGATTTTATCAAATCTGTTTTGACTGATTGTATTTAGCATTCTAAAGAAGTGCTGAGCACCTTGCCATGTCTGCTCCAGGTTTTTCTGTGATTAAAGTGTATAAGGGCCCCTAGAAGAGCTGGGCAAAGCTTCCTCTGGAATATCTGATTTCAAATACAGGAAGTCCAAATTGTACTATTGATGTGTGGAAAGTAATGTTCAATATTTTACTGCACAACATTTTTACATCAGCTTGGCTTTGAGCAGGGTGGTTAATACAAGGTGTTTTTTGTGGTTGCAGTTGTTTTTTTCCTTAATGTGCAAATACATATGTTTGATTCTATGTTTAAAATTTAGAAAATTAAACTACAATATCTGTTTTCTGATCTGAGTGGTAAAAGTTTGCTCCATCTTTTTTTTCTCAAAGTGGATGGATAACATAGAATTCATTTTGTGCCTTGGACATTGAGTCAGCCTACTATTAAGATTTTTAATATGAGAAGATTATTATATGGTCATTCACATGGCTCTATGTTCCTTCATCTATCTTGAAGTACACACTTCAAATCCTAATTCTTTAAAAATTTATATGTATCAATAGTCCCAGTGAGGTTAACAGGATTTGATTTGTATGATGTTAACTGAGTACACAGAATTCTTTGCAGACTCATTGCTTTAGTCAGTGTTGCACAGGGAACATAACTCTTAAGTAATCAGAGACTTAAAGAAAAAGTAGTGTGATCTAGACACATATATTAAAATACTTCTAGGGTCTTTGAATGGAAGAATACTGTTCCTGTCTGTATTTTCACTATATTTTCACAACAGATGAACTTTACATAGCAAGCCCATTGGAAACACATGTGAGTTGTAACTGACCTTCATCTTGAGTGGTTTTTGTAGAAAGTGAAGAATCAGAGAACTGGAATTGGAGGAATTATAGGGGTGGCGCAGTAGGAAAATAAATAAATAAATAATTTTTTTTTTAAAAAAAAAAAAAAAAAAAAAAAGCAACAAAAAAAACAAACAAATACCCGCCGGGAATGTTTTTTTTTTTTTTTTTTTTTTTTTTTTTTTTTTTTTTTTGACATGTCTAAGCATAATATTACAACACATTTCACAGCCAAGCAGGGATCGCATGCACTAGTTGTAGTCTCTGGGCAGGGATTACTCATTTCATACATCATTTAGAAATAATGGTAGTATTTCTGCAAAGTCAGTGCATACCCTGGATGTAAGATTAGGAGAAACTGTTTTTGTTTCAAAGTCGTTTGATGTTTCTGTTTTGAAGTATTTCATTTTTCCTTAGACAACACCCAGATTGGCCAACGATATGCAGTACACTCTCTTCTATTTTGGAAAACAGAACTTCATCAAATGGAATTAAATCTTTGACAGTCTCATGACAATATACACACATGACTACCCCCTACATATAGGAAAGTTAAATGAAGTTCAAGGTTTGTAGGCATCGTTAAGAGACTTGTAGAGGAAGGAAAGCATTTACATTTGAAATATGAGAGTCTATATTCAAAACACAAAGAAATACAACAGCCACTTACTTTTAGAGGGATTACGTATATGTACGTGTGTCCTCACAGAGAAATTCTTCTGTTCTCCTGGGTAATGAGAAATACTGAATATTCCTTTATGATAGAATAATAATTGAAAGTCTGCTGTGCGTCCCTCTCAAGGTGAGCAAGCCATGCTCATACCATGCAATCCCACAGGAGACTAGCATGGTGTTAGGGTCTGGTTTCTGGGTGCTCTGAATATAGTTTAAAAGTGTTGTTCTGATACTATTTACAGTATTTTGGAGGAGTTTGAGACATGCTTGTAGCATGAGTTGTAGCATACAGTTGTAGAGAAATTATATTGCTTGTAGGTCAACTTTGACTAACTGCTTGTGACTATTCAAAACATTTAGGAGTAAGCAAATGTTATTTTCAATTAAATTATCAGTATTATGATTCAGAGTCATTAAGTTATTTTTATAATTGTGTGTTCATAGTCATGGTATTTCAGTACAGGGAAAAAGTTTTTAAAATGTTTCATCAGGATTTAGCTGAACTAAATTAATCCTGTTCTTTCTATTTGCCTCTCAACACTTTTCAGACTTTTGGTAATTCCATATCACATTAAACTGTTCATTAAAAAGTCTAATATAATTTTGAAGGATCTGATTACAATAATTTTCCATTTGTTTCTGGCATGCTCTGGGCTCACACTTGGAAATGCTAACAGATGGATAGTCCTTAAAATATGGTTTATGCTTCATAGTTCATGATTTATTAAGTGTACCAGCCAGAATATTTTGATAACGTTCATTTGTCAAGGCTAGTGGAAAATCACAGTAGAAAACTTTGAAATTTAGCAAAAATGTTATTTAAATAGCAGAGAGTTTTCTCAGCTCGTATATGAATTTCTTTTGTTAGTTCGTTTACATCTCTGTCGTGTGTTTTAACAGTCCAATTAATACCATTGTTGCTTAAAACCACATCATTTCAGCCTTCCTTTCTGTATTTAGTTCATTAAAGCCAGACATGAGTACGTGACATTTAAGGTATCTTCTATTATGAGTATGTATAAGGAGCTATGAAGGCAGTATATTACGGTCTTCCAGTTAGAAATGGGAAAACTAAGGCAATGAGAAATGAAACTATGTATTCAGAAACATCCATCAGACTGAGGGAAGAGCTAGCATTGGACCTTAGGCCTCTTGCACATGCTCACATCATTGCTGTGGCACTAGACTAAATTCTTGGCACTTTAGTATGCTGGGAAGTGCATGTAAAGCCTTTCTCAAATAATAATGATGATGATGATGGTGATGATGATAACGATAATGATTAAAAAAAAAAAAAAGAAAAAGAAAAAGAAAGAAAAGAAAGAAAATAAGAAATCTACTCTCACAAGTCTCTGGGCTATGAAGAAACAGACCAAGTATGAGCATACACTGTGACATCCACCAGAGTTAAAGGGTGAGCTGAGGTTGGTACTCAGAAAGAAACAAATGTCAGTACCTTAACTGATGACCCCTGGGTCCCCCTTTCATTGTTTTTACATATGTGATGGGAAATTGTCTTCTAAGTTACAATTAACTCCTGTTGCATTAAAACCATTCTCTTTGAGCTACAGAATATGAATGGTGTTCAGGAAACCAGTCATAGGCTTTCTGATTAATACAGATCCTTGCAAGACCTTCCTTTCTGGATTGTGAAAGTGAAAATGAAGCAGTGGATTAAAGGAAAGTACCAACAGAAACAGATTAATACGTCTTTTAGTAGTTGCAAGGGTAAGATGCAAGGAGGAGTGAAGGAACAATCTTTTTTTTCTCTGCATGTGATGTGAAAAAACGTGTGGGTTGATGGCAAATTTGGAGAAGACTGCTGGGTGCACAGGTAATGTAGGGTTATTTGACCATAATACGAAGTGCAAGGGAGATTACCAGTGCACAAAATTTAACTCAGCCTAGCAATTCATGGCTTTTCATGTAGTTGCAGACGGCAGGCTCCAACCACAAAACCAGCACTGCCAAATTTCAAAAACCAGATGTAAGTTACTGAAATGTGGGAATACTTGAAAATTTGGCTAGATCCTTCCCCATTACCTATGTTTATATAGTGATCCAGCTACAACCTTGCAGCCTTCAAAGGAATCCTAGTGTGTAATCTGAGGTACTGCCTTATGGGCAGTATTTAATTGTGTTTGCACTCAGTGCATGTGTCACTGAAGATACAGAACTTCTTTCTTTGTTTTGTGTGCCATATTTCCATTGTGATTACAATAGCAGATATTTCTGAAGTGTTTTTCTAAATTTACTTCTCCTAAGATCTTAAACTTCAACATCTTTTGACATTAATATGAAGGAGGGAGATACAAAATGTAAAAATTTGTGTGTGTGTGTGTGAGCAGGGAGGATGAGTTAAGCTTTACAGACAGTTAACAAGGAAAACGGACATAGTAATCTGTACTTAGTAGTTTCTGGCTATATCGGTCCTTATGACTTAATGAAACATATATCTTTCAAACTTTGTCATACACTTTTCTGTGTGATAACTGTTGGAAGGTCTAGAGAAAAATGTTAAATATTTTTTGTGTGATTCCTGTAGTAGCTGTACAGGTAGGTACCTGAGCCACAAACAGAATCTGTGAGAAAATCCTGATGAATTTGCTTTGTCTCCTGTTACATCCTTCACTTGTCATCCACTTTTGACCACTGTGAAAGACTGGGCACTTAACTAAATGGACCTGTAATTTCATCAAATATGGTTGGTCTTGTATTCTTATGAACACATGGCAAAAGAGCTTGAAGTTTCTGTTTAAAGGGTTTGAAGTGTACTGCCCATAAATGACAAACAGCCCAAGAATTGTGTAAATTGTCCAGCAAAAGGCTTCCAACAACCACATTAAGAAATCTGTGATCTGCTCACACAGACAGTTTGTGGGAATCTAGATAAACTGTTATCCAACATGTAAATGATTTATTATAAATTGTACACTTACGCTACGCATTTTACATCTTGAGAACTATGCAAGAAATTGTTGAACGCCTTGCAAACCAGTCATACTCTGAAGAGTAAATAAGTTGTTCTTTGTTCTTCTATTGTCATAAGTTTGCTGCAAAATATGAAAACCAGCTTGCTTTTTGTTTCTAATAGTAGTAAAATGAATAGCAAAAGTAGATTAAAAAGAAACATGAGAAATGCCACTTATAATTCTCTTAACTACATATATTATCTAATAGAGGACCACCAAAATCTTGAAGAGAGAAGAGGTAATATTAATTTAATTTTATCAAAGCAAACCTCTCTTCCAAGACCACCCAGCAAGTCAGTGACAGATCTGAGACAGTCTGTGTTGGCTCCTAGCTGTGTTCAGGCTAAGGTGTTTGACTTCCTTTTACCCCAACAGTGGCAGGACATCACTGTCCCAGCCACAAAGAGCTATCCCATCTTCTCTACAGGATTCCAGTGTATTTTTCTCACCTTTGGCACTACAGTAACAAACAGATTTGTTAAAATGAACACAGCAAAGTTCAACAGTGAACAGAGTTCCTGGCAGAAGATCACAATGTAAGCATTTGATTTATAAATAGCTGAGAAAGTTTATCTCTTTGGATTTACAAAAACATGCTGTCATGAAAACAGATTGCTGCTATTGTAAATATCACGGAGCAAAACATACGTGAAGCTAAAGCTGAATTTGTCTTGTGATTATCTATCTGCTTGCAGGCTCCCCTCTCCAAAGCCTCTGTGCCTGAACAGCACCCAGGATTTATAAAACAAAATATCAAAAGGTCCTGAGAACAATTGTGCAGAGATGCATTGTAGGCATTCATTAGCCCCAGTGGAGTAACAAACGTCTGTATTCTGCTTTATTGTCATGAATACTTTGGTATCTATTTTCCTTCCCCTCTGTCTGTTGCATGCAATTAGTTCATCTGAAAATGCATGCCAAAAAGCTTGCAGTATATAATCTTGGTCTAGCTTTGAAATTTCTCCTTTACATATGCAGTATAGGGTGATGAAGACTGTCATCTGATAAATCTCAGAATCTCTAAGAATTTTTAAGTCATAAACATAACTCTATTTAGAGAAATGCAATCTCAAAGCTGTCTTTCAGTTTTCCTATGCAGAAAACATACATTTTGTTTAAGGAATCACTTGCTACATTAACAAGAGTTTGTTTTCCTGGTATCCAGCTCTTCACCTTTAATTAACAGGACAAAGAGAATTGAGAATTTGCACTGTCATTTCCAACAAGCTAAGAAACATTGAGGTTATTAAATCCAGTCTTTTGATTTTTTTTTTTTTCCAGATATTCCAGACAAAATGACCATGTGACAAAAATCAAAATGCTGAATGACACAGGAAAAGAGAACAGTGGCACTTTCCCCTGCTCCCTTTCCGCTGCTACTTGCCATTTCTGTTCCCCAAAATTTTCAGTCCTAAATTCTGATATGCCATGGCTCAGATATAAGGTAATAACTTTGTGCCATATTTTAAATTTCAGACTTATTTATTGTTTCAGAAGGACTCAGGAAAACTGTCTAATATCTTTTTTCTTTGATCAAAACCATGCCCAGGAAAAAGACAAGACCAGAAGGTTTTCTCTTCTTCCTGAGCCCAAGGCAAGAGCAAATAGTTATGCTCTACTAGTAAGAGATATTCTGATTGGAGAGCTATTTCAGGACTTCACATCTTTTTGTGAGTTTATTTGCTGATTAAAGAATTTTAGAATGTGGTTTAGTCTCTTCTGTTATCTAACAGGTGCTGGCTAGAATTCAAATTTTAAAAAAGCAAAAATTACTGAAAGCCTTTGGCCAAAATCAGAGCTTAATCAGAACCAGAATCCCTTCTGACTTCTCCACTGCTGATTCATACAGTAGTAAAAGATACTGCCTTCAATTAACTGCAATCATCATTTATATCGTATCATTTACAATTGAGTTAACTCATTAGAAGTAATGGATTACAGCATGAACTTCACAACAGGATAAATATCTCATCACAAGTAAAAATGCAGAGGTGCAGTCATAGCCTTCAGTTCAACAATGCAGATGCCAAACTACTAACTGTGTTTGGAAGAGATGTGTGCCACATATGCCCACTCATGGTCTGTATGAAACTTGCTTCTCTAGGAGCGATTATAGCATGGTGATGCCCTAGACGATGTCTTTTTGTAACTGTGGCACCTTGTGTGTCTCTGCTTTCCACGTTGCCCAACATCATCTCAGGGAAGGAAATTGCCTGAACTTTTTTCAATCTGTTGATTGAGCTGTTTATTTCCTAAACATTATCAGATTTTGAAAGATATGTTTTGGCAAATAAGGACGTTTCCTGTTTTTCTATAGTAAAGTTACATTGGCTCAAATTACTCGCCAAAGATTTATTTTTCAGTAGACGGTAACTATCAAGTGCTTTTTTCTTCTTTCTTTCACTAGGCATGCAAGAAAATCAGCTGACATTGAAGTTTTACACCAGTTCTGTGCACTGAAGTATCATGTTTCTAATTTATTTTCAGAATCCTTTAAACAGGTCTTACTGAAGAATAGAGACACTCTTCTTTGGAACAGGCATCCTGGCAGGCAGCACTCAATCCCCTTCCCTGGAGTAAGCCCACCCCAGTACCTAGCTTCAACCTCCATCTGACCTTCTCTTTGCGTCCTTCCATTCTTATTCCTGCAGACCAGAGCTTCCAGCCCCTGCAAGGGCTTCTGTGCCTTGTGTGGATTAGGTAGGATGAAAAATCACCAGCTTTGGTAGTTTGGCTGACTTTTGGTGAAGACATACAATGACAGACTTTCAGAACATGTTAAAACATAATTTTTTACTGCTAAATTTAAGCCATGGCCTCTTTACACTGTCCTTGTACCAAATGGTGCTTCCCATAAAGCTCTGGCTTCCCATTGGCGTAGAAATGGCACAGCTCTGGCTGCGTCTGCTCTGTGTGTGGAGCAAGAGAGTGAGACCACAGCCCTGAGGGACTCCAGGCCGGTAGAGACCTGAAGTTGTGCTTGCCTCAGTATTGGCATCCATGGTACATGGGATGGATAGAGCCCTGAAATGCTGCAGCTGAGTGTGGACTGCAGACCTTAAGGTGGTCCCTCAATCAGCAGCAAGGACACTTTTACAGAACAAGAACTGCAACTCTCTTAGCTTCAGGTTTTCAGAATTATCCTGCCACATCTAGTGGCACAGCTAATGGACGTTCACTTTTATTTATTTATTTTTCTCCTTAATCCTTTTTTTTTTTTTTTTTTTTAAATGATCCTGATGCACATCTTCTACTAAACGAATGTAGACGAGTTTGGTGGTCATGAAGAAATCTGTCATGTGAATTTAGCCCTTCAAAAATGTATTGTTTAACAGTGAATGCGTTTACTCCTACAGTTTATAATCCTTACTCTGTCTCACAAACAAATCATTCCCATCTTAACTCAGCAGCTGTTAGCTTGGCACTTGTATTTTAGGGAATATTAACACCTTGAAACTCTGTCCACATAACTCAAGAAGTTCAAGACACAATCGATGTTTTGAAAGGATTTACCAGGGAGTTTTCACAGGCAGTGTTTACCAACCACAGAAAGTGCTTGAACTGCTAAATATGTTTTTAAGATTAATGCACGACCTTTCTCTTGTACTTTTACTAAGTTTGCTAACTTGACTAGTTGAGCTAGGTTGTAGCTAAGAGCCATATAATGAACTCTTTCACCATGCCTTAGTCTGTGCTGTTGATGATGTTAAGTGAGTGAATCATAGAGGTAAACACCAGGATGGCTGTGCCCAAAGGAAGCACCTAGCAGGAGGGAGAGATTTTACTGTAAGTGATACCAGGGTAAGAACAGGAAAGCATAGGCTGCCCAGAGACTTCTAGAAATGTGGCAATAGTCTAGACTGAGAGGGCCAATGGAACAGAGCCAATAGATTACTTAACCGAGTCATCTAAGCAGTTAAAAGATAATCAGATAACTCTACAAGCCACAGTGTTTCTTCTGAAGTTAGGGACAAACAGAATTATAATGTAGCTGCTATCCCACCACACATTCTAGAGGGTGATGATTGTGATGAGCATTGCAATAATCAGATATGTTTCACCTCTTTCAGACTTATCAGTAGGGGGAAGAAGAAGCTACTTTATTTTCCATTGATTATATCTTATTGTGTGATCTTGTTTGAACTGCACTAGCGTTGACTGTTGGAACCAATGCAGTGATGATCATTGTCCCAGTACATTGCCTCTTAGAAGTTCTTGCTCATTAGGTGGAGAGTGTATAGCAAGAAACACATCTACTGTTGAATATGATGACTTTTCACACCTATGTCGTGCTAAATGATATTGAGTTTACTATCAGTTTCTAGAAGTACTGGAAGCATGTGTTTGTTTCCACCTGAGACTGGGAGGCATGTCAGGGACTAATTTTCTATTTCTAATTTTTATCTGAATGAAACATCAAGTTCTCCATTTACATTAGTTTCTCAACCATATGTACCAGAGAAGAGGGTTATGAAATATTCAGTTTTCTTATTTTGTAGTTATAAGTCACTTATAATCTATGTGACTTGATAAACATCCAAAAGATGTATTCTATAACTGCATCTTGTGCCAGCAATGGTGGTAGAGAAAGCAACACTCTTCCAAAGTCCAGGCACTTGAATTCCAAAAAACACACCAAGTGAGAAATGAAAAACAGCATAGCTGACATATTTATCCTGGGAGCATGAAGTTAAATTTGTAAATTTATAGGAAAAAGAAACAACAGGCAGTATATTTACATAAAATATCAAAAACCTATGTGCAATTAACATTTGTTTCTGTGTGTGCATTTGAGTATAAGTATGTACAAATCTGTAACTGTAGAAGAACACAAACTAGAGACCATCTCCTTTAATCTGATTTTTAAAAGGTATTATTTCTCTATGGCCACCACTATTGTCCAGTGCTATCTGAAGCACATGCTGAGTGGTCCCCAGTTCATTAATCTGAGGGAATTAGTCACCATGTTCCAATGAGGTTGTGTATGGTTAGCATGTCAGTCATCTCTCTTCAATTCAGCATACCTTTCTGAAAAGGCATTTCCTAATCCCCAGGCTATAATCTTATTAGCACTGCCTGATTCTAACCAAATAAATAGAAGTAAAGACTGATTGCCTGGTCAAAGCACTGTAGCTCAACTCATAAGCCAAGGGTTTCACTTATTAATTTACTTCAGTGGAACATTACTGATTTACATCAGCTGGAAGCAGGTTGCGGAAGCTGTCATTATCTGAGGTCCATATTACATTACACCAGAGCTGGCTCAAATACCAGTCAGTAGCAGCGGAACACAGCATGGTCTGATTTTATGCAGGAAAAAACAGGTCTGATAATTAAGGGGCACCAAGTTCTGTTTACGTACCCAAGCAAGCTCATTAAAATTAGCTCATGTATTTTGGTGCAACTCTGCAGTGAAGTATAAAGTCCAATTTTACTTTGGTAAGTGTGAATATAGTCCTCTTGAAAGCAAGAAGTTAATCACACTGGCAGGAGAACCATGTAATACCCAATCTCCCTAATGTCTAGACTTCCTGTCTGAATCTCAAGTACACTGAGGCACCTTTGTGCTTCTCTGTCCTCACATGCTAATTCCTGCTTGGCAAGCCACTGGAAGAATGGGTAGAGGAATCCTCAATTTAAAAATCATTATGGAAGAAGCCATTCCAAATGCTACATTGCTACTGTACTCATGATGTAATAGAGTGGTTTTAAAGCTAACCCTTGCAACCAAAGCACAGAGTATGCCTGAGGTTTTCTTGTGCACAGCCCTTCCCTGGGATCTGGCTTACCTTCCTAGACTTGTTGATCCCTGCGAGTATTGTTATGCCAAGGGACAAATCTGAAGAGTGGTCTCCAAAGTATAAGTGGAAGGTAAGTACAAACTTGACTTAAATCTACCTTTGTGCCTTGCAGCTAGAACAGCACTGAGTGCTTCTGGGCTATAACCAACTATCTGGCCCTCAAATCAGTATTGATATGTAACATGCCTAACAGTCTCAAAAGCAGAACTGCACATCTTGTTGAGCTGTATAGTGGCGTTGTGAGGAATCCTCTTTCATTTATCTATTTATTTACTTATCCTTCAGAGATTGTGATTGGGCCACCAGACTTATTTATACTTGTAATCTATTCAACACTGGAAGTTGTGTCACCAGAACTGAATGGCTTTCATGCTATGTTTCCTGTATTACGAAACTGTAGCAAACAAACAAAGAAATTATGTGAAGATCAGGGAAATGAGTTAATTTCTTTTGTAAAGAATATATATTGCAGCATCTTGGATCAGATCCTCATTCACCCTCTTACATCACTCTAACAACCCCAAACAATCTTTATACAAAGGAGTCTAGTGCCATTACAGATGTATCTGCCCTCACTATAGGACCCTGTTACAAGTTTTTCATTTAAGATAAAATATGGAACCACAATTTTTACCATATCTCCTCTTTAAATTATCTGTTTTCTCCCAAAGTTTTTCATCTGAAGCTGTATCACCAATTCCACTACAATGACCCATTGTAAATAGAGAAATTTACACAAATCAAATCTTTCTATTAATAAAAATTAAAAATAAAATGTAAATTTGTTTCTCTATACTTATTTTTGATAAGGGCATTCTTACGCCAGGAGCACACAGTGTTTTTGTAATAATTATTTAAAATAGGAAACAATTACATGAATGTAATCCATTCTTTCCAGTTAACATTATACAATTTCATTTATTAAATAGGCCAGGTTTGTTATATTTATTCTCCATTACTACATGGAAGTTGTGGTTTTAACATTTACGCATTTCAGAATATTATTTTTTAAAGTTTAAACATGTCAAGTGATTTTGACCAGACCAAAATCCCAAATTCTCTAACAGGAACAGATTTGCATTTTCTGGATGCTTAAACTAAGTGTTGAAAAGAGCAGGTAATCAATGGTACAGAGTGCTGATGTTATATTCTAGCATTTTATTGCAGAATTAGGTAATAAATCTCTCAAAAGTGGATATTTCCATTACTTAAAGCTAACCTGAGGCAAACCAAGGTCTGCATTTAACAGAATGGTCTCCACTGAAAGAGTGGTAGGAAATGCATACTAGTCATCAGTAAATTCCCCATCTAACACCATGTTTCCTCTAGGAGTACCTGTGTGTCTTCCATTGCTTCCTCTGCTTCTACTCAAAGATGAGAGATGGAATTTCTCAGACACCCCCTAGGGAGAACTCCACACAGTACTACTTAATTGCGGTACAAGGAGAACAGACTGCCTGGAAGGTTGCAGGCATTACCCTCATACATGAGTATAGTTGAGAAGCAGGTTCACTGCAGCCATCAGTGGAGTAGAAGGAGGCAACAGAAAGATTAATTACATCCTGAAGGTGCACCCTTAGTCAGAGACTGTGCCACCAAATGTGTGAAGATCTGAACCTGAAAGCACAGACTGTCTACTCTACCAGGGCACAAGACAGTGAATGTTCAGTAAATTTCTTTTTCCTTCCTTATCTCCTATTTTGCTTCTTAACTTCCTTCTTTCCTAGTGATTCTGCAAGCTCTAAGTGCCTATTTTTTAAGTGTCATCTTTTTAGCATCTGCGGATCTATTAGAAATGTTGATATTGATTTTTTATTTTTAAAAGAACTTGGGAACTATTTGATCTATTAATCAATAGGTCTTTAACCAAACACTGTAGAAAAGGGAACAATTGGACTAGCTTTTGCATTTGGCAGGAATCTTTAAGACTCACTTTGAACAGCTGGACTCTTTACAGTCCTTGTGATGCAGATTAAATGAAAATAATACATGGCAGAAAACGGCTAAATCATTTGAACTTCGCAAGTTATAGCCTCGAGCCATTTCACTACAGCTCATTAGGGAGTTTATGTTTATAGTGTAATGCCTTTAAATAGATTTGATTTTTCTAAACAGGGTTTTGTAAATTAGAACTTTCCCAGGGGGCTAACACAGTGCAAGCTGTTCCAGTTGTGGGGCACATCCTGACTGAAGAGGCAGGACTACAACAGAAACAGCTTGCTTAAAAATGTAGTCCTGTGCTTTGTAATTACATGAGGGTTTAGAAATGTCACAGTCATGTGATATATGAATAATGCCCATCACTTCTGGGACACATTTACAGGGTTGCCAACCTCTCCTACTTAGAAACAAGAATTGTGCTCCCCTCAGAACTGAGATGGTTTTAAAAATCACGAGATATTAAGGATAAATATGGTATCGTTGTAATATGCTTTTCAGCTATGAAGTCATTAGTTATTATGCTTTTCAGTCTTTTATTTTGATAATAAGAAAAGTTTGTAATCTTTTTCCTCATAAAGAAGACTAGAGATTTCCTTGTATTCTCCTGAATCCAACTGGCAGGGCCTAAAGAAACAGTGAAGTTTTAACTATGATAAAATTGTAGGAGTTGGTTATACGGTGTTAACACTGAAACCACTGTGAAATAAATTAGTAAAAATGATAATTTGTTCAATGCTCCTTAATAAAAGTCAGGAGTTGAGCTTTTGTAAACAAAAGCTGAATTTGATGTGAAATTTCAATATTAGAAATATAGTTGTTGTTTCAGTCTTCCCTCTACTTTGATTCTAGGAACATGTTTCAGAAGCTTTTATTCTATACTGATTTTGATGCAATCACAGACTTTTCCTAGTGTTATTTTTTCTTTCTTTTAACTTTCTTTCTTTTGTTTATTGTTTTCTTCCTTCCTTCCTTCCTTCCTTCCTTCCTTCCTTCCTTCCTTCCTTCCTTCGTCCTTCCTTTCTTCCTCATATATACTTCAAGCTGTGAACAAAACACAGGTCCAGCCCTGTTCCCCTTCAGTATCAATTGATATTGAAGAATATGCATCATTTTTGGAATATTTTCACAGTACTTGAAGCACATTACAGTATTTGCATTTTTTCACTGATTATTTTTCCTGGATTTTTTTTTTTTTTTCTGTTACATCAGCTGTAGCTAGATAGGTCTTTATTTTTCTTTGTTGATAATTTCATGTTATTTCAAATTTTAGCAAATAAAAAAATATGTCTTTAATACAAAATTACACAAAAATAAAGGGAGAAAGACACCACCAACACCAACAATTAACTTCACACCTGGGGAGATCCATGTCCAGGATCCTGTACCTGTTTCCTTTTTTATAGTGAAGTATGGCCTTGGTGAGCAGCTCCTTCTAACATCTTTCCAAGATTTTTGAAGAGAAACCCATGCAAACACAGAAAATTAAGCTAATTCACTCTGAAAGGAGATGGACTGTGACCCACACAGCAAGAGCTCTTCTGTCTCATGATCAGAAACATTGCCAAAGGGACTTCCACATTCCACTGACTTTATTCCCAAAGCACTTTTCTTGGAAAGTCAGCTACAGTATAGAGCAAAATGCTAGGTTTCCCTATGCAAAAGTCTTCGTCTGCTGCATCAAGAATGTTTGAAGTTTTAAAATGGGTAAACTGTGGGCTTGTACTGCATGCACATTTTATACAGCTCCCCAAATTATACCCTTCTCTGAGACCTATTCCATCACAAGTAAGGCTTTTTACATCCAGCTTCTGCAGAAATCAAACAGGTTCTGAAATACTTGATAAATATACCATATTTAGAGATGCGATGAAAATGATACTTTCAGCTGTTAAAATTTCCACAGGCAAATTGCTAAGCAGAAAAACTTTTAAAATGCACTTCTTGAAGAACTGCAATTGCTTTCTATATCATGGGAGTTTTATTTCTTCTTTCTGCCCCTTTGGCATCCACTGCTTCTCTTAGGAGAAACATCGTTGTTGGAAAGTCAGTGGGGAGTCTGCTGAGCACAGAGTGCTGAATACATACGTGGCAACTTACTCTCTGTATCTCACCACTGCCCAAGATGCTGCTCACAAACCCTTGCACCACGTTAAAGTTAGAAGTACTATACACTATCATTCAAATTGTTTAGACTTTTTCTTTTGATTCATGCCATTGCTGTATTTTGTACATCCTCCTGACCACTCTTAGCAGCTGTAACAACACTTGCGGTATTACCAGTAATTTGCAACTTATCAAACATGATTGAACCTTGTTCTTTTGTGTAAACGAAACAGAACTCTCTGGTTAGCTTTCTTTATACTTTGGAAATAGTGCAAAGGAAACCAAGTCTATATTTGCATGCCAGACAATGAAACATAACACACAGTGTATACATGCCTTTGACACTGTAATTACTAGCTGTTGTTTAGATTCCATGTATGGTCACTGGCTTTGGCCGTGTTGGAATCAGCTGTATCAACATTTAATCAAAGTCTTATAGATTTTCATTGTGTATTTTTCTAATGTCAAAATGGAAATGCTGAGGCTAAAAAATAAGTTCTTGAGGAAGAAAATGCATGCCCGCTACTCTGCAAAAATAATGAACCTTTGTGACACAATGAACAAAGCCCATTGGAGGTTTTGTCTACAATGAAGCAAAACTGAACAGGCAATTTTCAATTTGATTTACTTCTTCAGGATTTCAGCAACTTTTGATGAATGCTTCTGGAAGTTGTATTTCCAATATTGCTGTCTTGTTTATCAGGCTGAACTTGCTTAGCTCTTCTTAGAATTGAATCCTGCTAGATCCTATCGAACTTCTTCCACACCTTGATTTGGTAACTGAAAAATATGTTGGTAATGCAGACTCAGCATCCAGCACCTCAGATTGCCATACAGTCTCAGTAAAGGGCACAGAGCATGAATGAATCATAAAACTATTGCTGGTGCTGCAGAGTACTCACTAACAACATAGCTGAACTCTGGTAGCCAAGTAACCAGCAGTGAACCCTCCTGAGAATATTCCCTGTGTGGTCCATGCAACTCTGTACCATGCTCAGTAAGGTGAAAGAACACACTGTGAGCTTAAGAGGAACAGTTAAAGTGAAAATCATAAAACAGAATATGCATTTTGAGTAAGTCCTTGCTATGTTAGTCTTACAGTCCAGCTTGCTTTGAAAAATGTTTGAATTAAATGAAGCAGTAGACACTTTGCCAAACACATTTCAGTTAAATTCAAGGTCCCACCGAAATGCTCCCTCTATGAAACAGTTTCCTTAAAGGTGTCAGTATCCTATCTGATTTTCTGATTTCCATGTAGAAATAATTCCTTTTGAAATCCAGTGAGGGTGTGTGTGTGTGTGTGTTTTTTCTTTTTATTATTTTTTTAATTATTTTGTTGTGTCTTTATTGTTATTGTTTTTATTTCTGTTTTTGTTTTGTTTTACTTCTTATAATTTTGTGATCACTGTAGGACTGAAGAAGCAGTGGGATTACTGCATGTCAAGAATGAGGTGGAAAAAAAGGATTCTCAGTTAAAATTTCTTAAACAATTACTTTATTTAAATCCAAATCAGCAGATATAAAGTTTTTGTTTCCAAATGTTTCAATACATCCAATACCACAGTAGAAAAATGAGAAATCTCGCAGTTGTTAGCCATTAGAGAAGTTTTTCATCATTCCCAGGGAAAGGAGAGCATAGGAGTTGTGAAACAGCAAAGATGAAAAAGCAAGCAGAAAAAGTTTTATGAAAAAGTGAGGGCTCTGGTAGAAATAAAATAATGAGTAAATACAAACTGTTCCAGGCCTTCAGGCCATATAAGCAGGTAAACTTTCTATTGCTCATAGTAGAAGTGGTAATCTCTTAATGCACCTTTCCGATTAAATTTACCAGTGGAAAAAAAGGGAAAGGGAAGGGGAAGGGGAAGGGGAAGGGGAAGGGGAAGGGGAAGGGGAAGGGGAAGGAGAAAGGGGAGGGGGAGGGGGAGGGGGAGGGGGAGGGGGAGGAGGAGATGGTAAATCGTGCTTTGATCCAGCTAGCCCTAGCTTCTGTTGAATGAGATGAATTGCTGTGAGAATGTAGGATGAGAAAGTTGGCAGCCACAAAAACACAGAAGAGCTTTGGAGAAAGAGCAGCATTTTATCAGTATGAAAACACTGCAATGTAATTAAAGGAATAGTGACTACAATCAACATAATAAAGGTAATAAATCCATTCATAAATGTCTAAACAGTAACAAGAGAAAAAATTCTTGAGAAATATTGGCATTAAATATCGAAAAATCCTTCACCTATCCCTACTGGAGAGTTTTCTCTAGTCTCTGACTTTCATGTGGCTGATATCAATACAATAATTCTGGATTCAAAACTTCAAGACTGAGAGCAGCATTTGGCCTGATAGCATGTAGAGAGAACAAATGAAAAAGTAAAAAGTTTAAATAAACAACCAAAAATATTTCTAAGACATTTCCTTGTGGGCAGATTTAATTATAAAAAAACAGTTGGGGGTAAAAGAAATCTCAGTAAAATGAGTTTTTCTCGTAGCTAAAACATTTTTATGTTTGAACATTGTTAAGTACTCCTTAAGGATTTTATTATTAGGGGAGCAACACAAGTAACAGCTGCTGCTATTGTTATTTACAAAATTATTTCCATTATAAAACCCTGTTTTACCATGTAAAAAAAAATGCTAGAAATTCATTTTTTTGGACTAGAGTATTCTATTCTGATTATCTATAAGTCTGGAAGCATATGACTTGGGCATTTTTGTATACGAGAAATCTGTGTTAGAAAAGAACTTGTGCGTTTTTTTACAGCTACTGAATGGCTGTAAATTGTGCTTTTGAACTGGAATTGCTTCTCATTGAGATGCCCTGTGTAACTTTGCTCCAAATAAAGCAGAGTTTGGGTTGAGCAAGTTTTAAGCATTCAGAAATTGAAATATGAGTAGATGAGAAGATTTTTCCTCTGACTGTTAAGGGGCTAGTCAAAAACCCATCTGAGAAAATACAAAGCCTTTATCTGATTTTGGTAGACATTGGCTTGAGGTTTAAATGCTCCACTCAGAAATAACAAGCAGTGTGTGAGTTTAACGGAGGCCTAGGTAATCCTTAGAAAAACTCCAAATTATTATAAGCAACTAAGGTGCTGGGGAGAAAAGCCCATCCTTTCCTGGCTCTAATACTTTTCTCTCCAAAGCAATCAATTCCTAAACCCAAAATATAATGCAAAAAAGCCTGAGGTCTTCATTTTTCTACATAAGTTTTCCACTGACTGTCCTTAGCTGCTTTCTCATAATCCATGAGTAGCTGAAACAGTTGAAGTTGGAAACCTGTAATGTAAGGTATTTGTTAATGGCCAAACCCATTCCCATAAAGGTTTTTCTTAGAGAAAAATTAATGGCCTGTTGAATGAAGGGGAAGTCCAGGATTTGGAGAGGAGCACCGTTTTGTGGGGGTTCCTCACATACCAGAACACAGGATGTAGTTAGGGCTACGTTCTTGTGGGAGGATCAGCCACCCACAGAAGCTCCGCATTTTGCCTGAGAAAAAGATGTGCTAAAAATAAGCTGAAAGAAGCAGCACCCTGGAACAACTATGCAGCTGGACTCAGAAGGTTTCACCTACACAGCTTCCATCTCTGTATGCCCGTTCAGTGCCCTGCCCAATTTTTTATTTTGGACAGTATTTACCTGAGTCAATCTGTGTTGCATATGGGCTTGTATACATTTATGTGAATGGTGAACTTCCCAGTGCCCCCAGATGGCAGATATATTTGGAAAATATTCTGAAACATTTTTTAAATACTTTGAGAGCTTAAGGATACGGTAAAATGCCACTTCTGCTCTGAAAGCCACAGGATTATAGCAGCTTCTACTAAGGAACAGGACCCCCAGATGGTGTCTGGACAATTAGTTCCAGATTGTGGAACTTGCACGTTTTTATCTGGAAGAGGGCCGGGAGGGTGTTTCAGTCCAAAAGAGCTTCAAAGACTGAGCTTCAAAATAAAATAAGACAATTACATGCAAAAAAAACGTTCACTAATGCACTCAAGCCCTCAAAAGTGGGGGAATAACCTGATTACTGTTAACATATAATTTAATAGTCATATACCTGATTTTGAGCTACACTGCAAAGAGTAACTTGCAGCTATAAATGATTCCCTTGGTCTTTTAGACACGTGTATCATATTTAAGGCCAAAAAAGACAGATTCCATGAGTGTCATTGATATGAGTAGAGGCAACGAAAGCTCTACTTAGGCAACATGCTATAGCTCTAACAGAAGGAAAAATAACCAAAATGTTGGTTTAGTCAATAATTTAAAATTGTTTCCTTCAGTAACTATAGACGTATCACTTATCGTTAATTATTATATTTTTAATAAGATTTAGAAATGTTACTAATTAATACAGTTGAAAATTTCATACTTGTACACATAAATGGCATTACAGCAGCATACGGAAAGTACCAATTTTCAATATATTCCTGTTATGAAAATTTAGAAAACTAATGACAATATACTATTAAGTTACCTTAAAACACAGAACAAAACTGTGACAAAAAAAAAAAATAAAAATATTTTTTTATTGCTATTAAACTGCCTCCTTAAGTAGAAACTAAGAAGGATAAAATATTATATGTATGTCCATCTTTTGAGGTCCCCCAAAAACTTGACCTTTCTATACATTAGATGGGTGTGTTTGTCATCTATGTATTTATGTATATAAAGTAAGAGTATAAAGCTTGATTCTTCGAGATGCTGGCAAAAAAAATCCTGGAAAAAGAAATTAAATACATTTTTGAGTGGCATGTTTAAAGTAAAGCTGTAGACTTACTTTTAAACAGTTTTGGCTATATTTTTCAATACTCCAAGCCAAATTATTCAACACTTTGTGTGATCCAGGTTTACTGAGCAAAACTACATCTCACACACACACACACAAACACACACACACACACACAATATATATACATATATATATTTTTTTTCTGTTTTGCTTTTTTTTTTTTTTTTTTTTTCCCTTAGCATTTTCAATTAAACACCACTCTGAAATGTGGACAATTTAATTCTACCAGAAAAACATAGCTGTTGGTGGGAAGCCTTGTTCCCATGGGAACTGTTGATTTGTCATCTGGCTGTAGCCAAATTCATACTGGGCTTTGAATATCAGTATAGTATCATTGATCTGGACATTGTATTCAGCAGGGAAGCCAGTGAATGGAGGGGGCGGGGTAAGCCACCTGTGTTACTAAGCTCTTGGCATGCTGCATTTTCAAATATCTTTTTTTTTTTTTTTTCAGTTTGACTGACTTTCTGAATGTATTAATGTACAGAACAGCTGTAGATAAAAAATAAAAAATAAAAATAAAAAAATAAAAATAAAAAAGGAGTACTTATGAATGAATGAGGATGTCTAGATCAGCCCTGTGTTCATTTAAATGGGATAGATATTCCGGTAGAAATAAATGAGGAATTTAGCCCAAGAGCTATTTAGGCTAAAGAGACATGAAAGCTGTTCCTCTTAAAATGTCCCCCAAACAGAGAGATTTTAGGTGATGAAGATCACAACACAAATGACCTCAGTCTTTCTACAACTGGTATTCGTCTTTATTCTTGTACACTTCTAAGTGAGGAGTCGATAGTTTGCACTAGACACAATGGAAATCTAAATGAAGATATGTGAACACTGTTTCTTCAGCTTGTGCTTGTTCAATATTTTGCCCATTGCTTGGGTGGCCTAAAAGATCTTTATGCATATCTATTACAGAGCTTTTTTGGAATGTTTTAATACTTCCTTTACTCTAGACAGACACTTTAGATCTAGAAATATAATATGTACCCTGGTTGCCAGCGAATTCATCTTAATGTCTATGAATTTTGTTAATTAGTAAAGAAATTGGGAAGTAGCCTATGTAAAACTAAAGAGAATAAAGTGCAGCGTATTTTGCAGGCTTTCTATCTCTACCTACTACTGCAGTGGCTGTTAGGAGATGAAGACCAAAAGTTCCTAGAAAATTAATTGTTATAGAATTTATACATGGTGATACTTTTAGTTAGTGTTGAAAATACTAGAAGACTTGAAAAAATATTTCATATCTACCAATACTGAAAAGTAATATTCAAAGTAATTGAACTTTGCTTCTTTCCCACAAATAAATCAAGAATAAGTGAAATCTGATTTGCAGGAGTCTCAGCTAGTATAAATATGAGTTCCTCAGTTCCTCAGAATGAGAAAGAAATGTGAATGTAGTGCATCTGGCTTAATGATTGAATTTGGTATGGACAACAATATTGTCAGTGCCAATGATCATAGAAAAGTGGGTTTCTCAAAAAAAAAAAAAAAAAAAAAAAAAAAAAATCCGTTGAAAAAATTGGCCGTGTAAAATACCTGTACATCAAATACTCAGAACTGTGTATAAGACATCTCTTAGACTTCCACATGTCAGAATGATGGGTCAATCCATCAGCATAAAACAGTTTTGCTCTTTCTTGTTGCTTTTCTTATATATATATATACTTTTAATTTTCTCTCCCCCACCTTCCCCAGCCCCCAATATCCCATTGAATTAAATTAAGATTCAGAAACATGTCAAACATTGATAGTTTCTTTTCTTTAAATAAAGAAGTTTTCTGGCCTGCCAGCTCTTTCTAAGCTTGCCCCCTTCTGCTAAAATTTTAGTTCTGTCTTTTAGCAAATCAAATAGTTGACATGAAATGACATCAATCACAGATATTTATTGAGATTTATAAAATATGTACATACCAAGCCTCTTGAACAGCATTAAGCAGCTGTGGTTAATGTTTAAACTACAAATATGTTAAATATATTTTATATTTTGCAACATTTGCTATTGGAGTCATTAAATGAACTTTGCAGGTGTTCAAATGCACAGTAATCCTGGATTTTTTACCAAGACTGTTAACAATATTAAACTGAAACTCTGAAACCCAGGAACACTAAATAAGCTAAAAAAAAAAAAAAAAAAAAAAAAAAGTGTTGATAAGTGAGTTGAGTTATGCTACAACTGGAATATTAGCTGAAGAGGAAAAAATAAAGTTGCTTAAAATAAATAAATAAATAAATAAAATAAAATTGCAGCAGCTTCATTTTAAACATGGTACCAGATTCAATCTCTTTATATTCCTTCCTGTTTCCTTTTCATGTAAAAACATTTCTTAAAGAAACAAGTCCCTGAATGTTTCTAATCACCATGCTTTGTATTGAAGCTGTTTTTATTAATGTTTATCTCTAAACTTGTCATTGCCATAATCTATATGCAATGGAAAAGTGACACAGAAAAGTGCTGGTTCCCATCATTGGAAATGCCAGGGTTTCATTCATCATCAGGAGTATGCTACAGAATCATTCTCAATGCTAAAAATAGTCTGCACTTAGAGATGCAATTCTCCAACGGAATTCCCTTCTTTCTGGTTTGTTTGCTCAGGTTTGTGCTGCTGCCTCTGTCTGTGTAATAGGTAGAGCAGTGGTGTCAGAGCAGGGGGATTGCACCCATCCCAGGAAGGCACATCCACCCAAAGGAAAGCACAAGAAGAAAGGGAGAGCCAGGTGGACAAGAAATACCCTTGCACTAGGCCAACCCAGCTAAAAAAACACTGCCATCCATGGTAGATTCTTTCTGCCTTCTCCAGTTAGATGGTAAGATCCCTGTTCCTGGGGTTATTTGTCCATCCTACCATGGGTTGCTGGGTCTTTTCTAAAGTGCTTTTTTACCACTCTGGGGGCAATTGGGCACTAGTGCACATATGAGCATGAAGGTTTTGCATTGCAGTTTTTCTTCATCACATTAGCCTCTTCAAGTTCTGGCGTGACCATTGCTTATCTTGTGAATGCATATAATTTCTTTTAAATATAAGTTTTTAAATGATTTTAAAAATCACTTAAAAGTTAGAGGACTGTTAAAATGTATGGAAACATCCTTTTAACCAATCCCGTATTAAAGGCATAATTTTGTACCCAGAACAGCCTTCCTGGACTTTTTCCCTTTTTAGCGCAAAGAACAGAACAGTACTACAATAAATTTAAGATTTATAGCTGCTCCTCTAAAGCCAGCCTTTAAGTACCATTTTTGTTTATGGTTTTAATAAGGTCATCTAGTTGAAAAAGAAGTTCAAGCTTGTATGCAGTAGCCATGTGACTTGTTTAGTCAATCACAGCACAGGATATTTTAAACCCCTTTTACAATGGTGTATAAAAGCTTGTCTCAGTAACCATCTGGAGAATATTGAGTTTCATAACTGGTAGGAATTATTCAATATCCTTCTCCCCACAGGAATAACAATTTCAAAATCTTCAAAGACTGATATCTAACTGGAGAAAAGGTATTTAATGTTGTTAAAACTGGAAATTGTGTAGAACTAAATAACTCTTTTTGATCTACCTGAAAAATGACTTTGTAGGCCAGGGAAATAGTTTCCCCTACTGTCAAGTTTTATTTATAATCAACATTTTTTTCTCTTTTCATCATTGAATTATTTATTCCACAGTGACCCCAAAAATGTTATTTTCTGAGTGGGGCTTGGGATACCAAGCTGATTAAATTAAGGTGAAAGCTTTTGTTTTCCTTTTCAAAACTCATAAAAACTATTTGCCTTTTTTGTTCTTCCATCTGGGACTCGCTTCCTGGCATGTTGACAGGATCATAGTGGTGGAAAAAAAAGAAGCCTTCCTCCTAATGGTAAGGACCACTGCAGAACTGTGTTTTTGAAGGCAGGAGGTGCAGTGGTAGTAAAGTTAGTGAAGTTGTCTGGATCCACACCAAAAGAAGCTAGAAGTTGGGGCAGCAGCCACAGATACCCCAATACTGGTAGGTATCTCCTCTGCCAGCACCAGTGAGGGCTACAAGTTTTGGACTACTGAATCCTGCATTGCCCTATGTGTAGAAATGGTTTCTCTGTGCTCCTCAAAAACAACAGAAATCATTATTTTGTACATACAAAAGAGGCCTTTTCTATCTACTGGTGCACACATGCATGGCCACATGCAAACATGCCAATAGTCTATTCCTTTACCAGCTTGCTTGGTGCAGAGTAACCACAAAGTCCTGTTCCACTGAACTCAGCTGGTAAAGCATCACATACAGGTCTGTGTTTCTGAAACAACAACAACAAAATAAATAAAAAAAATAAATACAATAAAACCTGCTACAACAAACAATGTAATAGAGAGGTAAATGACATTTTCCCCATCTATGATGGGTAACAGAATATTAAAATTTCAAAAAAGAATAACCAACCCTTAAAAAGAGAAATTCCTGAAACAGAATATGATGCAAAGATCATAATTTGAAGAGGGGTTTAAAAATGACATGATATGTTAGTAGCTGGGCCACAAAAAACAGCTGCCTAAGATTTGCACGTCTCACTGCAACCCCCTCTCTTTCTCAAATCAATTACCAATTACTGGGCATCTAGAGCAAAACAAATGTCACTGAAAACACACTAGTGCATGAACTTTTTTATTAATTTGAATGAGGAATTTTTATCAATATGAAAGGATGGTAACCCCCAGAGTAAACACTTAGCTGTAAAATAGAGATTATGCGCTTAATAACATTTAATATTTTGGCATCTCAAACCTCCTGTGTAGATCAGTCTGGGAGAGTGGTGTTTATTTTCTTGCTACATGTGAAAGTTCATTCTCAGTATCAAGTTTGTTTGGTCCACTAACTTTGTTAACCTTTGCATTTACTTCTGTATTTGATGGCCTTTCATGAGCAGCCTCTTTAGTAGCCAGGATAGAAACAGTTACATCAGGGTTAGAGGTCATAGCCATTATGGGATTTCAACTTAAAACAGTCACTGCTTTAGGGGGATCACAGTGTGTTTATTATTAATTATTTTCTTTGAGAGAGTTTCTATGAACAAGATTATTATAGTAATATATAAACCATCTGGGTAACCTTTAATATCTACCTACATTCTTGATGAAATAATAATCAAGACTTTGTGAAAAATACCTCCCTACCTAACTAGAAGCTACCAGAGCAACAGTGCTTTCCTCTGCCTCTTCCAAGGAATTTCAAGGAAGGATAAGTGGGCAAAAATCCACACCAAGTGCAAGTGTGTTTTTTGACAGAATACAATTCCTTGCAATTTGATGCACATTTAAGAGCTTTATAATTTTTTAGTGGCATACTTTTAGCCTTTTACATATTTTACAAACACACATGTGGGTGAAATTCTCTGCATAAGCTTATTTTTATATACCACTCCAGAATGTTTTTATTGAAGTCAAAACACCAAATAACATTTTCAAAAACTAATAAAATTATATTTATATCTTTAAGAAACACATTCCCAATCACACAGTTCAGATTCACAGTGCTCCAGAGGCACTAAAATCATTGCTTAGAAACAGTATTTGCTGACTTCACCAGGGTAACAGTTTAATCCTTAAAGTAATCAACTTTCGCCCTCTTCTTGGGTCTTTCAACTTTTAAGTTCTCGCTGGCCTTTTTTGAGAAAAACAGCACTAAGAGACAGCTATTATTCTCCTCCATGGGATAGTCCACTTCATTCCAACAAGTAATATCATCTTCTGTTTACACTCATCTGAAACAAGTGAACAGGGTCACCCTCTACACTCTGATGTTTTAGCAAAGCAAAAGGGAAGACTCTGCAGCAGGACATAACAGAACTCTGAAACACGAATAACCTGGTAAGTGGACTTTGCATGCATATTTATTTCTTACATTTGCTTGTCTTGGGAAAATAAATAAATAAATAAATAAATAAATAAATCCCAATATAATTATTTCCAACAGGCTGAAGCACTGTAATAGAGAAGTCAGCTTTGGACAGTATTTCCTTTTGTCTGTTTTTATGTCAGGGGACAGATATTCAGCTGGTGGAAACTCCATTGACCTCAGCTCATCCTTTCACTTGAGGAGGTGAACATCATATTTAGCAAGTAGGTATTAACATTTTCAGGAGGAAAAATTACTGAAACAGTTTAGATGGAAAAAATAAATAAATAAATAAAACTGTTTTTCTTAGCATAGTCCTAGCAGAATGGCAAACAAATTATAGGAATAAACCACAATACACACACAAACAGAAGTCCACCAAAATTAAATCACTAGCCCTAAGATCTACTGGCTGAATGGTAAGGAAACCAAGAAAGCTACACAAATTTTTCTGAGTCTGAAGCAATAATTCTTTCTGCAGTCTGCAACTCATAAAAAAAAAAAAAAAAAAAAAAAAAAAAAAAAGAGAGAGAAGAGAAAAGAAGAGAAGAGAAAAGGAGAAAGGAAAAAAAG
>CM021766.1:31988802-32050579 GCA_011076525.1 Nettapus auritus | reverse complement strand
AAAGAGAGAAGAGAAAAGAAGAGAAGAGAAAAGGAGAAAGGAAAAAAGAGAGAAGAGAAAAGAAGAGAAGAGAAAAGGAGAAAGGAAAAAAGAGAGAAGAGAAAAGAAGAGAAGAGAAAAGGAGAAAGGAAAAAAAGAGAGAAGAGAAAAGAAGAGAAGAGAAAAGGAGAAAGGAAAAAAAGAGAGAAAAAAAGAAAAGAAAAGAAAAGAAAAGAAAAGAAAAGAAAAGAAAAGAAAAGAAAAGAAAAGAAAAGAAAAGAAAAGAAAAGAAAAGAAAAGAAAAGAAAACTCATTATGCCCTGCTGTTTTCTACAGTCTGCCTTTGCCTTTGGAGAAAAAGTATCTATGCAAAGAATTGCTTGAGCTCTCATAACTCTCCAGGCTCAAAATAACAGTAGTACTCCACTGTTTTGTAACAACTAAAATCCTCTGCCTTAGCGGAAGAAACGTACATTTTGATTGTTGTAACCCACTCACTGACTTCTCTGCTCTCTTCAGACTGCTGAGTGATGCATTCATCTGAAATAAGCAGGGAGCTGGCTGCTGGGGACAGCAGCCTGAAATTAAACCTCTGAAAGAAAGAAAGAGAATCACAATTTGGTTACAAACCCCTAGGCAAATGGCTAACCCTTAAAGATATATTGAGGCACACATACTGCAAAACAAAAGCCCACAGTAATTTAATCACTAGACCTAAATCTGCTGGCTGCACAGTAGATGACCAAAAAGTTTCCAAAGTAATGTGTCTAGAGGATCATCTTACTGGTCACTCACCCCGACTACAACCAATGAGACTGTTAAAAGACTTTAGCTGTATGATGTCACAATGCCTTCCCTTTTTGTTGATTCTTTACAGAAAACCTTGAAAATACACGTAGAGAGCTTTTGTTTTTGATTACTGTAAATCATTCTTGGACATCAATATATTTGTGGACAAATTTCCACAATCTACTCCAGGTAGTTTGCTATGCTGAAAGAGAGCACAGCTTTTTCACCCAGCTAGGCAGGTGCCTTTTGCTAACTGACTTCACTCCTCTCCTTGACTGGATAGTGCAAAAGCTGCCTGTGTGACTGCTCTGACTAATGTGTGGGTTATGTCCAACAGCTCCCAGGATCACTCTGCAGCTTCTAGAAGCACACCCAGAGGGAACCCACCTCCCCTTTTTTTTTCTTCCAAAGTCATGTTTGAAGTAAGACTGCTGTTAATCACTGTTTCTCTAAATTGGTTTTAAATATTTGAATTCATTCATATGCAGGCGTCAAATCCCCAGTTGTGAGTTTTCTCTATGTGATGTGGCGGTATTTTCTTAAACTCCTTTGATGTGGTAATTTAACCACAGGGATTCTGCTCATTGATTTGGGTGCTTTAGTAACACACTGAAGTCTGGCTACTCAATCTAAACTGTATATTGTTTGGTTGTTCTCAGTTTGCCTTGAACACTTAGCAGGGATGTATATCACTGATTTACATTACTACATCACTGATTTAGCATTCTTGCTCAGTTTCTCTCTCTCTCTCTTTATTTATTTATTTATTTTTGTTAGATAGCCTTTTAATGTATTTAGAGCAAATAAAGGTTTGAGCAGAGGTGCAAAGTTAGGAATAAGATATCTGCCCTGAGTGTACTCATCACAGTCTCAACTCAAACACCGGCACAGTGCTGTTGGGTCACAGCTAATGTACTTTTCCCTGTAGTCTTCTCTTTAGGCATGCTTTGTGGTGACTACCATCATCTCTGCCATCACTTCTCTGGTTGCTACATGCCAGTCTGGCATGGAGATATCAAAACTGAGGGCAGAGTAGTACTCCTGATCATTTCTACCAAAAATGGTGTCTATACCTGAGGTGTAGATATGGAAGAAAAAAGTGGCTTTATTTTTGTGAAGACAGGTGTCACTATTCTTTTTTTACCTCTGATGGATAAACTGAGACAGCTTAGCTCTAATCAGTGAGATTTGAACCACCTGCACCAGCTGAAGATTTTCCTTACCCTGTGAGGAGTCTCTATCCCACTTGTCTGGTTCTAAATCAAAGGATGAAGCTTTGGAATCACACTTTCTGTTTGTAATAAGATTTGCCAGGAGCAGGGGAGGGTGTGTTCCTCCTCCACAAGAGGTGTCCTTCCTCCTGCAGGAAGACATGAGGCAAAGGAGGCACAAAGCTTCATTCAGGTCTTGTGTCCCCCAGGCAGTGCAGCCAGGAGTCACATCACCCTTCTGAACATGTCTTAAAACAATCACACAACTTGCTGCTTGGCACAGGAGCAAAATTTACTTCTGTGCCTTACACAGGACTGGGCACATTACAGGGAATTAAAACATAATCTATTACTATGATAATACAAATCCAGCAGCTATATCAGCAGACCTCCTAAACAAATGCCCCTCAAAGTGCTACTCTAAATATTGCTCAAGTGCTCATGTTTTTTCTCTTCCTACTCCTCTTCAGAGCCTTCTACCACACCGTCCCACACCTCTCCAATCACATCCATCCTCTTTCTCATATTCTGGTTGTGAGGCACTCTACCTTCTTTCTGCAAAGCTTATTTTAGAAATCCTGTCACATCCTGCCCACTCTATTTTTTATCCAGTAGAGGAAGACTTAACACTCCAGTTTCTAGTAAAGCAGTGGGAGAGACCATTTGTTTCTTACCACTATATTTATTATGTTCTGTCTGCCGAGGGAGGGAAGAGGAATGAGCAAAAGCAACATTTGTGCCCATTTCCAAGCAATGTCAACTGCTTCTACTTGGCAGCTGCTAAGACATCTTCTCTGCTGGATATTACAACATTCTGCTACTTTTCTGCTCTCTTAGAAACCCCGATGAGGACTTTAAAAGGTGAACACATGTTCCTGCCCTGAAGTCAGACAGTTTCTTGTGGTGGCAACACTAATACGAACCTCAAAGAAACTTTCCCAGATGTAAAACCAGAGCTGTGTTCAGAGGTTTCCCCAGAGGTCGAGCCAGTCACCTCCTAACACAAAGCAGGCGCAACCACGCTGGATTGTCACCAGAGAAATAGCTTCTCAGGAGGTGCAAATTTGATAGATCTCTGCTGACTTGGCTGCGACAAGGCTGACAATATACACCAGATGAGGACCTGCCCTGAAGCCTCTTAAGACACAGCCCAAAAGCATATCCTGGAAAACCTCAACTGCTGGGAGAGCTCTTCCTGTGCTGGATGATGGTGAGGTAGCTTCCTTTCTCCACTGCTGTTTGAAGAAAACTTAGTGAATCTGCAAGCCCAAATGCAGTCACTCCTCATAAAAAGGCAGGAATAGCAGGGCCTGCGGGCAGGTAGGAAGGAACAGTGTTCTTCATTGGCACCCAGATGGAAAGATCCACTTCCCACAGACAAGGAACCCCATCCTGATGCTGCCCCATCAATTTGGCCCAAGGTGGGATTGTGCTGTTTCATGGGGTGCTGTACAAGGTACAGAGCCAGCCCTCTGGCAACCCAAGGATGATCCATTGCTTTTCTGGCCCAGATGACCAGAGATTACTTTCGCTGAGTATTGGTAGAATAACCTGATGGGGTGAGGCAGGTATTTATTTGGCATTTTTCTCCTCCATCACAGAAAATGGACAATTCTCTGTTTCTCTGCTCTCTACAGAAACTAATAGAAGCAACCCGTTTCCTTGCTCATAAATTCACCTCTTGCTGGACAAAAAATGCTGTGCCCAAAAGAAATAATTTCTCTTGACTTTGTTCCAATTAAATGTCATTGCTGCTCTCTTTGCCTGCTTCTGGCTTTCTGCACCTTACAAATATACACATATCCTTCAGCCAGGTACAGTTTATAGTCCACCTGTTGTGTGCCTTGTTCTTTGGATGGAGACTCCCATTGTTTCTTGGTTACTACACAGGTAATTAACTGGAGCTTCCAAACTACTTGGAAGTAGCCTGAAAATTGACATTGTTTCACTTTAGTGATGTTTGTCTTCAAACCTGGGGACATGAAGCATGACATAGCACTATGCTTTTTCATCTGGAGTAAAGTAGTAGAATAGGCTGCTTTTGTTTCTTTCAGTTTCTTCTGTTTGCAAAATATAAATTAACTACAACCATGAAGAAAAACAAAACAAAACAAAACAAAACAAAACAAAACAAACAAATGAAAAGGAATAAGCGAGAAGAAACATCTCCTAAGATTTTAGTGATCATGGAGGGGAGATTAATTTGCATGTTGAAACAGATTTGACAGCATTTTTATATGAGAAATAAAAGACTTACATTTTTCAACTATCAAAGCACTTCCTAGGTACTGATAGATGTCTATTTTAATTTTTGTACTCCATCAGTCATTCTTCAATAATTTCTTTTCTAAAAAAGAGGGTTTATACTCCTTCAGATTTTCAAAGTGGCTTGTCTTGCTTGTAGTGATAAAATGATGTTCTTTCTGTTGTGAACATGAACATCCTGAACTTTCTTCTGTTATTAATTCTTGTTCTACAACTTTTTCCATTGTAGTAAAAGCGATCAGATTGGCTCCACTGCTGCTTCTCTGATATTTCAGCTCTATGTTTTCTTTTTAAATTTTATATTTCAGTAAGAGTTAACATATAGCCTAGGAAGATATTTACTTGATGTTCAACAAGGGCTCCCTGTTTATTTTATATGGGTCAGATAATCTTACTATTTATACTCTGAATTGTTTAAGGAGACTCCATGGCCTGAGAAGGTGTGTTACCTGCTCTGAGACAGAGAAGGCATCTGTATCATAAATAGGTGGTGATCCAGAAAGAAAATTATACAGTGCACCATAGATTAAATAATATAATAATTTTTCTATTAGAAAAATATCATGATTTAAAACTGGAGGTGTTTTTTTTTTTTTTTTTGAAGGGTCCTTAAACATATATATACTCTCCAGCAGATTGTGCTATGAAACATGCAAATAGAAGTGTAGGCTCAGTTCTTCCAAGACTGTGGGTTAAGGGACATTCAAGATATATTAATTAATGTTAAAACCAGCTGCCTGATAACTTTACTCTCTCTTAGGCTACTAACCACAGCAGCAACCAGCAGGGAGTGAGTGGCAGCTTTCCAGGCACTGACTAGAGGCAGCTAAAGTACACAGCAACAATGTTAGGTTTCTCTTGCTCAAGAACTAGAAAACTTCATAAAGGATGCATTCATTCTACTAAACCACAGTTTACAGTGGAAAAAAAAAAAAAAAAAAAGAGAGAGAGAGAAAGAAATGGTTCTAAGAATTGCTAAAATTACTTCTTTAAGCTGGCTTTGTATTGCTCTAAAAAATAAGTAAATGAGTTAATGAATAGCAAATCTAAAAAAAAAAAAAAAAAAAAAAAAGAGCACATAGAGAAAAAAATATGTCATAAAAAAAAATTTTATTTTTAGAGTAACAAAACTCACTACACAAGATATGTAATATATATCGTATTCCTCTAGACTTTATTTGTTGTTTTTTGTTGTTGTTGTTTTGTTTTGTTTTGTTTTCTGTCCCATTTAGAAACATATCTAATGTTTCTCTCAGAAGCCACTTACAACTTTGTCAGACTTCAACCCATTAGGCTGAAATTCTCTGTGCCAGGACTCTGCCTCAGGTTGAATATATTTTGAAGATTTCTGCTAAGATGGGTTGGTGGTTTGTTTGAACAAGCTTATTGAAAATATAACTCAGTCAGGAGGCAGGGTAATGATCCAACTCTTTCCTCTCCCTGCCCGCAGAGGCTGACAAATGGTGAATGGAAGTTGGCGGAAGGGCTTGGACCACAGCTCAATAGCATTCATCTTCCCCAGGATAGAGCAGCACTCCACTGCTCCTCCCAAATGAGTAAAATTAAAGGTACTATCTAGTTTGTACACCATAAAATATGCATCCATATATTTATTTATTTAATGCAAAATGCACTTGGAGTTTTGCTTGGAAACATGGTTAATTCTAATGGCCATTCTAGAGCAAGATCTGGTCATAGGCCTCATGAAAAAGCAAAATGTATCACAGTTTTCTGGATTAGCTAAACAATAGTTCATGAAAAATGTGCAGTTATAGGAGCTGTTAGTGTGGAAGCAGACAGTCTGGAGCAAGAGACCAAAGTTTGTTAGCATCAGTCTTTACAGACGGAGAACTGGACAAAATCTGACAAGGTAATGAAAATTGTATAAATGTTAGTGTAATTTGTAAAATCTTTTGTATTATGTTCACATTTTGTTTTTATACTTTTCCTACATAAGCACGTTTTACAAGCTCAATACATGTAATTTATCCTTTACAAGTAGATATAAAATCTAAAATTTTAAAATGTAAAAGTTTCTAAAACATTACATGAAACTAATCTAAAATTGAGCTTTTGTATTCATTTATATTAGTAAACCAGTAAAAGTTCAATTTTTTCTATGTAAAACTAAGGGAAGTATTATGTACCACACCAATCTAGATAATGGCAAATGAAACTGTAAAGTGAAAGAAATCTACAAAACTTTTAGTGGACACACTTTAATATACATATATATTTAATAGTAATATTGCTATAAAGGAAAATTGTATCTTATTATTAAATTATTATAATGCATTTACAGGTGAATGTTAGGTATGTAAATTAGTATCTGATTACTTTTTATAACAAGTCATAATAAGCTTCTTAACGAATTTGATCTAAGTCTAGCCATATTAGTCAAACATAACAAGTAACATAAAGATTGGAAAGAAATGGTCACCATTCATGAAACTATAACCATTGTAGTAATTTTTCTTCCTACTCAGAAGTGCCTGACATGTAGGACAAGAAGTATTAACTAGAACACTTTTGTTTTGAAAATTCCAGAAATAAAAGGCAAACCCTTGTGGTCTATCTGTTTAAATCAAAATTGCAATGTGATTATCATGGTATGTCCAAAATTACAAAGTGAAATCCTGACATTTCTCCAGACTTTTTCCCTGTGAATCAATTTTGGATCTTGTATTTACCCAGTATAACCTTTCAGCCCATTAGTTCAGCTGCAAAAGTCACATAAGAGCTAATTGAATTCCAGAACAGTCTCTAACAGGTGCATTTTATAACATGTCAGATCCCACAGTTAAATGATTAAAGGACAGCTCTCCACTGGGTTTCCAAGTAATAAACACCTATTTTCAATGCAGAAAGCACAGAGAGGCTATCCCAGCTGAAACAATCTGCAACCCAGCTCTACTTATGTCTACATATCTCAATGGAAAGTGTACAAACAAACCCGTTCACCTCTTCCTACTGGTAGGATTTCAGTGAAAAGGAGACCAAAAGCCTCGTTTCTAAGATGTTACACCAAAAACGTGAAAGAATGATCTGCAAATCAGATTAGTCCATTCTCAAGACAAAAAGCAGCTTATTCACAGTCTTCCACACCTTTGAAACATTATCTCTCACTGTGTTATGGCTAAACTGCTGCAATCTGTTGTGGGCAGATCAAGATATATTTGACCCTCTTGTTTCCATGTCTATTGAGTGCCCTTTCTTAAAAGTAAAACAGGTGTAAGTACAAGCTCTTTCACAATGATCTCATCAGATATTACAATCACAAAGGTTTGTTCAATTCTAAATAGAAAAATTAAGCAAAGACCAATAATAATCACAGAGTGAAATTATACTAATTTTCCAAGGATTAAGAAAACTTTGTGGAAGAAAAACAACAAACAACAACAACAAACACAAAACAGCCTCATAAAATATAAGCAACTCTACCTTATCTTGACCTGTTTTCTTGTTTTTCTACTTGTTTGAAATTTTGCTCTTTCTATGACTATATCTGATCTAACCTTCCTTTGCTAGCAATGCCAACTCACTTGCTTAGCTTGGGAAGAACTTTAATTTTCCCCATAAAATACATTTTGCTTACCTAGATTTTTCATTAGTTACATTTTTTCTCTTATTCTGTAGTCACTCTGAGTGTGAATAATATGTCTCTACCTTTATTTGTTCCATTTTTTTCCAATAGCATTGTCCAAAAATACTTCATATTTACATAAATTCCTTCTCAGATGTGAAGTAATTACATGTATATATTATCCTGCCAATGGAAAAAAAAAAAAAATAGTAAAAGGAGAAATACATGAGAGCTGTCTCTGAGTTAGGGCTTTGGTAACTAATTCTAGTTTAATTACAACAGTTTAAGGTGCTACTGTTGCCCGCTGTCCAACCCAGTATCAATCAGCGTATAGTTTTACAAATGTAAACACATAGAACTGTGCTTCAGCTGTTCCTAGTACCTTAATCTTAACTGCCAGTGATGGTGGAGTTGTTCTGAGACACTAGACTGATCTGGAGCAACAGTGACCCATCTGTGTCCACCCAGTAGCTGTCCTGTGTCACCACAGAGGTACAACCTCTAACAGTAGGGCAAGATAGACATGTGGATGAGAAAGAGCATCCTGAATAGAGCAGCATTATTCACCAGGTCTGGTTCATACATTTTGTGAAACTGGGAGAAATGACTGCTCTCTTTGGGGTTCAGTACCACTTGAGGGGGGGAGAAAAAATAATAATAATAATAATTCTTTAAGAAAAGCACTTTTACAAAGTACGCAGAGATGACACATAGGTAATAAAGAGATAAACAGGAAATACACAGGGATAATCTGACTGATTTCAAGACAAACTGAGCACTCAGATTGAATTGAGATTTCATAGGATTGCTGAAAGTCCCAGGTATTTTATCCTAATGGACCTACTGATGACATTCTGGCCATCTTCATGCCCATAACAGTCAGCACAGTCACAGCCACAGCTATACTCATAGTGCATTTGCATTTTTATTTTCACACTGCTAACCAGATGGTAGTGATGTTTCTTCTCTGAATTTAGGAGGTGACACCTGTAGGTTTTATGAAAGCACCTGTACCTTAAGACAAGGAATACAAAATTTCCAATGTGTGAGGATTTTCTCTATAAATGCCATGAATCATGTATCAAAGTATCCAACAGGTTTTATGGGTACACATACCCACAGCTGGAACACACTTTTTGTACAAGGGTGTCCTGACAGAATGATTATCCTGCATCCCTCACAGTACAGAGATCTGACTTTCACATTTGCCTTCCACAGCATTCAGGACAGGCACTTGCATTGATGAAAGGAAGGTAGGAATGAATATCTTTTCACAGTGCAATTGATTTCTACTAAGGTGTGTTGGTGTATGGTTCACTAAAACTATTTCAAGTCCTATTCATCCTTCACTGAGAATAATGTTTCTTCACTGTTTGCCCCAGTCTGATGGTTTTTATCCTGGTTTCTCTCAAGTGCCTGCCATTGTCCTCCATCCCATGTTTTAATAAAGAACATGCACCTAATCGAGCCAATATGCCCAAGGAGTTATAAACCACAAACAAATACTATATTAAGAAAAAAGTATATTGCAGTCATTCCTGGGCTGATCAGATTCCAGAAAAACTGGTTATTAATTGGTGTGTGTTCTGCATGAACTTTTATAGCTCCTGATTCTGTAGTAAATCGTGAAGCCTCCTTGTGTGCCAGGCTTTTGGTGTGACTCATAGTCCAGTCCTTTCTGATTTGCAATAAAAATCACATATTTACAGGGAAAAAAAAGCACACACATACACACACACACAAACACACACACACACACACAAATAATAATAAAAAATAATAATAATTTATCCTCAGTGAATCTGGGGGCAGTTTGATGCTGTGGTTAGGGGAAATTAAATAATGAAAATTATGGTTACTCTTGCCAGAAATATAAGACACCCTCCCTCCCCCCCTTTTTTTTTAAATAATGGAAAAATCAGCTTTTTGTGTGAAAGAATGGGAAAGCCTACATTTCTTTGTCAAGCAGGGCAGCTTTTTTTTACTTTTTCTCTCTCCTCCCTACATCCTTTGAGGTTCTTCCAGCAAGTTTGCTGTTATCCTTCACACAAAACAGCATCAAAAGTAACATTCAAAGAAAGGAAGCAGCAAAAGATAAATTGCTGAAAATAAAGCCTGTTACTGGAAAATGTTCTTTCAAAGTTTCTGCAAGGCTGTAAAGTCTATTTTTCTCCAGTGATGCTAGATTGTGAGAAAAACGGTATGGACAAACCTGTCTAGTGACTAATCTTTTTCAAAGCTATTGCATACAAAGGTATTTTAACATAAGTGTCATTCATTCTTAAAAAGGAAATCCTTTTAGAATCACTATGTATCTGAGAATGGGATTTTCTTAATTAATATTTATTTGCAATATCATATATATGTATGAATATTCAATTAATTTGATCATTAAAAATTATCCTAATTTTATTTATTTCCTTCAAAAAAATATTATTTTTTTTTTTCCCCACAGGAACAGCAATATCCATGAACTCCTTTCTTCTTTATTTTTTTTTTTTTCCTCCTCTTTTGTATGGTACAGTATCCTTGAATTTCACTCTGATGTTAATTTATTTCTTTATAAATAATGAAATGGCACTGCCACCCTTGCACTCTTTGTATACACCGTGTCACTACTAATAAGGCACATCTGGAAGTATCACTGTGTCGCAGCAGAATTACACTGTCATTTAATGTGGATGGTGATACAATTTAAGTTGCAAACACTGTCTGTGGATATGAAGGAACAGTGATCTGAGCCTGGTATTTTCCACAGAGGAAACCAAATTGACAATAAATTTTCAGAAAATCATGGTTCATATTTTCTCTTTGAGAATATATTTTGTGTGTGAGCATTTTTGTTTTGTTTTGTTTTGTTTTGTTTTAAAAAAAGGACAAAGACTGAAAATCAACTTCCTCCTCATGTCATTTAAAGTGTCTGTATTTTTTACTTAAATCACATGGTTGAACTGAAGGAAAAGTGCTTTTGTCCCAGCACTTTTTCTGGTGCAACATTAATTGCACTGTTTGGCAGGCTGTGTTTGCAGGGTCCACTGTATCTGTGTTTATACATCGCCTGCAATCTGCCAGGGGCCTGAGCTGGGACCTTTCATCTCCTTTCTAAACCTGTCCTCAAGGAGTTTAACCAAACCCCGTGTTGCTGAGATCAGTTACTCCCAGGAGCCGATCCTGCTAAATTTCTACCTTCCACCGACATTTTGACATAAATTGGCAGGCAACTGTTCACTGGTTTGGAGATACGATGGCTGAAATAGGTGTGAATTCAAACAGCTGTTGATAAATTGCTCTATGAGGCCTTCACTACTAATTTATGTCAGTAGACAGTAAAATGGCAATGGCTGCTCAATGTTGTTCCAAAAACAACACTTCCTGCTAGAGGATAGACCACACTACACTGACAGATTGGGATTGGTCTTGCTCAATTGGCTATTGAGTGCTATCTGAAGTTATACAGCTGGTGTTGAACGGGGTTATTGTTCTCACTCCACGTTACGAAGCTAAGCCCCACATAAATAACAAAGAAGGGATCATGCCCACATATCAGCTCACCAGAGCAGATGGGCTTTTGTAGCCTGCCTCTGACAGAATTTGTCTTTTGTGAAAGAATTTCCATATATTTCCTTCTCTCAGCCCTTACCATTGGTTTCGGCTCTCAGAGTGGGTGACGTGACCTATAGATCTGATTTTGTACTTGAGATTGACTTCAAAGCTGACAAATAGAGGTGGCTGGAAGTGCTTTTAGGATACAAGTGCCAAATTATTTTCATAATTTTCTGCTGCCTTTGGATTCTCAAAAAGTTGTTATATGAGGTATGGCCTGAGAACAGAAAATGGCTTGGTTTGGAAAGCAACGGACAGAGGCCATTCCCATAGCTGGTCAATGCAGACAAGCTGTCATCCTTCACACCACATATATTAAACAGAAAACAAGATAATGTAGAAAATATTGCAGTCTTCCTAGTCAAGTTTTATGTAGAGAGAAGAGCCACCTTGCAAACTGACAAACAGAGATGACTGGAGGTATTTTCTGGATACATACTGAAAAGTGCAAGATCGATGCTGCATAGCTACAATAAGATCTAATTCACAGAACTACTAAAGTAGTGCTTATCATCAAAATACTTATTAAATAGACAGGATAACAGCAGTTAAGGATCAAAGTAATAGTGATCAAAAGATCACTTGATAAGTTCAAAGAAGGCCATTAGACAAAATGTCTACTTTTATCTGCAACATGGCACTTTAGCTTGGGATTATGAAGAAATCCACTAAGTGTCCAAATTAAGCTACCTGTACATTAATTAGAGTAAAGTAGTGTAATCCCTCATTCGTGTTTGCAAAATAAGCCTTCAGACTGAATGTGCTAGATACTAGTGACTATCAAATATAACATTAATACACATCCTTCAGTCGCTGAGGTTGCTTAAAGTCTATGAATAAGGGCCAAGATGTCTGTGAAGCTCTTGGCACCAGAAACACCCCCACCACACAAGTGTTGTACTCTGCCTCGGGAAATCCACCCTGCTGAGGAGTCATGTATTAACATAACATCTCAGCAGGATTAATCCCTTGATTAACTTGGGAGCAGCAGTCCTATGTTGACTTCTTTGGGTCTATTCTGCAGCATGTTTATAGACTTACCTGCTCATGTGACACTAGATTGAGGAGCTCTCTCTTGTGCTGCTCTGGATGGTGTAGACACTCTCTTAGTAATCTGCTTCTAGGTCTAAGTTAGCATCATGCATCATTTTAAAGCAATAGGCTGTGAATTAGATCATTATTTTGGACTCTTACCCATCCAGACTATGAAACTGTGTGTTTTATAAAGGCTTGTTCTCTCTAAAATTCCAGCAGTCAGTAGCAGGTTGCTAATCATAAACGAAGAAAAAGACCTTCCCTCTTAGAGTAAGAGTTTAAAATTGCTTTGTGGGAGTGTAAAAGGAAAAAATAATTTGTGCCAGAGATGGTGAAAGTACAATCAATCAATTAAACAGACTGTTTTCTGTGAAGCAGTTGGCTTACCCTTGGTGATGGCCAAAGCCAGGTAATGCAAGTAAAGAAATACAATGGCTGGAAATTTTTGGTAAATTAAAGCATCAGATTAATAGTTGCAAAATAGAACTGACATTCACATGCCTTCCTTTTAAAGTAAGTTTGTTTTTTTTTTTTTAACAGATATTCTTGCAAAGGCTCTTTTATGCTGATTCCTGCAGCAGTGCCATTTGCCAATTGCTGCATAAAAAATGTTGTGACACTATGTGAAAATCTTCCAATAGCATTTCTGGGAGACATAATTTTGTTTCTTTTCCATACACCTCTCCCAACTTGTTTCAGTGTTAGAGACATTTGTATGGAAACAAGACTTATTCCTTAGGGCTCCATTTTCTTAAACATTTTGCCCCACAATCAAGTGGGGCAAATTTAAAAATACAGAGGCCACTGTCACACATACAAATAAGATGATTTCACATGCAAATAGCTAGGCCTGTTGCCAGCATGTACAATTACATAATTTGCACCTACAATTGTAGTGATTATACAGCTCAGATGGGCTTATAATTGTTCACATACAGTGAATAGGCAGATGCATACCTGAGTGATATAGGACTCTCCCTTTAGATTTGATCTTTTCCTACTGCTTATTGTGCATATAAATTAGTACAGGTATAGTTCGGTGAAAAAAAAAAAAAAATATATATATATATATATATATGTGGTGACTACTTCTATCCTCATGGTTATTTCTTATAAAAATTATGAAGTGGTTAAAAATCGTATATGAGCCAAACATCATATCTGGCATCATTTGAGTTCTGTGATTTCACATGAAAACCAATCAGTGGTAATTTAGAAACTCAAATAATAATTGCCTTAACTTCATATATGAAGGAAAAAAAAGGAAGGGAAGGGAAGGGAAGGGAAGGGAAGGGAAGGGAAGGGAAGGGTACAGAAAATATATCAATGGGTTTCTTTTGTTTTAAATCAAGCTGTATGCTTTGGGATCCTTAGCTAGAAATTCTTATGTTACAAATTGACTATATATAATCAAATATTAATTGGATGTAAGAAGCTGAAAAGAGCTTAGTTTGAAGTCATAAAGATATTTGGTCTTGCAGTTTATTCCAGCTTCTAAAAGAGCAGACATGTAGCATGGTAGTTTCTCATTCTGTCTGTAAATAAAAGTATGATGTTACCTTTGGATCTAAGAATTAGAGTGGATATGCTGAGATCTTTAAACATCCAATCTGAATTTGTACCTCTGTAGTATATAAAAACATCCATGTGAGCAGATGAAATTTGCTACAAACTTTTGAAAGGAAATGGAATGAAAAAGAAAAAATGGTCGTTGTGCTCATAATATAGCTAGCTCATTTCTTTAGTTCAGAAATGTTAAAAGAAGAAAATAAAGCTAAGACCAATAAATCACCAAGAGTCACTCTTGCACAGATTAACATGTATTCACATAATCTGTCCAGAATTTTGGTCCTAACTTGCAGCTCCTGGTTAAAAATTCTTGGTTTCAATTATCTCTCAGGAAGACAATTACCTTGCTGGACCTGGAGATTTACATTGCATTTTGCTTATTGTGTAAATTTTCTCATTATATTGCTCCTCTCAACCCTTCTGGAGGATGTGGGACCATTCCTCAGTTTTGGTGATGTCTGCTTTTTGTTCTGCAGTACTCTCTATGAGATACAAAATAAAAAAGAGTTTCTGTCCTAAAAAGCAATCTCACAGGAGAAAAGAAGAATACGTGGACAGCCAAGACCATGCATTCTTAATTCAAGTTTTTGATTTCTGTGTTCTTAGTAATTCTTAATGGTACACAAAGCTGTGTTACTTTCCCCTTCTAAAGGTATGTATGTCCCTCCAGAGCACCCTTGCTCATTGTGAAATTTACCTGCACTGTGACATTTACTTGCACTGAGTTAGGTCTTACTTTTTATACATCTCAGACCAAAGCCAATAGTCACAATACCTGAATACAAGTTGATGTTCAGGTGTTCTGCAAGGGTCAATATTGGGACCAAAACTATTTAACATTTTTTTTGGTGATACGGACAGTGAGACTGAGTGCACACTCAACAAGTTTGCCAATGACACCAAGCTGTGTGGTGCAGAAGAGAAGGGATGCCATCCAGAGAGTCACTAAAAGGCTTGAAAGACACGCTTGTGTGGACCTCATGAAATTCAACAAGAGAAGTGCAAGGTACTGCATGTGGGTTAGGGCAATCCCAAGCTCAAATACAGGCTGGGGGGAGAATAGATTGAAAGCAACCTTGAGGAGAAAACCTGGGGATGTTGGCTGATGAAAAATACAACATGAGCCAGCATAGTGTGCATGCAGACCAGAAAACCAGCTGCATCCGGAGCTGCACCAAAAGAATTGTGGCCAGCAGATCAAGGGAGGTGATTCCCCCCGTACTCTGCTGTCATGAGACTCCACCTGTAACACTGTGTTCAGCTCTAGGGCACCCAGCACAAGAAGGGCATGGATGTAATAGAATGAGTCCAGGGCAGGGCCACAAAGATGATTATAGGAAGGAGCACCTCTCCTAAGAAGACAGACTGAGGGAGTTGGCGTTGTTTAGCCTGGAGAAGAGAAGGCTCTGGGGAGACCTTATAGCAGCTTTCCACTACCTGAAGGGGGCCTACAGAAAAGTTGGAGAGAGTCTCTTTATCGAGGGTAGAGTGATAGGACAAGGCGTAATGGCTTTAAACTTAAAAAGGGTAGGTTTAGATTAGATATTCTGAAGAAATTCTTTACAAGGAGGGTGGTAAGACACTGGAACAGGTTGCCCAGAGAAGCTGTGGATGCCTCATCCCTGGAGGTGTTCAGTGCCAGGCTGGATGGGGCTTTGAGCAACCTGATCTAGTGGAAGCTGTCCCTGCCCATGCCAGGGGGCTTAGAACTAGATGATTTAAGGTCCCTTCCAACCCAAAATATTCTATGAATTTCTAACATTATTTTTTTCACAGCTATTTCAGGACTTAATCTCTTCCTATAGAAAACAAACAAACAAACAAAACAACAACAACAACCAGACAAAATTCATCATGTCTAATATCCTATTGCATGTCCTCCAAGCAAAATATTCAATAGCTTTTGCTTTGAACGGTAACATGTCTGGTAACAAGAGGTGCATTGCGTCATATCATTCATAGTTGTCTAACCTTCTATCCATCTCCAAAATAAATAACAACCCAGGAGTGACTGAAGACTTTAGAACCAATATGGGCAAGGTCCAACAAACAGAGGACTTTCTTTTAGCAACCAAAATGCCAAACTACTTTGCCATTTTAAAGTTTGTAGAGTTTTCCAAGTATATTCAGAGGCACAGGACAGAGAAAAAGTCTTATTAATAAGGCCCAAACACAGGAAAAGTTATTGAATTTATCTCCCACTCACGGTGAAGAAGCTTCCTCTCCGGCAGACCTCGTTGCTGGGAGTTGCCTGTTCCAGTGGAGATTACTGTGCAGAGCAAAGTAAGGTTTGGTGATCCTTGATCTGTTAAAATCACAGCCAGGACTTCTGGTGGTGTTTTAAATTTATTTCCTATCTTTTTCCTCTCTGCACTTTTCAGATTAATTCTTTCCTTCTCCTCCCCCTCCCTTCTTTCCTTCTGCCATCTGTTTATCTGAGCACCAATAGCTATTTCTGGAAAATCTGTTTTTGGTGCAAAAAAAGGAGATATCTCTTGTCTCCCAGAAGGAATCTCTGCTACATCACAAAGTTTCTGTAAGAATTTGCTTCTGTGTTTTTTAATATGTGCTTCTTTTGCTTCTTTGATTTCTTTTGTGTCTCTTTGAATAGATTTTCAAATTTGATTAGATTTTCAACTATTTCTAAGTTATGTCTGCCAATCACCAAACCCTGTTCCCCAATATGATGTATTTTTTGCAGCCTTTAAAGATCAAGGTGTAGATGACAATGGATTAATAGGAACAGGTTTGAAAGCGACAATGGTAGTGAGAAGCAGAGAAGAATGCAAGGTGAATGAGCTCAAAGTGAAGCACTTTCCTTCTTAAAAAGAGGAAAGAAAGATTAAACATATTTTTTATCTATGTGTTGCCAACATGAGAACAGTATCACTTACTAATTACAAAGGTTTTCCGGAGTACTTTATGAATCTCCAAACCTCACAAATGCCAGATATAAACCTTAAAGGTGGTTGTTCTTGTTTTCTATGATTGATAGCAACCTCATTGTGTGCTTTGTAATGTGTCCTTTAACTTACAAAAATGTGAGCTGATACCATATAGTTGTATTGGACACATTTACTGAATGATATATTCCTGTACTTGGATGACCTAAAGGCAAAAGCTAACTCACTGTATTATCCACTGTTCTTCAGAAATTTTATCCCCAAGATAGCAGCATGACAAAAGGATTATTATTCAGTCACAACAAATTTTCCCTTCAAAAGCCAAATATCTCCAATCCTACTAGAACCCTGTAATTGGAGACAGCCTATGAAGACTGTATGTGTAGCTCCGTAGGAGTGTGAGGAAAACAAGCAGATTATAATTAAGACTTTCAGTTGTGCTGTGAGAGCTATTAACATGTTTGTAGGTGTATTTTTTTATGTTTTGCAAGCAGATGGAAGCTTCCTGACAATATATGTTCCTTATAATTAGTATAAACGTGAATTTGGTGAAAAAATATTGCATACTTGGATTTTCCCCTATTCTTAGACTCAGTATGGACAAGAAGTAATTAGGTGGCAGGTAGCATATTTATGTGGTTCTAATTCCTGTGTTTATAATATTTTTATTTTTGTTATTCAGATAAGTGAGACAGCTCTAAAACGCAGTGGTATATGGAAAATGAATAAAAGGAAATGAAACTTCTCTGGCCTGAGTAAATTATGGACTAAGCTTCCACAGTTCTTCAGAAATAGATGTAGCTTTTAGTTTTGGATTGTTGGGAATACTTTTTCTTAGTTGGATGCACAGCACATCGTGGATTTTGCATGCATGGCAAGAGGAGGCTTCAAACATGTTCATCTTTTCCCAGACACATTTGTGTTTAATCCATGTTCACTGACTTGTTCTATTCCAGATGTTTGCAATACTCCCTCTCCCTAGCAATTCCGTACAAATTCTTGCACTTAAGTGTCTATCTTCATATGTTTTGATTAATATGGGAGGTGGATCTTCTGTAACACTGGAGAGATTTGTATTATACCCACGTCCTTTTTCTGTTTTGCAGTCTAACAAACCAAACAAATGGAAAGTCAAACAAAAAATCCTTCAGCTCTCCCACAGATCTTTTCCAAATGTATCTCAGGGGAAGGGCTTGAGTTTTCCAGTCCCTCACCCCTTTCCTGTACTGTCTGCTTATAATCTAACTTTCTTTATTAACTCAAGAAGATTAGCTTCTTCTTCAGTTATTCATACTTTCAGCAGTGAATACAGTTTATCTTACTTCCTTAGTGAAAATATATAGAATTCGACAATCTATACTGCTGTTTGAATATTATTCCCCCCTCATTGTATCCTGAGCTTTGACAATGAAAATCTTATTGTCTTATCTCTGCCATGTCTCTGCACTTACTCCCAGGATGTAGAGACTCTCTGCTAAGTCAAGAAAGAGGAATGTGAAAAACAGAGATCTCCTGAAGGTTTCATATGCATATGTCAGTGGAAATGAGCAGTTTGTGTAGTCACCTGATAATCAGGACCTTTGATTCAGTATGGCATGAAGCATTTGGCCTAAAGCAATGGCGCTGTGTGTTGACAAAACATTTTAACTCAGGAAGTTAACTGTAAAAGGAAGAAGAAGTTTCAGCCACTGAAATTGAGCAGAAATCTTGAATATATGAACCTGAAAAGGTACCTAAAACCAAAAGGGAACTTCTCTCCCCGCTGCCACTCCCACCAAAACCAAAACAAACAAACAAACACAACAGAAGAATTAACATGCATTTTCTTACTTCAGGCTTCTAAGTCAATCTCAAGATTTTCAAAAGCTTCAGTATAGCAGTAGTAGATGTGATTGCCTGGAAGAATACTGTGTTTGGAGATTTCTTAATTACATTTCTCAGTGCAGTGTTTCTAATACTTCCCAGGGGTTTCTCACATACAAAACTGTAATGTGGTCATTCTTGCATATCCATGTCTCCTCTGTCTGTTTTCACTTTGTTTCAGCTGGCAAGCATCTTACCTGATGTGTAAAGAGTGGGTTAATCTGAGAAAAACTAACTAAAATAGGAGATAAGAACACCCCAGGAAAGATATGGCAACTGAGATCTTCTATTTCTCTTTTTAAAATTTGCCAGATTTACCCATGCATTTCTGAGTGCTGCAACAGAACCTGAAGCCTCACTTTCTTTTTAATCAGAAAAAAAAAAAATGTGATTTTTGAATCAGGGGTATGATTTTTAATCCTCTACCAGTTACTTCAAAATCTATCTTAAAAATGATTGGTGAGTTCTCTTTTTTAAGCAGGTGTCAATGGAAACAACTCATGAGGTCTCTGTTTTCCTTTTCCTGTTTATGGAGTTATGAAATGAAAATTAAAAAATAGGAGTGAGGATCAGAAGATAAAAACTTAAATGTCTCTTTGATTTGCCTCTGCAGGCTGTCTGTGAGAGAACCTGTCCATCCCCTGCTCCCACTCCCTCTGCTTGAATTTCTGCCCTCAGAGCCAGTCTGGATGTGGATGTGCATCGCCATTTAGCTCACCGCAGAGTGGAGGCCTAAATGCCTGAGAGACAAAAGGAAAAAAACTTGGCAGATTGCTAACATATCAAGTGTTAATGAATACAGCTTTCTTATTAGAAATGTCTGCAAGAACTGAGTAATAGGATCCTTTGAAAACGTGACAGTTTTTAATTTCTTGTGTTAGTAGAGTTTATACTTTTCTGTATTAGATCTTTTATCACATTGGCATCAGACTTTAGGAATGACAATAATACTTGAAATACAAATAGAGTTTATTTTGAAATCACTAGCTAAGTTAATATTTTATTGAAATCCTGAGTTCTGGACTTTATTAGGTTAATTGATATAATTTAAGAACTTTTTTTTCCTTGTTTTCTTTTTTCTTTTTTTTTTTTAATTTTTTTTAAAAATCCTAATTAATATGAGATTGACTGGAATTTTCTAGCTAATTTTCAGAAATATCTTGACTTTTTTTTATATATTATTATTATTATTTAATTTCAAATGTAATACCTCCCCAGATGGCAAACTTTGTCATTCATGGCACCAGTTCAAAAAGGTATATTAACCACCTCTAAACTGCTCAGCATCAAGCATTTATGGGACTTAATTATTAATTGCCTTAATACTAATTAAAACTATTCCCTTTCTCACTGTGAAGTTTCAGAAGATGCAGATGTTTTTATTTCTGGGAGTGCCCACCTCTATTTTTATACTAAACCCCCAAACCAGAACAAAACACTGAAGACCCAGACTGTATGTCCCTTGAAGTCCTCTAAAAAAGCTCAAAAGGGATGGTTTCTTTCATTCTTGGCCAGGCAGTAACAGAAAAACAGGTAAAAAGGCAAGGAGAAAAATACCCTTTACTCACTGTAGCAGCAGGAAATCAAGCAAAGAAAATAAACAGGGTTTGAATTCTGGGCCTTTAACCTGCTAGTCTGACAGTTTTCTACAGTTTCATTCTGTGTGCATTTGTGTGCTGGTAAATGGTGAAGGGGAGGTAGAGGAACTGAAGGCTTGTGGGATCCCTGGGACTCCCACAGCTATGAGCACAGCTGTACAAACACACACAAGCTTTGTTAAGGTAGGGTGGGCAATAGGCTGAAACTGCTGAGCTGATCTGACCTATAAATCCCTTGCAAAAGCTCTGCCTGAGAGAAAGCCAGAAGTTATGTCTAAATGTTTTATCCAGCCAACTGTTATTGGTCCTCTTCCGTATGTACACAAAACCTCTTATCTCCTAGATAGATAATTTTGTAAGTAGGTGTTTTGAGTGTCTTGCCCAACTGCTGATTACCTGGGGCAGAGGGAGTGAAGGGGAGGGAGCAGTGGGTGGGTAGAGGAACTAATAACTCAGGAGCTCATTCAAATGAATGCAGAGTTTTAAAGGATACATGATACATTGCATAAGCTGACGTAGAGATAATGGCTACGGGAAGCCTATAAAAAAGAGAATGTGACATCCAGCAGCTTGTTTTTAGGAGAAGGATGATATGAATTGGTCAGATTAGTAACAGGAAGATTACATTAATTATTTTGCTTTGGACTGATAGAGTCTCTCTCTTCCCATCCTCCCTGCAGCCTCCCCCAGTTGATCTTCCTGCACCACTCTTGCACTGCTAGTTGGCAGATATGATCTCACACAAAGACAGAGCACTGCAACCCTGCACTGTCCTGAGTGCGTATGGACAAGCCATACCAGAGTTAGGCCCCAGTAACAATTACTGTGCAAATCGCAGAACTATCAGCACCCTCTGTGGAGAAAAGAAAAGAAAAATAGGGGATCTCTCTCTGGCTTTTTTTTTTTTTTTTTTTTTTTCCTCCTTCCCAAACATTTCTGAACTCTGTGTGACCTCTTTTACAACTGAATCCCAGCACCTCTAAATACGTAGCAAAGACAGACAGCAGAAAGCAGGGTAGCACATCACAAATTGAAAGAAGCTACAGAAAGCAGTGGAGGTGAAACAAACAAAGCTGAAGATTAAAATTACCCACCCTAAACCAGAAAAAGTTGAAATAAAACACACAGTTTGAAGTATTAAATATAGCATGGACTGTGCAATCTTCTCCCCACTTTCTTCCTCTTCACCATCCTTCACACCACCTAAAAAGCATTTAAATTTCAGGGGGATAATATCACACTTGGGATTTACAAAATAAAATCAATGAGAGCAATGGGAGCAACGTCACTCCTGTAAATGATCAAAAATCAGCAATTACAAGGAGGTGTTAATCCTCATCAGACCTGTTTGCTGCTGTGGCAACATTTGAAGTAAAGCTGCTCTGGGAGTGTTAGGGAACCCGCTACTCTCACAGAATTTGGAGGAGTGAAGGCATTTCCTCTCAGCCTTCTCAAGAAAAAAAAAAAAAAAAAATGGGGGAGGAGGAGAGAAAGTAAAGACTAGGACCAAGAAGGGTGTCAAAGGAACATATGTGGGTTCATTTGTTAGGTGGGAATAAAAAAATCTAACAAATGTTGGGTGATGGGCCCAAAGTTCCCTGCCTGAGTTCTGGTACTTAAAGTGCTGGAGTTTTTCTCGCACCATTTTCAATATATCTAGAGCTGCTCAGTGATCTGATAGCTCAGTAACTAGAAGTGGCTGCTTTTTATGTTATATATACTTACACTTCTTACCAGAGGAACTTTGAGATAAAATATTGCTAGAGTTATAGCTTTAACTTGTAACTGAATTGCACTGCTAGATGAGTAGAGATCCACATCTTCTAAGATGGTGTTTCCAGGAGGAAAATCTCTAGGATCAAGTCCCAAAGAAAAGAAACAAAACAAAATAAACAAAAAAACAGTAGTGAACCAACAAGCGGGGTTTACGGGCAATTTTGGTTTGCTCTTTCTCTTTTCTACTTCTGGAAATGCAATTTGAGTTGGTAAATATACATAAAATAACTGAGGTTGTCATAATATTTCTGCTTAGGGTGAAGCCAATTAGACTAATTATGCAGTGAAACATAAGTAGAGATTCTGCAGAGAATGGGTACTTTGGTCATTCAGAATAATTTTTTTCTCTCTGTGTTTTAAAGCAACAAACCCAAAGCCTAAAGCTTCTCAGAAGCCAGTTTTTCTTCCCTTGATGTGGACTGTTTTCTGCTATAGACAGAGGCAAAAGGGAATAAGCAGGGTTTACCCTGCCATGATTGACAGCAACGTTTGTCAGGCCAGATGCCCAAGCTCTTGCAAAGTAGGCAGCATGGTTGTGGTCATCTTGCCACCCCATTCTGTCTCTGGCTAAATTTTTAAAGCATGAAGAGTGAATCACAAAGTGCCAATTGTCCTCAGATTCTGATCATACAAGGGATTGAATTTTACTGAAAAACCCTGCTGACTCTGGGCTCTCACCTGTGAGCACTTCAGCAGATGGCAGCTAGGCAATTACAGCTGAACCTATCCAATGTAACCAGTAAATATTGCTAATTCTTTCCAAAATGTGCCAGTGCACAGGATGCAAGAAATGAATGACGTATTGCAAATTTCCAGCATAATCATTTTGTGCTATGTGCAATGTTTTACTGAAGTCTTTTCTTTCTACTGTACTAACAAAAAGAAAATTCCTGAGGATGCATAACCTCATGATAATGTTAGAATATAGTCTCCTCTCTATTGGGTCAGTATAAAACTGTAGGTTGAAATTTCAGTTTCAGGCTTATAACAGTGCCCCATACTACCATGACACACGTTCATCTCTGAAAAGCGTTACCAAATGCTGCCTGACAAAGATAAGTTACTTACTGATGGAAATCAGTACTTATTGCTAATCAAATAAATAAATAAATAGGAAAAAAAAAAAAAAAAAAAAAAGGCCAACTGAAAGTGGATTATATTATTTCCCATTTACCTTTCTCCATTTCACTAGAGGTTCAAGAAGTCTATTTATTACACAAAATATTTTACACCTGGTGGATATGAAGGTGCTCTTCATGCTTAGTCCAATGAGCTTCCAGAAGATAAAATCTGTTTTTCAAGTCAGAGAAAACAGGAACAGAAGGATTTTGGTCCACTGAAAGCAAATACAAAAGTCACACTGACTTCTCTGGAGCTAGGATTTCATCCAATATATAGCTGTAGCTCTGTTTTAAACAATTATCAATAGGGATGCAAGGGTTTTACTTGTAGCCACTAAATACACTCCCAGTATGGTGAATACAATAGTTACATATTTCATAGTCTTGGTAAAGAATACTTAGCTTGCAATTTGTGGTGTGTAGTTCATGCACAGTGGAAACTACCCTAGGTTGAGGAATCAGAGATTTTCTCCAGAAAAAAATACACACGTGAGATCCAAATATGGACTCTGAGAGCTAAGGTGGAAAATTTGTGTTGTGTAGCCATTAATAACCTTGTGCGTTGATCAGTTCTTACCATATGAGAGCTTCCTTGTGGAGGAAGAAAGAAGTCATGAATATTTGTAGCAAACTTAAATGAAACAGATTTTGTAAATACTATTGAAGAAAAGACTTGTTGTTTTATCTCAAATAAATACAGGAAAATATGATTTTAACAGTTTGGTTTTATCCAGTTCTTAGAAAAAGACAGTTTTTTGTTTGTTTGTTTGTTTTTCTCAGCGTGAAGCAATCTATGGCATTAAAGATCTAACCGATATGGAATTTTAAATAGACTTTTTTTCTTTCTAAATCCTGAAAGTATTTCTTACAAATGAACAATTAAAAACAAACAAACAAACAAACAAAAACAAACGAGAAAAAAAAAAAAAAATGTTGTGTAGCATGTCCCTGAGTAGGGATTTTCTTCTGCTTTTTAATGTTCTTCCTTTGCTGCTCCTGCCACAATCAGATCTATGAGCTGGCACTCTCCATTCTTAAACAATTGACAGAAGACAGGAAGTAACTTTGTTTATAGAAATGATGAGTTAGACCTCTAAATGTGCTATAAAACAACAGATAGTGAGGTGATCATGTTAAAAATATTTTAACACTTTTCAAGGATCAAGTTTCATATAAGAAGGTGTTTTCCTTGGGGAACTTTAGCTGGACCAAATCACTAAAATTGTTTGAAGTTCTCCCTGAGATCCATGTGCTTGTCTACACTGTTAATCTCCTGTCTACTTTGATGTTTCACCATGACTAAGCTATATGAGGTCCCCAAGCATTTTTAGATCAGTCTGAATGCTAATAAAAGATGAGAATGTAAAATGATGCTTTCAACTGGTAACTTGTTCAGAAAATGTGTTGACAAGGAACACAATGTACTAGTGCATTTATATGTCTTACCAAAGGCTGCTTTTTTCCAAGCCAGAGGCAAGAGAAACATGTTTAATTCTTCCACATGTCCACTTGTTGTTTTTCCTTGTTATTTTATAAATATTTCCTCGAGACATTAAAAGAGAAATTCAGAATATTTTTGTTTAACTGCTAAAGCTTATGGACTGTATAACGCATGTCTAAATTGAATAGAATAGAAACGGAAGGTATGTCATTTTTATGCTTTTGCTCAGAGACTGTCCTGGACCGATTTTGAGAACACAGAGCTGTCTGCTGAGGTAAAAGATAGAGGAAGTCATATTTCAGACCACTCTTCACCAGTTTATCATGTCCATATCTCTGTGGGGAAAAAATAGGCAAAACCAGGTGAAATGTTAAAAGCTTCATTCCCCCTCACAGGGGCTCACAGAGGGAAGTTACAAAGAAGTCTGAAGCTCCATTGACTTAATATTGTGAACAGGTGAGGGAGAGGTGAGATCTGTTTACATGTAAAGGGGCCGGGACTGACTGCCTTTTCATAGCTCTGACTAGTCAGAAAGATGGCACTTGTGCAGGCTTAGCACTGAAATCTGCTACTAGGACTGCTACCTGCCTGATAGGTGCTCATTCTGCCATTTGCATCTCTGAAGAAAGCACCTTTACAAAGCTGATTTTCTGGACTGTTAGAAATAGTGACAGAGAACACAGAGGCCTTTCTAAAGGCTTGACAGCTAGGGAAGTGTTAAAAGATGATGCATCAACTTAGCAGAACACAAAAACCTGCATTGAAATTTACCTTTCACCCACCAGCAGAACAAGATAGCCAAACTGTGTCACTTGAAAACTCCAAATATGCCAAGTTTATGTTTTGGAATAAAACAAATACTTCCTGAAGGACAACACAGATGCTATGAATTATCACTTACATCATTTTAGCACTGAATAATTCCAGCCATCAGTCAGGACCTCCCTACTCTGCACAAGGCAGATCCCATACCCAGGCTCCAGCCAGCCTGTAATGCATACATTTAATAATAATAATAATAATAATAATAATAATAATAATAATAATAATAATAAATAAAATGAGAGAGGAAGAAGAAGAAGAAGAAAATAAATAGAAAAACATTTGTGAAAACATTTCATGATTAGTTCCCACTTTGTCTCTTATGACAGAAGTCCTGGACAGACACTTACTTCACAGGGATGTCATTAGTTTGAGTACCCTTGGTTATGACACCAGGGTTAGTACAAAGTGAAATAGGGATACTCCAATTCATTGCAGTATTTCTGATTGACTGTTAACGGTAGAATTAGTAAGTTCAGAATGATTGCTCTGAAAAGCAACCTTTGACCAACTGGCTCACAGTATTTCCAAGTGCTGCTCCAAGATATTTTTAATTGGCTTTTCCACTGCATTTCAAAGTGTTAAGCTATATGTTACAATGTATTGGCAGCTTTTAAAAGTACTCCACATACGTAGGCAAAGCTTACAACATAAGATAATATTTCTTATACATTTATTCTGCTGCCTAAATGGCACAATCTTTATGTCAGCCAGACTATTTATGAAGTACTTTGCTCAAAATGGTTTAAGTATAATAACTTATATTCTTATATCATGAATTAAAGGCATGGAAACTGTAGCAGCAGCTAGTCTCTCCAGTTTTTAGACTGCAGACATGATGAGCTCATGAGCTTCCCCATGAAGCAGAAGATTGTGAATATCTGGATAAGAGATCCATTTGAAAAGCTGAACTAAGCATAGGGGAAGGGATCAGGAAGATAATGTAAAAATTTAACATTTGGCCACCTCATTTGGAATGATGCTTTCTGATGCAGCAGTGGATAGTGTAATCTTTCCTTGAACTGCTGGTAGCACAAGTGCCAAGAGGCAATTCCCCTGTGTTTAATTTTTTAAAGCATCCATTCGTTATTTAAAAACACAAGCTGATCAATTGCCAAAAATTAAGTGTGAAGACTCAGACCCAGAGCATCTAAGCAGGAGCACTCATTTAACATTGGAGACTTTCAAAACTTCTTTTAGGGCAGTGGGGTCCTCCTGGGACTCAGCACACACGTGACTACACAGTCTGGACCATGCTAATCAGACTCTTGCTCTGGACTGCCCTAGCTGTATCTGCGGTGGTTCACCATTAGAGTTCATCTGAGAGTAAGGTTGGCCCCAGCTGCAGATTTGTGCATGCGTTCCTGGATTTAACATTTCTTTACTCAAATTCTAATCTGATTTGGGGTTTTGGTGGTGGTGGATTTTATTTTGGGGGGAGGGGGGAAGTAAGAAAGGGGAGAGAGAGAATGAGATGGATGTTAGGTTGAAATGGGCTGAAGAGAAGACACAAGTCTCCTCTACTTGGCTGACATAATCCTTCCATCATCTGAGGATTCTATAAAGAAGCATGGTGGATTCATCTTTTCAATAATGATTGCAATTTATAATTGCTCAGTGGTGTCGTCATATAGGAAAACTAAAGATCTTTAACATTAGCATCAGATGATAGAGATATAAAAAGCAATGCATATCGCATGCATTGTCTCTTTCAAGAAATAAAAAGCACAGTAACATCAATTTTCACCAGGGTCTCCCTGAATCTTTTTAACCCTCTACTTATTTCAGATATTTAACCAAGATGAATGGAATTAAGGATTTACTGGTATTTTAAATAATTATTTTTACACAACCTTAATTATAATGGAGAGATGTTTTGTAGCATTCTGTTGACAATTAAAACAAGAAAAAGTATATTTTCCCCTCTGTAATAAAGACTCTTGGAATTTATGGAGACCAATGAATGCAGCCCTGAAAGGTAAGAACATGTTATAGCATTATAAAGGCATCAGTTTAACTTTTATCTACCTTGGCTCAGTGCATTTCTGTTTTCGAAAACTGACACTTTGATTGCATACAGTGTACTTATGGATAAGTCCTTTTATCAAACTTTTTTTTCAGTTATATTAAATTTAATGTCATTTACAACTTTCCAAAAAATGTCTGCATAGTGTGTGTTTTTAAATTAGACATGCTTCCAACCAACTTTACAAGCTTCAGCATGTTGCTAATAAATGTTTTAAGACAAATATCACTAACAGTTTGATTTGGATTACACAAACACTTCACTTGTTTAGATTTTACAACATTTTATAAAGTGTTTTCCTGCCTAAAATATTGAGCTCTTTCATTCTTCCAGCTTGTGGCCATCTCTGTTTGATTACTTTTAAACAAATTACATTTCTAAATGAGGCTTCATTTGTTTTGTCATTGCATTATTCTGCCTGAAGCTTAAACTAAGCAAAGGGATCTCTACTTTTACCATGCACATTTTACCTCTGACTCCTTCAAACAGTCATGCTGGAAGTCATTTTCTGGAAGTCTTCCATAATTACAGTTTCAAAATATGCCAAGAGTAGTAATAAACTGTCTGTAGGCTGTTGAAACACCTCTTAAACTCTTTGAAACTGATACATTTGTGATTCTTCATCTCTGTTTATCTGGAGGGAAGAAATAGGACATAAATTCCCATTTACTGCAATGGGCTTCCCTTATGTGCTTGTGGATGTGTCTGCATGCAGCACAGCACACTCATGAATGTGGGTGACCTGTGCCCGCCTTTGAGTGCCTGCAAAGTTACATTGTTGAAGGTTTAAAAATAGTCAACCATGCATATGTAAAATCACTATGGCACTTCACAACGGAAAGCAAAACAGGAAAAAATAGGTGGATAAATATGATAGCAGAGTGTTTGAGGTAGCTGCGTAGTTCATTTATCATCTTAGTATATATCTGCTGCCAAAGAGTGATATACTAAGAGACGTGCTGTCAGCCTTGCTGACAGTGGTCTGCAGCAACCACTTAGAGAGCATCTCTGTGTCCCTTGTGTAAGGGGATAGTAGCACAAGAAGACAGGATTCAGTCAAATAGTCTAGAGATTCCGTAAATTATTCAGTGCCAAGACTGAAACTGATACAGTGAAAATAGTAATCATAACAATAATACAATACTAGTTATTTATGTGTTTCTATAGTTCACACAAACTTTCCATTTATTAAAGAAAGACCTCAATCATGTTATATGACCATATTCATCATCTTTTTTCTTTTTTTAATAGATCATTTGCTTTAGATCCAATTGCCAAAAAATATCTGAAAGCATATAGCAGAACTGTTGCTGTTTCAAATCTCCTGTATTTTTTCAACTGTTAAATGTAAGACTTTATGCTTTAGATTTTCATGCAGAAAATATACAAGGGCTTTGTGGAAAATGTGTTGGGCATGTATGCTATGCCAAAAGTATGGTATGTTTCTTCAGATAGTCTTCCTTAGGGATTTTATTTGCATTGGTTCTGGTCTATATTAACATGGTTTTGTTAAAATATTTCCTTTTCCACTGTCAGTGGGTCATTGGTAGAAATCTTATTGGCTAACATCTTTTTTATTATTATCACTTTCACTTGAAGATCCCATTCCAGCTAACATAATAACAGGGTATAGTGTCAGGAGATTCATAAACCATAAGACCACAACTTCTAGCACACTGCAGGCAAGTTATATGTATTGCAACATAAAACAGAATGACGTGCAATATTACAAAAGGTGTCACAGTACTGGGGAACATGTATATCATGCTATTCACTAATTTTCCAGCTATGACAAAAATCATCCTGGGAAACGTATATACAGCATGAAATGCATTAAAGCACAATCAGAAGCAAATCCTGTCCTTGTTTTATTTAACATTCTGAAGATGTGATATCATTTTTACCTAACTCTAAAAGAGTGAGCTTTGAAGTAAGACTTCAGAAAATACTGAGTCATTTCCTGATTCAAATATAAATTGACTTCCAAAGTTGTCATTGCCTAAATCAGCTCTGGGGTGCCACTAATCCACAAGAGAAATTCCTTATTTTAATAGATTCACAGTAGAAACAGATACAGCTATAAGAACAAAGTATTTATTTTCCATGATAATATTTTTCAATATCTCTTACATCAAAGCTAGCATTTATGATTTTTTGTTGAGTTGCCTTAACAAAGTGCAAATTTCTTCACACTGCCTTAATCATTTGGATTAGCATAGAGGATTACAAGAATAATAATGTGTTGCCTTTTTATAAAACCTTTTGCTTAATGAACACAAGGTACTTTACACACTCAATATGTACAAACACAAAGTACTTTTGTCCTATGGCTTGGTGTCTTCTCCGTTGTAAAGGAGGAAAGGTTAGACTTGTAAGTAGCTCTACAATACTATCTCCTGAAGAAGTGTTATGCTAACTACCAAAATTGTACAAGATATCAACAGAAGAGTAAGATGAAAACCTTCCTGCACTCTGTCATTCACAAAGAACTTGATTAATGTTAACGGAAGGCAGTAGGAAGAAAAGCTGTTTAGTTAAAGTTAAAGCTGTGACAGTCTGGGAAACTGTTCTTGAATACAACACTTACTGATACAATATTTTTGTGGCTGTAATAACACTCTGTACGTTACTTCTGCCAAGCTTATGATAATGTGGCTAAAGCAAACGATTGCACTGTTAGCATTCCTTACTTAGTTTAATAAGTGCAATGGTCCCTATTTCTCTTTCCTTCTTGTTTTCTTTTTTACATATACTTTTCTGGAATATACATTGAATTAACATACAAAGATGCAAACTCAAGCATAGGAAGTCCACGGAGGCTGGAGGCTGCAAGAGTAAGCCAGGGAAGATGCAGGGCATACCCGTCCTGCCTTTGTAGCCTTCCACGCATTGGCTGCCATCAGCAGCAGGATACTGGTTTGAATGGACCTTTGGTCTGCCTCCAGATGGCCATTTTTAGGAACTGCTGTTTTACTAAGCTGGCAGTATTCTTACTGTGCCTATCTCTATGCTATTTAGTATCTGAAGGTAAACATATGTACAATTATTTTCAGAGAAGTGTGGACAGCTTTCGTGACTTTTTCTTTAGTCTCATAAAATGTGGTGCTTACACTAACCCCAGTATCTTGAGTCAGATTATGTGAGAGTTTTGGCCTGAATTCGAAAGAAGGAAAGAAAACTTGTAACTCGCACAGTCCTGAAGAAAATCTTGAAAGTAGGGGTCCACAGAGTTCAAAAAGGGAGGTCAAGTCACAAGAATAGCCCACATTTATTATTTTTCATATTCTTCTGTGTTTTAAGTCAGTTTCATGTCTGGTAATTTCATTTATTGGACTGCTTTTATAATAAATAAATAAATAAATAAATGATATTTTTAAAGTTCAAAACACTCTCCAGAGCTCCAGATGGCAGATTTGAATTTTCATTGAACTAGTTGGCTTTTGCTTATATTGGGAGGACCTTTGTATCATTGGTCCCCAAACCACAGGGGTTTGTGGGCCACAGCAAATGATCTGGTGTTAACTCTCAGCAAAAGGTTAGGCAGAGTTTTCAATGAAATGCCTGACAATAGATGGTCTCGCTATGACTTGACAAACCAAGCACTGTGAGAACTAGCACTTTAGATATTTTAAGCCAGCCTTTATATTTGCTGTTGACATCAAATGGCAGAAGGATTACAATATTATCCGAAAACATTGCTACATTCTATACTATAATCTCTTTTAAGGGTTTGTTCTACCATCTATCATCATACTAAAATCCCTGATTCCTGCCTCTAGTAGTTTGCCAGGTTATATATATATAGTATCTTCCCATAGAGATCAGGAACTTACAGCATTGTGCTTTGTCTTATCTCCTAGGATAGCAAAATGAAAAGGGGAAAAAGGCAGGAAATAAAAAAAAAAATAAAAAAAAAAAAACAAAAAACAATTATATGCTGATTTGCTAATGTTATTTTTTCAGATTAAATGCCACTTGCTGTTACAAAAACTGCAGCAGTTGAAGCTGTCAGTTTTCTGAATGCTTTCACATGAAGCCCTGTCATAGGAAACAGAACATTGGATAGTCAGGCTCCGTAGGGGGCCAGCAAAACTTTGACAGAGGTTTAAAAGCCCTTGAAATTATATCCCCAAACCTTAAAAAACCTGCTGGTTCAGTGGGAAAAGACATAAGCTGAGCAAGTTATAAATAAACTCTTTTATCACAGGCAATGATGTCTTGGTGACTTCAAAGGCCAAGTAAGAAGACTGATTTCTCTGAAGTCCCCTAGACAGTAAGAACTTTATTGTGCTGGACAGGCAAATCCTAGTCCGGACCTGCAATCTGATAATACTAAACTTTTTTCCTTTATTTCCCTCCTCTTGTCCTGTTTTGATATCATTATTTGAATTTCTGATAAACTAAGATCAGAAGACTTTCAATCTACATTTGATGTCAAATCTAGACGTGTGTATTTAACACTTCGATTTCCTGTGCAGATTTTCTCTAATCTTGGAGCCAGAAATATAAACATATTAAATGTAATGAAAAACAAATCTACAATTTAAACCACTACTCACTGTCACCACTCCTGTAGGTGAAAATGAAATGATGTTCCTGAGTGCATTGCAAGCTTTGTCTTTTTCCATATGTTCCATGTATGTAGATCAGTGTGATATATTATAACTAGAGTGTGATATATTATAACTATATATATATGTAGTAATAATATTTATATTTATACATATATATATGTAGTAACATTATATATATATATATAAGGTTAAAGTATATTTTAACACCAACATAAGGGAAAAAAAGGGGGGGTTCTGAAAACATGAGATAGTCTTTGAAACTATCCTGGATTTATTCTAAATATTACAGAAGATGTGAGCCAAGCAGGGTGAAAACTAGAATGCTTTAGGGTGACAAAATATCAGAAAACCCCCAAAACACATTATTTTCCAAATCTTAGCCATACTAACAGTGGAAATAAAAGTATGCCACTGTGGACAACTGTCTTTTTAAAGGCCTAAATATGCACTTGTTTTTTTCTTTCCAGGCAGACTCTGCTACTAGTCATAACAAACCTGTTCATAAGAATGAAAAAAAGTCCATCCAGTTTCGATATGTGTATACCTTGCCTTGTCAGGAAGGGTGCCTGGTGAACAGCTGGAGAGAGGAGACTGGATGTGGACAGATAAAGTAGGACAAACAAGACAACATCAGCATTTGAAGTGATTTGCATTGTGGTTAATGATGCACTTGTGTTTCTGACATAAGCATCTAGACAAAAAAAGAGAGTCTCAGCCTTCTTCCTCCCGTCTTCCTCCAGTCCAGTAATTGGGATATGGTAAGGTCCATATTTGTATCACCCCTTTTCAGAGTAAATTTTATATTTAAACTCATTTGTGGACACCTTCTCACTATTACATATGGCATTTTTTTTCTGTGTAAAGTGTGCAGGCAATTTGCTTTACTTGCAGTATTCAAATCAGAATACCGTATACTTCTCTCTGTATGCAAGGAAAATCATGTCAGACACAGATACACAAAGGAAATACTGAAACACAGAATATTGTCATTGGCAAAGCCAAGGAAAGAAGTTGACCTGCTGCCAATATTTGTGGAGAACCAGCGGAAGGGGCAATACTCCAAAGGACACATGCCTTAAAGTTCAGAGATGCAGCAATCTTTCATGTCAGACAAAGACAAAGAAGAAATGTTCCACCTGTTTCATGTGCCAAAGAAGCAGCCTCAATTTTTTTTTTTTGTTTTGTGTCTTGATGGTAGATAAGCATTAAAAGGGCTAGACAGTATGATTTTCTTTAGCAAACAACCCTGCCAGTAGGGAGGAAAAAAAAAAGAAAGATTAAAATAATAATAATAATTTAGAAGACTAGAAGTCTGCTAGCAGAAGGTAGCTCAGCAAAAGGCTTCCATGTAATATTTAACACTAAACAATAACATCTCTACTTTTTTATTTAAAGCTGCCTTTACTACCTGATCTCTCAGTCTGTTCCTGAAATTCGATTTTCTACATATGGCACCATGTGTCACAAGGGAAGGATTGCACTTACTTGGGATGTCACAGCTTAATTGTGTCATTGGTACCACAGAATTCTCTGACAGAATTTGTTTAAATACTAAGCTGCCAAACAGTTGAAAAGCAAACAGAGTTTGAATGTGGTAGGCTTTTTGAGAACTACCAAGTACTACCTCTGACAATCAGAATCAAATGGATTGAACTAGAAAATGGTGTTCAGAGAATCTCTCACTATTGGTAACACGTACAGTTGAGTCTTGCATCTCTAAGATATATTTGTGACAAGTTATTCACAGTACAAACCATGGGACTGATAAATTCTGTGCATTAATAAATATATATATATATTTTGAATAGTTGTTCGTGTGTGTGCAGCTTTTGAATGGAACAGAAATCCATCATGAGTTTCTTTGAATACTTTTCTCTTCTTGTGCTTTTCTTGACAAGATCCCATGATTGTCCTTTTGTCATTCCATCAACATCTTGACAGCTCCTGAGCCGCAGTGTACCTTTGTTCACCCTACTAATTTTATGTTTTCCTTCAAGATACAGTCACTTATTTTTCCTCACATCCCCTCAAAGATCACACAAGCCAAAGTGTTTTTGGGATCAGGTTATTACATTCTCAGCCTGATAATGTAGATGAACACAGCTGATCTGTGTGTGACTATGTTCAGGATATGAACTCTGACCATGCATCATCCATCATATGTTCTTGCTGTTGAACATAATATTGCCTGGTTAGAGCGTAGACATTAAATTACTCAAAGATAGCTCAAGGACTGTACATAACAGGTTATTTAATGGAGTCACTCAACAGCTGGTAATATCCTAAACTTGATCACTACAAAACTAAAAATATATATATTTTTAGAGGGTATTTCAGGAGTATCCATTTTATTCAAAGATTTCCGTGTTGAATTCCAGTTCTAAATTCTGAGCCTTTACCCAGTACTATGTTAAGTTCTTGTTATGTTTTGAAGATTACTTTGGTCACCATGACACTTACTATTTTACAGTTTTAACATTACTATAACCCCGGCCTAGCCTTCTGCACTGATCCTCCTTTACCTTTCATAACTGATTTGTTTGATATATATGTATATTTAAACAAACACATAGATAAATTTTATTTTCTTCTAAAATATATAGTCATGACAATAACATTTCATTACGTAGTTGGTATTCCTTAATTTTATCCTCATTTAATCTCAATATAAGCACAGAATAAGTAATAAAATATAAAACAAAAATCACAAAGTGTCTCCCAAAATATTCTGAATTACCATGCTAAAGTTTCCAATTCTACTTCTCAGATTATAAATCCTCCTGCTGCACTAAAAAAGATCTAATGTATAAAGATGCATTTTTCCTATTTCAAGCCCTTATGCTGATCTCCTGCTAACTACATCTTGTCCCTCTGGATTCAACATATATTAACAAAGCAGAAAAAAAGAAACAAAGTACGTTTGGAATTCAGCTGTCAGCTGTCCACATTTTACCTTTTTCTTTAGTGAAAATGATACGTTGCTGTCCTATCTCTCTTCCATCCTATTTTATATTCTGCTTAATCATCTCATATAAGACCATTATTTCTGTTCTAACATTTTCTGTTTGTCTTCAACATAGATGATAGAACATATCTTTAATGCTATTAATATCATCAATATCTCCTTATATCATCATCTTGCAAAACCTGAAAATGCAATCAAATCTTCATCATTTCTAATTTTAAAAGCCTGTCCTGAGATATACATGTATATAGATGTCTTCAAATATGGAAAACGTCATAATGAAAGATTAGAGAATCATAGAATCATAGAACAGGTTGGAAGGGACTTCAAGAAATCATCAGGTCCAATTTTTCATGGGAAAAGGGAGCCTAGGTGATATGATTGAATGCGTACTCTAGAGAGAAGATGAAGGGTGGCAGGGGAGGAGCAGGTTATGTGGTGTAGAGGTGACATCAGAAGCTCTAGGAAAATGTCACCTGTTCTGCATCTGCCTGTGGCATCAGGTAGCAGCACTATCCTATGTCAGCTACTGGATTTCCCACTCTCAGATTATTTTTTATGAGACTACTGCTTGAAAATCATGAAAATACTGTCGAATAGACAATTTGGATAATGTCATCAAGGTTGGTAATGAGCAAACTGACTGAAAAGTGCAATGGAAGTGCTGCAATAATATTTTTTTATTAGTTGGGAATATTTTTTTTAAAAAAAAAAAAAAAAAAAAAGGAAAAAAAAATCACAGATTTAGCTACTTAACTTATTGACATGCATTTGGCATGAGGCTTTGCCATGTGCTTTAGCAAAGGTGTTGCTGTGACCCACAATCTTAATTTGTATTTAGATCCTGGTTCAGACCCTTTTATTTTACTTCCACAGCCTCTGAACTACACAGTTGATTGTATTAGTATAAAACTGTATTGTAACCAGATTTTTCCTGTTACAGGAATATTTTGCCTTTAGGTTTACCTGTAGTTATCTCATTACTGAAGAATATCACATTGTAATGCATAAGCACATTATAACAAATCATTGTGAAGCCTAGCACAGAGAAGAAAGACCACAGAGGAGCCTACAGTCATTTTTTTGGTGAAGTGCCCGTACAGTCACAGTTTCCCACCTTTCTCTTTCAATTATCTTTCAGCACTTCACTTGCCAGCACTGTCACCCACATGGTCACAGATGGAAGGACATTTCCAGAATCAGGAAATTCAGAATTCAAAATACACGGGGGAGGGTTAATTCCAAATACAGCAATTGCCCCTCACTTTTCCTTTGGTAATTACTTGGTCATCAGCACAAAGTGCCTGGACGTTGTTAGCACTGACAATTGGGAATGATCCCTGGCTCACGTTAACTTCCAGACTGGAGCCTGGGATGTGTTCAGGTTGGCTCTCTAGCAACATGCATCTCTCTTGGACTGAAATGGTGGTTCTGTTTTCCTGGCAAATCCTGAAAGAGAAAGCACTTGTTGATATGTCCCAAAGTGGAAGATTTCACCCTGGCACACAGAGACCTTTCCTTATCATACTAGCTTGAGTCAGAATTATACAGCTTGGCTCTGTCACAACCCGCTGACAAATCAATAGCAATGAATAGTATATATTCTTATGATTACAATAGTCTGCTGTTAGGAGGAGATTCCTTACCCAGAGGGTGGTGAGGAACTGGAACAGGCTGCCCAGAGAAGTTGTGGGTGCCCCATCCCCGGAGGTGTTCAAGACCAGGTTGGATAGAGTTCTGGGCAACAGGACCCTAGAATCTAGTGGGAGGTGCCCCTGTCCATGGCGGGGGTCTGGAATTAGATGATCTTTAAGATCCCTTCCAACCCAACCCATTCTGTGATTCTATAATTTTTATCTTCACTGTTTGGAAGCTACTTCTATCATAGTATTAGGGGGAGAACAGGGAGGCTTTAGGCCCAGAGAGTGTAAATTTGTGGACAAGTCACAAAACAGGTGTGGCAGAAGGTGATCTAAATGCAGGTCTTCTGAGGGTAAAGCAAGGGCAATAATCACAAGGTCTCCTAACTTCACTTTCTCCCCCTTTTGTGTTTTTTGTTGTTGTTGTTTGTTTGTTTGTTTCTGTTGAATTTTCTTTTGCTTCATTTCCATTCCTGTTTTCACTTACAGTTTGAATCTGTTTGGATGTTGCTTATTTGTTTCTAGAAAACTATTTAATTGTTAAGGAAGTTCTTGTAACACTTCACCGCACACTTCCCTTCACCCCTCCCAGATTTTGCATGGTCATTTTGTCTCTCTGGTCTACTGGGAGATGGGGTGCACCAGCTGGGAAGGGGCCAAGGACCAAGGCAGGGGCCAGCTGGACTGGGGGCACTCCCGGGCATGCATGTGACTCCACTTCACAGAACACTCTGCTTCTCAGGCAATTCCTTTGATGTTTGACAATATATTTTATTCAGGGGGTCACATTTCACCTCTGATATATTTAAGTTTTGTCTGTGGTTCAAGAATCACCATTAGAGTTGTTGCTTTTTCAATGTTTTGGTCTTGGAGACCTAACAAATCTGCAGCCAATAAAAACTCATTTTTTCTGTTGTATGCCCAAAAAATATCATCATGTAACTAACAAATATCATATTTTGGTTACAATATCAGATGGGCAGAGCTTGTTACCTCCCAGCAGATTAACCTTTGAATCTTTACCGATTCATTAACTGTGCACATCAGTCACCAGATTTCAGTAAAATTTATTGCAATTAAGGATTGCAGTGCTGTGGAGGCTGAATAGGATTCTCCGTTATCAGTACCATTAATGGCTTTCTGAATTGCTGCCAGTTCATTCACCCCACCCAGCTTTCAATAATAAAATAATTTTGACAGAGGGCCCATGTTTCAACATTTTTAATAAAAACAAAATAAAAAAACCATCAGTAACAGAGCAGTAAAGTTTTCCCTCTCCTCTTTGCCAAAACTAACAGAAAGGAAAATGTCAGTCTGGCTTGGCTCCAAAAAAGGAGGAAATTGAATGGTCTTAGTTCTCATTCTTTGACTAGTAGCATTGTGTACATAGAAGACTTGACTCTTGGGCTCATTTTGACGGATCTGAAACACAGATAAGAATGTAGAAGACTAGATTCTGTAATTTATAGCCAATGATTCTGTTTAAGATCTTTCAGTACCACATAACAAATCAATGTGATTTAGAAAATAACATGGTTTCTGCCATTGACATAAGCCATATGTGAACTGCTAAGCTACTATGTAAGCCACAGCTATAAATTTTAGTCAGTAGGAGGAGATTCTTTATGCTTTTCTGCTCAAAATAATTTAATCCATTATCAACATTTTGAATGAGTCCTTGCTAAATTGTAGTCTGGTAATTTGCTGGAATGTCGCTCTTACACTAAGGGAAGATAGAAGGCTGTCTTTCCATCAGTTTGCTATGTAACTCACTCAAATTAACTTTGTAAAATAGGACAAAAAGTGTATCTTACAGTCCTGTTTATATGATGCAGTCATGTACTGATTAAAGATTAAAACCTGCCTGATTTTTTTGCATATGATCTGACTGAATAATAATAATGGTTAGTCAGAAACGTTAAGTTCAGTGAGTAGAAGAGTTAAGTAGCTCTAACAAGATTGAAACAGTAAGTGGCCACTCTTACCTAAAAATAGTTTAACATTTCAAATTCAGCTTGAACATCTTTGCAAACTTCATGCTTGCTTGTGCTTTCCTTGCACATCTGAGATTTCTGGTATTTTGAAGCCATAAAAGTATAAAAGTTCATACATATATATATATATAATTAATAAATAAATAAATAAATAAATAAGTGTATAGGGCTTCTCCTGATCATTTGTGATTTTAAATGCTGGTGGAGGTTCCATTCATCTCTAAGGTTCCTTTGAAGGAGCACAGTCCTGTTCAAGACACTCTCCATCATATTTGAAAAATCATGGCAGTCAGGCAAAGTCCTTGGTGATTGGAAAAAGGGAAACATCACTCCCATTTTTAAAAAGGGTAGAAAGGAAGACCCAGGGAACTACAGACCGCTGAGCCTCACCTTTGTTCCTGGGAAGATCATGGAATGAATTCTCCTGGAGGCAACATTAGATCACATGCAGGACAAGGAGGTGATCTGTGACAGCCAGCATGGCTTCACCAAGGGCAAATTGTGCATGACCAATCCGGTGGTCTTCTGTGATGGAGTAACCGTGTCAATCGACAAGGGAAGACAGGCTGATGACATCTACTTGTACTTCTGTAAAGCCTTAGACATGGTCCCACATGACATTCTAATCTCTAAATTGGAAAGATATGGATTTGAAGGGTGGACCATCCAACGGATAAGGAATTGGCTTGATGTCCATACCCAGAGAGCGGTGGTCAGTGGTTCTATGTCCAGGTAGAGGTCTGAGACAAGTGGTGTCCCTCAGGAGTCTGTCTTGGGACAGTGTTTTTCAATATCTTCATAAATGACATAAACAATGGGACTGAGTGCACCTTCAGCAAGTTTACAGGTGACAGTAATCTGAGTGGTGAGGTTGATACCAAAGAAGGAAGAGATGCCATTCAAAGGGACCTGGACAGATTGTAGAAGTGGGTCCATGTGAACCACATGAGGTCCAACAAGTCCAAGTGAAAGGTGCTGCTGCACCTAGGGTGGGGCAATCCCAGACAAGAGTATAGACTCACTGAGAGCAGTCCCGCAGAGAAGGACTTGGGGGTTCTGGTGGATGAAAGGCTCGGGTCAGCAGTGCACATTTCTGGCCCAGAAGGCCAACTGCATCCTGGGCTGCATCAAAAGAGGTGTGACCAGCAGCATGATGGAGGTGATCATCCCCCTCTAATCTGTCATTGTGAGGCCCCGTGTGGAGTACTGCATCTCCACAAAGAAAGATATAGACCTGTGACAGCTAGTCCAGAGGAGGGCTACAAAGATGATCAGAGGACTGGATCACCTCTCACAACTCCTACGGGTTGAGAGAGATGGGAATGTTCACATTAGAAAAGAAAATGCTCCAGGGAGACCTCAATGTGACATTTCAGTCTTTAAAGGGGTCTTATAAAAGAGATGAGAAGGACTCTTTACTTGGGTAGATAATGACAGGAAAAGGGGGAGTGGTATTAAACTAAAAGAGGATAGATTTAGACTAGACATCAGGAGGACATTTTTCACAATAAGAGTAGTGAGGCATTGGAACAGGTTGTCAAGAGAAGTTGTGGATACCATATGTGGAGGTGTTCAAGGCAAGGCCAGATGGGACATTGGCCAACCTGATCTAGTATGTGGCATCCCTGTCTATGTCAGGGGGGTCAGAGTTAGATAATATTTAAGTGCCCTTCCAACCTGAGCCATTTTATGATTCCATGATCTGACATGTATGAGGACAAATCTTGAAGTATGTGTACACCTACAAAGAGACAAAATCCTGTACTTTCACACATGCCCATTTACACATACAGATATGCAAACATCAGGCTCCACAGGCAGGTGAGGGCTTTTCTTTCACTGAGACCAAAGTATGAAAGAGCTCTGTGAGACTGGACAGAAAAGCGAGATACCATGGAATAATCTCCTCCCACCCAATGTTAGACACATGCCTGGATTGCTCCATTTAACCTCTGCAGTTATTGATGAGAAATATGTACTCTCTGAGAGTGATTGGGGTCTTTAATTTCTTAATTACTCTCTGGAAGCACCTCTCAGAGCAAATAGTTTCCCTGCTGAAGCTGCCTCAGGTTAACTGTCTTCTGTGGGGTAGGATAAATCTGTGCCTACAAACCTCTGCACTATTCCCCTAAACTGCAAGCACTTAAACAGTATAAAAAGGTTCATCTCCCCTACATGGAATGCTGTAGAACTGGTCTCTCCCAGGGGGCAACGCTTACTCCCTACTGACTAGACAAAATTGCAAGTAAATCCTACCCCAAAGCTTTGGAACCCAATATTCAGTAGATCCATGCCATTAAAATAGTGCCTGAGTGGGTGGAATAATCAGTTTATTGGTCCCCAAGGAAATGAGTTTCTAGAGCTGTGATTGCTTTTTGCCTCCTGCATCTCGCTGTACCTCCTCACTGCACTGAGTTTACATACTTGGAGAAAAAGGAGGCACAAATTATTCCCCTTTCTACCATGTTCTAGTTTCTAAATAAATAAACAAGCAACAGCAAAGATCCAAGCACATGAGGTGGAGGGAGCTATGACACACTTTGCCCTGGTCTCCTGTCTGGATGAATGGTGCTCACCAACTCTGCAGTTTAAAGGCAATCCATGCAGTTGAAATGCAAAGTTGATTGCCTTAACAGGGCCATGTGTTGCTTCTGATGCAGAATTACCAGAGCACCCTCTCTTGTAACAGGAGAGCCCAAGGGATTTACAGTACAAACTAAGCCACATTTTCTCGAATCCTAGCTCAGCAGTCACTCAGCCCAGTTACGACTACACATGTACACATCCCTGGTATAGCAAGCCAGATGCATGCAGTGCAGCTTTGAAAAGGTGATCTGCAAATCTCTTTGTGATGTGAACAAAATAAATAGCTAGCACAAACTCAGAGTGTTTCTGGTGTGTACATTTATTTTGTTTATTAAAAAATCCTGTGCTCTGGTAACAAAACAGCATTTGGAAGCAGTTCTGGTGTAAGGAAATGAGAACAGATTTTCTAAGGTGAAAGGATGCTAGGAGAGGACCTGTTTTAACTCTTAAACAAACAATACCAGAGGTTGAACATTTCTTTCTCATCGCTGGTCTATGAAATAGTATTAGGAAATGTACTGATTAGGAAAGTATTTGGTTTGGCCCTGTAGATGTGTTACTGACCCTGGCCATTTGCAGAATACTGGCTTTTGCAGTGTGGATGTCACTTTGGCTATTAAAATATTGGTATGAGCTATTGAGTGTTAATGCTGTGCAGCTTCAATAGCTTGTGAAGATTAAAGGAAAATTAACATTTGTATCACTTCCATGAGACAGACAGACTTTCATGAGGAGCCATTCTGATCACATGGCATAATCAGCTTCTGGTTTTGCACAGCCCCCTCCTCAACCCCCCCCCCCCCCCCCCCCCCCCCCCCCACAAAAAAAAAAAAAAAAAAAAAAAAGGAGGGAATAGATTTCAGTGGAATAATTAAGTGAAGAAAATATCAGTCTCTCGAAGCAATTAATTTCAGGACATGAAATGCCCTGTGAAAATAACTTACACACTTAGGAAAAGATATTAGGAGGCTTAAAGTTGAAAAAAGGCCTCTGGTGAGATTTTCAAACATGTCTAACCTGCCTAAGAACTTCTAAAAATTTCACTAGATATTTGTCTATAGAAATCTAATTCCAATTAATTTCAGTAGAAGTTAGGTACTGACCAGACAAAGGTCCAAACCACAACAGACTTTTGGAATTATCCCTGAGGGAGAAGAAAAAAAAATAAAAAGGAAAGACAGTGAAAAATATTTTTATGCATTGAAGGGTTCATATATTGTTTACAATACAACACAAAGTTAAAGAAAATAAAAAATCTGATACTGATGCTTTGTTTTGACAATCTACCCCAATGTGTCCTTCCAGCTTCTTCTCAAAATGGACACAGAAGCTGCTTATGAAGACAGCAGAACTATAAACTCAACATCTTAGCCTTGGCTGGGTAATCAGGAGGACAAAGAATAAAAGTTTTTCTTGTGTTGTGAAACTATTAATTTTTAATCACTTTTCCACTAGAATATTGAAGATAGCAATAACAGTAGTGATACACAGGCTTTTAAAGTAATAAAATCAGGCATTAGATTTTTAGAGATTTTTTCTATTCTAGTATAACCTCCATACATTCATGAAGCTACTGTAGAAGAGGAAGAGGAAAGAGCACTTTGTTTCACTAGTGTGACTGTGCACAGCTGAAACTGAAGAATGTTCTTCTGCTTTCTTTTTCTGATGGGTCTCTCTATAACACAGAAACAGTTTCTTACACCAAACTTTCTTAACATGTTTAAGCACTGTTTATTCAGTTAGATGCCTGAGTTGATTTTTTAATTAGCTCAACTGGAGTCGAACATTTTTCAGTCTTATTCATTTCTGTATTTGTCATACTGAACTTTAAGCTATTAACTGAGACACTGAACTTTAATGCCCAGTCTCTTTTTATTTTCTTTACAGTCAATGAGCATAGTAAGATACCTACAACTAAATTGTAGGAGAGCTCTCTTGCCCTTGCATGTTAAGAGTACCTAAGGCAAAATAACTTTTTGTGGCCTAAGAGTATGGGCAATTAGTAATATAAATAACATAAAAGAAAACATCATTGCTGCCTAGGGGTATAGGCAATTAATTGTGGTCTACAATTGCAAAAGAACCTTAACACATTTCAAAATATGGCCTTGGACCACATCACCGCATCACAGTCTGAAAGAAGAGAGTTTTTGTTTCATACCAGGGAGAAGCACACAAGTTGTGAGGCAATGAGAGCTGTTTAAAAAGAAAGATTGTACAGTCTCTTCAGTTCCACCAAAGCAAGATCCTCTCCTGTGGCCAGCAAGAGTTAATTCTTACCTAAGCAAAAGCAGGGCTTTTGCCTTTGAAGATATATCTCCTACTGAACATATTAAATAAATAGTAGGAGGTAAATAAAATTTACTATTTAATAATTTAATTTATTATTTAGTAAGCCATGTATGTTTTCTATAACAGTTCAATAGACTTTCTTAAATAAAGTTTCCCTTGCTGGAGCTTCAGTTGCAAAGGCAGAGTACCCCCCTGTAATAACAGCCAAAGGTTCAAGCACAGACCACTTCATATCTCAAAGCTCCGGCTCCTCCAAACTTCTTGAATCTTTGCTCTCTGTGTGGTATTTGCTACAAGTTTTGGTTCAGAGCAAAGCAGATAACAAATGGTTCCTCTTATTGAGTATTCTACAGTCTTTGTGTGATGTAACATCTGTCAGAAATTTATAGATTGATGTTTCAGTTTTATGTAGTATTGTGGTCTTTGGCCTCAGAACTAAAACCAAAATAAATGTGAACATTTTTGGATCTTTTACTAAAACTATGCTATGCGTTACTTTAACCTTTCTTTCTAGAAACCCTGTACAATAGTTTCCTTGTTTTAGACCTTCAGCATTGCTGACATTAATGCAATTATTTTTGACAAGTTGAAAATCTTCCTGTAATTGAGTTTCTATTTGACTTTAATGTTTGCCCCATTTGGAAGGCCCTGTTAACAGATTTCAAGCTGTGATAATAATATTTCCTTCCTCTATTATCAAAAGTTCTAATCTGTTTTCTTTCCAGATCACCACTGCTCAAAATGGCCATGAGATATTTTTCAAAAGATGGAAAAGGTCCATTTTTTCAAAAGCTTTGAGTTTGGGGATTTTTTAATATATATTTTTTTTTTCAAATGACAAAGTGCATCTCAAAATAAGTCAGCAAGCATGGAAGCACAAAATTATGATTTAATACAACAATATTTACTCAGCACCTTTTATAAAACTGTACCTATTATTTAAAAGTAACTTCTGTAGTTTATTTGCCAAGTGTTAATTGATATAATGAAACATAGATTTGTTGAAAGCATTTTTCGGAGCAGTAGGTGTTATAAAAGCCACATAACAGTTAAATTTAAAATAACTCACCCGCCTAAGTTATCTTCTTTAAAATATTTTCCTTTGCTTGTATGATGTTTCTTATTCCTACAGTCAAGGGCACATAAAAAAATGTAAAAATTAAAGACTTCAGTCTTTACCAGTATAAATTTCCTGAACTGTCACTCACTGAAATTATTGCCCCAGACATTTAAGGCACATTGACAATGAAGGTATCGTTTTGGTTTCAACTTGATTTGCCTTTTTTCCTGGCAGGGTTGATTCAAGTCATTTATTCTGAGCTATCCATGACACAGTATATCTATGTTACTCTTAAAAATAGACTCTGGGGTCACTGTTGTGACTCTCTGATAGTTTGGGTTTAAAAGAAAAATGCTAGTCTTCAGCTCTGGCTGTAACCCTCTGTTTTTGGAAAGATCAGCCAGAGAAACTGTATAGATATCAGAAGCAAAATTATTTTTCCCTACTCACTGATCCAACTAATATTTAAAGGATAAAAGATGAAGCAAGGTTTTAACACAAATCCCTGCCAAACCAGGCACAAAAAGGGCATAGACAAGGAAGGTCCTTTTTAAGTACTGCCTACTGCAGACCCTTGTTCCTGTTCTACGTCAGCTGGTGGTCAACTAGAGCAGCAGGGTTGGGAAGGATGTCTACTACCATTCTAGTATCACCCAAAATGTGCATACCAGCACTCATTAAAGGTATTATTCACATTTATTATGCATTTATAAGGGTATATGGAAATTGGAATCAGATGAAAGAGGTAATAAGATATGATCTCAAATATTCTTTCATTGATACAATTATTGGCAATTGTTCTGACACCATTTCTCTGCAAAATTCAAGAGCAAGCCCTCTCACCACCAGTGCAAAAAACCAGAAATATAGTGGTAAGGATAAAATTATTATTTTCATCCACTATAGGAGAATTGCTATGATGTGCTTATTCCCCATACATTTCCTTTGCCTTGAACACACTGTATAGGAAAGGGAATGGCCCAGATTTCTGCCATAGATATACAGGAGGAGCAATGAAGAGTAAGGAAACAAATAATCTACAATAATCACTGGGAACTGCTCTGATGCTGCATCTGAGGACTGAGCATTATCGATCCTCTTTTCCTTGTCTCTGCCTCCCTTGGTTCCTCAATATACTGCCACTGTCTTGAAGCTATACACCAGGGAGGAAGGTTGCCTTTGGAAGAGCTATAGTCAATACCAAAGAAAAGTCATCAGCTGTCCCCATGTTGAGAAGAAATGTAGCCATGAAACTTTTGATGAAATTAGGAATTATAGCACATCACAAAACTCATAAGTAAATGACAAAATAGTAATGTACTGTGTTATTACCATCTGTGTTTCATTAATAGACTATGTTATAGAATGTGTTTCCATTAACAAAGACATGATTATTTGCTACATGTAGTCAAATAACATAAAAGCAGATTTGAAACAAATTCACAGAGAAATGACTCAAATTCAATTTTCCATTATTCATGGATTCATGGTCCTGCTTATCTCCAGATACTCTATTTCATGCTGATATTCATGAAAATGTCCACCAGCTACCCTAAATTTTGTCCATGTGCCCCAAACACAATGTTACTCATTCTTTGTTCTTCTTCTCTCACTGAAGAGAGCAATTCTTCCAATAGGGGAGCAGGAAGTGAAACCATTCCGTGCTGTGATTGCAGAGCTGGAGACCTTTCAGGTCTGAGACCTGAGCAGTGAGAAGTTGCAAACTGGCACACAGCAAAATGAACACTGTGTGATGGAAAAATGTTGATTTCACGTAGGTCTGGAACTGGCATTTTAAAGCTGTGATGAATGCAAGGAAAAACACACCTCACACAGTGTTGGTGTTAAATATTTTGTAGTTTGCATTTTGTCCCATAGATGTACCTTGTATCATTACTCTAAGTGGTGTTGCAGTGTCATACTTTGCAAAAATTCTTGTGTGGAAGATTTCTTTACCACTGAACACTGGAAATCTCAACTTCTTTTTAAGCATTAGAATATGTTTCTAAACATCATTTCCATTGCCAGGAGACTCTTCCACAAAACCAGAAATGTACAATAACAACAACCAAACAAAAAACAAAAACAAAAACAAAAACAAAACAAAACAAAACAAACTTTTCAGCTTCCACTGTCTGGCAGAACTAAAAGTCTCTAAAAGAGCTATGCTATGTTCCTCATTGCCTGCCTTTCCTATCAATGGGGTGGTGCTATATATAATAGAACAAGATGAAGGGGTGTGTATCTTGAGCATATAAGGATAGACATGAAGACTATCTGGTGCAAAGTTTTAAAAAAGCTAGCAATTTCTGGGCTATGTTTTTAGCGTATGCAGTAAGCTGCTGAAACGTTTACTGTCCTACTCATTGCAGCATAGCATTGTGAAGCAATTAACACTTTACTGTTTAGATATTATTGCTTTTCTTTTTCTATTTATACATTTAAAAAATCAGTGAATTAACTACAGTATATATTCTGTACGATTTTTTTTTTTTCTTGTTGTTATTATATGAATTGTCCCTCAATGTTGTTAGCTTTCATTGGCACCTTTTAAAACACACAATCTTTAATTTTTTCTAGTTTAGGATTCCTTGGAGAAGAGTCCAGAACTGAAGAACATTTATTTTAGCATTAGGAAAGATAAAAGCTACAAAGTTATTACTAGGCCTTAGCCCTATGAAATATAACCTGCTGATTTTAAAAGACAGAACAGAAATCCAGAATACTAAAACTCAGGAAATCTGCTTAATGCACCAGCAAGCAAAACAGATGGGAATTCATCAAGCAGACTAGAGATCTGACAACAGGTTGGCCACCAAATATAGCATGATGTGGAAATTATCTTGTCAGAAAAATATTTTATTTTGTAGTAGCTGGATGCATGAGTATAGCATGAACCTAAGCAGTGCCAGTGCTGCAAAACGGTGCAGATATTTCCACATATTCTGTTGCATTGCATGTGAAGCAAAAGTGGATATCAGTTACAGAGTGGTATCTGTTGCAGAGACAACTTTTGTTATATATCTTATAACTTGTTCTATGCTCCTTAGTCTTCTGAAAGTACATGTAAGACTGGAATTGCATGTAAGACAATACTCTCCATAATTGCCTAATAGGATTTGTTGGTTCTATTGTCCCTTATTAGCTAGCAGATTTGTGATTTGGTATTTTGACTGCACATGAAGTAACACTGAGGAATAATAATAATTGATATATAGTTATAAAAAATGACAGCAAGTAACATATCTTCATAAACTGAGTTTTTCTGAAGATTGAAGTTGTTTGCCATTTATGTAAGAGTAACACATTTCAGTCTAGCGTTCTTTGTTTTTTTTCTTTTATTTTCAAATGACAACATAGGTTTAACATTTGTGGGAACGGATGGAATTGCTCCTATTACTGATTTTTGCCACAGTATGGTGACTCATACCTGCATATGCTGCTTTCCCTGTATAAACAGATATTTCAGTCTCTATGTCTCAATCATGTCTCATCCTTTGTGACCTGAACTTGTTGAATAAGCAGATTTATAAATATGGTTGTGATAGCCTTAAATACACTATTAACATTTGAAAGGTCTCCAGACTCAAATCAGAGACTTCGGATCTAATTCAAGTATCTTTATCCCCTGATAACAAGATGTCATCTCTAAGGCAAGATTTAAGCACCATCTATAACTTGTGGAGAGAAACAGACACATTTAGGAGGTGATCTGTCTCATACAAATGGTTATGTATAGGTGTCGTGGTTTTGGCTGAGATGGAGTTAATTTAGTAGCTGGTATAGTGCTGTGTTTTGGATTTAGGATGTGGAAAATGTTGATAACACACTGACGTCTTAGTTATTGTAGAGCAGTGCTTACACTAAGCCAAGGACTTTTCAGCTTCTTGTGCTGCCCTGCCAGCGAGCAGGGGTGGAGGGGTGCAGCAGGAGCTGGGAGGGGACACATCCAGGACAGCTGACCCAAACTGACGAAAGAGGTATTCCATATCCCGTAGCATCATGCTGAACAAATCATATTAGGTGTATGGCCAGGGTAAGAGGAACTGCTGCTTAGGAATGGGATGGGCGTCAGTGGGTGGTGAGCAATTGCACTGTGCATCACTTGCTTTGTATATTCTATTATCAATATAATTGTCATTGTCATTATCATTATCACTTCTCTTTGTTTTCTGTCCTATTAAACTGTCTTTATTTCAGCCCATGAGGTTTTACTTTCTTTCACTCCCAATTCTCTCCCCTGTTCCTCTAGGGGGTGGGGTTGGTGAGGAGGGTGTTGTGTGCTAACTGCCTATGTGAGGCTGTGTGGTGCCTAGCTGCCTGCCAGGTTAAACGACAACAATAGGTATTGAACTTAGCATATATTGTTATGTGCTACATAATACCATGCCATAGTAGAGGCTTAACAGTTAGAAGATTAGGAAAGTACAAGACCAGTGGAGTCAGTGTTTCACCCTTCTTAATATTTTTTATAGGCATTGCTTGCTTAACAAGAATGATTTCTTGATTTTTTAAATATTCTTTATTAATCTTCCTTGATCAATGTGGTTGTCACCAGTCTGATTTTCTACATGGAGTCCAGGATAGGTAAGCAAAATGTATCTCAGAAGAGACAATGCCTCAGAAGTCATGAATCAGTTTACTTCCATAAAACTCTCAAATGGAAGCAGTGACTGATTCATGAGATATAACATAACCTGGTCCCCACAGAGGAGTCTTGCCTGGCTTGCTGGTGACCATCAGTTCTCCCTACAAATACCGGGAAATTTTCCTCCGTATTTTCACATCTTTAATTTTTTAGCTTAAAAAAAAAAAAAAAAAAAAAAAAAAAAAAAAGGCCTTTGCATATTATTATTATTATTATTATTATTATTATTATTCATTTTATGTGACATACAAAATGCAGGTCCATAGGTCCATTTATATCAGAAAGCTGCACAGAAACTCTCTGGACTGCAGTGCTTCATGAAGTGAAAACATGAAATAACATGGAAATCAGAAAATTATTCTCTCATACTAACAGATATATGTATATATATAGCATGAATTTTAAGGTTGCAGTGTTTATGCTGCCTTTAGTCATCTCACCATGTAACCATCATGACTACAATCCCAAGCAGTGTTAAGAGGTTATATTTAGTAAGCAGCTGACAATGACTCATGAACTCAAAGCACAAAGGAGGACATTGCTAATCTTCATGTGTTCCCACAGATAAATTCAACATCTTGCACACTGATAGACTGCACACAAGGATGCCTCATACCCGGGTGCTGAGGTGGTTTTCCTGCAAAACAAAGACTGGTTAAAACACTATGCAGATCCTTAAAAATCAAAGGCCTCTGGCTTTATAAGCCCACTTTACTGCCTGATTTTGAAGTTTTCATTCTCAGTGCCAGACAGGTTCAAAAAGAATGCCTGTTTTCATTTCAGCTAGGCTAATCCATACAGAACATCCTTTCCCACTATTTATTAGACTGCAGCTATCAAATGAAGATATGATGTCTGTGTTTGGGTTAGTTGGTTTAAATTCTAATGACCATGATGTAAGCACTATAATCAAGCAAAGCTTGTCTGTCTTTGGATTTGTATCTCTTTGCCATAGGTCCAATATGCATCTTCTAGCCTTGTCATTAAACTAACCACAACTCTGCCTAATTTTCAATTAGCAGTAAGCTTGCTATACAAAACTGTGTGGCCCTAATTTAAAGCTTGTTTCATATAGATCTTTGTTCTTTTTTAACAGTTTACTAATATTTAGATAAGCAACCTCAATTTACAGTAGATGCTTTGTGATATTGGATTTTCCCTGGTGTATTTTTGTTGGTGGTGGTGGTATCTTTTTTTTTTTTTTTTTTTTTTTTTTTTTGGTGGTGGTGGTGGTGGTGGTTTTTTGTTTGTTTGTTTGTTTGTTTTCCAAAAGCACACATTAACTCTCTTCACATCCAGTGCAGGCGAGACTGTTGTATAGGGCAACTCAGGAAGAGCTTAAATAAATGCTGAAAATATCTATGAAAAAGTAAATGAAATTAGTCTCTTTTAATACCCAAGTTCCTCTGTATATTTGCCTGTGTTTGCCTGTGTTTAGGGAAAAATTTAGATGGTATGTGTCATGCTTCTATTAGGAGAAAAGATATTAATTTATATGAAAAAAAAAAAATCCTATACATGAGATGTTTTCAAAGAATATTCAGCTCATTTAACCATCTAATTGTGAACTTAAAACTACATAAGACTACTAGGAAATAAATTCTACAGAATAAATCTTAATTGGCATAAAGAAAGATGGTCTGATGTGCTTTGTCACTCTCTTTGAAAGTCTCAGATGGATTTTATTCCATTACTGCGAGGGTATAGAACTTCTCTATTAGGTTATACTCTAGGTTTGTCTAGCCCAGTATCCTGTTTCTAACAGAAAAACATTGCAGATGCTTAGGAGAGAACATAAAAAGAAGGCCTGTTTAGATAATTTGACAAAGAGTTTGCAAAGTAAGATAAATATAAATAGTGCAGAAGTGACATGTGATTTCATTTTATTGCCACTTGTCTAGGAAATTGAGTTGCCTCAATACTTACACTTTTCTTCATTTCATCCTCATTCAGCATGGATTCCTTTTAGGATGAGATGCAATTTTCTTGACTCAAGTCAGCCAAACTGTTGTTCATTTTGTAGAGGGATTATTTATTTATGACCAACAAAGAGTTTACTGTGAGTTAATTGTCATATTGTCCAAATGTCCTATAACTGGTCACATACATTTAAGATTCGTCCCCAATATCAGAAGGTTGGTCAGCCTTTGATATTCACTTATTTATAGCTTTACTAAGGTCTATTTCATTTCCAGATACAAATATTTCTCTAGGAAATTGAAGATGCTTGCATATTAAAATAAAACCAGCTGTGACTCTAATAAAATGAAAAGGGTTTTGCCCATTCTTAAATGAGATCATTTTTTAGCATAGCAAGCAGCACACTAAATTAAATTTCTGAACAGCTACACTGAAAATTTAGTTTCATGTAGACATGTGCAGCAAATGTAGTATCACGTCAAAAATTGCTGATGTCCTGATGTCAGATTCCATTACTTTGTGGACCACTGTGCAAAAAAGGATTACCATTGGTGTAAGGCTGGGCAAACATATATTGCACTGAAGAGTTCTGTTTGTTTTACCTGCCATGAAGAAACAACTGTACACTTTGTTCTCTGATTTTGAGACTACTTCATCTCCAACAGCCAGGCTGCAGAACCAAATACAACACTTGCACAGACCGGCAGGTGCTTATCCAACTCTGCATGCGTAGTGACAGAGAGGGGACGAAGAAACTAAACTAAGCTAAAAGGAATAAAAAAGCAGAACACACTTGCCTGGGAGTCAGGTTCTGCCCATTAACACAGTGCAGCCATGACTCATGTGCACTTCTTAACTGGAACTGCAAGTGAACCGAGGTTTTGTAATGTCCCCAGGGCCCACACTTAGCTCATCATTGACTTCTCTGTTTCCAGGCCCAGAGCAAAGTGTGAAGCTACCAGCCAGCCAACCAGCAAAGACAGCTTGCCTTCCAGATTTCCCCATGCCTAGAGCACACTGAAAATGTCAGCCCTTCCAGCAGTAAGTCCTTCTTTCCTTGTCCTCCCATCTGGAAAGCAGTGAACATAGATGCTTTGCAGGCCAGCCAAGTCTGAAGTGGCTGTATGAACTGAAAAAAAAAAAAATAATAATAATAATAATAAAAAGAAATAATAAAAAATCCAAGCTGTCCAAAACCCTCTGAAATCATCAGGCTAACTTCTCTATCTTAATCCTAATTTTCTGGAGTTTGCAGAGACCCAGAGGATGATCACAGATATTTACAGTCTCCCCTGTGTAATGCAGGAGCAGAGCTGGCTACACACCAGCTAACTCCTCACGGTTTGACTGGTGCTTCCCATGTACTGTGTTATGTTAAATTCTGTCCTGCTGGCACATGCCCAAAACTTTTTCACCATGGCATGTTTTATTTTTCTACCTCCCATCATGGCCTGGTTGTTGGACAAGCTTGGAATCGATCACACCTAGTTTTAGGCACCTAAAAGTTAACTGCCAAATCATCTTGTCTTCTCCCTATAATCCATGAGAGTAAGTAGACACATGAATATAGGATTTACTCCCCCTGATTTCAAACATCTTTCTTAAAATGGGACAACTTGCTCTTAGGGGATGCCTGTTTCATTCTACCAACTACCAGGGAAGTTTAGAGGACTAACTTAGACTAGCTGCTAAAATTGTAAAGGAGCAAAATTGGAAGATAAGAATCCAGCTCTGGTCAAGTGTTGAGGAGCAAACAGAAAAGCAGTTGAAACTCTGTGTGCTTTGTCGTGTAACCAGACAAACAGAGCAGCCAGCTGACAGTTCTGGCCCCCAAACCTGCAAGTTGGCTGCTGTTGCTGTTTTAAGGAGAAATTCATGAGGTCCCTGAGAGAAGGTTAATGGGCAGCAAGAGTAATGGAAGGAAGTGGGAATTTGCATTGCTTATAGTGAGGATGGTGGTAATTGCAGGAGTTAATATTTGACCAAGTTTAGACTTTAAGAAAGTATTTGGAAGAGTTAGCAGACTACTTTTTTTATTCTCTGTGTAAACCTTCAGTTGTGGCTCTAGTCTCTGACTTGTTTTCAGGTAAAACAATCTTTAAGAAATCATTTCATGTTTACAAAATATGTATCTGTATCGATCTATTTCACTGTATAAAGACCTACATAAATTTCTGGACCATATCCCTCTCTTTTCAAATTAAATTTATGATTGTCTACCTATCTACCTGTCCTGAGAAATTATGATAGCTTGGTTGCACCACATCTGAGGACATACGTATACCTTGTTTAGAACAGAGCAGTGTTGGCTGTAATCCCAAGCTCAAATAACCTGTCTCAGTCACATCCCAGGGAGGCAGAAGGAGTCTAGCTGTAGGCATATATGGAAACACTGGACCATAAAGGACAATGAGGTGTTTTTTATTTCTTACCTTAACACCTGTTAATTAGGGCTAAACTTATCTCCTTTGCAGTCTCACTGGTTTCCCTCTGCCAGCTCTCATGAGACATGACCTTTTGGTGCTGCTGCAGCTTCTAGAGATTCATGAATGTTTTTATTCTTACAGAGCTGTGAGTCCAAGTGCTAACCTGAGTAGCCTTCCAAGAAAATGAAATAATTTAATGGGAACGACGTAATGCTGTGTGTGTTCAGGCTCCTACATGCCAGTGTCCTGCAAAAGCCTTTCCTCCCAAAGAATAAATTATAGATGATGAAGTCTGCTGCAAACCACCCACCCACACTTAGCCTTTATTTACTCCCCCACTTGAACTTGTCAACAAATTGGAACAGAAAATAACCCAGGTTTTCATTGCTTCAATCAAAATCAGTGTCTGCATTATCATTATGCATTTGAAAAGTAGAGGACTCTGCAAGCAGAAAAGCATCAAACTTCTAAGTCAATTTGCACATTGATTTAGGGTTATTTTTACCTATAAAATGACATACTAAATGTGGTTTATTTAATGTGTTTTACTCAAACTTCATTCACCTATAGACATCTGTGTTATATGGCAAAGTATAACTATAAGCAAAATCAAGATGAGGAAGTGGAACATATTAATGTAAGCCTTTTTTTAAGAAGAAAGGAAATACAATTTTTCTTAATATTATAGCCAACAATTTAAAAAACATACAAATGTTGAAATAAAAACTGTGATGTTTATAAAGAATAGTAACTATTGAATGAAGGTAAAAATAGATCAATGTTTAAAATCTCTGCTTGTTCTTATTTTAGAAGATGACTACACAAGGCAAACCTAAAGAGTGGGATAGGATTTCATGTTTTATTGGCATTTAGGGAAACTTTATACTCTGTCTCTGGAAAATCAGAAAGGGAAGTGGTTGCAAGGAATCCACATAATAACGTATGGGAAAGCCAGCTAGAATTTACAAGGGAGTGGACTGTGCTGGTAAATCAAAAGGTTGCCAGATCACATGGTTCACAATTAATAATAGTGGGGTGTTCCACCAGCAAGCAGTTTCTCCATTTTCTTTTTCTTTATTGCCTTTTTATTCCCACTAAGCCACTAAATTATTTTGCTTAACTATTGGTGCAAAATACATGTTATTAGTAAAAACATATCAGGTATATAATGAGAAGCAAATAAGCCTATTCCAGTTTCATAAAAGCTAGGAAGGTTCCAAACTGTAGGGTGTATTGTTTTGTTTTTTCTTGCTGGGAAATAAGATTTTATGGCCAAATGTTATGAGAACCAAGTATTCACAAGGACCAGAGCTTCAGTGTTCAGTTTGGAGGCTCATTTTTAGCTATACAGTACAATCTTACAGTTTGTGCTCTTGACTTGGTGCCAGTTCTACAGCTATAGTCCCAGCAAAGGATGTTTAGGGACAACTACTGACAGGATTTAACTAATAGATTAAGTCTTGGAATATTTTTGGTTGCTTTCCACAATGCCAAATATCACAAATGTCACCCCAACCACATAACTCTTGAGGAACTAACTAGGCAGTATCATTAAACAAAACATTGCCTTATAAAGTGAAAAGGAATGCCAACCATATATGTGATCCCACTTCCCTGAATAGTTCTGCCCTAAAACCAAACTATTGTGATGTATTCATTCTCTCTCACATTTATTTATATTATGTATATCCAAAGGATTTTGTAACCAAAGAACCAGATAAGGAACACTTTGCAAAGATTGCTCTGGAGTACAGGAAGAATTGTCCTTAGAAACCGGCATCCTCACCACAGCTGAAATTTTGCCTCTCAAACTACTTGGTTGTATGTGATTGAATGTGCCTTCATATTGGCTTCAGTTAGTGCAGTTTTATAGTTCTTATGCCTTAAATTTGAAGAGAGAGCTCTAATGAAGTTGTTAAATTCTGGTTTCAGAGCTTCTGATATAAAGGACCTACAAACACTCCTGCCAATATTAGTAATAAAAACTTCAAAGCAAGCATCAGCAGCAACAGCATTTTGTCTGTGCTGGGCTCTGTGTTCCCAGATCAGCTCTACTGTGGTTTGATTCTTTGCTCATGGAAAAGGAAATGACAATTTGTCAGAACTCATTCCACTTTTAAAAAAGAAAATGTCCTTAAAGTTTGAGAAGTTCAAGGGAGCAAATTGATTTAAAATATATTTCTAGTCAAAATTGAGCTACATAATTCTTAGACTTTGAGGAATTAAGTATTTCCCCAAAGCTCTCACATCTGTCCATTAAGGCAAATTCCCATTGAATTCAATGGAGGAGAGTTTGATATTAGACATTTCAGTAAAGATTTATACATACTTTTATTTCTCTAAAACTTGCTATACATCATATGAAAAGGCACCATGCCATATGTCATAAGTAATTTCAGCATTCATATACAGGGAAGCATAGCAGTGGTGTTTACTATATATTTCAGAAACACCCACAAGATATAATAAAAGGTCTCTCCCCAAAGTACATGTAGCTTGAGAATTAGCTCTGCTGTCTTCCATTTCTTAGTTGCACCTAGTGCAATTTCTCCCTGGTAGGCATGCTTCCAAACCTGGGTAAGACAGGAGGTAAACACTATAATGCTGATCAGACTAGTTATTAAATGGACAAAATTTTGGATAAAAGTTAGGGAAAGTACACAAGATGAGGTTTGTTGATGTCATGATTAATATTTTTGGATGAAGTAGAAATTCAATACTTCTCCATCAATTAAATAATACAATGCGGTCCAAAGAATGAACTTGTGTATTCAGACCAGAATGGAGATTAAGAATTCCTTATATAACTTTATAGATAGCTATTATTTCTAATACAAAAACAACCATACAAGTATCTTTACAGTACATTTTATTCCATGAAATTTTAACATGCTTTTCTGCTCATTAATTGTTTTGTATATTTTGGAAGGTGGGTTCATGAAGCATAGCGTGTAAGATGTGTTTAATCTACAACATACCAATTAACTACAAGAAACTGTTATTTCCATTGAATTCTTAAGGATATGAATTGGCCTAGGAACTTCAAAGTTTGTATAAAGGAAAATTTAAGAATTGTCTTTGATTTTCACTTAGAGTTCAATGGGATTTGTGTATGTAGGAATAAAGTAAAAACAACCATATAGTTCAAATATGTTCCAGAACTGTTAAAATTAGTACTTCAGTGCATGTTGGAGAAGCAACAATAATATTTTAATATGGATTACAAGTTCACAATGAATAATTGGCTGAGAATAATTGACTGAATAGGCATGGAGAAACAGAAAAGTGAAATTTTTAAATAATAGTTCAAAAACTAGGAGTGGAAGCTTAATATAAATTAGGTTTGGGGCAGAAATATTTTGTCTGCTGGGGTTTGGTTTGGGGTTTGGGTCTGGTCAACAAAGTGGGTGTTTATTGATGCAAGTTTTAATGAGATCAGGTAACGTGTGTATGCCTAGGTTGCGTCTCAGCAGTGTAGCTTGAGGAATCCCAGGCTGTCACAGAATAACTGGGTGAACATGGTTATATTCTTGCAGCCTATCTTCCTTCAGACCTACTTTCCTAAGAACACAGTTTTTTTACCTAATGATTTCAAGGGCTAGTTGGAGCTTCAGAAGCCAATTTATTCCCAAAATGAATGTCCTGTAGATCACATTTAGGGATGTGTCATTCATCTCTGCAACAGTACTTGGCACACTGGGATAATATTTAGCTAGGTCAAGCAAATTTGTCAAAGAGATAGCTGCAAAGAGAGAATGAGACTATATTCATTATTCTCTTTGAGCCTTTCAGTACTTTCTTCAAGACAAGATGGGCTGTTAATTCTATTTTTCCAGGCAGTGAAGTTACCAACTTTAATTCACCAAAGCTTAAGTGACTACTGGAACACCTAGTACTTTTCTTGACAAACACATCTCTGTCATCTGTAGTGGAAGGAACACTGAGAATACTTATTTAAAACAAGTGCAAGAAAAGGAAGCCCAAATTCAGAAACTCTTCAAAAAACGAAAGAAACAAAATGTAGCCTTTCATTCCAAGGCTAGCCAGAAGTTGGCTTTATCAAAGTGAATATTTGTTCTGCTTTCATCATCAGCTCTTCCATAATAGGCTTTTGATTGACAGATTTTTGCAGGAATATCCAAGAATATGACTGCTAACACACAGTTTTGTAATAGCAGGCTGCAATCAGGGCCTGAGTTCAGCTAGAGTCATCGTTGTTTACGACTGTAAGCCAAAAGCATTGGAATCTTTATTTAAAAAGAGATGAAGATTTTGTGGCATCCTTCTGGCAATGATAGTGCAACAGAGGTATATCTTCAAAACTGTGTTGGCAAACATGTCGTAACATTTGTGGTAGTGACTTGACAATGGAAAACCTTAGGGTGAATTTTCAGCTCATAAATAAAACAAAAAAGGACTCGTACTTACAAGATCATGCTGTTGAACCTGGCCATCTGTATAATGTTCCTGCTTGCAATGGCATTCCTTAAGATGAGCAGTCCGTCATTATGGAACAAACACATAATTATGGTTACAGACTTGTTTTGACAATATTTCCATTATTGCAACTTGCTCCAGAATTTCTTTGTGTCAGCTGGTCTCAGAAATTTCACAAGTGACATGTTTGTAAACATATTCAGCTGTTACGCTATCACAGAAGTAAGGGTGTTCCAGTGTCATTTATTAGAGTTATTAAAAATGATATAAACCTGACTTTGCTGTACACTAGCAGCAATGCTAGTGGCTGAGTTCCAGTGGACAGAAGACTTGTGATCTCAGTAATTTTGAGAATACAGACAAATCTCGAAAGACATTAAGACACTAGTGCTGTCACTCCAAATTACCCAGGGTATTCAATTCACTACCTGCATTAGAGATAGACCATGAATAATTAATTAAGTGAATTATATATAGAAATACATACTTTTGAAGTGCAATACTTATTTCATTGTAGGAATATAAATTAAATCTTTACATTGGTTTGAGGGGAAAATTCTTATCCCCTGTGAAATACAGTACTTTTTTTCTGTTCTGGAATGAAAAATAAATAAATAAACAATGAGTGAAACATTATGAAGTCATTTATAAATTTGTATAACATCATGTGAACCTTCTTCATAATGAGTTACAGTAATTAAGAAATAAAATTTCAGTAGAAAAATAGCCCCAAGTACATTTTCAGAGATACTTAAATATTTCTAATGTATTTTTTTCTCTGATGTAAGTGACATGTAGAGACTATTTGACGTTGTGTTATGGCTTAAAGATCTTGTTGGTACTTGCTAAGAATAAGTCAGTCTTGATATTCCTCGAACCACAGAATGGGTTGTGTTGGAAAGGATCTTAAAGACCACCTAGTTCCAACCCCCCTGCCATGGGCAGGTGTCCCAAACAATAGATCAGGTTGCGCAGTCCACTCTCCTTTTTCCAGCTCCAAAACAACAAATCTGTCATGTAAGGGCTCTTATGGGGCTAATGCGAGACTCCTCTTTCTGTTCTGAGAAGAGATGCGGGTCCAGTCTCCCCTGTCTGTGAGTCAGTCAAGTCCATCAGCTCAGGGTTCAAAGCTAGCCTGTGTCAGCACACAAAACCATGCATAAATCTCTCATTCAGATTCCTAGATACACTGCCTGGTGAGCTCCTGTTGCAACATGGAAATTTGCTTGAAAAGTCCATCCAGCTGGTTGAATTTGTAACCACAACACCTACCTCAGGCCCTAGGGGAACTTCCAGATTCTGGAGTTCCCTGCAGCTGAGAAGCCAGGCAGCTCTTTCAGTCCTCAGGAGGTCTATTTGGGTGTAGGCATCTGTTTGGGGAGGTTGTGGCCTGTTTGGGTTTCAGCCTCAGCCTGGAAGCTGTGGAAAGTGGACACCATTTTTGTTTCAGTAGAAGGCTGTCTATCGTTGCTCCCAGAATAAAAGAAAGTGGCTTGCCTTCTGCCCTCCCTATGTGCCCTCCATGTGCAAACTGCCGTGCTGCACCCTGGCTGACATGCCAACCCATGAAGACATTCCAGACTCATGCCGTGGTGTTTTGACAGTGCTAACATTCCTAGCAGCAGTGCTGATATTAGCGTAATAGCTTTTTAAAATCAACTAGATTAATAGTATTTATTTTTTATATATTAGTGTATGGATTTGTTATACTATTTTCTCATTGGTAATCTAAACTTTTCATTGCATACATGCACATTTATGTACAAGAGAGCTGTGCCTGGGAGATACACATACTTTATAAAAATATGTATGTCTCCATACTCTTGATCCCTTACTTATATATGAATAATTTTATACTTAAATATTCCTTTTATTTAATTAAAGTTATATTTTAAAATCAGAAGCTACAGTCCCACATTATCAAATAATTTAAGACAGTCTAGAAAAGCAATGCTTGAAGATAATCCATATGAATACAAGGTAAGTAATTTAAAAGTCAGTATATTAGCAGTTAGTGTTGGCTTTTTTTTTTTCATAATAATCAGAAATTTATCTGTTTTATTTTAGTAGTTCTTGTAATCTTACAACTTTCATTCATAAACTTATGGATTGTGACACTTCAAGTCATTTCCTTATTGTACAGTAGGCCTCCAAACTTATTTCCTGGCACAAATTTTTGGTTTTTTTTTTTTTTTTTTTTTTTTTTTCGTTTTCTTTGCTTTAGCAGTCATCAAAGTTTTGGATGACAATCCAAGAAGTGTGAAATTCCAAATTTAAACACCTCCCTGATGGATCCAGGAGCCTCTTGCCAATTGTAATGGCATTTTTCATAGCAGGGGAGCAATTTTTTTTTTAGCAGGAACTAAAGATTCCAGATTGTTTAGATCTGATTGTAACTCACAGCTAGTGATGTGGTTATATCAACTTGCCAAGCCATCACTTAACCTTTGTCCTTTTCCAATAAAAATTCCAGAATTTATTATTATTAGATTGTTATTATTAACAAGCTACTCTCCTTTAATTAAAGATGGCCTTGCAGACAGCCTTTATGAAAGACAGGGCTATCCATTTAAATGCCTGAGGTTTCTGCTAGTAAAATATACTTACTTTTTGGCCTCTTTTCTGAGGAGCTATTACAATGATATTAGCAGTGCTGCTAAGAATGTTAGTATCAGTTAGTATTGTCAAAAAAAAAAAAAAAAAAAAAAAAAAAAAGTCTTAAATAGCATATAGTTTTGAACATGATTTTGTTCAAATCAGGCAATACTGAATACTGGCCACCAGAAATTTCTTTCCTCTATGTCTTTCAGCTCTTCGCTGTATCAAAAGCGGTGATCTGGCATTTGACAAGGTGCTGGAATGGACCTTCACCTCCATGCAAGTAGAAATTTACTTACATATTGCATACACTTTTGCAAAATCCATTACTTAAAAACATAATAACTATTCAATAGAATGCATCTATATGAACTGATGTGTAAGCTTATTTCTGGTGCATTGAAATGTGTCACTCAGTTTGTGATATCTGTCTGGGAGTACACATGCTCTTTTATTAGAGAACAAATAAGGTATTTTAAGTTCATTTAATTTTAATATCTTCTATTTTAAAATGGGAGATATTTTAAGACATTAAGGATACCTTTAAAGTTAAAAATAATCTTGTTTTCATGCAACATTTCCTGAGCTAAAAATATCCCGTCCAAAGCTTTGCTGAAGTGATTTGCCAGCTTATTGATTGATAGATTTTGACATACAAGAACACAGTCATACAAAAATTATAGTCATTATATGGCTTTCATCATACCACCCGATCTTACTCCTTCAGTTACCTAATACTGGAAACTATATAGTTATTGCTATCTCAGGAGAGCTTTGTGAAGATTCAATTACTGTCTGCTAAATTTTTGGAACATACAATCCCATTATCATTTCACCTAAATGCCCGATTCTTTGTTTTTGTTGCTATTATAAAGATGGCCCTTTACCAGCTGTGTTGCTGTCTACATGCTCTACATGCTTCTACATGCTCTGTATGATCTAGCACAGCTTTCCATGCTCATTGAAATGTTATAAGGGGTTTATATACTAAGTGCAGGCCTACCTCTTCTCTACAGAAAAAAAAAAAAAAAAAAAAAAAAAAAAAAAAAAAAA
>CM021766.1:31971052-31988702 GCA_011076525.1 Nettapus auritus | reverse complement strand
ATTATTTGTTAACCCGCAGGAAGAACATTTTAATAGGATAATTATTTGTACATAACCTGATTACAAAGTAATAGATATGTGCTTTGCACTGCTCTTTATATAAATGTTTTAGTGATAAACCTACATAAAATATCCAAAGAACATCAAAATTTCAAAAGTATCTTCAAAAGAAAAGAAAATGTTAGGTGACATCAGAAACAGTCTGAGAGGGCAGGTAGGTGGAAAAGAACTTTTCAGGACCGATTTTTGAGTTACTGGATTAGTAATTTGTGGAGCTCACCTCCAGAGTAGAACTTCACATCAAATTTGGAAAGAACTTACAAGATAGAACGCATAAATGGCAAGCTTGTCCTTCTATGGAGAGAGAAAAACAAGATGGCAGGAGTCTCATTTAAAGTATGGACCCTGTATTATGGCTTTTTGTAAGCCTAACAGTTTTTAACTGGATAAAACTGAGTATTTACTTGAAGCACACGAACAGGTGTGGCCCAAAGTATTTGTTTCAAAATATAAGAACTGGGTTTACATTTTGCAGTTTATAATTTTTTTGTTTGTTTTAATGTTTTTCCTTCTTCTTTCCATGTAGTAGTAATATGGTAATTCAAAACACCTGGCAGGCTTTCAGACACTTTTCTTCAGGGACTGTCATCTTTCTTTTGTAGGATCCAACTTCCTCAAAAAGGACTAAGCAGGTGAAGAGTTTGTTGAATGCTCCTTTGCTAAACTGTCAGGACTTTTGTGGGACTGTCTGGTGAGGGAGAGACTTGATGCAAGCATCCATTGCTGGTGTGAAGTGAACAAATGAGGATATGTCCTGGATCCAAAGGGACACACATGAGAGTGTTTTCAGAACAGGAACCCACCCAGCTGCTCTGCTCCTGCTCATTGTGTCTTCCCTTTTGTATGAATTTTTCTTCACTGTACCACTTGAAGTGAGAAGATTTGAATGTGCGAGTTTGGAAATGTGTTAGATCATCAAAGGAAAGCTGCAGAACAGAATGCTTCTCACTGAAAGTTGCAATGAAGAAATTCATAAAATATATACTATGAAATTCACCTAATAATTAAAAAAAAAAAAAAAAAGTGTTTGTGTATTTTAAAGGACACATGGAACGGAATATAAATGAGAAAAGGTAATCATGAGGTGTAGCCTCAATCAAAAATGGCATAGCTGAGGTTTATTGAAGACGCCTGGCCAAAGCAGATGACAGAACAAAAATTTCTAAAGTATTTCTGTAATGTGAAATTCTTCTGACTAGGACATTTTCAGAAGCATGACATCACACAATGCAGCCCTCTGTAGTGCGAGGGAGGAAAAGGGGCTTGCTCTGCCATGGCTCCATTACATACTGCCTTGCAGTGTTCCATTACAAGAAAGAGTGGAAATTCACTAAAACACACGGTGGTCCAAAGTGTGCACAGAAGGCAGTCATAGAAGGAGTTACTTTTATTAGGAGTAAATTTTTCTGTGTAATATAATATTTCCCAGCATCACTACCAAGAAGGCAAGAAGAATCCAAATGGAAAATGTAACTGCATTCTGTGTGCCACATTTGTGTGCATGTGCACACACTCTCACTCATTACATGCATAGAAAATGGGGGAAATAAGTTAACACATGGGAAATATACTATTTAAAAGGCTTATTAGCAAGGGCTATTCAACATCTGTGGAAAAGTTGACAAATTCTGCAATAATGTTTCTGTTTTATTAAAAGTTTGCTTTTTTTCAAATTTGCAGGCTACTCTTTGGGATTATATAACAGCAAAAAAAAAAAAAAAAAAAAAAAAAAAGCCATTACATTATAGGGTATAAATATTTCAAAGCAGGGACTATAATAGAAGATAAAGGATATAAATGGTTACTTCTTGATGCTACACGTTATACAGACTTCATCCACAACATATTTGTTTACACAGATGTCCGTTTCCCACACATCAGTGAGTTTTTTTCTCTCTTGTTGCTTACAAGAAAGTGGAAGAATGTTAATAATGCTTTTTGATACATCAGTTCTTAGCTTTACCTTTTTTATGAGTATACCTATACTGACAATTAAAAATCCTACATAGTAAGATTTCTTGGCATTCATTCATCTGCTTTTCAATATAACCCACAACCTCAAAGGCAAATAATTACCATGAGCAGCAAACCACATAGTTTTAATGCAACTCTGGCACTGCTGGAAAGCGAATTTGGCAGCAAAATGATTTACTGCTTCATGAATTCCCAGAAGATTCCCAGGTATATATGTGCTTCATTATTTATAAAACTTCTTTGACAGATTGGAATGGTTATGCAGTTTTCTGTAGGCTCAAGGTTGCTTTTGAGTTCATGTTTGCAAATCTGCAGTCTGGCCTCTGTTGGTAGATTTATGATGGTTTTTTGTCCAGCATAAATATGATATTTAATGTGCGCATTTTTATATACCAATGACTGTACTATTTTATGAGATAGATTTTCTTTAGATTTTATCTTATTCAGCCATGCATCCCATAATGCCATACTTTCCACCAAGACCATGTTTAATGTAGTATTGAGATACCTCTCTGTACTGAAATCTTTGTTACACAGGAGAGTTTAAAGCCAGTCATTAGTTAAAGCCCTGCAGAAATATTGCCTGGATGTATGACATATTTCAAGTTTCTTATCTATAGAGCTTTGTCAGTGGAAGTGATTCTATCTCCTTATGGGTATGTTTCTGTTTTGCTCTCTTCCTAAGGAAAGGATAAAGGCCTTTTATATTTGCTGGTGGCAAGGGCAGTGATGAGGTTGTGTGTACAATACTTCAATTTTCAATTTTCAACAGTAGAGAGACTTAGTGTTTTTGGATAAGCAGAATGCAGAAGCCTTAAGGCTCTTCTTTCAGGCTCCATTAGGAAAGCTAGAAGACAACTAAAATTCATGTTTTTCTTTTTTGTTTGTTTGTTTGTTTGTTTTTCTTTTTCTTTTTTTTTTTTTTTGTTTTTTTTTTTTAAAAAAAAAGGTTCTAAAGTTATTTTTTATAAGGAATCCATCCCATCTGACCATAACACAATGAAATAGAGACTTTTCCATCAAGAGAGCTGGAGCAGTTCTTGGGCATTATCCAAATACAGAGGAAAACTATAAAGCAGACCCCAAAAGAGGTGTATCTTCACATTTTATAGTCTCCCTGTCTTGGATCTTTTCAAATTAGTCTTGAGATAAGGGTGGATGCTGCCCTGATCTAAATGAAGAGGAAAGAGAGATGCAACAAGGCAAACATAACTGCCTCTTGTGTTGTGGGTAAATATATTGAATTAGAATTTTTCAATCCTTTGCACCCACTTTCATTTCATTTAATTTGCTCCTATTTTCATTTTTTTAAGTACTTTAAATATAAAATCTCTCTAAGAAATTTTGTTACATGATTAGCAGCTTTCCCTAGACCACATTGTCAGATATTCAGTTGATAAATTCTACTGCAGAAGGTCCTACTGTATTCAGTTCATTATCCTGATTGCAGACATGACTCAGTCATTTTTCAGAACCAACTCTGCAATAAGGTTAAAATTAACAGAAAAATATATTCTCAGATCATTCTTTTACATACATCGAGCTCTACCAAAAAAATAAATAAATAAAAAAGAAAAAAAAATCCCCAAAGTAGAATTTTAAAAGATTTGAAGTATGAAAAGACCTGTTAGCTGTCTTTGCAAACACTTTTTTTTTTTTTTAATTTTTGTGCAAAAAGTAATACTGTGACCATCAAAAATCATGGAGTAAAATCTAGATGAGTGTTTAACACTTTTAAGTTTAAATCTTTGTAACACAACTTAGGGGGACAGTAATTGATTTTCAGCCATCAAGCTCATTATGTCAGACTATCTTTTTCACATTTTTTTATTTTTTTCAAAAAGGTTTAAATTTAACAAAATGCATGAGTTTCTGACTGTGGAAAATCTTGGAGATTTGAAGACAATGGGTGAAATTTTGATACCAGTGAAGTCAATTACAAATCTTATTTTGTGCTAAAATTGTTGACTGAGCCTTCTATTGGTGGCTTCTTTGTCAAAATCATTTAAATACTTGATACAAAAAGGCTTCCTTGTTATACTAAATTATCTTCCTGAATTGAAGATTGTTTTTAACCTTCTGCCAGGATTCAATTTTCAAGTTACAAGGCATACAAGCCATCTAAATGTAAAATTAATCAGCAAATGGCATGTTAGTTCCCTGCCCCCAGCCCTTGCCAGTTGGACTTTTATTGATATATTCATTGGTAACATTTATTTTCTGTATTTACTTGCTAGCACTTGGCTTTTCTGACTTCAAAGACAGGGGGAGAAGGCTTTTCATAATTCTTTTCACAGAACTGAGCACAGGAAATGGGGGATCAGTGCATTTTATCATCTTGGCGTCTGTGTCACTGTGGCACAAGGGAAGAAAGAAATGCCATGATATCTAAAACTGAAAGTTCTAGACAAGTAGATTAGCCAGGAAAGGATAACTATCGATTCATCCTAAAATGAGCGCTTGCTTTTCATTATGATTGTGTTGAGGAGAGGTGGAGAACTGAAGTTTGCTTTAAGACTCCAGACTGCAAATGGTTACAGCTGTGCATCTGGAGTCTGATTCATCTTCCCCTGGAATCTATGAAAGGAGTCTTGACATTGACCTTAGTGGGCATAGGTTACCTGTGTTCCACAGTGTTGACATCTATCCTACTAATAAATAAACAAATCAATATACAAAACAGGATAAAAAGAATATTGCTAGAAACAGGTAAGTACCCTTCATAAAGAATTGACACATCAAGTTAAGGGAATATGAGACCATTTTAGCTATTGTGATTTTACTATATTTCTGAAACAGAAGATACAAAGACAGTGTATGTGACGGTCTCTTATTCACATGGTTTGACTCGTGTGATACCTACATTGTCCAAAATGCTTTAGGAGCCCATATCCCATCTTCAAAATTATATTTAGACATTTAAGAAACTAACTATGAAAAATGAAGTCAAGTTACCTCCACTGTTTGAGTGACTTGTAGCATAATTATGTAATTTCTACTTTCTTAATTACTGTTGGTTTCATCTCACCACATTTAACTTTTGATGTTTAGTATAAATCACTTATCTAGTCTCCCTCAGCAGCAAATGAAGAAAGGCAAGAAAATCCATGGCCGTGAAAGAGGTCTTTAATATCAGAGAATGAAATTATCTTCTGGAAATAACTATATTTGATAATCACTGAGGCAGTTGTGGTGTTTACCTTCAACCAGACAGTTAACTTCTAGACAGCTAAAATTGGAGGACATGAAGTATATGTGTATATGAAATGACATACTTCAGAGTTGAGTGTACCCATTTCCTGTTTTTCAAGTGATTTATATTACCCACCTAATGCCCCTTCAGCTGTGTTTGACTAGAGCTATATATTTATATATTTGCCTGAAGAGGCAAGCAAAGACATTCCAAAATATATCCTGAATAGCGTTTAGCACAAAGTCGTTATTTCCTACTGTGAAATCCTATATTTTTATGTGAATTCTAACTTTTATTAACACTGTTTTGATGTTTATTCTTGGAAGACATTTATACTCTATTGGAAGTCAATGTTTTACCCTAAAAAAATCGTGAAACTAGCTTGAGGATTCTTTTGTCATTTTTTAAGGGATGATATTAAGTAAGATTAATTTACTTTGTCACTCAAGAAATGCAGGTATGGATAATACACACACAACAGTTTTTGGTTTCTTATAAACATTTTTGTCAGATTCCTTTACACATTCTTGAAAGAAATACCTTCATATTTAAATTCAAACTGTAATTTAACATGTCAATTTTCAGCTAACCATTTATTTCATGCAAAATAAATGTCCTAAAGCAATCATCTTTTACATTAGATTGCTTCTTTATTTTTCTTCACCTTATACAATCCAGATGCTAATGTCTAATTCCCATAAATCATTTCCTTCTTTTTCATATATTCTTAAGTTTTCTTCACCTTATATTTTCAAGGAAGACATTTTAATGCTGCTCGGTTTCTCTACTCTGAATATTGCCCTCCAGTATTGCATTTCCAAGGATCTGGTTTGCTTTCCTTCATTTCTGTTTCATAGATAAACTTATGTCAGAATTTTTTGGTCTTTGGACTTATGATTTTACACATCATCTCTCAGAGACATTTAAGAAAGCATTGATTATTGCATAAATACATAAATAATTAATACATAATATTAAGGTTTCAAAGTGAAATTATGGTTTTCAGTTGGCAAATTTATGTCTTATTGCAGAGAATTTTGCTATTTACTAGTTTAGTTCATTCTGATGAGTGATAAAAATTTTAGAAATTATCTGCAGAAGATCATGTCATCTGAGATGAGGATAGTCTGTGTGCATATTGCTCAAAGGCTGCACACTCATGGACCCTTAAGGTCAACCTAATACTATCAATTGAATAGTAGAGTGAAAACACAAGTGAGAGTGTAATTATGCCTGGTCATCAAAAATTTTTCATGATTGGTGGAGAGATAAATGTTAGAAGAAACCGGCCTCCTCCAGTGAAGTTTATTGCTTCAAAGACTGAGTTGTCTGTTCCAAAGAAAATCAAACCTATATTTCATACTTAGCCACCAAGCTACAGAGAATAGGATGTATTCCCTTGCAGAAGTCAATTCAGGATTCACAGGATCACTTAGAAGGAATGTGACTGGTTAGCTTAATTTTTAAGGTTATATTCTGGTAAGCAGAATCCCAGGTACAGGTGCTTTCCCCCAGCATTATGTACTGTGCAATGATCGCTTCATGCAAAAATCAATCGTATTTCTCCTGTTACCATTCAGAAACACCCATGCTTTTCTAGGCAATGTATGGGGAGCATAATTCTTAGCTCCATCTTCTTGGTTCCTCTATAGAAATTGTCTTTAGTAACAAGGAGCAGCCATTATCCCATAATGCCAAAGGCTTTCAACTGGATATTACCCATTGGTTGCCCTGCTGAAATCATCTCAGACTGAAGGTAAGTCCATGAATGCTTGGGATAGTTTGGGCACAGAGGGTGGTCTGGATATCATATCACTGTGGGATACAGTGCACAGCACTACATTGACTGAGACCCATTGTCCCTCAGTAGTACAGTATACAGAGAAGGTGTAAGTCAGCCCTCCATTTGACCAACCTCATTCAGAGATGGGGTGAACTGGCTGTGGTAGGCTGCCCCCCACCAAAGGGGCACCAGCTCCTCTCCTCCCATGTGGGCCCAGGGGCTTTGGAAGCACCTGTGTTTCCCAAGGTCAGGTAAACTCAGCTCCCTCTTGAGCAGGGTCGTGGCTTCACTGCTCACCATAGCCTTAACTCCCTGGCTCTGGACAGAAACTTCAATGTAGAGAGGTCAGGACTAAGCCAATCTGAACTTGAAACCAAGTATTAAAAACTGAGGGGATGGAGAGTACAGGGGGAAGGGGGTTGAAATTACTGCTGTCATATAAATACATGAAACCCCATAAAATATTTACAAGACACAGCTAATCTCAAGATAACATTTTTTGGCCCTTGTAAAACTGACTCATCAATATAATGGAGTGTATTTTTGGTTAATTTTAACTTTCTTTTTTACAGTTAATATTTACTGAGTCTCTGGGGCCTAAAATTACCTCACCCTTTTGCTTCAGGTCTACAGCTGCAGTCTCTTGCCTCACCATAGTAACGCCTGGAATGCAGAGTTGTGTTTCCTTTTCTGCTAGAAAAATAAAGGAAGCTGAAGTAGCAACTACCACCAAGAGACAGATGCCTTTATAAAAGACTAATTAATAACTTAAAACTATGTTACTGGGTGGAATGTAGGTAACTTTTAGGTACTTTGATACTCCAACAGGCAATAAGTAAACTAGAATACCAGGTGTATCTTGTAGTGTCCTTAGCATATATGTGTTTCTGGCTTTATCAGATTATCAGCAGCTAAGATTAATTTTTCAGAGTTAGTAAGGAGAAAAAACAGTTGTCCTTTCAAAGAGTCCAGTGAATGTAGCATTTTCTTTACCTGAAAGTTTGAAATAAAACCTACAAGAGATTTTAAATTCATCTATTCAGGTTGAGCACCCAAATATCAAGATACTGAAAATCTTGACTTCTTCTTGACAATCATGGACCTTTTTTATTTAAAGAATTCTTAAAAAGAACAAAAGCTGCAACCCTCTGAGCCAAGAATTATATCTTTTGAACCACGCCAAGTAATGAGGTAGAATAAGATGAAAAACCTTGTAGGCCCAAATTTGATAGGACTTGGCTTTGAAACAGCTTCTGTGATCTATCCTATTACAGTGCCACATGACTGGAAGGAACTATAAGCACTGATATCTTCCAATAATTACACTATGTCATCTTTTTTTTTTTTTTTACTTCTGTTACTATATATGAAAATTACTGTACCTATAATGTCATATTCTCTATTTCTGGGATAGAGGTTATTTTCATGCTTTGCAGTTGAATCCAGGAGTGTAACTAGCTGCTGTTTTTCCTTTGGCAACTCTGTTGTAATTTAAGCCTGACAAAGTTATTACTCAGTTATGAAGACAATTTGGACACATAGTGAGTGCTGATATCAGCGCATAGTACTATGGAAAATGAGTTTCCTAGGAACATAAAATACTGCTCATTATTTACCAAGTCTCAGAGTTTAACAAGAGACAATGACATATTACTGTATTAGAGGATCTCTAGCTGTTATAATAGATTATTCTTATGAGGTTTGTTTGAAGGAAAATGGATAGAATAGTATTTGTGACATTATTTCACCCCAGTTAGAACTGGGATTATACTTCTGCCCTCAGCATGCAACCAACAGCTTCCTGAAAACTTGAAAGGGCTAGTGTCAAGTTGAAGAAGCTCTGCAAATGAGATCTGTATTTGGAGTGATATAACTGTCTTTAATCACAACAGGTCAACCTCCTCAGTGTGCAATGCAACAGGATAAACTCATGCAACCAAGCTTTCATGGTACCCTGCTGTTCTCCTTACCTGTTAGATGGATATTGCTGTCAATGAACAAAGGACATCTGCTCCTCTTGTAATTCTGCTTTTGAACCATTGTAAATTTCCAATCCAGCATATAAACTAAAATTGAAACCAGTATATAAACTAAAGTCACGCTGGGCTGGAAATCACAGGAATCCAAGATCTGATTCATTTTTTTTTGTCTCAAAGGCAGCAACATCTGTCAAAGGACCAAGACAGACAGCTGCAGGCAGCAAGAGATTCTAGATTTAATTTACTACCTCATGTCTGTTACAGTCTTTTTTTTTTTTTTTTTTGCTTTTTTTTTTTTCTGGGCAGAGCCTGCCTTTGGCTGTGGCTTTAGTTTGTCTTAATCAAACCCAACTCCAACAACACAAATTTCTCTCTATTAACAGCATAGTGGTGGTAACTGTGGAGTAGTGGGGAAATGCATAACGGCTTGCTATGAAAATTCTGCACCAAAATGTTAGATACACTCTTTTCAGTAAATATGTATCCCTTGAGCCATGCACGGGATCATGCTGATTGTATTCTTCAACTTATCCACCATGAAAGCTAGTATGGGAGATTGGATTCACAAAGCAGCTAACTAGGTCTCAACAATTTATTGACAGAAAGAATACAAAGGAGTTGCTTTAGCACATCAATCTCCTTAACAAGTTAAATTTTATTCAGATGGCTGGGGCAGGAAGGAGAGGAAGGGAGAGTGAAGGCTCATATACTTACAGTGCTAAACCACAACTTCACTCATAACATCAGCAGAGTAACCTTGCGCTTGCAAAATAAATAAATAAATACATACATACATACATACATAATCAGAACGGGGTCAAGGGGAAGGTCTTTTTCAATTAATCTAAAAGTAATAAATGTCTAATTACATAAAGACAAATAAAAATGTAGAACCAATAAGGTGGAACTGTAATAACTGTCGCCATTGAACATTTACATATCCCTGCCAACAAGTAAAGAGGTGAAGCAAGCACTAGTATCAAGTACTAAATCAGCTAGATCAGATCACTGTTCTATGATAAACATATCACGTTGAACTTAATTACCTATGATGTCTACAGTACTGCCAGCAAAAGTGTAACTCAAGTCACTCCATAACTTGCTTGCCAAAACTATTAAAGTATTTCTTCTATATTGTACCAAATTTTGGCCTGAGGAGGGAGGGTAGAGAAATCACACTATATGATATGATGTATCTTATTTTAACACAATCGTGAGCTGTAACATTCTTATTTTGACATACAGTATATGATCATATTTCCACTGGAGCTAAAAGAAAAAAAAAAAAATAAAAAATTTCAATTCAAGCAGAAAGCAATTCATACTTAGTGGACATGTCTATAAATAGATATCAACTGACTGAAGCTTTGCCACATTTTATTATTCACCAGCTAATCTAGATCTTCAAAATTCCATACAATCATTCATCCCCATCACTCTTCTCTGTGGTGCTTTCTTACAATTATTTTGGACAAAAAACAAGGCAGATAATTGATAATAATAATAATTCAGAGGAAATGGAAAAGCAAACACTGGAGCAATATGGAGCTGAGTAAAGCCACCATGTTGCAAGAGACTTGCACTGGAAGAATCACAAAATGATTCTTCTCATCACAAGACACAAAGGCTCTCCTGTTTCTTAACTCCTCTCCTGCTGTTTGAAAAGCTCACTGCTAAGTACTTAGTCAATCTCCTAGATTACATTCTCAGTCCTAAAATGGGTTCTTACATGTTTCTTGTTTTGCTGACTAGTTATTGAATATACAGCTTCTTCCTTTCACAAAACCTTCGTTTTACTGAGACATTTAGTTCATGAAAACTCACTACTGGAATAGGTCTGTGAAGCAAAACAGCTAATCCTGTTTCTCTGTATGGTCCACATTGGACTCTTATCTTTGTCCCTTGTGTCTCAGAATTATGATAGAGGCTTTGATTACATGACCATTTAGTACTGAGCAATGGCCAAATATTTATCTTACTGATATGAGCTAACTAGGACAGAAGCACAGACATGTTTCCTACACTGATTTCAGTAAGTTATCAGATTGCACAGGTAAATAGACATCCAGAAATTTCCCTATCAGAAAGTCCTATCTTAATTCATTTTCACAAGGGGTAGAAGATAAGAGTGGTATGGGAAGGAAGATGCATAACTATGGTGAGAGGAGATCAAGGAAGGGGCCCGATGTTGAAAAAATCTTCTCTCTGAACTTCCTCACCTCTTCTGGCTTAGACTATTTCGTATATATGCATATATAAATTATATTTCTAGCATTTGGGGCTCATCTTCTTCCTTTTTGCTTTCTTTTCAAGAAAATAAAAGGTAAAGATTAGAGGAAAAAGGAAAAGAAAAAAGCAAAACAAGGAAAAGCAAGCAGAAAAGTAGTAACTTTCTATAGATTCATCTCTAGTGGAACTATACATTTTCTGTTTAACTTTAAGCCTGTTTTTTTTCTTTTCTCCTATTCCAGAATTATTCAATACAAATATAAATATCAGCATACTCAAGATAAAGAAATATATGCAATTGCTAGTGTACCCTAGCTATAACTGAATTCAATGAGCATGTTACTGAACTTACCTAACCTGATACTAAATCCTTTGAAGGTGCAAGCTTTAAGCCTTTGTCTAGCTATCGTTTAAATATATATAAATATTTATTAAGCACAACAAGGCAAATTATAATAGTATATAGACAGCACAGAATAATGCTGTTTGGTCCTTTCCCTGAGACTGGCTGGCAGGTCTCCTGCCTGGGATCAGGGAGGAGAAACAAGGATAGAGTCTGTATCTTCACCTCTGCCATCACTCTTTTGGTACAGTTTCAGTTAAGCTGCCTTCCAAAAGCTAACACAATATGTAAACATCAAATCCAGGTTTATCCTTAATAGCCAGACAACAGGAGAATCTTCTCTTTCCTTCAGAAGATAAAAAAGTACTGAATACTCCTTGAGGTAACAATGGAAGTAGAAAACAATAAGGCTCATTTAACACTGCAAAGCATGTCTTAGCAAAGATAATAGTAGAAAAGGATTAAAGTCTTTTTTGATATAAAGGAATTCAAGTGTAAATAATTACATTATATCAATGGAAAATATGGTCCTTTTGAAGGCAACTGGGCAGAATCTGATATGGAGAAAAGTACTTTGCTTATGCACAGTACAATGTCCAAGTAAAAGCTAATACAAATAAAGCAGCAAAATTCCATCTGATGCAACAATCAGGAAACACTGGGTAGCAGAAAGTTGATTAAGTACATGTCAATTGAAAGATCTTTTTTCAGGCATTCATTCTCACAGAAAGTCCCGAGGAAAGTTCAGAACAAGAGATCTCCATGTGAGTTGACGGGGAGGGGGAAAATGTACCTCTGCCTGGAGGGTATGTTGTTAGAGAGTGCAAAAAGTACTATAAAAAGTAGTAAAAGGGAGAAAGGGAAAGAAGGGAAAGAAAGTTCATCTGAGTGAGAAATGACACAAGGTACGCTGTGCATACACTGGTGTTTAACTCATATTAATCAATCCACTTGAATGAAATATGAATTTAAGTGAGCTCTCCTACAAGACATTATGAAGGGCAAGCCCCAACATAAATACACAAAAGAAGAGCTAAGAGGAGAAGGACAACGTCACTGTAGTGAAAGGAACTGTTTAATCAGTTGGTTGCAGGCCAAAAACTGTTATCATGAAAGGTCAATCTTGAAATAGTAAAAAGGTAGCAGTTCGCAGATATTAATTCTGGAAGAGATTGGAATCCCACTATTTAATGAGCACAAACATTGCACATATTCCTTCACCTATCAGAGCAAATGTGATCTTCGTGTATGCTTTTTGTCGTCGCTGAAGTGCAAGTACATGACAGCTTACAGGCAGACACAGCAATCAGACAGCACACAGCTGTCACAGAGTTGCTGAAAGAATGATGCTCTACTTTACATAGAGCATAGAGTATCTGATTTCCATACTGTGCACTTCAACCCTGTGCATTTCAGTCAAAAGGAGATGATCTAGTACATATGTCACTGGATCTTTATTTATTTTATGTCCTTTTCTGTGTTAATAACCAAGGGGCATACTGAGTGCTAATATCTTCTGCCAATGTATTCAGCATACATATTCTTTAAGACTGTCTTCCCTAAGAAGGCATAACCTGGATTTTCTGGTTAAATCTGCTAACCGCTGAGTTTGTCTCTTGAGTCTTAAAATGTGCACTAGTTTTCCAAAGACCCTAGCCTGGGAGTACATGAGAAAGTGAAAATTTCACTGGGTTCATCTGTAATTAATATATATATATATGTATACAGAGAGAGAGAGAAATGTTTAATTATTAGATACAAATAAGCTGTAAAGATATAGTATACAGAGACAGTATACAGAGACAAATGAAAAGAAAACCAAAATGCATTATGATTTTTTGTCTCAAAATTCTGAAGGGCTGATTTGGAAACTAGTAGCAAGCTTGTCATCTCAAGAGAAGAAAATAATTATAAGGCAAAACAGAATTTTTAAAAGGTGGATTTTAGAGAAAGCCTATAATTTTATTTGGGAAAAAATATGTTTCAAACTACTCTATTTCTACTTAAATTTTAGGGAACAAAATTGCTTTATTCATATGAAGCTGTGCTTACTCAAGTAAATACTTTTCTGTTTCCATCTATGTATTGACATTATTATTTATCCCTTAGGATAACGTAGTTTGGGGGGCTTTACCACATATTTATGAGGAATAAGAGAATATACTTAAGATGTGAAATGATCAAAGAAACACTTTCATCATTTCCCTCAAATTCCTAACCAGTAAATTTCCACTTAGAAATTTCAGAAGAATCCAGTGAAAACTTTCAGTGTTGACATGAAAGTAATAATGATACTCCATTATCAGTGCTGATTAGAGGTGGATATTTTGACATTTTTTTCCATTATGTGTTATAGTCAAGCAATGGCTGAATATTTGGGACATTGTTCCTGTATTTTTCAAAAGCGTTTGCATGAATGACTGCAAAAAGAAAAACAAACAACAATAAAAACAAAAAAACACACTGCCCTTATGTAGATAATTTATTCTTTCCTTTATGAAAGTGTACTGCTCTAAATGTTTCAATCATTAATTCAGAGAGCAGCAAATACTCTTAAGCCATCCAGATTGTCAAATATGTAGTATATTGTCTATAAAGTTGTATCATTATTAACCTTTCCATTATCACCTCAAGTATTTGCTCTGGTATGTAGTCATTGATACATTTTTTCTTTCTGATGAAAAAAGGATTAAAACAAGAAAAAAATAATAATAAATAAATAAATAAATAAAGTCTGAGCTGCAGTGTTGCAAAAAAAGCTTTGAAGTGGGAATTGATCATAGATGTTCAACTGGAATCTACCTGGACCTGCAGGACATACCTATAGCAATGGCAAAATCAGAAATTGGGTCATCAGTTCTTGAGTTTTACTTCTGACCTGTTAATATTTTTACTAACTATTTCAGTACTTTTTATTTTAATAAAAGGAACAAAAGTTTGAGTACGCATCAACCTGATAGAAGCATAAGATTATGAGGTGGGAAGAAAATGCAGAGGGCAGAAAAAATAATAAAATAGATGTTTTTATTTTCAGATTAAAACAGAATTTAAGGCATCGGTATTTTGCATCAGATGGTGAAATTCTCATCTGTCGTTCAGTTAACACTGCTGTTTAGAAGAAGTTGGCACTTTCGGCATTCCCATGGATTTCTGGTCAAATCACACTGCTCATGAGTGTAAGATCCACACTAATTTTTCAATCAACTCTAATTAGAATACTTTTAATTTACAAGGATACTTTGAAGATTCAAGACCAAATAAATTAACTTCAGAAAAAGTTGCTCCATTCCCTGAAGACACTGGAAATGTGCCTGGTTCTAATAAAGGCGAATATGATTCACTACATTTAAACCTTTATGAATGACAGTCTACTGATTCTGTTATTTAGCCATCACTCAGCAGACACTAGCATTCAAACACGCTAAAAGCCAAGCAGAGCTTCATAATAATGCCAGCAAGTGAGTTAAAAGTTCCACTGTTTGTTCATGCTGAAGGAAAGCCTCAAAGAATTCTGTACAAATTATAGCTGAAAATTCTCATGGCTCACTCTCTCCTAATGCTTAGCAACAAAAATATGGTGCTCCACATAGTTGCAGGGCTACTGTGCCAACATATATAAAGGTTAAGGGGTAGGAGGGTTAAAGGAAGGATGTCAGTCATATTTTGGGGAAAAAAAATGACAGCAGTGGGTCACCAGAAAGTGTTATAGCTGACAGTCTCCATCATTATCTTATTTCTTAGTATCACAGTCTGTAATTAGAGTGCAGCTGATGTGCTGAGAAATATCTTTTCCGCTATTTACAGAGATGAGGGATGTACTTATTCAAAACCTAGTCAGGTTTCCAAATGATTCAACTCTCATGCTAATTACCCCAGATATTTTTCATGAAGACTGATAGGCTTCTAAACCAATACTGTTTCTAATATGAGTACTTATTACTATTTCAATGTTTATATTTATCAGCTTGAATAAATAAGCAAATAAATAAAAGCATATATGTGTCACTTGATAAGAAATACTGTACTTGTCTTGTGAAATCCTGAAACTGCTGAGGTACAACTAGAATTTTATTTTATGTGGTATGCTATAAGAAATAATTTGCTTGACTCAGAATTATAAAGAGATACATATTTTATGTTACAGATATCTAGTTAAGCTAAGACCATAGTCTCAGTAGTGGTCTTTATTCATTTACAGACATCACTTTTGCTACCAAACTGTTTTTATTTATATGGATATAATGTCATACCTGAAGCAGCAAAAAAAAAAAGCTAGCACAAAACACCTCAAAAACCACTACATTACAAGAGATGAGATTTATAGTTCCAGGGTGAGCTCACATAAACACAATTACCATATGAACTGTCTGACATGCAGATAGCACTGTCTAGGGATATTATCAAGGGTCTCCTTACCTTTTTTTATCATGTCCCATACTGTATCATGTCTCACAAATAATGAGACCACAGCAATCCCTGTAGAGCCATTGAGACAAGAAAATAATAGAAGCCGAAAGCATTGGCAAATCCTTTTTGTTAGCTAAAAGTTTTGCAATTTGGCACAGACTTTACAAGCAATGATATAATGAGTTTTGTACTTACATGATACATGATCTGAAAGGAAGTCCAAAAGTTAAGAGCATACATCTTTGGGGGGGTCAGGTTTAAATTCCCAGGATTTTCAAGCCATGAAGAGTGAACAGCCTGACTACTGAAATATGAAACTTAACATTATCATCATGCATATCCATCAGTTCTGTTTGTGAACCTATTTGGAATCACATAAGTTAAAAGGAGAGCCAATGGTGAGCATCTGGCATGTACTAGAGCAGTCAAGGCATCTTCAAAAGGAACATATTTTTTAGAATTCATATCAACTAAAATGAACTAGAATGGACTCTTTTAAAATACAATTCAGTCATTAAGTGACTAATTTAACAAAATATGTGGAGTCTGTTTATGCCCTTAAGAAGCACTGATTTTATTATTCCAAGTTTTGAACCATGAAGACTCAATATATCAGACCAGCTATTCAATGGATTGAAGTTGGCACGTGCAAATTTGTACCAGCTGAGTGGTTGTTCCAGTACATGTAGCTTTAGATCTGTGAGTTGCTATTCATCTCTCAAGTGATATTTAACACTTACTGAAGTCACTAGGAACTGAAGACACACATTCGGTGCAGGACCTCATTACCACTCAGTAACACACCAGGGCATTGATACTTTTTCTGTACTTAACAGTACTATTTGAATGTCTGCATAAGCAATTTATTCCATAGAGTCAGTTAATTATCAGGGTGGAAGTCACTTTATATTGCAAAGGGTCATCGTGCATATGAGTTAAGCCCTAATTAAAGAAATCCCACACATTTCAACTGCCTGCATTTTTCTTCTCAGTAAATTGCCAAAGTCCACATGGACTTTAGTCCACTTGGACTAAATTGGCCTAAGTAACTGCACAGGAAAAAGAAATAAATCTGGGGAAGTTCTGACATAGAATAGTCTTACCTTCTCAAGTTTTGTTTACTGGCTACTCTACTAGAGTCATAACATGTTGCATATTTCTGCCCAGTCCATCTCTCCCTGGGGTCAGCCTTTGCGTAGGAACCTGAGAGATCACGTCTTGCCTCAGGAACCACTTTCAGTGCTTTTTCTATCTCCTCTTCTACAGATATCATGAAAGGTGCAAAAAAAATAAAATAAAATAAAATAAAATAAAATAAAATAAAATAAAATAAAATAAAATAAAATAAATACCAGAAGCTCACATGTAAAAACTTTTCTCACAATGTTTTGACAGAAACCTCTTGAGGACACCATTCATTCATTACTTATACTTGTGTAATTGGTGAACAGTTATAAGCTCTTTATTTAAGATGACTGCATTTTGTGCATAGTCTTTTATGAATAAAAACTTTCCTTCTCTAGCTCGCTGAGAGGGACCCTACAGAAATTGACATGAGGGATTTAAATTAACTCCAAATCAAAATTTTGCAAATTTTCTGACTGGTCAGACAATATTTAACATGGAGTTTGGAAAAAAAGAAAAGAAAAGAAAAGAAAAGAAAAGAAAAGAAAAGAAAAGAA
>CM021766.1:31938899-31971042 GCA_011076525.1 Nettapus auritus | reverse complement strand
AAGAAAAGAAAAGAAAAGAAAAGAAAAGAAAAGAAAAGAAAAGAAAAAGTTATGTTTTATTGAGAAAAATAAAATGTTTGGGGGAAAACAAGTGTTTTGAGAGTTTCTAACCAGAATGTTATTTTATTTTTTGTTTTAATTATAAAATCTTTTTTCAAAATTTCAAAATATGTCTTTTCTCCAGGTTGCATTTAGGCAAGACAATTCAGTAAAATACACTGAAATCAAAGAAGATATGTTCAATGTGAAATATTTTTTGGTCCCTGAAAATCTCCCAGCTTTACTTGGAAACTGAATTTATACTAAAATCAGAAAGTAAACCTCTTGTTTTTGTAGACTGAAACTGAAACCCCAGCTGTCTATAAATCATATGGCCAAGTACTGATCTAGGAATTCAGCTCCAAATCCTAATTGAATCCAAAACTCTTTAAATAAAACAGCTTGATTAGATTAATCTTTAACATTAAGGATGTCACTGTTTCTCTGTTTACTCAGTGAAACGGTAATATGGTGATACCACACTCTTGGTATCCTCACCACCTATGCAACTAACAAGAAGGGATACAACACATGAGAACATCTGCTGTTTCTGAGTTCTTAGTGTTGATGATAAAGAACTGGAGCTGCTAATATTTTAAATCATAAATACTATAAATATGAACATAACTCTATCCATTTTGAAGGCAAGTAACACCCAACTGAAGCTTTAAAATTCCACACGCTTCAAATACAACAATTTACTATTTACATCAATATTATTGGCAAAGTCAGCTGCTTTCCGCTGACTGCTGATCAGGGTGATAAGGAAAGTCTCTGCATTTGTTTTTTACAATAAATTAGAATCTAAATAAAGAGAAATCTTGCAGAATGCATTCCTGAGTGTTCATAAATGGGCACAGACAGTGGAATTGCTTGGACAAAAGCATACAGAAATCAGCTTCCATATGCCCAAAAGGAGTGAATGAGATCACTTACATTGTAAGGAAAAGCACCCACAGTACCAGGACTACTACAGAAATACACAAATGAACAGAAGCAGAGCTCACATAAATGGTAGAGATGCCAAGTATGCCTGAACAAGATAGGCTGCTCTACATAGGTCACATTGGGAATATACGGAAGCAGGTGTCAGCTTTACGGAACCCTAAAAAAAGGTAGGATGCCTGCAAGGTGTGTGCCTGTGGGGGTGTGTGAGTTGCAGGTGCCCAAGTTCTATGGCTCTTCTGGGGACACTACTGGGTGGTAGAACCACTTGGCTGCTAGTCCAAAAATAATACTTCTCTTATTCACTGGAAATATGACATGATTTTTAATGTAACTGTTATATTTCAGCAATGCCTGAAGGCAGAACTTAAGCCTGACTGCAGAGGGGCACTGAACAAAACATGTAAAAAGTGGCCTTGTCTTAGGAAGCAAAAAGTGTATTAAAGTTTCCTGTTCTCCTTGGATAATATTCTGAGGAATGACAAATAGCAATATGATCAAAATGTTTTTTATTTAAAAGTCCTCTCTGAATGCATTCAAACTATTTACAAAACTTCAGTCCGCCACAATTATAACCTATTTTTCAAAGAATCATCACAGAACCACAACCCTTTCAGCAGATACACAACCCATCCAAACATATGCAAACAGAGATGTGTACTGGAATGGAATAAATCCCCCTGTAAATCTCCATGTATTATCACTGGAACAAGAATTTATTCAAATGCTAGAAGACTGTAACCCTACCTCTAAAATTTTCTTAACTAAATTAGCTATCAAAGTCTCTAGCTTTTTTATAACAGCTATGTGGTAGCATATGAAAGCAAAACCCCAGGCCCTACTTAAGTCAAAATTCAATTTCAAAAGTCTGCTAAAATTACGCTTTTGTTCCTAGTCTTCCTCTTTGGCTGCTCCTTCTATCCAGCCCTGAACATTTTTAGAGCCCTGGTTGTCTTTCTTAATTTTAATCCAATCCTCACAGAGACTGAGAGGAGCCCTTTCCTCCTTCTTCCCCTCCATTCTCTAGCGACTGTTCTAACACAGACAAGAGCTAAACTACACCAAATGCAAGCCACTGACAAAACTTCTTTTATACCTGACTATAAGTTAACTACTCCATGGAATGCATAGATACCATCATGATGGGCACTTTGCAAATATATTAAGCCAGAGTAATTTTCAGTATCAAAATGTTAACTATATTTTTCTCAGACGGATTAACTATATTGAGAAAGATACAGCTGTCACTCTCTTGCATGTCTTCTCTCTTTCCCAAGTGGTTAGGCAGAAAGCTTCATCAATGTTCCATGTGACTGTAAAATATTGAGTAGAAATAAAAACTAATGTACACAGTGTCCTTCATGCTTGTAGCAGCGTTATATCAGCATGGTACATGTTCCCCCTTGTCCTCTCACATCTGAGCAGAGGACAAAAAGGATTTTTTCTTAAGTGTTTATATTAAATTAAGTTCTGTGGCTATCATCAAAGAATGATATAATTGAGCTCCATTGGTTATACACAGCCTTGCATTTTACAATTTTGCAGTGAAATATCTGAAAGATAAAAATCTTGGTCAAAAGTCAAGTGTTTGTTCCTGTTTATAGATTTTTTTTTAATTTATTATTATTATTGCCTGGAGGTTTATATTGAACAATAATTCTGCATTCAAGGTCTGATGTGTCTGTTCTACATGTAATCTCGTTATCTTCCTAACAGAGAGTAGGAATGTAAATATGAGTGATCTACAGTTTTTGACCTTAAAATAATGGGTTTGTTGCTTGTGCTTCTGAACGGTCTTGAATCTAATCCAGCATGTTGTGAACATTACAGTAGAAGTCCATCTGATGGAAACCTTGTATAGCAGTATGAGATCCAACTCCCAGAAACTCAGTTCATCTAGTCAGTAGGCTGCTTTTGAAAGGAAGGTGGCATGCCTTTCAAGGCTAAGCATGTAGAAGTTTAATTCTTCAGTCTATGGGAACAAGTTCTATACAGAGCTTTCTCTTCATATAACTGTTCCCTCTAGTAGGATCCTCCTCAATGCTTAGTAAGCCAGACATACATTTCTACCTGCCTTGCTTACTTGAAGGTAACCTGTCTTTACTAGGTGGATAGTAGATGAAACTATATTTACTTATATTTATTTTTGCGTACCAGGAAAAAAAAAAAAAAAAAAAAAAAGTCTTCAAAGTAGCAGTGTCATGTGATGCCCAGCACACAAATGACAAGCCTCTAAGGTGTCCTCCTTCTGTAAATCATGAAAATAATGGAAAGTATTTCTGAATTACATCATTTAGCTAATACTAGAATCCTGGCCTACTGATTTCCATGAACTATAGCAATTGAAATTATTCCCTTTGTGAAGAAGTCATTTCATTCTTGATTCATCTTTTTCTCAGAATATTATTGTTCAAATCAAATAAATGTCCCAATGTACTGGGCTGATTACAAGGAAAGAACTGTGTTTCATCCCAAGCTCTCGTGCAAATATTTCCTCAGTTAACACATCTCTCAATTCCCTGTAGGATTAGATCATTGTACCTCTAATATTTCACAAGAATTTGCTGCTGGTTTGATAAATTGAAAAGATGTCATCATCCCTACTGCAAAGTCAAAAAAAAAAATAAAAAATACTGCAATAAATAATAAATATACAGTACAACTTCCTTAGACAGATTCCAAGAATTTTATATGCTGTAATTTAATCCTTAGAAAACCAGAGGATATTAAATGAACTAAACTGTCTTAGCCAGAAATCTCTGATTTGGGCTGCTCTTTGATGTTTATATCTGAAAGTCTTTGATGTCTTAAAATTGTTTCAGAAATTAGAAAAAAAGTCCTGACTTTGTAAATCATTTTGTGATTACATAAATGACAATATGATGATGAATGGCAGAGAGTTTACAAAAAAAGAATCATTTCTCTGAATATTAAATTAATCAAAAAGCCAAGACTGTCTACAATGAGCTGCTAGTGCCTTAAAGATCCTTTGGCATTCCAGATGCACAATGAAACAAAGAGTGTAGCCTTATTATGAGCACCTTTCCACATCTGCAATCCCGTTATACAATAAAGTCTTGTTCTTTTGTAGCAAGATTGCACTGGTTCTTTTTTTCTTCCTTTTTTACTATTAATTTGAAACATGTGGGCAGAGAGTAATCCAGTAAGCCATAGGCATTTCATATCAGAGCTTTCATACAATCACATGTAACGTTAACCATCTGGTTGGAAGGATAGATAGAACTTGTTTTATATCAATAGACTGTGAATGATAGCAAGGAGCAGAAAAAGTAGAGTTTAAATGAATATTATATATATATTCACATGTATGAACATAATACTAGTAGTATTCACTGGAACATGGGCCCATTGATAAAGTATTTTTGTTGCTAAATAAAATAGCGATCACAATGCAATAAGGTTCGTTGTGTTTGCAACACTGGAAACATAGCATTGTCTGTAACTGGATGCAAATGAAACATATGAAACATAAAAGTGAATAACTGGTATGTGTATACATGTACAAAAAGAAAGATTGCTGTCAGCACCATATTTTTCTGATTGGTAAATAAATGCCATTTTGAAATTCCGCAAACCTACCGAGTAGGTTGACAATTAAAAGATAATAATTTAAAAACCGGATGTCTGTTTTTATTTTGAGCAAAGAGAAAGCATTATCTCTGAAAACACATTCATTTATTGTTTATTTTCAAAGTGAACTTCAAAATTAAATTACAGAGTTTGGAAGGGAAAAAAAAAAAATGACATCTGAAAGAAATAGAATCTATTTATAATTTTACCTTTTTGATGTTAAAAGATATTCTAGAGTAAAGCCTTCAGGATATAAATTCTTCTCAGACTTACAGGAAAGGAATGCAATTTTTTAAGATGGATAATCCTGTATCATGGTTTTATAAAAACCTGATAAAAATTCAAGAGTTCATGCATCTAAAAGATTAAAATCAACAACCAATGCAAACACTTAAAATTATTTACAGCCCTGTGAAAACCAAACTGCATACATGTGAAATATTCTCTGTGTTGTAAAAACTGAAATTCAGCCTGGAATTTTGTATATAAAGAAGCAGAGAGGAAAATATATGACTCTCGTTATCTTTGCCTGTACAGTACAAATTAGTTAGTTTCCACTGTACTTTCAGGAAACATATCATCTAATCATTAAGGATATTCTGTGCAGAGGTTTTCCTTTATTGTAGCATTCCAGATGTTCCCTGTTCTCTTCAAGTGACTGAATGGGAACAAAATCTAAGGTGAGGATTAGAACACAGAAAATATATGCTGGCTAGTTGAATAGTTTAGAAAAGAAGTCGTTAAAAGAAGTACTATCTTCCAGATCACTTTTTTAGATCTTTTTTAGATTGTTAGTAGTCTGACAGATTGATTGCTTTTTTTTTTTTTTTTTTTTTTTTTTTGGTTGCTTGTTTGTTAGTAGGAAATATTCTATACAGCCCCCTGCCTTTTACATTTTTTAGCTTTTTATAAAGAATGGAAGCCATGAGCCAGCAAATCATTTAAGCACTTGGTAATTCACATTCTTAGAACATTGGAAGTGAATGGCACTACCTATGTAGCAGTATTTATGAACAGTGTGTGGTTTATTTTTTCAGATGCCGTGACCATAAATACAATTAAGATATTTTATTGGCCATCTATACTAAATAAATTCTCCAAAGAAACTTTCAGAACCTGGAGAAATAAGTCACATTATCCTCTCTCCCTTCCTGATGGAAGGAAGCATGGTCTTCTCAAAGGAAAAAGACATCATAATTCAGAACTTTGGATTCCGAGAATCACACAATTATTGAAAAGTTGTTTTTAGGGGACTTTTGGATGTCCCTCCCACACCAAGTGGGATTTTACCAGCACTAAATCAGTTCAGACATTGCTTTGTGCTGTCCTGTCAATGAAACCTTAAGGGGTGAAGACTTCCCATCCTCAAGATTGGGCAAATTTTTCCATTGTTGTTTTACCTGTCTGACACAATTAAGAAGAATTTGTCTTTTCATCTTTACATCACCTCCCTTCTAATAGTTGCAGGTTGCTGGGTTGCAAATAGATTGTACCTTAGCCACTTCTTTGTCAGAATACACAACCTCTCTTCATCATCATCTTCAAAGTGTGTCACTGAATCTGTCAGGTACTAGGGACCTCCAAAATTAGCTTTGTATTCCTTCTACAGCCTCATTAGTGCCAAGTAGAGGACAGCATTAACTTCATTTTGTCTGCTCCTTCACAAAACCTAGCAAAATCCAATGTAAGGTTTAGCTTATTTGCAATAAGAGCACACTACTGGCTTATATTCTACCTGGAATCCATCACTACCCTAAATTCTTTTCAGGGGGATTTCACTCAGCCAGTCACTTCCCAGCCTGATTTTCCCTGATTCATACATGAGGTTATTCTGTCCCATGTTGTATTGGTTTTATGTGGCAAGGGCTTAGTAGCATGGAGGGCTGCAAGGGTGGCCTCTGTGAGCAGAGTCCAGCAGCTGCCCCATGTCAGGTCAGAGCCAGCTCCAGCAGGCTCAGAAAGGGACATGCTGATGGCCAGAGCTGAGCCAGGCAGTGACACTGGGTGTGCCTCTGGGAGAGCAGATTTAAGGAAGAAAAAAAAAAAAAAAAAACACTGCTGTGCAACATCTCGGAGAGAGAGGTGAGAACCACAGCCCTGCAGCCCCCAAGGTCAGTGCAGAAGGTGGTGCTCCAGACACGCAGCAGCAGTTCCCTCACGGTCTGTGGAGAGGTCCCTGGTGGAGCAGTCTGTCCCCCTGCAGCCCATGGGTCCCACATGGAGCAGATCTCCACACTGCAGCCCGTGGAGGAGCCCCCAGTGGAGCAGGTGGATGTGGCCTGGAGGAGGCTGTGGCCCATGGAGATCCCTTGCAGGAGCAGCTCCCGGGCCGGAGCTGCAGCCCGTGGAGAGGAGCCCACGCAGGAGCAGGGGGTCTGGGGGCAGCTGCCACCCTTGGGGAATCCGTGCTGGAGCAGTTTGCTTCTGGGGGATGCTCCCTATGGTACGAAGCCATGTGGGAGCAGTTCTTGAAGAGCTGCTGCCTTAGGGCAACCCCCACAGGCTCAGTTTGGGAAGGATGGCATCCTGTGGGAGGGACCCCACGATGAGCAGGGATAGTCGCCATGAAGGAGCAGCAGAGATGAAGTGTTAGAGACTGACCGCAGCCCCCATTCCCCATTCCCCTGCACCAGTCAGGGTGAGGAGGGAGAAGAAGGTGGTAACATTTAAATATGGTGGTAGAGCCAATTTACAGTGCATCTAAGAAACTTTTTTTCCAGCCCATGCTTTCTCAGCTTCCACAAAGTACCCTGTGAGGGATTTAGCACTTTTGTGCTATAAACCTTCCTGAAGACCAAGTATCCATTGCTTTCTTCCTGGCAACTCAACATGCCTTTGTATGATCAAAGGCAATCAAGCTGATCAAGCATGATTTGTCCTTGCTAAATCTGTGCTGTTTATTTCTGATTGCTTTTGTATGTTTGGAGATGGATTCCAAGGGGGTGTGCTTTATGATATTTATGATCATAAAGATACAGTCTTTTTGATTAGGGATTAGTATGGCCCATAATTCCCCAAGTCCTCCTTTCACTTTTCTTAAAGATAGGCATAAAGCTACCCTTTTTCTAGTTTCTTCCCAGAAAACCAAAGATTTTTTCAGACAGAGCAGCCTGGCAATCATTTCATCCTACTCTTTCAGTGTCCTCAGGTCATAACATGGCCAGTGGAAAATTATCCTGTAACCATTGTCACTGTAAAGAGCACTAGGTTAAATATATCTCTTAGTAATCTTATGCAACTGCCTAGATCTACAGTTGTTTGTATGCAATGATTGATTTTATTTTAGCTATTGATAAGATAATGGTTTTGAATATTAGAAGACTATAAATTAGAACACCTCATTTTCACAACTTCTTTCATAAAGAAATCATTGGTATGCATTTCTTTGAATAGTAAACCAGATAACATTAATACTTTCAAAAATGCAGAATACAATTAAAAATGAGTGTGATTAAAATATTTTGAAGAAATTAAATCTAATACTAAACAGTAAGTGAAAAAATAATAAAATAAAATAAAAAATGATGTGATTGCTTCAGAATGCATTAAGAAACTCCCTTTCAACACAGGCTTAGAGGAATGAGTCAAGAAATCCTGGAAAAAGTCTCTCATAGCAATAAAGACTAAACCAAAACCACCATGGCTAATCTTTAACATCCTAGGACACTCCCTTTGAATGAATAGTGTATACTACCGTACGTCAAGGGTTTAATTCACAATGCTGATTTTCTACCCAGGCTAAGTAAAATGGGATTTGTGTGTCCAAAGCCAAAAAGAAAATAGATTTCTACAATTATTCAATCTTTCTGGAGTTAAAGTTAAAAGGGATTGTTCCATTCCTAACTTATTTTCTCTGGATCTGGTCTCACAAATGAGATAATCCCAGTGAGGTTTAGCTTTGAAAGAAAATGTGAATGATTTGATTTCATTGAGTGTGTGAGTCAGTATTACCTAGCAATTAAAGAATTAAGCTAGTAGTCCAGAGACAGTGGGTTTGTTCTTAACTTTGCAAGTAATGTATTTTGGTAATCCGATGAAAATAATTGAACCCACCTATTTTCAGTTTACTCCTGCATAAGGTGACACACTTAAGGGTTTTGCAGGTGTATTAAGTACATGCCTGTACATGTAGTTTAGAATGCTCTGTGAGGTGTTTGGAATCCAATATGAAAAGACAGAGTAACAATAATATTAACCTCTACAGCTATGCTTACTCCAGTGCTAGCAAAACATGGCATAGTCGGGACACTATCTACATGATTCTAGAATTATGGGTAACAGTAAATGCAGGTCCTTTTTAAAATGCTTACATAATTGTGCTTATGGTCTGAGGCCAATTTTAAATATAAGGATAAACTTGTATCTCTTACTCTGATTCGCCAGGTCCTTTGTGCAATGAATTGATACTCTTGTTCCCCATAGTTAGTCTGAGGAAATCCCCTAACATGGGATGAGACAGAATTCTCTGAAGTTGGGAAAATCTGGAGTAAAAGATGGTATGGAAGTGAGAAGAGGACATGAAGAAATAGTGTAGAGAAGAGGCTTGTACTAGGGTATCATTCTTCATTCCTCATTGTCTAGCCTAGAACATCCACAGGGTTGCATATTTTATTTACAATTTATTTTTTAAAGTTACTACAGGTGTTTTAATTTACTATCATGTCATCAAACCACTGTGTCCATAAGCAGCACTACAACAGTCACCACAACTTTTAGGTTCAGCCTGCCTCCACTGGACAAAATTTGGAATTTGAGAAATTAACAGCATTTTCAATTCCATGAGCTGTGGGCTTAATATCTGTGTGGTAAACCTCTGAGAATGAGCTCCAGCTCCTTTCTAAATTTTCAGACCTTCTGTTGCTCTGGGAAGTGTTCATTTTAGGGATGCAATGAGAGAAACACTTCACCTCCACAAAAGCGATATCTGACCTTTCTTCCTTGATAGCCAGGGCCTGGCTAGCACTTTCTCAGGTATGAACATACCCAACTTCTCCTTATTTAGTCATAAAAGCTTCCCACATATTTCATGGTAATTCCTACATCATAACTACTGATAAGCATCAAACTCCACAGCATACTAAAACTTCAGTTTTGTCACTACATAAAATACACAAAAATAGAAGGAAAGATAATGAGGGATGCAATGCCTTGAGGAGGAGAGTGAGGAGGAGAGACTGCTTTAGTGTGTCTTTTCAAAAAAATACCAACATATTGATTCATTGTGGGTTCTAATAGCCCCCAAATTTATTGATTTATTTTATTTTACCCCAAAGTAACAAAATTATTGAGTCTTATTATCTGTTTAGAAGTTAGACTCTGTAACACAATTGTATGTGTTTCTTTGCTGAATGTACAATGTGATTGTGTACTTGAAAATTAGATATTTTCTTGAATTCTAAGGGAAATAAAAAAAAAAAAAAGTGGGACTAAATAAATGTTAAAAGGCTTCTTTGCCTTCTAGTTGCTGATCCTGTAAAAAATATCTCTATAATTAACAACAGTTTAAATAATTACAATACATGATTATTACTAATAATATCATGAATTGTTAAAATCAGTTACTTTGACCTTAATGATAACTTTTTATTCTTTAATGCAATCAAAATTATTGTGCTCAGAGAAAAGCTATTGGGAAATATATTGTTTTCTTCACCCTTCAAAATTCTGAAAATCAAATATTTTTAGAGCAATCTACATTTAAATATCACAATGAGTGTGATTAAAATATTTTGAAGAAATTAAATCTAATACTAAAATAATAATAATAATAATAATAATAATAATAATAATATAAAATACTAGGAAAGACTACAGATTATAAGCCTTCAAGTTTATTTACACATTTGGATTATAGTAGATTTTGAATATAGATTTTAGATATAGATCTATCTATAGATATCATATCTATAGATATGATATAGATATAGATTTTGAATTCTTTAAAAATTTTGCCTATGCCTGGGGTCATTGCTAAGTGAAGTTACTGGAGCTCTGAGCTGTTGTGCCAGAGCAAGGCCTGGGGATGGATAACACTAACTGCAAAGGGCAATGACCACTACATTTAACAGGAAAAAGAACATACAAACAAAATGTGAGAAATAGAAATCTGGGAAAAAGACAGCTGAACCTAAACAGATGAATGGGAAGTTGAAACCCAGGAGGTAAGACTCAGAGGAACTGGGACAAATGTACCAAGTCCAAGAAGTGGGGCTGCCACATGTGGGCATTATATGATACCGCAAAGTACAGGATGAAAGCTTTCATTTTGCAGTTTACTTTTTAAATATCTAATGAATAGCACTGTTATTAAAAATAATAATAATTTAAAATAGTATTCCTGACTAGCAAAGTTATGAATCACATATCCTTAGGAAAATATAAAAGCCTGAAGCTAATGTCACTGGTTCAGAGGCTTGGCAGAGGGGACCCATTCTTTAGACATGAGTTTTAATGTAAGCTTCCTTGTTAGCTGCAGTAGATGCACCTGTGGACTATAAAGGATGAGCTGTTAATCTCTGTTCACATTAAAAAAAAAAAAAAAAAAAAAAAAAAAAGCATATTCTACCTGGAATTTATGCTATCAGTATCACAAGATCAAAAGCTGAGTAGTTCAAAAAGAAAAAAAATGTCTCATTTGACTCATTTGACCCATTTGACCCATTTGACCCACTAAATAAGAAAGTAATCTACAGATATGTTTTTGGTAACAAATCTTGATTCACCATCATACATAGAATTTTTCTGTTGACACATAAAGTCTTTCAGTAACTATGGCTGTCAGCATGATATTTCCCTGCATTGTACAATTTTTGAGATATGGAAGAGAAAAAAATAATTAATGGCTCTAGTCCACACTTTCATAATGATTAAACTATGATAAAAATATATTAACAATTTGGAAAACATCCAAAGTCAACAATACACAAAGTAAAAAATGCACATTTTTATTGCATTCCGTTTTCCACAGACAATATTTATATAGCAAAATCAAGATGAAAGAAGTTGTGTTTAAATAACATTACATTTTTCATGGCCACTGTTAAAAAGCCAAATTAAGGATGACAATCCAATCTTAATGCACGTCCTGTGCTCGGTCCTTCCCACCCCTAAGTTTATGATTAAGGAATGAAGTGTCATTCATAAAACTTTGCAAGCATGATGAATTTTTTCACATCCTAACCACAGCTATTCATTTCATTTGTCTATGATTTACCCAAAATTGCCTTTTCAAACTTTTTCTTCATCATTTTTTCTTGTATCTGGAAGCAGCAGCTACTCCTTTAAAATTTTCAGATGGTGTGTAATACAATTGTAAATAGAAATTAATGCACTTTACTGGCAGATTGTTCATAGTTTTACTACTTTTCACACAAAATATTGAGTTTTACTAATGATTTCCTGTTCCAGGGAGCAATGATGTTACTGAACGTCTTTTTTTTTTTTTATTATTTTTTTTTTTTTATTTTTCTTTTTAGGGAGAGCCAAGTCATGAAACCTCATATTTGTAAGTGGATGTTTGTATTCAAATTGGAGTCCTATTAAAGACAAGCTGTGACATGATGATACAGTCAATCAGTTACAGGTACGATCAGCGCCTAAAATTACATCTGGACCAGATTTCTCTAGCTTCTCTGGATATATTATGTTTTGAAGAACAGAAAAAGTCCCAAAGCTGTACAGGTAGTAATTCACCTACTTTTTGAGAATAACTTACTGTATCATCGATGTAAACCATAAAGTTAATTCTTACACTGCAAACAGGGTAAGGTATTGGGCTGCAGAAAAAAGGTTGCAGAACATTCTTCCAGACTCAATTCTAGGCAAATATATCCAGTTGCTTTTGTCTGCACGCTCTGGATGTGTACATTACTGAGTTTTTGTTTAGTATTTGTTCATAGACTCCTAAATCTAGAGTCAAGATTCATCTTGCAGGACTGAAGCTATCCAAGTTAGAAGCCAGTATCCCTAAGCTCTTTAGACAGTCTGTCTGGGAAGATACTGAACTAGTAAGTGGACTGTGGAATCCACTCCAGGTGCTCACATCCCTGCCGGAGTTAGTGACTCCAGGACAGATCAATAGCTGAGTAAGAGCAAGCAGTTAGGTAATATGACTCCATTTGTAGTATCCATTGGAATTTTCTTAACAGATAGAGTCAATTCTTTCAGGATGAGATATGAACAAGTCAAAGGAAGATAATTGTGTGTTCATACATTTCACCTGTATCCGATGTATTAAAGGCTTTCCCAGATGTTTCAACCTTCAAGGCCCTTCTTCCTCTGGTCTATATTAACTTTGATTCTGACTTCAGCAGTCTTCCTCCTCTCCAGTTTTGTTACAAGCCACTCAAAACTGTACTGACCAATTCATCAAATACATTTTTAAGCCTCCTTCAGCTTCACAACTGACTCAGACATAGACTCTTTGAATGTAAACTCTATCACAGCCAAATGTTACCTGCCTATGTGATTTCATAATGCATTGAAACATCAGAGGTCTTCTTTACCTTTCTGGTGATTCAACTACGTTGTACTCTGCTTTCACCCGCATGCTGTTGCAATCTTCCACTATGAAAACAACCAGTCTTCAACTAGCTTTACTTAAATACATCCTTTCTGTATTAATTCTTCAGTGGTGTCCTTACTCGCTTCCTCTCCACCACATTTTGAGCAAGTGTCAAGCTAAGATATTTTACAAACTCTGTTCATTCCCATTTAAGTTTGTCCTGCCTTCACACATACACTCCACTGATCTGGTCCGGTCTGCCAGGAATGCAAACTGTGATCTCAACAGGACAGGAAATACATTTTGTTCTGGGGTTATGAAGTCCCGATCTATTACCATAATTTTAGAGATTAACAAGATCAGACAGCTTCAATGTCAGTAAGTTGAAAGAGAGATTTAACCTGCTACATACTACATTTGTTTCTGTTAATCGGGCCACAGCTTGAGGATGATAGCAACTGTCTGGCTATTAATGGGTCAATTAAAGTAGAGAAGATTTGTACCATTTTACCAGAAAAGTGTATAGATAATTTTTCAGCTCAATATCTAGCTTTTTGTGGTTTCTAGAGAAAACAGCATCTTCCAAATTCTTGCTTGCTGAGTCGTGTTTTTTGGACAGTAACACCTTAATTCAACATCCAAGGATTAGTACTGATTTCCAATAAATTTTCCAGTAAAATGCAGGTCTATATTGGTAAAACCTGTAACATCACCATCAGTAATGCTAAATCATCAGAGCAGCTGTCTTTTCATGCATGATAATATGAAAAATAATCATCACAGGCACTCAGAACCCAGGGTTGAAACAAACAAAAAAAAAATCTATTTCCATAGAGGTACACTGAATTAAAATGCACATTGCTATAATTTCTGTTAAAACAAAGGGCTTTGGCTTTGTTATATAGGGAGGCATATTAAAAGATTTAGATTTTCAAAGTTTAGCATAATTGGTACATAATCAGGTATGGGCATAAAGAGATATATATGTCTTCTGATAGGGCTTATAGATGAGATGAGCTATTTATTGTATTTTGGGTTTTGATCCCAATCTTCACGATCATCTAGAATCATATCGCAGACATTTCTGAAGAAAAACAATTATGTAAATGGTTGCAGAGAGGCTTGCCATCAGAGCTACAAGTTGCATCTTGTGAGCAAAAAAAAATTGTGACAAAAAGTGAAATGAAAAGGTACGATGAGAGATAGGTAAAAAAAGGTAAACAATCCTATAGCAAACTGTTTGCATATTTAGTTAAAAAAACTCTAAAACACTGATCTAAGTACCTAATCTCGTCTGAAAACTGTCCTAGAACTTATTTCAAATCATAGTTAACTGATTTAATTATGAATAATTTGCAACCATTATTATAAGAGAAAATTCAATATTTTAATAAAGGTAAGGGGAGAAAACAGGAAATAAAATAGCAAAGGGAAAATAAATAAATAAATAAATAGATAATAAGTAGCTTGACAAGAGGATTCACCTTTGCTAAAAGTCTTCATTTGCTGCTACTACATTCCAGCTGGTTGTAGTCCTGGCTTTAGTGCTTCCTTTAAGGATCCAGAGGCAGGTACACCCCCTCTAAACCTTTTATCTTGTATTTTATATAGCTTTGCACTGCAATACTGACTCAACAACATTCTCCCTTTACTTTCTCGCTTCTTGTTCCAGTTTCCTTTGTAATTTGTCTCCTGCGACAACCTGAAACTAGAGATGTGAGCAGGAGTGTCTTTCTGAAAAGACCCTAGTAAAGGGCTTCCTCTAAGAGCCGGTTTCTCATATAACGAGAAATTCGTGTGAAGGTTGACACAGCTGACGACTTCACATTTCACTCTTCATTTGTTTCATTATCTGAAATATTTGTATTTCCCCGATAAGTTTGCACTTTGTGCTCACACGCTTCTGCTAGCATATGCTCTTAATTTATACCTCCACGTCTTCAAATGAAATGCTTGCCACTTCAATTAAAGGGAGCTCAAATAAGTTACTTCCCTTTGCAGACCGATTATATATATATATATTTTTTTTTCTATGTAGTCTTTTTGCTTAACAGTTAGCATTTAGAGCTCTCCAAGTTAATGTTACCTAAGGATGCTCTCTAGTAAACATTTTTCCTATCAGATGCTTTAGAGCTCCTTTTTAATTAATTCACCGGGTAAACGATAGGCATGATAGATAAGCACATCTCCGTTTGCTAAGAAACCTCCCAGCCTTACTAAGAATAGAAGCAGTCTCCCTGCAATTTGCTTCTCTCCCTAGCCCTGGGCATGCCATTACACCCGTCCAGCAGACACCACGCCTCCCACCGTAGCAGTGGGGACGGTGGCTATGTGGTCAGGGGAGGAGAGGCTCGCAGTGGCCCCGCAAAAAGTTGGAGAGGGACGGTGCCCCCAAGGGGCTGCGTTACCTGTGCCGCCGCCGCCGCCGTCCGGGAGCGCCGCCCCGGAGCTGTCCAATGTATCCGGGCCGCCCCGCATCGCCCCGCATCGCTCCGCATCGATCCGCATCGCCTGCCGGACAGAGCACACAGAGCTGGGAGGGAGCTGAGAGGGTCGTTACCGCGGCACCTTTCCCAGGGAAAACAAACAAACAAAGGGATATTTGGGATGCTCGCCGCGGTGTAAACGACGGCGGATCCTGGTCTGCCATCGGCAATGTTTGCGGTCCTGTAGGCAAACAGGAAGGGTTTTGGCGGAGGCTGATCCTTCGGCAGCCCCCACCCGTCTGCTTTCATCTGATGGGATTTGAAATCCCCTTAGAAATTAGAGACTAATTAGTCCCAAAGTGAGAGTGACAACAATGAATGACAAAGGCGAAGAACAAGGCTTAAGAAGGCAGGGCAAGAGTAACGGGCAGCACCTCCTAAATGCGCGGTGCGCACAGATCCTGTGCCAAGGAAAATCGATCCAGTTCAACCTGGGTGCGCCTAACCCTAGCAGGCTGTTTGCTTGGCGATTGTCTGTGATGTGATGTGCTGGGGTGAAGATACAACCCCTAACCTCTCCCAAGACACAAACGCAAACCAATCCCCCACGTCCGTCCCCAAGGAAACCCTGATCAAAGAAGAGTATTCGGCGGTGTCGGGTGTGCGGGTGTGTTGATGTGCATTTCACGGTATTTTGTGCCGTGTATCCAGCGTTATCAGGGCGTGGAGGCAGGTTGGTTCATCCGTGCACCACCGGTGACCGGGAAGGCTCTGCCAGGGGTGTGGGTGAGAGCAGCCGCTGCCCTGAATATGAGCGGCTTATCCTCGTCTCCTGGGCAGGAGGAAAGGGTTTCAAAGCGAATGCTTTGAGATCGCCCGAATAGAAATGAGCTTTACGAACCAGCCTTTTAGTGCCCCTCTGGAAAGATGTTTGAACTCTAGTTGAAGGGGATTTAGGAGGAATGGAGGAGACGATGCCAACAGTTACTACCGGGAATGCAATATCGGGTCCCCTACAATGCTTACTTAGGCTAATGGAGGTCCTGTCATTCAGCTCCCATTGCGATGGGATACAGGGTAAACATTCCCCGGTGACCCTCTGCATGCAGGTCCCCTCTTCGGGACATCATTAAAAGCATACATGCGCTTGCCTGACATCAATTGTCTGGCCGGCTCTCAGGGCTCAGAGACCTCGACAGAAAGCAGGAAAGCAAGCCCAGTGGAGACCCGGCTCTGCTGCTGCGGGCTTTAAAGAGGCTGAAAATCGTTTGGTTGCGGGTGTGTGAGAAGAGACAAAAGTGCTCAGCAGGTAAGAGCGGAGGGTTTTGCCAAGAAGGAACTGTCCTTGATCGCTGTGACAGGATTGACTCGCTAGGGACTCCTCTCTCGGGAGCATCCACGCGTCCCCAAGGGGGCTGCCTGTCTCCTCTCATCAGCATCACGGAGAGAAATTTTACAGCCGCTCTTTCTAGCCCTGCTAATCCTGTTATCCGGGGGTTATAAATATTAACGCCGCTGGGGCTGGGGATGGGGGACCAGATTAAGCCCTGTCTGAAGTAAGATGTCAGCCAGCCTCCTCCCAACCCACCAGCGCCTGGGGCTGCACGGCAGAGCCCCGCAAGTGCCCTGCCCGGAGGGGCTGCTGGGCGCCTCGCTGCTGGACTTCGTGGCCGACCTCTCCGTGGGAGCCCTCCAGGGTCCCCCCCGGGCTGGGCCGAGCCTGGGGCTCTGCGAGGTCACCTCCGGGTCCCCCTTCGGGGACAGAGCCCTGTCACTGCGGGAGGGGATGGCCCGGGGGCTGCCCCTGGCTGCCTTCGGAGATGGAGATCCCGAAGACGACGAGGAGGAGGAGGAAGAGGAGAGGATACGGAGCGTTTCCCTCCTGGACAGACCCAGGAGAAAGCGGGTTATCACCTACGCCCAGCGCCAAGCTGCCAACATACGGGAGAGGAAGAGGATGTTCAACCTCAACGAGGCGTTTGATCGGCTGAGGAAGAAGGTGCCCACCTTCGCCTACGAGAAGAGGCTCTCCCGGATAGAGACCTTGCGCCTAGCCATAGTCTACATCTCCTTCATGACTGAGCTCCTGGACGGCTGCGGCAGGCAGAAGGCGAGCTAGGGAGATCTGGGGAACGGCGGGACGGGGCTTGGGGCCGGCCACGACCCCCCGCCCCCCGGGGGGCTTGGAGCCGTGCCCGGGCATCCTGCTCCGCAGCCAGGGCCGTGCAGGCGTGGGGCACAGACCGAGTAGTGCCAGGGGAGCGGGGGGAGAGGAGGGGTGGAGGGGTTCCCTGTCTGTAGATTTGCTAATATATACCATTTTTGTAAAGGGAAAAAAAAAAAAAAAAAAAAAAAAAAAAAAAAAAAAAAAAATTGTCTGGGGCTTTTCGGTTGTGGTTGCTTCACCTGCTTGCTGTAAAATTTTGCAATGTGCTGCCTTCGAGGCCGAGGACGGAGCACCAGAGTTGCTCCAGCCTGCGGACTGGCTCTCCAGTAGAGTCAGTTGCTGGCCCAGCTGCCAGCCAGGGACTAGGAAAATCCCCCTGTGTGCATTTATTTATTTTTAATAAACACAAACCAACTCCCTTTTCTCTGAAATCCAGCCTGCCGAGCCCATGCCGTGTGTCACAGGGCGAGTTAAGCGGAACATCTGGTCGGAACCGCTCGGTGTCACGATTCTCTCCCATGGACCAGCTTTGTCTCTGCCTGTGGGCGGCCAGGGCCGGCGCTCGCACCCAGCACGGTGCAGTGCGGGCGGGGGATGATGTTTGTGCCCTCCGGAGAGAGAAAAATAAAACACGGAGGCATGTGGGCTTTGATTTGGGGGAATGTCACTCAGGGACTTTTCCCCCCTCGCTGGGTTTTCTTTTTCCTTTTTGTTGTTGTTGCTCGTTTCTGCGAGGAGATAAATAAAATAAAATAAAATAAAATAAAATAAAATAAAATAAAATAAAATAAAATAAAATAAAATAAAATAAATATGCTGAAAAGCCGAAGCGAGTGGAGGAGAGGGAAACCCAGGCCGGCCGTACCACGGGGATGGGGATGGAAAGGGCTCCACCGCGGGGCCCCGCCTAAAGGAAGGGGCCTGGGGCTCTCTGCCCTCAGGCCTGGAGCTGGGTCGTTTTTTTATCATTAGCTGCTAAATCTGGAGCCTCTCCGGCTCCTCCTAGTGTGTCTGGGCTACCCTCTCCTCCCCTAGTCCAGCCCGCGCTGAAATTTAGGAGCAAACGTCCCACCCAGGGCAGCGGATCTGCGAGCACTTTGAGGAAAGTTTTTATCTCTACTATATGAAATTGTGTTATTGGTGAAATCAAGATTTACTCCGGCTTCAGACTTGTATGGCTAAGATCTAAATCCCACCCTCTGATTTCTTCTCTCCTGTATTTGTCAGCTGCTGTTATGATTCTTCTTTTTCTTGTTCCATTCACTTCAGTATTATTATCATGAGTGATCTAATATCATGTTTTAACACTGCAATATTCTGTCTCTTGTCACTTACTTCCCTGGATCCCTTTTCCACTTGTTTTCGTTGACCTCCCTGACTCCACACATTGCATCTGTTTTCTAGTTGTCAGAATGCTTTTTTCCAAGAGGCAGTTGGATAGTTAACGCAGCTGGATTCTCTCTAGAAAACGGGGTGTTTCACCTCTTCAGATGTTTTTTTGCTAAAAATAAAAGGAGAAAAGGAACTAAGAATGAGCAGTGTTCCAAAATCAACAACTGTTCACATGACCCAGATGTATTTTACTGTTGCCGCTGTGTCAAGCAAAACGATGAAGACAAATTATTTAAGGATTATGAAAAGTGCAATTCAATATTCACTTCTTACCACTATTTCTCCATCATCTCCATACAACTATGCTTTCCACAGCATGATTATGTATCTTTCCATATTTTTTCTTGTTCAAGTCACTGGATAAAATTAGAACTCTGTAGCACACAGAGCCTTTAAGTTAAGAGACTCACAATGTAAACATGCCAGTAACAGATAATTCAAAAATTACTGTTTTCTCTTCTTGCTTTAATAACAAAACATTGGAATTTTTCAAGATCCAAGCTTTTCCATGCTTGTGTTAAAGACTAGAGAAAAGCAGAAACAAAATGTAAATTTAATTTTTGAATACAAATCAAAACCTGGATCCTGCACTATGAATGCTTATTTTGAATACATTACCAGAAATTTTGCAGCAGTAACACAGAACAGTAGTAACATTCTAGTATGAGCCACCGATTCTTAGAATAATATTTAAAATCAAAAATGCATTCGTGGTACAAGAAAATGAAGACTACATGCAAACAGCACAAAGTACCAAGACACATTTTGCATTGCATCAGACACTTCAGAGCAAGCTCTTGGCTTCATGCTGATTTATAGGAGCTGAGAAACTGATGAAGGGGCTTTAATTTTTTGTTTCATGCCTTTCCAAAACAGGCACAGATTTACCAGAATGGTAGTCTTGGTGCAATTTATTCGTAACACAACTGTGCTAAAACTGAAACGTACCCTTATATGCTCAGTGAAACAGCAGGAAGCTATACAGACCAATCAACTTGCCCATGTGGACGTGTTGAAGTCCTGGAAACTCAGTCTGCTAAGAATATAAACACATTTTGGAAACATTGCAGACAGGCTTCTTGCTGGAGTGTGATCCTGTCTCACTGAAATAACGCGACTGTGGGGTCCATTCTCCCCTCATCCTCATCTTAATCCAAGATAGATGCCTCAGAGTCTGTGGAGTCACAGGACAATAAAACAGCATGTCAGGCATGGGAAGCCGGTGAAATCCTGGCCCCGGTGATGTGAGTGCCAAACTGCTGCTAACTTCAGCAAGGCTTGGATTTCATCCACTGTATTTAAAGGACTTTCCTTGCTCAGAAGCACTGCTGCCACCAACGCCGAAACCAATCACAAGCCTTCGTCTCCCCAGAGCACCATGCCATTATCACCGCATTAAGAACAAAAACTGACAGTGTCAGTTACTTCTGGGAAAAGATAATAAGGGGTTTTCTAAAGCCTTAAAGCTGTTTGATCATAGCCCATTTTTAGATCCTGTTCTGAGACGGGTTTGTTTATATTCTCTTTGCCCACTGAAGGCTGCATTCTCGTAGAAAGCTGAGTTCCCTTTTAGCTATCACATTACGATTAGTATTCAGACATGTAAACCAGAAAATAAGTCTAAATGAAATCATATTTGAGAGACGTTTCCAAGCTTTCTAAGAGAAGTAAAAATAATCTAATGATTTTGCAATCTATAGTCAGGCTGATCTTGTTTTACAGCTGCTCAACCTGAAAGTAGGTTTAAGCAAATTAGTGCTGGAAACGGAACAAAATATTATGATAGCACTACAAACTCCTGCATCCACGTTCTGACCAGCTACTATGGCCCCATGATTGGTGTTTATTATCGCATATGTCAGCGTTTCCATTATAAAAACACAAGTGTGGAGGGTTTATAACTCAACTATAAAAATTCCCTCCAGGATGAAACTTGATAAGTGAAGACTTAGTCCAACAACACTTATTTTCTTTTACAAACTTTAAAATAAATTAATTTTTGAAGTTATGGGGGTTCTAAGCAAAAATGATGGAAAAGAATTTTTGATTTATTTTTCTTCTCTTTTACATCAGTGGTGTGTCTCAAAGAGATTTTCTATGAAATCTTTTTGGTCTCTTTTATGAACTTGGAACTTTGGGATTTTTTTAAATTAAAAATAGCAGAGATGCTTAAAATATAACCACTCACAAGACTGTTGTTTTCGCTAGGCTTGAATACTACTGATCTGCAACAATGACAGCCACCCTTCTCTTACTACATATATACCATAACAATTAAAAGAACCGATAGGTATGTTGATTATAATTTTTTTGTAGTACAGTAAAAATTATTCTAAAAATAATTAAAAATGCTAAACCATCAGTTCAGAGTATTTTCTCTTAATCTTTACTGTGAAAGAGCAAGTTTGTTTCAGATATTGAAATGAATATCCATCAAAGTAGTATACCCAGAACAAAAGAACTGAATAAAAATGCTCAACTGCAATGCCTTAAAAAATTATCTGTTCAAGGAATGCAGCTCAGATTTTAAAATTTGCTTGAGTTTCATTAATTTAATTTCACCCATTTTACCCTAGATTAAGGGATAAGCTTTGGTCTGGTGGTAAAAAATATTAAGCCCCTACAATTTCTTACAGCCATCATTCCATGAATCACCAGTCACAGCCCAGTTCAGTGGTCTGGTCCCTATACATTTGAAATTCCCATTCCTTCAAAGAAGTCAAAGTAAGGAATCAATTCTGCAACCTTTACTTTTGAGTAGTGTAGTGTCAATTTTCACATGAATTTACACTTGTAAGGTCAGTAATGTAATAAAATGTTTATATACATTATATTATCTTACTGTGGTTTATACTTCCCACAACAGCTTCAGTGCTGTAACTGTGACTCAGAGCATCTCCTCCCACATCATGGAGTTTTGAATGCTCCCCATGTAGAATTATTGTAGTGCAGACGGACAAGCTTCACTATTGTTATCTGGAGCTTTATTTCATGCCAAAGTGATCAGGCACACTGAGATACTAGGCCTGTTTATGCTTTTGTCTTACTTCTGCCACAATTTCAAAAAGAAAACCTGAAAGCCTCTGTTGATTTAACTGTCTCTTTAGCTCTGAAAGCAGAAGAAAATTAATAATTGTCCATGTTAATTCCAGTTCCATCTTGTCTTGCTCCAAGCCTTGCTCCAAGTTCAAGGGAAAGCAAAGCATTTTATATTTTCTTCATATTATGATTTTATTATTTTTCAGCAAAGAAGAAATCTGTGTATGGAGTGACTTTACCATAAATAAATGAACTAAGAGAAGGAGGAGTACTTAATTCTGATGTTGCTACTTTTTTTCCCTAGTATTATTTACCTACCGTAAAGTCTTAAACATTTCTAATGAATTCTGACTATTGAAACGTACACTGCTGTCAAAGGACTGAGTTGTGAATATAGCACAAAGCATACAGTAATAATTATTCCACATCAAATGCCATTCACTGCTTGAACATCTTGGGTTCAGGTGGGAGGGATGATCTCTCTGGTCTGGATAAAAGGTTGCTTAACAAAGGATTTACAGAATAACCTGTTATTTAGGATCATTCATTTATGGTATGACAAAGATGAGATACAATATTAAGGTTCTGATTTCTCATAGATCACTGTTGAAACTAAGGGAATTAAAAGTTTTGACCTAAGGTCACAGCCATTATTTTCAGCTCTGATAATGAAGTGAAAGTGTGTAGCTATGCTAGCCCTTTTATCTTTAGCAGTGAGTAGTGATTCTGGTGCGCTTACTGCTCATATCCAGTATTTCTGGAAAACTAGTGCATTTTACATTGTTCAGAATTTTCTTCCTAAGCCTGCCCATTTGTGGAAATCTGGGTGCAAAGTTGCCATTGAACAGAGCAAGAAAAGGTGCTGGACCTCAAGATGTCTCTAGGTAAAATGCCAGTTGCTAGAAGCACCCAACCTCAATAAATACAATGCATGATTAGAAGTATAAAAAGAAGTTTCAACACAGAAAACACACAGAAACATTTGCAATTGAGGGAATACCCAACAAAGCCTTGATGTCCCTCTTTGACCCCAGGGCTGGTGGCCTTTCTTATTTGTCTTCCACCTTGCCACTGACTTGCTCCTCTCTATACTCATGAACAGAGGGTTCTTGAAACACACAAAAAAAGTCTCCTTTAAAACATATTTATTAAAAAATGAATGCAAAACCCGACAGAGCTAGATCTAGCCACAGCACATTAGATTTCATGTTGCAATAGCATGCTACGTTTTCTATGAAAGCTGGCGCCAGTGATCACATTTTGCCATTCAGTCCACTACGTGGTTGTATATTTTCTTAATGAGGATCTGAAACCAGCCCCCTTCACTTAACTGACAGTCTGCCAGACTTATGCCATCTTTCCAAAGTCAGAGATCATATGATCCATCTGTTGTCTGCAGCCATGCAGGGGAAACACTTTCCAAAGAGAAATGTGGGTTGGCCCCAAACGTATGTAATTATCCAAAGGCTGAAGTGTTTCAGATGTTTCAAGGTGCTCTTAGACCTGATCTTGGCCATCTAAGCTCCTCTGAAGTCTTTTAGAATAATGTATATAACTAAGCCATTGAGTTGGCAGGAAATTTTTGGAGTACAGGAATAATTTAAAAATTATTCTTGAATAACTTTGAGCTGAATCAAAGATTTAGGACTCAATAATATAAATATTTAAAAATAATTTTAAAATAATTAAAATATTTTAAAATATTTTAAAATAATTCACATTTTTGTTCTTAGCATTATCACATACAAAACAAAAAGTAAAGAGAATTCAGTGAATATACAGAAAGATGTTTTAATCAGATTTTAATGGCATGCCAAAACATTACAGTAACTCCGCAGCATCCTTGACTCTAATAATTCTGCAAAACTACCAGATGCAAGAGAAGTTGTAGAATGATGAATAATAGTTATGGACAAAAATAAATAAATAAATAAAATAAAAAGGAGATTGAGAGACTGTGAAATGAAAGGCTATCTCAGATCTTTCCCTGCCTTACTTACTTGAAGACGCATGGAATTCATTTCGTACTACATCTAAGCCAGTTTAAATTTTCTTTGCAGATATCATGAATGTTGCCAAACATGATTAAACTGATAGTTTAGGTCCTCATCAAGTGCCACCTCCTTGACATACAGAACCCAAATTTTAATCATCAGCAAATGGAGCTTTCACCAAAGTACTGATAACTGTGCTTGAAATAGTAAACCAAGGCTTGGTAAGATGGAACAGAGACCAATGGACAATCCTATTGCTGAAAACACCTTTTCCAGCCTCAAGGTATTAAATTTGGAGAGATGCACATGTCCATTACTTTACTCTGTCAACCATACAAAGGTTCACAATACCTTAATCAATTCTCACCGTTATATATTCCACACATCCAGGAACTGAATTATTACAGGATCCCCTCTCAAATCATAAATGCCATACCTATAGGCTGAACCATGTTACACTCTAGAAGTTTTGTGATGTTAATAGCATGAAGTTTATCCACAGAAAGAAACAAGGTCTGCCAGATCTATGATGTGAACATATGGTATTTGTCATATTTTAAATATGCAAGTACATTTCCTCCAAAATAAAGATTTCTCATATTCTCTAAGAGAGGTAAAAGCATGAATCTTTGTTGTCCCATTGTCCAAATCCTTTGATGAATCCAGTACATTAGCCAAGTCTTTGACTAGAGAGGATTTTGGAATATAAGGTCGGTTATTTTGCCTTCAAGCTGGAAAGATTTACCGTGTAGCTGAGAATAGTGCAGAAAGTGAAAAGTTCTAATGTCTTTCAACCCCATTTCCCCTCCCAAATCTCAAGAAGTTTTGGGTCATTAGCATTATTTATTGAGAGGGTTTCTGAAATTCTTCCATACCACACAAGCACCCACTATCACCCCAAAGATGCAGTGTGACCTCAAGGAAGAAGAAAGGAGGCTTTATGACCAAAGCCTTTTCTTTTGCTGAAAACATCCAATGACACATTTTCAAATGACAGGAAGTCTATATGGAGACTGGTAATGCTTGCCTTGAAGAGGTATGGTGGAAACGTTTAGCAGCACCATAGAGGTTTCCTAATCACTGAAAATCTAGTGAAAGCAAGCTACATTTGCTGTGGTTTCTTTCCACTCTATGTCTAATGATACTGCTACCTGTATGGCACTACTCTACTGCCTCTGTATTGCAGATGGACTGTTTTTATGTTATACACCATCTGACAGGCCACGGGTGTTTCTGTTGAGCCACTAATTCTTTTGCTTCAGTTTAGTTATGTCCTTGCCGTAGCATCTAATCCAGTATGGATCTGAAATACAATTTTCAAGTGCTCTTGAACAAAGTTTAATGGCAACTTTATGTTTTATAATATTTTTCCAACCTCTGTGACATAAGGAGCAATGGATTTTTTTTCCCTCAATGGACAGTTTGGGAGGGGTATGCATGAAGAATTGCAATATGTTTGACAACTACAAGGAATGGTAAAGCATCTTCTATCTCTTTATAGCAGTGTAGCTTGCTGCTGACCTACACTAGGTCAGCATGAATACAAAGATCTGTTTATTGTAGTGACAGCTGAATGGCTGGATCACCTTCTTCCCTGCTATCCATGTGCCTTTGAGTTGGCCCCATACCTTTGATGTGAGCAAGTATTAAGTACCTCCTTCTTTCAATATGCATCTGATTTAGACTTAAGAACTTAATTTCCCAACAGTGTATCTAATCTTTAAACATGGGTTTTTTCTTCTTTTTTTGGATAAAAGTTGCTACTCACAATGAAGCCTGTGCAGAAACAGTAAGGCTTAGACAGCTAGCCTGCCAGCTACACTAACAAATCAGATAGTTTGACATCTATACCAGACTATTAGTTCCTGCAATGAACTGACAACATGAAACCACAGATGGAAGGATTTGGTGTTGCTAAATTTTACCTGCCAAACTGGAGGCTGTGTTGTCCTCTCAGAAGAGACAGCCCATTCTGGGATGCGTCTTCAAGAAGGAGAATGTGGCAGCTGTTTTGCTTTGTACAGCAACATGACACAGTGTTATAGGAAAGAAAACACAGAGAATTATCTAGGTTGATTGAAATTAAGCCAAATGACTGTGTGCCATACCACAGTCACTCAATTACATACATTGAATGTAGATAAAGTTGTAGTTACCCATAATGGAATCTGGCCAATAGACAGCTTCATGTGTCTTTCCAAGACACTAACGGATTTCCACTGACCAAAACTTTAACATGTTGGCTGATAATAGCTAGATTGAAGGCCATGTGGGGATAACCAAAATAGATCATAAGTGACACTGTAGATAGTATACGGCTGTAAGCCATTGCAATGTAATTAACCAAACTTCTATCTGTTTGAAAGATGACCATTTTATTGTCATGCATCAAGTAATCTACATTCAGAAAATAAATAAATAAATAAATAAAAATAAGAAGAAGAATAAGTCTTGAGGTATGCATCATTCCGAGTACCCAAACATCTGATACAATGCCTAAAGGGAAACAGTGTAGTAAATACTGTGAGGCTGTAGTCTCTTTTTATATTTGCTTTCTTCTTCTTCTTCTTCTTTTTTTTTTTCAAATAAAGAATGTGTTCTTTGTATTGTCGTAGAGAAAAGGATTACCATCCGAAGTTGTAAATGCCACTGAAAAGTAAGAAATTTCATGTTATATTCCTTGCATATCTTCTGGTTTGAAATTAATTATATCTGTTGTCACCAAGAGTTGCATTAGGCCATTTGCAAAGGTGTAACAGCAAAGAATAACATTAGATCAGACATTACAAAATGTCATAAACTGCTTGAGTATGAACTGAGACATGAACTTAAACATATTTTAAAGTCAGGAGAATATGTTGAAATTAAGCTTTTGCTCTGTCTTTGAAAATCTGGGACAAGTCTTACTGTTTAAGCTCCACCACATATATGTACCACTGAGCTCAAAACATCTTTGCACTTACAAGGTCAACTTATTTTAACAACAACATTTCTACCATGCAACAAAATATGGGTTTTCTGAAGACTGAAATCAGAAATAACTATTTTTAAATCACAGAAAATTCCATAAATTCAGCTAAATATTAAAGAAAAATGACTTACCATTTACTCCAAAAGTAACTAGTCTTAAGTATGTCTTTTGATTTGACAGTATTCTCAGGCTGGACTTGTTTTCATTTCTACTTTATTTAAAGTTTAATTGACCCATTTTAGGGCTTGATCTAAAGCCCACTGAAACACTCCCTTTGACATCAAAGGGTTTTGGAGCAAGTCCTTAATGAACGCAGGCAAAAATGTTCTAAAAGCTAAAATCTGCTTCCGAGATTAACTATTTTTAGTGCTGCAAGGTCAGATAGTACACTTTGGCATGAGAATATGTTTGGTATAGATAGTTTTCAAGAGAGAAGCAGAAGAAATATGGTATTTTACAATACAGCATAGATACAAATCCAGATGCTTGTTTAGCGGTCAGAGTACATAGACTAACACATGGATGCCTGCATACATACATACATATGAACAGTGTGCATGTGTTAATTTACATCAACATTAATAAACCATGGACTCTTCTGGACAACTGCCCTAAAAGTTCAGTAACCAAGATTTGTGCTGTAGAACAGCTTCTTTGTGTGACCTATTGTATGGCATTGGGTCAGTGATTGGAGCTCTACATGGTATACAGTAGATCTTTAGGTATCATAGCAGATAGCCCATAGCACAAAATAAATATAATAAAATTGTATAAATACCTTTCCACTTAGAAAGAAATAAGCAGGCTTTTTTCCACCCTGATTGTCTTTTCTGAGAGGAATACCTGACAGAGAAACAATAAAGCCCTGTTCTCTCAAAAAGTCCTCTAGCTCTAGCAAGGTGTCCTTAGTGCCAAGGTAACTGGAAAGAATGAGATGAGTGCTCATTTCTCTGAACATTTCCCATGCAGGCTCTTCTTCACTGCTCAGCCACACTCAGCTTGTGTGGTCCTAGAGTGGGAGGAAGAAGAGGTGGATGGGTTCCAATTTTCTGACCTGGCATTCAATCAGGCTACCAATCAAAATAATAATAATAATAATAGAATAAAAAGCTTCCATTCACCTAGAAGAGCACACATACGTGTTAGGATGACCTTCCATCCTTGAAGGCCTTTTCCTTCATACCAGGCCTTTCTGTCTGCCTCAAAGGTAAGGAAGAGCCTTACACTAAGAAATTAAAAGAATGCATTACACTAATGAATTCTTGCAGTGTCTTCTGAGTCATGGTTGTTTCTTACATAATCTTTTTTCTTCATCTTCTTCTCTGAGATCCCAAGAGTAGCTGTAAGTCTAAAGCAGACCACACTGAGTAAGGAGCACAGGGGATCATTCCCCAGGTTAACTGCAGCATAGCCCACTTCCATGCTGAAATTCTGGCTCTAGGATTCTGCCTTGAATCACAGGAGCTGCAGGAAGAGTTTAAGCCCACCCCTAGGAAGGAGACTTAGTGGAATGCCTTATCCATCATCAGTGCCCAGGGTACACCCTCCCCCACCTTGGAAGAAAAAACAGAGCTTGTGGCTAAAAAGGCATGAAGTTTTATGGAGCTTCCATGGGCCAAGTGTACTGAAAGATTGAAGATAGAGATTTGAGTAATGTGTGGGAGCAGGAAGAATACAAATATATATATATATATATATTTACATAGATCAGGAAAGATGGAAGAGATGGAAAAGCATTTTTTTTTAAATCAAAGGAGCTGAAATAGCAAATAAACTCCATTATTAATATAAATAACTATTATCCCCTGGAGTGCAGATAAGCTTGTTTTACTAAGCAGTCTTTTCAGATTTAGACATGAAACCACATAAACAAGACCCAAGGCCATAATTAGGTGCAGAGCTCCACCACAGCACTAAATAAGTTGATCTCTTGTGATGGGAAGGACTGGTCTTCTATGTGGTGCAGGACAGGCCTTCCACCAAGGTGCTCACTCCCTCGTTAAGGAGCAAGAGCCATGCATTATTTCTGGAGCCGAGCAAAGCATATGTAAATAAAAGATTTTATATTAGAAAACGCATGGCAAACAATTGCAGAACTCGGGTCATCGGGACAACTGCCTCCTGTGCGGGCTTGAGTGCTTGCTAACAAGGCACAGGTTTTGCCTGGCCTTGCAGGGAGGTGGTAGCAGGATGGAAGGGGCGATGCGGAGCGAAGCGGAGCCCCCGCGCGGAGCGGCGCAGCGCTGCCGTCCGCCGGCACAGCCCCGTCCCGGGGGCGCGCAGAGGCGCGGAGTCGGGTGCGTGCTGGGGGGGCTCCACAGGGTTTCTCTGCGGGAAAAGGTAAGAAGCAGCCCCGGGGGTAGGAGGCCTTTAGGGGTTTTCACTGAGTCACCGCATCGCAGCTACAGATTGAGGTTTAAAAAATAAATAATAATAATAATAAATCATTGTGGTCGTTTTGACGATGGGCCGTTTTGACGGCTTTGCAGAGTGATCCCCGAGAAGCCCTTCTCTTTTTCAGAACTTGCAAACGAAGCGAGCGGCAGAGCCTCGGGTAGGAGCACACCCGTGGGTAGTGCCGTGTGTCCGGGGGGGACCTGTGCCCACCCTGCACGCCCCCAGCCCCAGCCCCGGCTCTGGCTGAGCGAGAAAAAGAAACAGGGGCTGCCTGCGGCGGCATCCCCGAAGGAATCTGTGCCAAAATGAGCAGGGAGCGGCCGGGCAGCCCTCTACACCCACACCCACGCGGGTCTGGGGGTGGACACGGGGTGGAACAACGCCTGACGGGACCGGGACGGGGACGGGGATGGGGATGGGGACGGGGACGGGCGGGGAATCGTGCCCTCCGGTGGCCGCCGGCCGCACAGCCCCGCCGGCTGCGCCCACCCTGCCGGCCCCAGGCAGCCAGGCTGCAGGCACGGCCCCGGGGCGGGCGGCTGTCCCGGTCAGGAACAGGGGGGTGGATGGAGGAAAGAAACGAAAAGTCAGTCCCGCTCTGCGGGGCTTCGGGTTCTCCCTTCTCCTGTGCTGTTCTCGGCACAAGTTGGTGGCAGGGCACGGGGAGAGCTCATAGGTCGTTTACTCAAACACAGTGCAGCATGGAGAGTTACTGGGTGCTCTCTTGTTCCTTCTGAAGGGATTGGGTCTCGACCGGGCTTTCACCTGGCATCTGTAGGAATTAAAATCCCCCACCATGGAAATTAGTGGGGAAACTTCAATCAACTTTAGTGGGCTTTGAGACAGCTCCTGAGCAAGTTCCACTAATAAGCAGCCAGGCAGCCTGTCCTGAGCACATATACATAACAGCTACACTGCTGAATATCCCAGGAAGCCCCCACCAGTGTGAGAGCATCGTATTTTGCCATAGTGAACAGAGCTAAATTACAAGATGTGTACGTGCAGGCCATATGCCTAACTGAACAGCCTGTTGCAACCCAGTTGAAATTCGCACGCATACAACGTAACACACATTTTGCTTGTAACCACCACCCATAGCTCTTAAACTATGTGCACATTAGTTCTTAAACTTCCCCACTGATTTATAAATCAGGCAGACAAAATAAGAGCTTTTATTGATTCTTATTCAAATATCAAAGAAAGACACAAACCGATGGCCCACTCCCCTTGAAAGTAGAGATGTTTCTGCTTGGCTGGGGCAAGGCTTTCTCGTCCCAGCCTGAGAATATCCCAGCAGCCGATAGCTCCTACACCAGAACAGAGATATTGTCAGGGGAAAGCTATCCAAGTGTCTCCCTATTATCAGCCATGCAAACTTTGCTTCCAGAGGTAGATGATCAAGACCACAATGAACATCAAAGCCCTGGCTCATTCAGTCCCCCTGCTAAGGCCATTCCTCATTGCACATTCCTAGGAGCTTGTCCTTCATTCAGCTCCATGTTCACACCGCAGCTGTAATCTGGGTTATTGTAGTTACTGTATGCTACTGCAGTGGTGACAAAATGTTTTCTGGGTTTCTTCATGTCCTGACAGTGTCCTGTGTAAGGGCTGATCCAACAGCACACATTCTCCTGATCCAGGGAGGCCTGCACAGATGGGCAGCTGCTGGCCTAGAAGGGCCATGGAAAGGTTCTGGAGTTGCTTGCAGTTTTGCTTGCCACCTCCAAAGAGTGAAGCAGAGTTGAGAGCCTGCCCAGGGTGCCAGGTGAGTCCTCACCCAAGCCTGCTCTGCTTAGCAGACAACAGGACATGCCACCCTCACCCCATGCTCCAGAGCAGACTGTGGGTTGACCTCAGTATCTTTTGGAGGTTCAAAACAGATGGTTTAACACTGCTTAAATGCACAACATCTACTATTCAAAAGTGGAATACAAAATCTCCAACCCCATCCTCACCAGAAGTTGTATATTTAAAATTAAAAGAGAGCTGAAATGGTTTTCCTTAAGCAATGTACAGTCCCAGCTCCTTCCCCCCTGACACACACGTATGCGTGCACGCTGCAACAGACCAGCTGTAAATGCACACAAACCCACAAATGCACTTAAACACACACAGATCCTCAATGTATTCTTCTAACTAGTGCTGATTGCTTTTGCTGCAGTTGCAGTTAAGAGTAAATGACCTAAACCCTGCCATCTGCCATGCTCATCTCCTCTCCTCTCCCTCCAAGAACAGCCTCCCTCTGCAGCCCATGTGCATTTTCTGTGTTTTCTTGCTTTCTGACATGGAAGAATAGAGTTTATTAGGCTTCTCATGTACCGCTCTCTCCCCCTGTCCTTTCCTCTTCTGCACACCCTTCCTTTGGCCAGTGGGGAGCAGGTGGTGTCCTGCATCCCACTCAAAGTTCAGCTGACCCAGCAAACCCTCAGGGGACACTGTCCCTCCTTTTGGACAAGGGATCTCTTCCACCAGTTTTGCCAATGTGGGGCTTCACTGTCCAGGCATGGCCTCAGCATCCAGTTCCCTGCAAGCTAACATGTACCTGGATTTGGGTTTGCACGGATGTTTTTTGTTGTAAGAAGAAGGGGAGAGAGAAGAAGGGAGGGAGGGAAGGAAGGAGGGAAGGAAGGAGGGAAGGAAGGAAGGAAGGAAGGAAGGAAGGAAGGAAGGAAGGAAGGA
>CM021766.1:31836953-31928190 GCA_011076525.1 Nettapus auritus | reverse complement strand
CTTTCTTTCTTTCTTTCTTTCTTTCTTTCTTTCTTTCTTTCTTTCTTTCTTTCTTTCTTTCTTTCTTTCTTTTTTTTCTTTCTTTTATTTCTTTTATTTATTTTGTCTCTTTCCTGTTCCTCTCTCTCTCCCTTTCTGCTCTCCCTCCTTTCCTCTCCTTCCCCCCTCTTTTCCACCCTCTCACTTTCTCTCTCCTTCTCCCTCTTCAAGCATCCTGGAACACCTTTCAACTTCAAGGTTTTTGCACCAATATAAACCAGATCCAGAACAGACTCCCTTCCCCCTTCCTCAGATCTGAACTTAAAACATATATCATAGATCAGTTTTCATCCAGCGAATTTAGGCATAGTCCTCGACCTGTATTTTCAAAGAGATTCTGGGCTGGAGTCTGCAATATTTAATCCAGTCAGCTATTAAATGTCCTCCAGCTTGAATCAAGAATTTAAACAGGCATCTGTGCTGAGGATAATGACAGTTAAAGCGGTTTGGAGCGTAGCTTGTGTGGCAGAGAGGGGAAACGGACAGAAGGACAACGATTAAGCCTTTGATTTTGGAAATTCCTGCATTTCAGGAGTTCTGCCGGAGTATTGGTGGGGAGGAACATGAAAGAAACCCCCTTTTGCTCACAGGCATGCTTTTAATGGGGAAAAATAGTCCTATTAATACCTGACAGTGCCTGACACTCGCCTTTCTCCTGCATGCCCGGCAATAAGGCAATACCCGCTCCCCGCGGGGCACCGGCACCGGCTCCGGCGGTGGGGGGGTCCCCAGGGGTCTCCCCTCCCGAGGGGACCCGGGCCGCAGCAGGGGGGAGCCCCCGCCCTGCCCCTCCCCGGGGCCGCTCCTTGAGGGCTGGGGGTGGGTGGGCTGGGAGCCCGGCGGGGGCTTTGGGTACAGAAGGGTTTAGAGGGGGATTGTTTGCTCCTTCCTTTCCCTCTGTTGGATATTGAGCCGGTGGGCTTGCAGGATGGGGTTAGGGGGTTGGTGGGCTCCTAAAAATCCTGCCGGGATTGAATCCAAGGAAGAGACGAGCGGGGTGTGGGGAGGAGGCTCTGCGTTTGACTTGATGAAGCACGTGTCAGATTCTGCAGTTCAGGCAATTAAAACTCGCTTCTGATCAAAGGGCTTCATAAATCACCGGGAGAAGCGGGGCGGGCAGAGACAGCTGTCTGCGTGAGCAAGCGGGGGGCAGCTGCCTATCCCCACCTTTCGGGACACTCTCCTCCATTCCCACTGCCTTCGAGGAGTCTCCCTGTAAGTGGGGTTTTCCTGCTGTTTTATGGAGGCCTGTTTTATTTATGGAAGCATTTCAGCAGGAATAAAAAATACTGGGGGTTCACAACCACTGGTGACTATCCTGAGAGCAGAGGTGTCAGAGCTTTTTCTTTTCTGGTGAGAGAAGAAATGCTGTGTGCTAAGGAAAGAGTGAAAAAAAATATCAATATCCTTATCCTTCAGAATGAGGAATGAAATGTCTGATTATCTGTGCTGGGCTCAGCCCCAGGACAGCCCAGGGGGCAGAGGTGAGGATTAATGCCTAGGAGCTCCTGGCTCTGCCCTCTGGGGCTCTGCTGCTAGGACCTGGCAGTGAAAGGGAGAGGTGGAAGGGAAAGGGGGAAGGGGATGTCAGTTGAGTCTAGCAGTCGAGTGAAGGCAATGCCCTTTCACTCCTAGAGCAGAGTGCTGGAGTTAGGGAGATCCTGCAGCTCTGTGTGTGCCTGCCCTGCTTGTGCATCCTGGGATGGCAGGGACAGTCCCTCTGTTCAACTCCCCCACTAATGAATCTTCTTTTCATGTCAGACTTGGTATATTAGAGGAGTTTACAGCTTGAGGGGCTGCTCTTTGATATTGGAATTTAGGGGTGAACCTATAAGTGGTCTCAAGACACTTGTCAGATGGGAGTGCTTTTTGGTGTGATTTATGGCAAAAGGCTCCTTTCTGACACTTCCAGATGCCAAACTTTTCACCTTGCAGAAAACATGCTTGCAATAGCCAGGGTGAGTTTATGCCTGCTCCTGAAAGCAGCTGCTCTGGGGTAATAGGACGGGATGCAAGCCCAGTAAGAAACATTTTTATGAGATTTGCCAGTGGATCAAACGGTTTCTACAATGGTTTCTACTTCCTTCCAGCATCCAGGCTGTTCACTGCCATGCAAAGCTGAACTTGCCCTACCCATCTGGAAGAACGCATAGCCCCACTTCTTCCTCCAAATCTTTCCTTCAGATTGATTCACATTGCACTTCAGTCAGGTTGTCAACCTTCCTCTGTCCCATTTGTCATTTGGCCAGCTGAGTCTCTGGAGGTTGTTTTACTACAAGGCTTTACAGAGATTTCTCTGGACAGAGGGCAACTATGGAGTGAGAATTTGAGATAGGAAAACAGAGGGGCAACTCATCTTCAGAACACATCAATCACTGTGAACTCTCCCAGGCTACTCCAACAGGCTTGGGATTCCCTTGCCAGAGATGAGTCACAGATAAATTACCCATGGCCCACAGAGAACAAAAGATTTGGCCAACAACTGCAAGGGGATGGGTGCTCTCCAAGAATTAGCGGAAGCCTTGCTAATGCATGCCTCGCAATGGATGGTGGAGCCTGATCTTCATTCCTGGTTCTCATGAACAGCAGGAAATAAAAACAAAAATAGATCAAAATTCACTATGTGGTGACTTCTTCCTTGCATTTCTTGGCAGGTGGACTCTGATGTTTCATCTCACTAAGAAACATAGCAAGTTTTTGATCTGAAATTGAAATAGCCCTCCTCCCAAATTGAATGCATCAGCAAAAATGACTAACTTTGAGCTTGGATAGTACTATGAAGGAAGAAGAACATAATCATGTTACAGTTACCATTGCAACAAGAGCTAACTGATATCTAATCACTTCTTCAACAGAATGTCAGTGTCATCCAGCAAGGTTGATTTTCTAAGATTCTTTATTGCTGTGATCAAATTATGCCATATGGAATAAAAACAACAAAAGGAAGGGATGGAGGGAGAGAGAGAGGAAGGAAGGAAGGAGGGAAGGAAGGAAGGAAGGAAGGAAGAAGGGAAGGAAGGAGAGTGAAAGAGGAAAAAATATATTAGAAGGGGGACAGGACTTGCTACCTGTGTGTAAGGTTAATGGAAAAGGGAAAATAGAACCCTCTACTTACATCCACATTATTTCAATTTACAAATATATCGGATTCTTGTAGATGACAATGGATCAAATCCATATTTTATTGTTTTGTGCAACACTGACCCAGTTGCTCTGAACCTAATCATAAGACAGCAGAAAAACTGATGCTTTGACAGTCTGCTCTTTTAAAGAAAGGCAACCTTGCTGCTTTCTACTATCCTATAATGGACAACCATATCGAAAGACTCAAAGATTGCCGTTGTCCTGCTGCATGCATATTTTCCATGGAATGAAAAGAAACATCCCCAGACTTCAAACTTATCAAATGTGTAGCATCTGAAGGATATTCATCTTTAGGAGCCAGGCCAAAAAGTCAATAAAAATTTAATGATTTCTGTACCATAAGGGAGCACTTAAAAGACCAAAAATGTGGTACTGTGTATTGGTATTGGGAGGAAAATTGCAACATATTTTCATATTTGCTAGTCAAGACTGCTGTGTGGTGTCATGTCCCCCAACCCCCCAAAGGCAACACAAGCTGCTGAAGCTGCAATTAATCCTGGCAGTTTCTAAAACTAGCATATAAACAGGTAAACGACCAGGGAGTGATTACCTGTGCTCCACTTAATGATAGCGTAATGGTGAACTTCTATATGCAAGAACAACCAACATGTGTTTATCATTTATTTACATGGTCAACAAAGAATAAAAAGGAAAAAGAATACTTCTATGAGCAAGATTCTTGTTGTCTGAAATGAGTTATCTCCCTTTATATACATGAGTATGGGAAGAGAGAAAAAAAAAAATCCCAAATATTTTCCTGCAGAAACAGAAGGGAAATCCCAAATTCTAAAGTTAAAAATAACCTCAATATATCACTCACTGGTAACAGCAAGGAGAGGAATGCTCCTGGTAGGGCCTGCTCTAATGGGATCAGCTCTGTGGGAGTCCTTCAATGCATTTCTTCAGGGCAATGGAGCAGGCTGCTAATTGGTTATTTTAGCATATACCAAACTAGGTGTTAGATAAAGAGAAATTGAATCTGCTGGATGCAGGACACTGACATAGAACAGTCTGAGAAGTACTTTCTGCTGTTGTCAAATGTGACTCATCTAGCATGACTTGCCATCAGTCCATCTCTTGGCAGTGACAGCTTCAAATGTGAGATCATATTTGAATAGTACCTATGTGAGATAGATACCAGAATCTTCTGAAATAAAAACACACATCCATGCCATCACTTTCATTATTTTAATTAAGAAGAATAAATATGTATAAGGTACCTAAACCAATACACATGTAAATTATACCCTATTTGTCTATCTAACTCAAACATATTTATACACTTAAGTACTCAGCCTTTCTTCACCCTCTTGGATAGTCTCACCAACAAGCTGCTCACCAATGTTTTCTGTAGGATAACTTATTTCTGCCTTTATTTGAGAAATACATTCTTTTCTGCTGCTGCTTTCCTTTTTTCTTCTATCCTGATACAAAACAGTGCTTGAAGCAAACGTCTATAAAATAATTCTGAAGCAGAGCTAGCTTTAAGTCAGATGAGAGTAAAATACATTTTTTTTCCAAATACACTTCTTATTTCTAGCACTGGTAGGTTCTTAATAGCAGGTAGTCAGTGATATCTATCTGGAAAGGACATTGGCAGTTGTCTGATTATTGAATCATAGGATTATTTAGGCTGGAAAAGACCTCTAAAATCATCAAGTCCAACCATTAACCTAGTACTGCCAACCTCTCTTCCAACCTAGAAATTCTGTGATTCTGTGATTCTGTGATATAGTAAGTTTGCCTTTTCCAATGCAGACTATAGATCTCACAGCTGTATTAACAGAAGAGTATTTCTCTCAAAAGCTGCAGCTGAGAGATATAAGCTGGTGTTTATTTGAGACTCCACGCATATTTTTATGTTTTAAACCTCTTCTTTCCATTAATACTGCTAAGGTCAAGAATACCCGTACTGTGAAAAGAAGGATCACAATCTTAAGGTAGTGTGCAGTTTTCTTAGCTGCTTACAGAATCACAGAATCACAGAAACACAGAATTTCTAGGTTGGAAGAGACCTCAAGATCATCAAGTCCAACCTCTGACCTAACACTAACAGTCCCCACTAAACCATATCCCTAAGCTCTACATCTAAATTTCTTTTAAAGACCTCCAGGGATGGTGACTCCACCACTTCCCTGGGCAGCCCATTCCAATGTCTAACAACCCTTTCGGTAAAGAAGTTCTTCCTAAGATCCAACGACAACACAACACAGCTTTATTTTAATCAACTCCAAAAGAAAGACTGACAAAAGAGTGCAAAAATTCTCTTCATTCTGAACTCTTCTCCAATTTATGGTAATTCTTCTGTATGGAGTGAAGATCCTACAGAGCTGCCCTTGAAGACTTCATTGATCTAGTGGCATTCTTTTCTGCACTTTCCCACAGCCACCTTGAAAATGTTATGACAGAAACCAGCAAGTTCATTTTCAGACCTGCAATTTAATGCTGGTATATTTGGTCCCCCAGGCATCAGGCAAGGTAAACAATGTCAGCAGAAAGCTTCCCTTTCCCAAGTCAGAAGCAAGCAATTGCTTTTGGAAATCTGCTCTGTGAGTGATGCAACCACTTTTTTAAAAAAATGGTGCTGAGAACAAAGATGGTATGAATAATCCCCAATATATCTGTCTGTCAGTATTGCCAAAGATCTTGCCTCCTGAAAACAGTCTTGTTCTCTCAACACTTACTCTTACCCAAATGTTCACAAGTAAGGGAACAGGGACAGTGCTACTCCCACCAAAATAAGCTCTTCCCTGGAGCTATGATAGTTTCTTTTCATTACACAAGCCTGGCTTTGAGACACGGGTAGGAGGTCTACCAAGGCCACCTGTCAGCTAGGCGAGGCCTGTGGACCTGCAGAGAGATGGCTGGAAAGGATGGCACGTGGTTGGTGTCACTGCTGTAAGAGAGAGTTCACAGATCTAGGAGATGCCTGTGTGGTCATCAATTCCACAAGGGCTGTAACCAGTGCTTTCAAGTCTTGCAGACAAAATAGTTACTAAAGTTATTAGTAATAGTTACTAATACAAATCCGGAATAGTGAAGCTAGCTCTTGTCCAGCCACACAGATTGTGAATTCCTAAACTTTATGGATTTTATCTGACAATATCAATAAACTCCTGACAACTTTTTTTTTGTCAACTTCATTAACATTTCTACTACAATTTCAGTGATCACCTCACCTCCCATTCCCCTCCATGAGAAAGGCTAAGTAAGAACAATCATTTTAGCGGATTTTTGATGTAGTCTTTTCTTCATTGCTTTCCTGTTTGGGGACCTCTCCCCACAAGTTAGGATACATTTTTTCCACAGCAGTTCATTCTTATGTGATGCATATAAGGGAGTGGAGGCATTGTTTCAAAGTGTTTGCTCATGCTCCTAACAGCAGACAAAAAACTTTTTGTACTGATATGCAAAGGTGATGGACACAGGTTGTGTTTATTTGCTACTATGCTTCATGCATGTATTAGTCCCATACTGAACTTTCTTTTTTCTGTGTATGACATCAAAAGGGAGGCTTAAAGCTCTATAACCTTTTCTCAAAAATCCTACTCTTAAGTATTTCTGTTTCTTGTTTTGCTTTGTGGTCACTAACCACAGGAGAAATTTGTCTTTTTTACATATGCTGGAAATAATTTACTGCCCTTAGAAATATTAAACCACAAAAAAACCCTACATTAAAGTAACATTAAGGGTCTGCCTAAAACCCACAAAAAGCCAGGAAATTGAGAGTTAAAGCTGAAACTCTGATCTGATACTCCAGCCTTAATTTACCTCATAGCTGGTGGAGCTGGTGGAGCTGGTGTCTCCATTGAGGAATGTTGCTGGGTGGAGTACTAAGGCTTTCTGTAGCACCCAAATACAACATCCTGAGTGAAATACAAATTTGCTAAGGGTAAATTCCAGCCCCCTTTTTGTACTCAGGTTTATTTATTAGAATGGATGGCCACATGAAACCTTTCCACAGCCACTGCTAACTTTACTTCTACAGCTTGTTGGCTAACTTTAGCCTTCCCAAAACATCTTTTTTGTCAGTGGGCTCTCCTAGCCATAGGCATGGTCTGCTGGTCAAATGATTAGCTGCTTTTCAGTCCTGTTCTTGTTTTGTTGTTCACAAGAATATCTCAGTAATCCCTTGGTGGTGTTTGGTCTTGCCTTACTCTATCTTTTATTGGTCCCACTGAACTTTGCTTGCTCCATAAGCTTCCACCCACCAGAAACACTCAAAAATAAACAAACAAAAAATCAGATTCTTCTGGACCACAAAAGTTTGAAAGAAAAAGATGTTGAAAATATTTAATACACCTATGCTCTCATATATGCAGAAATAATAATAATATTCAAATCATAGAATCATAAATTATAAGATTAGGGACTAGGGAGCTGTTAGAATGGGGTGTAATGAATCCATGGAAGTTAATGGAGGGCTGTCAGAGACAAATGTCAGTATAGCCCTTGTTTTCTCTCACCAGCTGAGTGCCACTGTCAGTCAACAGAAGGTACCTGACCAAGTGTACCAAGTACTGCATTTAGGCATGTCCTTAACATTCTAGCAGGACTGATGATTATTGTTCAAAAGAAGTTTAAAAAATCAATATCATTTCCCATTTGAGATATTTTCAGCTTCATGAGGGATTTTTTATTCACTACAACTTAATCTGACTTCTGGAGTGTTCTGGAACAGGAAGCTGTGGAAACAAACAGCATCACTAGGTTCAAAGAAGGATTAAACAAGTCATGGACAATATATCAATAAACAGAAACCTAGGGAGTGGCATACCTCTCAGATCTCTAATTCAACAGCTGTGGGTGCTGAAGAAATACAAGGCATTTGCCAGATGGATGCCAGACTCACAGTCCTGTTGTCTTTGACATACAGTCAAAGCTGGATGGACCTCTGCTCTTACCTAACAGGGTCTTACTTATGCTGTTATTATTTAACAGTCCAAAATGATGACAAATTATGAGTTTCATACTTAACTCTTATTTATTCCTCTAATTTCATTTGTGAAAGGCCTTTCTTTTTGATAGGCCAAACCTTATGCAAAACTATTGAGTTAGAATTTTCGACCGCTCCTTTGTCTGAGGAACTATGACAGGAGGAAAAGACTAAATTTTCTGTGCTTCTCTTATTCAGCTGAAGAAATACTTCCTTACACAATCTACTTTGCATTTAGATCTAGGTACAACACACTCCTGGCCTGTTACATATTTCATTTTTTCTTCTTTATCATCGAACTGAACTATTTTGGGAACCATAACCTGGACCTACCATGGAACCTGGGACAGGTGTCTCTGGACCTGAAAATAAGACAGTGTTGTTCATAATCCTTTTTTTTTTTTTTTTTTTTCCAAATTAAAACCACTGTTTCACTGCACCGTTCTGATCATTTGAAGATAAAGAGATGGTTCTGGGAATCTTGAGAAAGTACCAAACTCGTGCCACCCTTCCCATTCTGTGCTGCTGAGAGTAAAGTCCCAGCAATATAAAAATCTGCTCCTAAGAAACACTGATAGAGAAAAGGAAATATCAGTGTGTAACCAACCAAGACTCATTAACTTCTTTTTTAGTATCAATGAAAGCTGTATGTGTCTATTTAGGACTGCAACCAGTTAAGTCAGGGGAAAATATGCTGTGAACACAGCCTAATCCTGTGAGACATTATAATGCTCATAAACTATCCATGGACTAATTTGCTGTGAAGGATGATTTTATTAATCAGGTGAGAATTGCTGATGAATTAGTAGAGATCTAACCAAAATACCAGTATTTTACAGCATTTGTCTAATCTAGTTTATTTGTCATCCTTCACCAGCTCATCTGTGACAATCAACTTGCATGCCACTTTCTCACTGTAACAGTGTAAATTTACCAGATATTTGACTATAGTCCTTAGGCTTGTGCTTGCAGACTGCAGGTCTTCATGGAAGTCACCAGGGCTGAGAAGATTTAATTGCTGAGACGAGATGAGATTGATGTATGGAATTTAGCCAGAATAGAAACATTTACAATACCTTACACTATTAACGACATTACCTCTCTACCTTTGTGCTCTCTTAGAGTAGGAGTCTGCTCACTATTAGGTATTGACATTGTTAATGTGAGGCTTATACCTTTTGCCATACACCAATAATGGAGAGTGTGGTCATACCAGTGCTTTAACTTGTCCTCTTGGCATTATTTTCTGCTTCTATTTTATTTTTTTTTAAGGTTTTCAAAGGGCAATAATCCTAAATACCTCGCATGGAAATGATAAACTGCTTGTTGTGACTTTTCTTTGAACAAGTTCTCCTGCAGAGTATCATATTTAAGTAAATTGCCATCAAGTACAGCAAGCAACACAATCGTTCACATTTAAACAGAACCTTTTGATCATATTCTACAATGCAATCAAGAATCACATGAGAATTCAAGTACGCACCAACCTCATTCAATGCTAACTAGGTGAGAGAGAAAGGAGGATTAATTGTGGATGTCAACTAATTGGCTGATGCCTTGGAATGTAGAAACAAACACTAGTTATATGTGATACTGTATATAATTGTAAAAGGCTCAAGGTCATAGTGTTCTGCAAAGGTATGGTTGCTCACATCTGAAAGTTTATTAACATCATGTCATGTGTGGTGTCATCTGTCTGTCCCACCCCCCCACAATCCCACCCCCATTTTTCTCAAATCAGAGTAATATTTTGAGCTTTTTGTCCACAAGGCACATTAAGGTCACCAACTGGGAATAGCTAACTGATGGGTTACTTGGAGAAACTTATAGACTCTGCTGAACCTCAGCCAAAAATTTAGCTGATGGATTTAAAGAGGGCAACAGATGTGGAGGTGGATCCTCTCAAAGAATGCATAGCAATGATCGAGCACTATCTCTGGCCTTATTTAAATTACAAGTGACAATTACAGATATAACAAATCACAAATATAACAGATTACACATACAACAAATTACAAATATAACAAGGATGTGAGAACTAATGTTGTCTGAGAATATCACTTGGCTGAAAAAATAATAATTAAAAAAAACGTTAAGAGACAATATTCATCCAGAATTCATGCAAAAACACACCCTGCAGCTGTAACCTTGACCACTGTAAGTGCTAATCATACACAAATAACTTTTTACACTCCTCCGTGAAGACCCATCTTCTTCAGGTACTTTCATTAAACTTTCTTGTCAGGTAATTCTCGACCCTTTTCCTAGCTCAAACTCCAACATGCCTTTTTCAAGGCTGGTTGCTGAAAAATAACCAAATAATGTTGTTTTTCTTAAAGCATATGTGGTAATCACAGTTGCATCTAATGCTCAAGGTAAACACGTTTGGCTACATGGTTTGATTTTCCCTACTTTGTACTTACTATCTCCAGTCGAGCAGAGATGAGATGCTGAACTAACGGGAGTCACTAGTTGGACTCCCATTGACTCCAAGAGCTGGCAGACTTTTACTCTTAATTTGGGCAGCATGAAGCTTTGACTAATATTTTAGTGCAATAAAATATTATTGATGTGATCTATTTTCCCTTCTTTTCCTTATTCTGTGCTTTGAGCTTCATCCTTCAGAGGATAGGAAGATAGTTTCTACCATCCTGAATCCTAAAGGAAAATGAAGAGAACAGAAGGATTTATTTCATAAAGTATGTTTCTTTTCAATAGGTACTGAAATGAAGTTGTAAAGGAAAGTGCCCATCTAAGAATCCTGGGCTGAAATACCTCATCCCCTTAAACCTGCTGGAATATTCACTTGCTATGATCCAAAGAGTTTCCTGAAAGAGATAAATATCCACCACTGCTTTCCTCACTAGTTTTTGCTTGTTAGTGTACTTGCTCTCTTTAAGATTCCTCACAGTGGAATATGCCTGGAGGGATAAGCAATCACCGCCTGAAAACACCACAAACTTCATTTGCCACTTCCTTCTCTTTTTGAGAGAAGGAGAAACTGAGGTGGAGTGACCCTCCCCCTGCTAGCCTGGCTCTTGTTTTCCATCCCTAAATGAGATTGGGCACACTGAGTCTGGGCATAAAGGGGACAACTTCATAAAAGTGGTTCCAGGACTCCCTTCTAGCAATGCATAATTAGCTCTAGCTGTGGGGATAACAATGTCTCTGCTTTTGCAGAACCCACATATAATCCTTTTTTTTTAGGATGACTATACGTACATTCCCTTAAGGAGTGAGAAGCATGGTGTGGAAAGATTTTCCAGTTTTGCAGTACTCTGAACCACTCTGAGTGTGACTGTGAATCTCTAGCTCATTTGGGGATTCATCTGAACTTTATTATGTTTGATATGGGCACTTTTGGGCAGGGGAGGAATGCAATATTCAGGTTGCAGTCAGAGAGGCGGTTCTGGCTGTGGCTGAGCGAGGCCACAGATCACCTCTTTTTATTCATCTTTGTCCACTTCTCCCAGTCCTTACTATATTCCCATTTGCTTCTCCATCTTCTCTCACTATACTTGGAGGAGATCTAGTAGGACTGGGAATAAAAAAAAAAATAACAGAGCAAAAGTATCCAAGTGACACAATAGTTTATTTAAAGCTACATCAGTGAGACTATATACATAGTTTAGCTGGTGTACTTCAGGGAGCAATAACCTCTGGGGAATGAGAGGAAGAACAGCTGGGCATAGGTTCAGGAAGAGCTGCAGTAGAACACTTGACTACAGCTTCATTTCCAGTCTCCAGTTCAATAGGCTATGGAAGGCACATTGCACCTACACCGGTACTGGGTTTGTTCCTGATGACATCAGGGGAGCAGGAGCCGATCTGTGAATGATGCTGGCTTCATGTTGAACCCTGTTCTCAAAAGCAAGGGAAATCAAACTGCTTTCTTGGAAATCAATGTAAATAAGATTTTAACTCAGATTTTAAAAGTGATTTTTCATAAATAAAAATTTGTGAATCAAAATAATGACATGTTTCACATCATATATATATATATATGACAGCTAAAGGAAAGAGAACATAATTGTTGTGTATCTTATTGGGTGGCAAAGAAGGAGAAAAATATTTTGATCATTCTTTTATCTAACAGAAGTTTAAATGTTGTTGTCCCTGATATATGCTTGGCTCCCACCTCAACATTTACATTAGGTTTTGAGATTGGATACATTTAAAATTTTATCCATATTTCCTTCATTGTGCTTAGAAATTTTTACCATTTTTTATTTAGATATTTTGTTCCTTCTCTCCAACTGCAAGATCATTTTCTTATTATCTACAACTACTTTTTAGAACTTGCATAAGTAAGATCTTTATACCTACCTCTCTGTTGTGATGGAAAAGTTTATTTCTTCTGAACTGAATGTCAGATCAGTTATGAGTAGTCTAACAATCCTGCTCCTGCTGCTGGATAACATCACAAATAATTTATGTTTTTGCTGCCGGTTTTCCTTATGAGGAAATGGAATCAGAAAAGCAATTAGGTATTAAAAGTTGTAGAAATATTTAGGAATATTTATAAAACACCAGAACTAAGTATGTGTCTAGTACATTTAGTCCTTTAAATTGTAAAAAGCATCCATTTGCAGGTAAGAACTTTAAAGATTTAATCTGGCTTTAAACAGTTAGCCATGAAATATCTATATAAAGACAATTAAAAATACGTGGAGGAGTAAAAAGCCAAACAAAGCTGAATGAAAACCTTGAGACATACCCTCTGTAGAGCCAAGATGGTGTAAGTTTGATCCCACTATGCGAAGGTGTGTTGAATGCAAACTCTTGCATGCAGATTCTCTTTAGATGCCCGACTAGCATCCTTTGTATTGGTGTAACACTAGCATTAGTGTGTTTTTATCTGCCTACAGAGGACAAAAATTAAAAATAATAAATATATATACATATATATATATACATATATATATATATATACATATATATATATAGGCATTCTAGGGCCAGGGTGCATTTTAAGACAGTAAAAGAGACTGCTGAAAAGACTAGAAAGGTCTGGTACCTCTCTTTCTCCAGCTTGCCTGGGAAAGGGTTCAGCAACCTAGGATGCCAAATATTAGACTTCTGTCTTACTTACTTTTCCAAGCATTCTAGGTTCAGTGATGTTTCCCCGAAGAGTAGGACTAGCTAGGGTAAAGCCTTGGATTCTCTGCAGAGCCAATGTTTTGTTTTTTGGACCTATAAAAAAGGAACTTCAAGAAATTAATGAGGTTTCTTGACTTTTCTTGCTTTCCTTTGGCTTGGTTTCACTTAGTTTTGGGAATGTTTTTCCTGAAGAGTTGTATTTGCATTACTGTGGCTTAAATGCTGCCACATTTTGATTATTTACCCTATTCTGAACCTCTGAGTATCTCAGATATCAAAGAAACCTGCCCAAATATACTTAATTTAGAACATATAGAAGAATCACCCTTTTAATAAAATAAAAGATGACTTAGGCGTGAAAGAGTCTATTCATTCTACTGGGTGTTTGAATTCCTTGGCCCTAACACTAATAATTTCGGGTGTCTACCATGCACTGAGGATGCTTTTCCTCCACTCCTCACATGGAAGGAATATATAATAGCTTAGCTGTGGTGAGTGGATAAAGACTGCAAATGCTTTCTCTCTGCAGTCCCTTTCTCCTTGAATCCTCTGTCCTAGCTTCAGAGAAAGGTAAAGGCATAGAAAGAGTGACCAAAACCCTCTTCAGATCTAAGAGATGGCATCAGACAAAAGAAATCAGTAACGCTTTGCTGAGCAGAGCTCTGGAACTCATAGGAGATGGCATACATAGAGCCACAAGGAACAGAGGTCTTTACTTCCCCTCACTGTAAAAAGAGGAGAGGAATAAAGATGTTTGCCTTAACAATAAGTAGAGAAGCATGAACCTTTCATAACATAAACAGATGGAGCAGAAAGTGAGAGAGATCAAAACCTCCTCTGAGTAAGGCAGTGCCCATAGGATGGAAAGAATGTTGGGCTGACAGCTATCAGACCTCATCAATTCCCTATTCATTTGCTATTGAACCTTGGCATCCTCTCACACATCCTCTTTAGCCTTAATCCTCCCTGCCCTACCCTGGGTTGCTGCAAGTCCTCTTCATGTGCCATTTATCCTGCTCCCTCTTTTATATTTGCTGCAAGCCCTCCTTTAAACTCTTGACTTGCTGAGGAGCAGTTACATGCATCATTTATTTTCCTTTCATCCTCCAAATTTTTGCTGTGTTTAGATGATTTTACCATTGTAACCAATGCCTTCTTTTGTTCAGACTTCTCCCAGTCTTCAGATAGATTCAGACAGACCCCGAATAGGTAGCAACTGTAAGCAGCTTGTACTAACTATCCCTCTGAGATGCACAGGACCCCTGGATGCCAAAGACAACAGCTTGTTGCCTCATCACTTTGCACAGGGTCAAGGCATAACCTCCTAACTCAATCCATACTCAGACCTAGTTTTTCTGGAATACCATTTTTTATTTCCCTCAGGAAGCTGCAAAACCAAAGGACTACATGAGATAAATTGTGAATGGCCTCAACCATTTTCAAGGCAGTTGGTGTGACTTTCTCCTCTAGAGAGAGAAATGGACCTCTAGAGAAGAAATGGACTCTATCTCAAAACTCTGGGTTCACATTAGATTTCACAGTGATTAGAGATGGATGAAAACCTCTAAGAAAAACAGAAATAATTTCACAGCTCTGGAGCACTGCTGTAATATCCATAGTCAATGTTCTGCATTGTTTTCTTTGTGGTATAGGAAATTTCTTGAAGAGAGAGGAAAAAGCCAAGCAGGCACTGAAGATTTCATTTAAATATTTATCTTCTAAATCTGGGGTATCACTGGTGGTCAGCTGTGATATTATACATAAATCCACTGCAGATGAAACTGAGAAAAGTCTTTTCAATATTATTTTCAGCTAAAGTGGTGACAGAAAACATTACGAATGCAATAAACAGAAAGAGAGGGAAATGCAAGCTTATACAGCAAGGCAAATTTACATTTTTCCCAGCTCTTTGCCAGCTAACAAAAGTACATTTCTGACTCTAGGGTCCACTTTTACTAGAGGCTGCTGCAGCAACCTCACTCATGCATCCGGCCAAATTTGGAGGTTGCAATAACCTTTTTCCCCTTGATGTTAGAGATGCTAGAAACATTCTGGAGACTCCCTTTAGGCAAAGGAATCCCTTAAATGAAACAGGTGTTGAAGATGTATCATTTCACTTGACAGTTTATATCCGTATAGCCCTGACTGGAAAATTTGGATCCAAGTGATGAGTAATAAACTTTTATATTCTTTTTACCATATTATTTTATTGATCAGTCTGTAGGATTGTTAGTTTGTAAATCTTAATATTTTTCTACCAAATGAGTACGCTAAGAGGAAACCTCTCATTTATTTATTTATTTTTTTTTATGGGAATCTTGATTGAAACTGTTCCTTTCTCTCTGTAAAGTTCTCCTCTCTTCAGTCCATCTCTGCCCCTTCTCAAGTGCCTTTCTCCTCCTCTCACTACTGTAAATACATAGCCAGAGTAGAATATTGCAATTTCCTTTAATGTTAAACTCACACTCATACTATTTACCAAAAGAAGTTTATCATTTTCAAAGCAGGCCAGGTAAGGAAGGATCATGGTCTCAGCCTGTACGGGATCCAGCAGTGGAAAGTAACCGCACTTCTGAACAACTAAATGTCCAGTAAGAGAGGAGTCCAGGCACTGAGATAGGAATACTGGCAAAGCCAAAGTGAATGCTGATGGTGAAGTCAGATAGGAGCATCATCACTACTGCTGATTTTCCCCCATCCCAGCATCACATAACTGCTGTGAGGGAGTATAACCTGAAGAACACATGGATGGCCCAGCAGTTGAGCTCTATCTGTTTTCCGTCACAGGCAGCCGTGTGACAAAGCAGCTGCCAGCATCTGACACCTAAATGTGAGCTAGGCATACGTGCGTTTAAGAGGGTCAAAAACTTCTCACAGGATTTCTTTCCACAGTCCTGCTGAAGAAGCCAATGCTTTTCTAGCTAGTCAAGGGGTGTGACCTTCTATGAGATCCCACCCCAAATTGCTTTCATTTGGCCTGTGTCATGAGTCTGGCGACTCTGTGTTATGCGGCAGAGCAGCAAAGGCTTTGATCCACTGCTTGCATGGGAAAGAATTTGAATGCATTGAACTCTTTGTAGAAATGAAGTTTTCTTGGACCAGCCTGAAGGTTTGCTGGGCATAGCTTCTTCCCATGAGGTTTTCTCTGATGTGAACCAGAACCATCCCAGCCCCAGCTCTAATAATCTAGTATATTTTACTTCCTTTTGCACTTTGACTTTTAACACAATCACCTTCTTAGGCCCTAAAGCTGCATTTGTATTCCTGCTCACTAACCCATGGAGCAGTTTCACTACATGAAGTAACCTTGAGGAAGAGCAGATCATATTCTTGCCCCCTCAAGTATTTCTAATCTGAAAAAACTTTCAATACCAGTTTTGAAGCTCTTCCACCAGCATGGCTTTGTAGGGTGCTGAGACCATCTCACAGACACCTTAACTACTGCTATAAGAATTCATGGCATGCTACTGTTGCATTGCTAGCTACAGTGTGTCCCAGCAAAACAAACACTGCTTTTCATACAAGAACACATAGAAGAAATATGTAAAACAGATTTGTGTAATTGGGAGAGATACAGAATGAAAACTACAAATTTCAACAGAAACACTTATTTGTGTTTCTAGGTGTCTTATATAACAAATAAAACACATGAAATGGGCTCAAGACATTGTGTCTGACTTTGAAAATTTAATTTAATTTTTTTAATTTAGCTTTAATCTTTTTAAGAAAAACCCTGGCTACTTTCAGTTAGTTCTTTCTTTCCTTTGAAGGGGTTCAGGGAACCTCCAGGGATTCTTCTAGAAGTACAGAAAGCATCAGAATGTCTAAATTAGGGCAACTTCTACAACAGAGAAGTGAAAGCACCAGGAAGAAAGATTATTTCAGCTTCTGCAATAAGTAAGGGTCTTTCTGGTGAGATATAAGATAGAGTTTTTCTAAAGCTCTTTAACTGGTATTTGGAACTAAATTTTGATTGGAGAAGAAAACTAAGAATTAACAAACTTTTTTTTTTTTTTTTTTTTTTTTTTTCTTGTACCAAAGAGAGTCCAAAAATTTGAGATGTCTGTGTCAAAGTTTAACTTCACAATAACAATATTTCAGTATTTTCAGAGGGGCTAGGGAAGGTTGGAGGCAGATAGGGAAAGAAGTGGTTTTGGCTCTTAGGTTTTCATGTGATTCAGATGAAAAAGAACCTGGACCACTTCCCTGTATAATATAAAACCTAGTTCTTCCTTTTACCACGTGGCACACATCCCAAGCTGCTTAGAAGGTGAGTGAAGGGAGTACAGATAATGTAGAGAGGCCAGGAAAGGCATCTAAGGGGATGGAACTTGTCAAATAATCAAATTGTGTGTTTTTTCCTTTATGCAGTACGTGCATAGGCTAAAAAATAAAAATAAAAATAAAAAAAAATAATAAAAAATCTTCCAGCATGCTTTGTTTCTCATATTTGGCTTCAAAGACAGATTCAATTGTTGGCCAAAGAAAGTACATAAATTCTGGGTACTGTTCAATGGGAGTTAGTGATCCTTTTCAAATCCATAACTCCAACAGAAAACCTTCACTCATGGAATGCACTCCGTTTGGTGAAAAACATTCTTTCTAGCTTTACTGCAGAGAAAAAAAAAAAAAAAAAAAAAAAAAAAAAATCAAAGCAAAATCAAAGAGAGACACAGCTAAGCCATGTTGTACTAGCATATGTAGATAAAACCATAGCAGAAGCGGAACTAACAGCAGCTCCATAGCTAAGGGGTAACACACTAACTAAGGTTATCTTGATTTGAGTCATTGCTTGGCTAGCAGCTCCTCATAGATTTGCATAAGTAAATTTAAAATATTCTGTTATATTTATTTTGGAAAGTCAAGTTGAAGAGAATGAATTTCTCTAAAAGAAGTGCATTTTGGGAACTATTGTTTTCATCAGATAAGGTTTTTCTTGGCTAAACCAATGTAACACAATAAGCATAGCCACAACAACTACCACTGCCTAACCTGTTTAACACCATTGCTGCTGTATTTATTTAATTATTATTCTTACTTTAAGGAATTTTAATTAATGTTAGCAGTGAGAAAAATTTCTACCCATTGCCAGGGTCAACAGTCATTTATGAGAACTTGGTCAGCTTCTGTGAGTTAGTGTTTGGCACACATTTAAGAGTGTTTTCCCCCTGTAGTTATCATCACATTTTGATATTTCTATAGAAATTTTCTTCTAAAAAATCCCATTCTCTTTGGATGTCATTTACATCAGAAAGAACTCAAAATGAAAGCTTTAAAGAGTTATGGGAAATGAAGGCTAGTCAACTATGTTATGAAGATGGACCAAAAGTTAGCTATAGGAAACATTACGAAGAATTCACAAGTCTCTCCAGCCAGCTCACACATGTTCAAGGAACATAAATCCCTTTGTGATTTTGGAATGTTTCACTTCATAGAATAAATGGATTACAGACTGGATTAAGAAAGGAAATGCTGAAGTGTGAAGTCAAGGCCTCTGTGCTGATGCTTGTTTGTTGAAAAGTTCACAGGGGCTATAAGCTTGCCATTCTTCACACCTGCCTGCTTCTGAACAGCCTCACATATAGTTGGTGGCATGCTAGACCATCAGGAGAATTTGGGTGAAGAAATGTCTTCATCTTCTAGTTGCACCAAATCCACCCACCAGCTGAGGACTGCTGTGTCTAGTTGCACATCTCAAGAGTGTGGTTGGACTCTCCCAAGGCTGATGCATGCAGTTACTGAAGACAGACTTCAAGAAGGCCAGGATTTGCCCTGGAGGAAAAACATCATCAGGCTTTAAGTTCAGTGAAGCTAAAATACAGCTGAGAATCAGCACCCCTATTGTTTCTGTTCCATGATGGTACATATATTCATAGCTGCGGTATGTGCAGAGCTGGAGATAGACATATATGGAGCATTATAGTGCTCTAGGCTTCTGTAATTTGGCATTTGGATGGGTAGCTAACCTAAATACAGACATGGCAGCTAGGCAGATACCCATCTAAGCTATCTTAAAATACAATTCTGCTTTGTAAAATGACTTCATAAAAGTGGCATCTTCTGACTCAACAAGCTCATTCTCTGTGGGTACTTGGTGGCTTAGCTGCTTACTTTAAGTAACTGAAGTTCATTTTTGTCAATCACACTCCTGACTGTCCTGTACTCAGAAATAAATTATTCTGTAAAAGTAGCATTCTGGGAAGATATCTGCAGGTCAGTAATCTCCAGGTTAATTCATAAATGATAAAAATCTTATCCACATACATCATTTCCTCAGAAGGTTGACTATTTGTGTGAAAACCAAACTGTTATTTCTTGCATATGGATTATATGTAGGAGAAAAAACAATTAAGAACAAAAAATATTGTAATAAATTTCTCACACAAGTAAATTACTCATGCTCTTGCTCTCTTCAATTATATTTTTCCTTTAGGGAACTACTAAACTGGAATAAAATGACAACAATCTAGCTTTTGGATAAAACACTTCTAGAGCAGTATTCTCCTCTGCTCTGAGCACCATTGTCATTTTAAATAATGCTCAAAGGAGCAGACAATACTGCTCCATAATTCATAGGTGTGTTTGCCACAAGCGACAATGGTAAATACCTTCTGAGTAAAGCTGTGCAATGAGCAATCACTGAGAGTCTGCAGAACAGCATAAGCTGTTTCAATAATCAGAAAGGACAAATACAATAATCTATCTTCTTTTTAAAGCAGAGAACATTTTCCAGAACATCTCTGTGAGTTACCACTCTAATACCCCCGAACTCTCCTCTGACCTCATGGTATGCTTTGCGTTCCCATCTTTATTTTACATTTCCAAAACAATTGCAAAGTGATTTGAGTTGAGAAGTAACATTTGACCAAACAAAAAATGGCTAAAGTCTGCTCTTCAGATTTGCTGCAATAAATTGTTGAAGCCATTCAAAATACATTTTGGAACAAAATGTTGCACAGAAATATAAACAAGAAACGAACATACAAACAAACAACAACAACACACACAAATCTGTCTTATATGGGAATATTTTATCATGGAGGGCACACTCTCCATTAGATCAGATGAAGAAAGCAGAAAAAAACTCAGCCAACAATGATGCTAATAGTGTAACTGCATATATAATGCAAGCAATAGGATGACAGAAATGGAGCAAGAGAAATATGTATATAGAAATACCAGCAGCACTGTTCAGTCAAGTCTGTTTATTTCTCAAGGAGACACACTTCACATGCTACCAATGCGTCTCCTACATTCATTAAAAACCCTTGTTTATTACAGACAGAGATATAACAGCAGATCAAACACCTTTGGAAATAAATCAGGCATGTTAATATGTCAGTGATAGCTGTGTCAAGTACTAGGATTTTGCTGCAGTAATAAAACCCTATGGGACAGAGAGGCATCTTCAAATAAAGGACATTCAAACTCTGAATCCTCTGGAAGTCTTAGCCACAGCTGACTCTAATAACTAGAGAATTATTTCTATTTCAGTAGGTTTTGGTCAGGCAGCTGACGTACTGCGTACATGAACATTAATTCTAACTAAAACATGGTTCCTTTAAAACTTATTTTCAAGCAAGTTATCCTATGGAAAGTAAAAGTTCTGTTTGGGTAGGAACCTCCTAAACTACATCCAGGAGCTAAGGGTGTTGTGTTGTTCATGGTGAAAGCACTTCAGAACTGCACAAATGCAGAGATGATGGGTTATTGTGCTGTATCAGCACTGCAGAAGGCAGCAGTGTGTGACTGTACTCCTTTTTCAGATCCTTTCATTTTGCTGTTTTCTTGGCTGCCCTTATGTGTGTGTTGCCACACGCCATTCTGAAGATCAGTTTGCATAGTTGTTTTCTTCCTGTTGCCTGTTATTGATCATGTCATTATTATTATTATTATTATTATTATTATTATTATTATTATTATTTTGAGGCAGGATTCTTTCTTTCTTAACATTAATGGAGTAAACAGAGCTCTTTAAAAATCTCTCTCTCTATCCAAACTTGGAACAAACTGTGAGTTGAGAGAGAATAATTAGTATCTTCTACGACTATAGAAATGGTAGCAATGGACAAAGCTGCCCTGATAGAAACAGAGATTTTGTAGTTAGGCTATATTTTTATATATATATACATACGTATATACATATTTCACTGTCTAAGCAAACGTTTGATTTTCTCTTCTGGTGCATATTGAAGTAGAATAAAAGTAAGGAAAAATAACTTATGCTCCTGGGCTGTTTAAGTTGATAGATAATTTTTCTACCAGCAGATAATTTGTAGGTAAAATATGAACAGATCTCTTCAACTTACAGCAAAATAGTCTGCTTATGGATTTATGCCCTACCTTCCATTAGTGTTGGTGCCAGGGTTCTGGAGAAAAAAATGTAATTTTCTTTTCATGGTTCTTCTAGAGACAGGAAGATGGATTAATAACAAACCATTCCACCTCTATTCCTACAGATATTTTGGGCTGTTGGAGGAATAACTTTGGAGTGGCTAATGCAGTCATCCACAGTGGAAAAAGAAACATAGCCATAAACCCCAAAAACCTTCTTCTAGTCTCAATGGGTGGTAGAAGGAGGTGGCTCTAAAAGGAAGTCAAATGCTTTAGGTTGTTGCAAGAAGTCCTTTTAACTTCATGGTGAAATGGGATGGAGACAACCTAACTGAAATTGCAGGGCTCTACATTTAGGACAATGTCTTATGAAAAGAAACCAAATCCTAAACTTGTTGAAGTTAATGGCAACATTTCTTCTGACTTCAATGGAAACAGGAGGTAGCCCATGATCATTTCAGAGTTGCTAAGAAGCTAAATTTATTTAAACCCAGATATGACAATCTCCTGCTTATGACAGCTTCCTATAGAAGAGATTCCAGTAAAAATATGAGCTGACCTTGGTATTTCTATTCTAGAAAATGTATTAGACAGTTAGTCTACATCTGTCTCAAAATGTGCTTAAGTCATTAAAAAAACAGGATACCACAACCAGTTTATGAAGCACAGACTCTTAATTAAGCCACTTTTGAAGGAACTCAGACTGATTTTTCTACAAAGAATACTGGTTGCTAGAAAGCCCAGACGTGAATCTAGAGAGGTTTTTGTTGCAAAATGTATAATATTTAAGAAAATGAATGCAGTAGTTTGCCATTTTCCCACAACTCTATTGCTGCTAGCTTTGAAAGATGCATGTAAACAATGGGAAAATATTCACAACTTTAATTTAGGGATTTTTTTTTTTTTAAGATTAAAAGCTGCAAAAAATTCTGCACTCGGTATTGCTGAAAGGTTCTTTTTGGACAGGCAGTAAAGACATAGCATGTAAGGTAGTTTGCCCTAGAAATCTCATTTCAAATTTGATACATAAGCAGCCTAGTGGCAAATGACCCTAAGTGGTGACATGATAAAGAGTCCTTAAAAGGGGATCTAGATAGATTGGAGCAATCAGCAATGGCATGAAGTTCAACATAGAAAAATGCCAAGTTCTGCACCTGGAATGGAGTAAGGCACAGGCTGGGAGAGGACTGGCTAGAGAGCAGCTCAGCAGAGGGGCCTGGGAGTGCTGGGGAAGCAGGCTTGGCATGAGCAAGCAACATGCCCTGGTAGCCAGGAGGGCAAACTGCATTGTGTCGTACATTAAGCACAGCATAGCCAGCTGGTCAAATGAGGTGATTCTCCTACTATATTTAGTGTTGCTGTGGCCTCACCTTGAATGTTGTGTGGATTTTGGGTTTCACTATATCAAAAGAATGTTAAGGTACTTGAAAGTGTCCTGAGGAGGGCAACAAAACTAGTAAAAGGGCTGGAAGACCTGTCCCATGAGGAGAGGTTGAGGACACTTCTGTTGACTAGTCTGGAGGAAGGAAGGCTGAAGAGGGATCCTCATTGCTCTCCACAACTTCCTGAGGAGAGGAGGTAGAGATAGAGGTGCCAGTCTCTTCTCCCTGGACAACAATGATAGAACACAAGGAAACAGCACAAAGTTGCACCAGGGGAGCTCTAGACTGGACAACAGGAAAAATTTCTTTACTGTGACATTAAAGTGGCTCTTGTGCTACTACTTCCTGAAAGGATGTCACTAGGACTGCTGTGCAACCCATAGAAGCTCTTTTCTGGGCTTCATTTTTTTTTTTTTTTTTTTTTTTTTTGGTAAGCTTTTAAATTTCTCATACATTTCCCCAGCCAAAGTATAGATTAAAGTAATTTCAGTACTGCAATTTGAGGGATGCCATAACATTAAATTACACCCACTTAAATAATTACATCTCTTTAGCTACAAATGATAAAATAAACGTATCATGTTTAGTGTGTGTACTTTGCATGCAGTTATATAGCAGTTTACATGCAGAGCTTTTCCCAAAGCAACAGAGGGAAAAAAAAAAAAAAAAAAAAAAAACACCTTCTGGAAATCTTTACCATTACACTAACTTATTTGATTGTGGGAAACAATAATTCAAATGATGCAAAGGTTATGGTAGAAAAATAAATGGAATCAAATGGGAATAAAAGCTATAGCTAGAAGGACAAGTTTCAGTCAGTGTACTTTATTCTCATTCTTAACCTCAATTAATTGTTAAGAGGAACATGACTTAAATTATATCTTCTGTTGGCTTTACAAACTTCTCTTTTCATACTTACCCTCCCAGGGCACATGCAACTAATGCAACTTTATTTTTAGTATCTTGATCCAAGTGGGCTATGACACACAGAAAATGTGTGAGATAAGAGGGAAGATGATGCAGCAGGATCAGGCCATGTCCAAAAACAGCTGGAGAGATGTGCTTCTGCATTTTCTCCTATGTTTATATCTATCAGGCTTTGGGAACTACAGGCTTTTAGTCTTTAGCTGGAGTGGGATGATAACTCAAAGCAGCCAGGAGGGATCTGAAAGTGGGGACACTGAAAGCAGCACCACCTTATATGTTAGCTAAATATATGCTTCTTAAATATTAATTGGGAGAGCGAGTAGGCATGACTGTATAGCTTGGTGGCCAGACCAAGGAGATTGGGGTGCAGTCTCACAGCACACAGAGCATGGCTATGAACAGCAGCTGTAAAGCTGACAGCACCATTAGACATAGCAGCTGAGAGGGTACTGGGGGATATATTTCATCCTGGGAATAACCACACGACCATGTTTCCAAAACTAAGTGAAACAATAACAACAAAAAAAGGGTGAATATTTCCCTTTGTTCCCCTTCCCTAAAGTTTTCCCCTCATGGGATTGAAAAAGAAAATATAAAGCAATTTGCTCTGAAGAAGAATGAAAGCAGGATTTGAAAAAATGGCATTTCCCATCTCCTGAATTCTGCCCAGCTCTGCTCCATGTCCCAGTGATTAGGGCTGTCTGTGGGAATGGGAGTGACCAGGCAGGGGAAGAACGGACATATCTCCCAAATCAGACAGACTAGGGATGAGAATGTCTAAAATTGTTGGAGTCACATTTACCCAGAAAAATGGTAGAGTGCTCAAACCATGGGCACCCCACGGAAAGTGCTTTTCACAGAGGCCTTCTCTGCTTCATGGAATACCTAGAAATGAGGTAATTATTAATCTTTTATGATTGGTGAACTAAGGAGCAAGTAAGAAAAAAATTTTCAACACAAAATTTATGAAGCTCAGCACCAGGAGATACTGATCCCTGACTTTAACAATGGCCTGATTCTGATTCTGCAGGTAGCATTCCTCAATAATCATACTGGTTACATTTTTAGGATTGTGACTTTAGCCAGTCTAATGCCATAATGACTATCATAGAAAAGTATTTTGGATTTGTGTGGTTCTATAGGCATAAACAGACTTCACACTTGTTTGTTTCTGGTATAATACATAAAAAGATATAGTAGATTAAGATACTATATGCATGAACACAACTAAAAGCAGAAGCCCAAGAAATAAATGTCAGGTAAGAAAACATAATACGTTGTTTCAAATCTCATAGCAAGTTTCTAGGGCTGTCAATCTAGCATCCTTCATATACACATTAAATTTTATCAAAAAGCCTGCAAAGCAAACAGATGTGCTATTGGAGCATGCCTGCCAGCATCCCAGCCACCTCACCTCACAAACCTGCTGGATTGTGTGACTTACCTGTGCCTTACCTTACTCATAGCCTGCTGCCAGGGAGCTTGGCAATAGCACGCCACTATATATATGATTACTGCTGTATGGAGAAGAAATGGCAGATCTAATGTGATCAGTGTGTCTGTTCCCGTCTGTCGCTTTTGTTTGACTTAGCGCACCTCCTTTAGTAAATGTTGTGTCATTTGTGAGTTAGATCATGGAATTACACAGAATATGGTGTCTCTCTGGAGTATATTTTCGTGTCAGTGTTTAGACATAGCTCCTACAGTCCTTAAAATTCCTTTCCTAGGAATATGTGCACAAGGAGGTGATGGGTGTTATACAGAATAATTCTTTCTATATTGTGACCTTGTGTCTTCATTCTTTTTGAACTAAAGTCAGGAGCTCAGCAGACACTTTGCTGTGATCTCACTTTTAAACTTCCGACCAAGTTGCTCAGATACCTCTTGGTATTGATATCATGGTTCACGATCCTTCCATTCCTTTCTCATCCTTCCCAATGACCCTGATATTCACAGCATTTGACCATGGGCTTAGATCTTCTATAGACTCTCACAGAGTTGTCGGCAACAGCTTCTTCTGTTTCTGCAAGGGGATGAAGGATATCCCAGACCTTTTGAATCATGTCTTAGTGCTCTTTGCTGTGAAGGCCCCACTCAGCCAGAAGGTGCTCACACAGTTCTCACTCCTTATGCATGATACACACACATACTGGTTTCCAGCCTCTTGGTCGCCTCTAATCAGGAGCATAGCACCTCAGACTTTCTAAAAGAGCCTTACAGGAAGACATAATATAAAGTTACAGCCTAGCAAGGGTAATCTCATGACTGATATCACACTGCTTCTTTCATTAAAAGATGGTTAGATAACTGCACGTAGGAGGCTTAAGCAAAATACATCTTTAAAAGTCCCTAATGCTACTCAAAGGAAGTCTAAGTAGACGGAAAATAGAAGTAGTTTTGAGAAATCACCTGTTTAGCAAGAAGCATGTTTTTCCAAAATTCCCAGCTCCACTTGCAGTGTGAGTTAGGGCTTTGCTTTTCATTCATTTAGGAAGGTTTGGCGTGCATGCAGCCTGTGCCTATTCTGGTTATCCATTTATTGGACCTCTAAGGTTACTGTGGGGCAAAAGGTCTGTGGCAATATGTCTGTTTGGTAATAAGAACCACGATCTTATGTTTATAGACAGCGATAGTCTTGAGATAACTTCCTTTCAAATCCCCTGAAGCCTGTTTTGAAGTTGTTCAGTTGTTATTCCTTGCACAAGCGTGGTATTTACTGATATTTTTGTGTTCCTTGCTGTCTGCCTTACAACAGCCAACACATCTAGCAGGATAAAAGAAAGGTCTAGTTCTTGTGCCTGGATTTTTACACAACCCAAACAATTCTCTCTATTTTGTAAAGGTCATTGAATAACAAAGAGTAAGTAAGAAAAAAAAAAACAACAACAAAAAAAAAAAAAAAAAGGAAATTACAGGATATGATTCATAAAAATCCCACGTCTCCTCTATATGCTCATACTGTCTTCTGTGAAAAAAAAATAAATAGTTTTTGTTCTTTAGCAATGTTCCAGTAAGTAATACACATGCCAGAGAACAAGCAAGCTCAAACAATGAGCTAAAATTAGAAGAGGCAGATTCAGCATCTAAAGTCACAAGTACACACACACTTACTTTATGGTGTGAAGGCATCTGGAAGAAATATAGTCACATGGACTGCCTGGGTGCTGGCATTAGGACTGTAGCTCAGGAGGCTCTTCTGTCAGCTACATTTTTTTATTTTATTTTATTTTATTTTTTTTTGTAGATACTCAAAAAACTCTTTTCATCCTATCTGTGAAAAGAGGCAAAAACTTGCTTGCTTTTGTGGTTGTTGTGAAGATGAAACTCTAAGTTTTTGTAAGGGTCTTGGGTTTTCATGATGAGTACCACTGTAATAAAAAGACCTCTATAATTCACTCAGTTTTGCAAAGTGCTAAAATAAAAAACTAATACAGTTCAGGATATTCTGCTGTTCAGAATAAGTCTAATTGCTATTGAAAAGGAAGAGAAAGAGACCTGGTGTGCAGTAGTACTGACCATTCCTCAGCACTTCAATACTAATCTTAATAATTTTTTCTTTTCCTGCATAATTTTCTCCTAACTGGAAAAATAAAAAGGTCCATGCAGAAAAATACTTGTTAGCCACCATCAATCCTCCCTAGATCCTCTCAGCTCAATCAGTAAAACACTTATTTTCCAATGAGAGACATGATCAATCACACCAAGAAGCAGAAAGATCTGCATGAGAGCCCAAGGAAACATGGCTTGTGGCTAGTACCACTGCTTCCATGTTGGGCCATCAATTAGTAATCAGAGACAGCGTTATATGCACCTACACTGGAGGAAAGGAGAGCAACTATGAGTACATGATTGTCCAGGTGTGGTTATCATTACAAAGAGGGCTCAGGAGGATCTGACACCACTCCAGATTTACATCCCCCATTGCAGATACTGGCTCTAATGAAAGCAACATCTAATGAAGATGGAATGTTTTTTCAGGATCTGATATTCCTGGAAATTCCAAAGATTTCATGGCAAAGCAATACTACATTCTGATGTTATTACTTGTGAAATATTGTGCAGGACAATTTAAAGGATAATCGGAGTCCACATAATTTAAAGATTTTTTTTTTCCTCTTTTTTTTTTTTTTTTTTCATTTTTTTTTTTTCCTTTTTTATCTTTTTATCTTTTTTTTTTCTTTCTCTCTCTCTCTTTTTTTTTTTTTTGTTGTTGTTGTTGTTTATAAATGGTGTCACAGCTGTTCTTAAGCTACATACTCAACTTTCAGTACAAACCCAAACAAAACACCTACTACAGGCAGTAGCTCAGAGGGAGATGGAACCAGTTCCGACTGGTTGAGGCAACAGACACAGATTTGTTCCATGTCAGTTCTAGTGACAGAAAATATACTTTTGCATTTTGTTTAACATCATTCATATTTATGCAAAATGGTTATGAAGGAAGGATGAAAGATAGCTGAGACTGAGAGGTGCTCGAGCGAGTCCAGAGAAAGGCAACGAAGCTGGTGAGGGGTCTGGAGAACAAGTCTTATGAAGACTGGCTGAGGGAACTGGGGTTGTTCAGTCTGGAGAAGAGGAGGCTCAGGGGTGACCTTATCACACTCTACAGGTGTAGCCTTAACAGAGGCTCTAGCAAAGTGGGGGTTCATCTATTCTCCCACATGCCTGGTGACAGGACAAGGGGGAATGGACTAAAGTTGTGCCAGGGGAGGTTTAGGTTGGATGTTAGGAAGAACTTCTTTATGGAAAGGGTTATTAGGCATTGGAATAGGCTGCTCAGGGATGTGGTTCAGTCACCATCCCTGGAGGTCTTTAAAAGACATTTAGATGTAGAGCTTAGGGATATGGTTTAGTGGAGGAGTTGTTAGTGTTAGGTCAGAGGTTGGACTAGATGATCTTGGAGGTCTCTTCCAACCTAGCTGATTCTGTGATTCTGTGAAATCCATTACAGAATACATTAGAGTTTTTTTGGTTTTTTTTTTTTTTTTTTTTTCCTAAGAATCAGTTGTGATGTTTCCTGCCACACCTGGTTGATAGCTAGAACAGCAAATCATCTAATTTAGCTCTGCTCGTAGACTTAATTAACTATAAAAAGACTAGATTAAATCTAGATGTTCCAGAAGGATGCTCAAAACTATATTAACTGTAACACTGAGAAAAATGATAGACCTTTACTGGTTGTGTTACCCTACATATATGTTGGAGAATTCGACTGGGTCTCTGTGTATTCACCAAAGCTAAGATCAGGTACTGTGAATATGGAAAGTGAACCTATAGTGAGTTGAAGGAACATAAATCTGTAATATATATTTTAACCTTGATTGATTGATTGATGGATATGTGTTTTCATAACTTTAGCACAGGCTAATATTTAATTAGAAGACAGTCAATGGCCAACGTATTCAAATGATATAATGACATTAATGATATAACATGATGTTGACTACAATTTAAACATATCACAAATGAGGAAATTTGGGATCTTACCAGCAGTGCTCTATTTAGCTATTAATAAACTATGAAGACGTTTATGTGGCAGCCATAATGGGCATTTTTCAGTGATATGCGGATAGAGGAGCCCAGCTTGAAGCAGCATACAAGCTAAGAGCTATAAATAAGCTAAAGTTTGCACAAAATCTTGGATCCATACCTTTACTCAATTTCTATTAAAGAACAGAACTTCAGTTTGGGTTTCACTGAACCTGTTCCCATTTATAGGCAAACCCAGGGAAGGAAATAGCAGAAATCCTCAAAGTCTTTCATTTCCAAGAGCCCAGGAGGGATGTATGAATGAAGTGTTGTACCTGGTGCACTGTAGTAGCAAAAAGAAAAATAAAAGCCTTCTCTGATTAATAATAATAATAATAATAAAATTATCTTAATAGCATTCTGAATCCACAATTTTGACATCATTTTCCTCTCATTTGGATGGCAAAAGGCAGAAATAAAGAAGAAAAGCAATAGCTCAACACATATCCATCCAGCTTTTGTAGATACTATTTAGCCTTTCTGACAAGGAGCCATCCAACTCATGCTACTCCTTTCAGAGCTGCCAGTGGAAAGATTTTTCCCAGGGAGGAGGATCTCCAGGGGAAGCAGTGTAAAAGCACAGGAGAAGGAATCTGGAAGAATTCACTCCCACCCACCTACAGGAGATTCCTAGAAGTATTGTTAGTCTGAAGGTTTCCAAAAACCAACTACACTTCTCAAAGGCAGGGTCATATCTGTGGCAGGTTGATTTTAAAACAGAAATAGTGTCTATCTGAAACCTTTCACAAGGTTGGAATGTTAGAAGTAGTCCCAGGAGAGGTGGTTTAATGTACAAAATGCAGGTGAGGCAGCCAGAAAGACCTGATGAATGCAATTTATCACAGGGCTCTGTAATTTATCTCAATGGTATCGCAGGAAGCAAGCAAAGCAGAGAAGCAGATAGACTGGACAGATTAAGCTCCTTTGGGCATGGAACTTCTTTGAATTATGCCAAGGAAATTGCATGCTATAAGTCCCAATTTTCAAACAGTATTTTATTGATTGGAATAGAGAGATGGCTTTCTGGGGCTGGAGTCCTTTTCTGGGATGGATTGAAAGAGATGCATTATTCTGAAGAATGAACATAAACTAAAATCATAGGATTCTGCTTTGCTTCATTTTGGCTTTAATCCACCTCTGAATATGTGAATATCCACTCTGGATATGTGGCAGGAGGTAGGGATTTACATGTGCAAATCCAGTGCCTGTACTTCCAGCTACCCTTCTCCCTGCTCGACTTTCAAATTTGGGTGCATGAAGCTCCACGTACAGGAGCAATTTCAGAGGCCTAAACCAGTGAGCTACTTTTGATGCTGTGCAACTGATCAAAGCATGCTTACAGCAAGCACAGCCCTTCCTTACTCCCTGCTCTTGTGGGGTACCTTTCTAAAACCAGTTCTGTTATATCCATATGACTACAAGTTTTACAGCAGTGGAGCTGGCGCGATACCATGGTCCAGAGCATTGCTGCAGCATGCTGCGTATTCCGCACCTCCCACAAAGTAGGGGCCTTATGGCTTTCAAAACAGCGCATGTACTATTTAAATTGCTTCACTGGGAGGAGAATTATGTGTTCTGCAATGCCTCAGGACACTAAGCCAAAGGAACTATAGAATATGAGCTTGGTGTTAAAGCCATAGCTCTGCAACTCTCTGCTTTGTGTGGGTTTTAGCCTGCTATGTAACATTTTTACATTAACATTTGTGGTTCCTTTTTTTATGCACTCCAGCTTCACTATGCTCCGCCCTTTATATTTTAACAGTCAGATTCTTATGATCCAACCAGGGTGGCATGTTCAAAGCTCCACTTCTTTTCAGAGCTGATTAAAAAAAAAAAAAAAAAAAAAAAAAAAGCTCAGAGTGTCAAACAAGTTTACTTCAAATAGCTTTTATTCACACTAGGACAAGACTATAGCCAAAGAATTTTACAAAACACAAAACAAAAGAGATTTTTACAACTCAGTTGAAGACTATTTCACGCCAATCCAATGCTCATATATCTATAACCAGCAAAGTTCTGGAGCACAATATTACTTTACGTTACTCATTGGATACTTTCAGATACAAAAATGTATCAGGAATAATAACAATAATCCACAGGTTCCTCTTACTTTTACAGAAATATTACTATTGACCTTTAAAAATTTTGCCCTTTGGACTGATCCCACTTGTACTTTATCTCTTAGAATCTGATCTGCCTGGAAAGACAAATTACAGATAAACTACTAGTGCTCTGAGCAAAAGGACTGTTTTTTATCATAGAAACAGATAGCAACATCAATTTTCAAAGAAAAAAAAAATAGACATTTCAGCTGTGCATCCCTAGAAGGAAAAGTCTGTTGTAAAAACCCACAGCAGTAATTTTGCTTTGAAAGCTTTACTTATGAGTTCACCAGATATTGCTTTAAGCTTTCCTACTGCATCCTAACTTAGAATATTAAGCCAATCATGAAATATAAAATAGCAGTAAATTAAGCAGCAAGAGACATGAGTATGAACTTGTTCCCATAACACATGATGTATACACCCTTCTGAAGCCTGCAGAAGTCAATAGATAAATATCCACTGGTGCCAGTGCTCTTTCAGACAGACTTTTCTAGAGGCAGAACTGGCACTTCATATCAGAAATAGGGATGTGTAGCAAAGTTCAGATTTGGATCTGCACTTTTTTTGCAGTTTGGGTGTGGACTTAGTGCAAAGTGAAGGCTTCTTCATTAACTGCCTCCCAGACCTTATCCACATCCTGTTAGAGAAGGGTTTGCAGTGGTATTTGAATAAGGGCATCCTACGGCTCTGCTGTTGCAAATGTGCCTCTAGCCATTCAGGCAATACCATCAGGAAGGGGATGATGTGTAGAGATTTTAACACAGAATCACTATCACTGTGCAGTACCAATGCCATTAGTTTCATGCTTTTCTTGCCTCTAGACCATCCACAGGAGCATGTATTCCTTGTAAACTGCAGCCCAAATCACAGTGTACTAATTAACATCTGAACAGGAGTATCTTTGATTATGTAGAATAATCTATACTTTGTTATAAACTCTCCTAATATACTGAAGCACAGAGCACAGCACTAGAGCAGGATGAAGGATTGTGTATGAGAATTATAATTAATAGCTGCTGGAATGTCCTCCTTGGTCTTTGCTCTCTGTGTTGTGTTATTTGCTTGAGACTAAAACTGAGCTAGTAACAAGATGTCATGGGACAAAAAACCTTTTGGATCAAGTGAAAATATTACATTGTTAAAATCAAAATGGGTCCCTTTTGAGGTTAGAGAGGAATGCAAGTTTCACAATTTCTTTTTTTAACAATCAGCAGACAGCCAGCTAAATCGTACTCATAAAATACCACTCCAGTTTGGATCTGTCACAAAAATGAAACATTTAATTGCTGCTAGAAGTGACAAAGATAAGCTATTCTTATTCCCACACCAAGGGCAGGGGCATCTGTCAGAAAAGGCAACTTCTTTTTTCTGGCTTTCTATGTGCTACAAGGGCAAATTCAATTATAGGGAAAAACTGAAGCAAGTGACATGACAAAATAGAAGCTTAAATCATAATTAAAAGTCCAAACTGCTCAAATTTCGGGAAGAAAAAAAGGTAGCAGAAGCTCAGTTTTAGAGAAATTGCTCCCCAGCAGGTTCCCTTCCCCCCACACAAACACCCCGCACTCCCACACCCTGCCCTGCCACATGCATATTCTGTTTTACTTCCATATGGAGTGTGTAAAAAAAAAAAAAAAAAAAAAAAAAAAAAAAAAAAGCACAATTGTTCAGAAAGCTCCACTGTGACCCTTTAAAATACAACAACCATTCACTGTTACACTCCTGGAAAGGCCACTATAGAAAACAAAACAAAATAAACAAACAAAAAAACACCTCCCCTCTATCATTCCTGCCATGAAGTGTCTGCTAGGGGCTGAATGCTTCTTGGGCAAATACGTGGCATAGACTTCAGGGCAGCACTCCTGGCTGTTGCTGTTTAGGACAAAATCTGTGTTAGTGAGGTTCGTGTCTGTATGCATATGGGCATGTTTGGGAGACGGGACATTTCCCAAAGAGCAAGTGCTTGCTGGGCACCTCCTTGTCCCTGCAAGTTAATAGAAGTTAGATGCCTTGCAGCCACCAGTGCCTTTGGAAAAGTTCCCTCTAATTCTTCATCCCAGACACATTGCCCCCAAAGTGTCCTGCTGTCTGTCTACACAAATTAGTTAGTCTCTACATTCTTGTTCTCTACAGTGTTGGCTGCAGCATAACCTTTCTAATATTTCATCTCTGGTTATGACTTTCAGCTTTTTAGGGACGCTGCACTTAGATAAGACATCAAATCAAACACCACATACTCAAGGGAGGGATTCATTTTGCCACCTTCTTTCAGCTGGCAGTTTGTTGTTGACTTTTTTGCAAAGTAAAGAAACAGTCAACTTTGTTTACATGACAGCTGTTTTTATTTTCTTTTTATTTTATGGTGTTTATTTAAGATAGCTCAATGATTTTATTTTCCTTCAATTCACCTGCCTCAAATCAGTTACTTAATTTTCACTGAATGTAAAATTAAGAAGGTACGTAACTGAAAAAGGGACTCATTCTGTCATCTTTACACTGCCAAAATTCCCATGAACTTTGGTTGCTAGACATTTTGCCTGAAGAAGGATAATATAATCAAATATTTCATTGCTGCAGATTATATTAAAGCCAAAGGAGTACATAACAAACTTGTACACAGAGAGTCCAGAAGTAAAGTGCAAGACAGGATTTAGCAGTTTCAAGATTTGCTGTTCCCATCACTGTTCCCTCTCCAGCCCAGGTAAAAGCATTAAGGTGGATAAGAATTATTTTTTTCTTGAAATCCTGGGCCATATAATTTTTCAGTTTTCAGGCTCCACTATGAACTTAAGTACCTAAGAATGCACAAAAAAACCAATATGCCATTGAGCTTAATATGCAGCATCTAACCATAGGGAAGAATATAGACTGGGGCAAACATGTCAGTGGTACTTCCCACTGTGGCATCTCTCATTCCGCTGATCACTGGTTTAGGGAAATCTTGATCCAGAGGTAGAATGCAATGCCTGCAAGGGAAGGGTTTGCTGCTAGTGGCCTGGCATGGCGGTTCTGTGGGACCTGCAGGCTCCATGCCACCAGAACCAGCCAGGGGGCCACCCTGGCTCTGAAGGCTCACTGCCATCTCCTCAGCTTCACTGTCTCCATGGACAAAGGAATCATAATTTACTCCCACCTTATTTACCCATTTCTGATCATTTTTAGAAGTAATTTAAGCTCAGATGTTGATATTTTGGCAGCTGGCTAGAAATATCTGGGACTTAATTTTCAGAAGTGTCAATCTCCTTTACCTAAGCAGAGGTCCACAGGAGACATGAGTCTATGGCATTTCTTCAAATAGAGCTCCTAAACCTCTGGATTTGAACATTAGAAGCAGAAAAAACATGCAGTTCATTCACCTTTCTGAAATTCTTGGAATCTGTTGTTGAATCCAGCTAAAACCGGGCATTTTTAAGAGTGTCCATGTGAATATTTCCCTGGAAGTGTGACCAAAATTGCTGGGAGATATTTTAACTGCAATCCATAGGGAGCTATTGATGGTAATAAAAAATTCTGTGAGAAGAAAACAGCAGCAAGTGAAACTGCCCTCTCAGAAAGCCCAGGTCTGCTTGGAAGGAAGTGTTGATATTCACCATAAGCCTCAATCATTTCCCAGAAGGCTGTACGGTGCCTTGTAATGACATAATCAAAAAGTAATGGTGTTCTGGACTTTAAAAAAAAAAAAAAAAAAAAAAAAAGCACACACACACAAAAAAACAACAGGTCCTGATCCATCTCCCACTGAAATCAAAGAGGATTTTGCAATTGGCTTCAGTGAGAGCAGAGTTCTGGACACAATCTGTGTGCAGTTTATTTGCACATTTTCTTATCCAAATGATCCTGACTTTAACCAATAGCATGTCTAGTTGTCTGTCTGGGAGTATGCCTGTATAAATGCATAAGTGTGAGTTTATAATGTGGTTTAATTCAAATTATTCTGGAATTTTAAAAGCATTTCCAGCTACAAAGGACAGCTTTAGCTGATTTCCACCCCAGAATATAGACTTTAATTGGCAAAGTTTGTAAATCATATTTCAAGCTGCAATTCATATTCCATTTCATGCAAGCTAAGGACACAGATTTTACATTTGCAGGGTTAATTCTAAAATGATCTTGCTGTGCACTCAATTAAAATTTTGCAGCTATTATTTAAAAATGTGAAAAGCTTTACAAATTACCCAACTCATCAGCTATGGTCCTTGGTTTCCTTGAAGGGAAACTTCTTTGAAGACCACAAGTAAATTGCAGTAAATGGCAAATAAGATTGCCATCACAAGTCTGTTAAAAATATAGGGTGAACTTCTGATTGCTTTAGTCATGTGAACAGTCCCTTCAGAACAGCTCAAAATCAGGCAAGGTGGCTTGCACCAGGAGTTAATTTAGCCAGCTGGGACCCTTTGCATTACTAAAACGAGCATGATTTTGGCTTGTAAATGGCAGGTAGAATTTTATTTTACTTTCTGAGGGGCGTACATCCATTTTAGAGTAAGCCTTTTGGAATAAAAGTTTACTTTGCATTATAGGAAATGACATTCCTTTTTTAGATTTCCCTTTTCAAAGCATGCCTCAGATTTCTAACTTGTAGCAGAGAGCTTTTGTATAAGTAATAAAAGTCTTTAAAATTAAAATGCTAATCGTAAACAAACCCAAATGCATGAAAGATACAGTCTGACTGCATAACAAAAGAGAATTATATAATTCTATTTGAGTGAAATCTTTCATCTTTGATTTACAGGTTTGAGTTTGCCTATAACTGAAACCATATTGTTCCATATCTTTCATATCATGGCCTTCACCAAAATCTTGTTTTAATTAAGGTTTCTTTCAGATTTCAGAATAAAAAGCATGACAGTCTTCACTTATGGCTTTAATATATACTTTCAGTTCGGAAAATGTATAAAAATGAACATCATTTTATTTTAAAAGCTGAGTGAGCTATCAAATACTGGCTGCAAGCAGAATACTTCAAGGTATCTCCCAGGGTTCATTAGGTGAGAAAGTTGTAAACAAAATAAAAGTTGCTATAGCACAATTTTGTTCATTTGAAGTTGTCTCACATACATGCCCTATCTCTTTCTCTGACGGTAAGGCAACATGTGTAATAGTTTAAGCATTCATTATCAGCTAAAGGCACAGCTCTATGTTACGTTCACCACCACAGAATTAAACAGCTAATGTCACATTGCAGGGAAAGCTTGCTGCACTGGGGGGATGTAAAATAAAGCCTAAACCCTTGGAAACTTCTTAAGCAACGTCAGCTCTCTCGGTGCAGGACTACATAAAAGAATCAGTCTGTATTTACATGACAACCTGTAAAAACGCTCCTCACGCAACCTCCACGGAAACACCTGAGCTCCAAATGAGCTGCATGCAGCCACTGCCGATTGCTGCTCTTAGAGTCAGGACACAGAAACATTTTGGAACAAACTTAAAACACATTTGGAAAGCCATCCATTTTTCAGAGACTATTTGATCTCTGCTGCACATCTGGTGAGGGCTACTGTCAACTACAGCGGGTACAGCACTTTTTTAAAGACAGAAGGTCACTCATTTTAGGGAATTGTGAATGTGATTTTATGATAGAACAGGTTACATTAAATGGGGAGATATATCCGGGAAAAGGGAAAATAAAAAAAGCACCACCAATCACAGTACTTTAGGGGATTTATAGTACAATAAGAAGTACTTTCCCTTTAGCTAAAATCCCTCATCTTACTTTACACACCTTCTACTCATTCTGCTAAAAACTCATTACAAGGGGTTAAAAAACAGCACATAAAATAAAAGTTTTTTTTTTTTCTTTTTTCTTCATTACACAAAGCAAAGAAAACAAATTCTATTAACAGTTTAACACAGTATGAAAAAAATTACCCAGTAAAAAGTGTCAGAAAGTGATTCATGGAGTTTACCAAGTATTTTGCTGGCTGTTGCAACTCTTGTATCTATAATCTATCATGTAGAATTTTGTAATACTCTATTTCACAATTCATGTTGGTGAGTGGGTCAAACAGCATATAAAAAGCATGCTCTAGGCTTTTTCTCCCAAGCCTGTTTTACTGTAACTCTAGAATTGTAGCGGTTACATTTAAGGAATCTTTAGGGCCCTTTCAAGTTCATCCAGAGAACAAGTGAAGCTGCTATTCAGAGTTTTGTGCCCAGTGTTTATGTTCCATCTGATCCGTGCCACCCAAGCAGCAGACAAGACATGTCTGAGGGTGCTTTGGGGGGATACACAATGATGTCACCCACAGGAAATATCAGGGAGGACTTGGCACTTCACAAGGCTGGCTCTTCTTCCATGGGCTCGCCAGCAGCTCTGTAAAAATAAACAGGCAATCAGAATACGGCACAAGAGTACACAATGACATTGTAGATTTTCATGCATAATCAAAGCTGATTTTTCAGCTCTCTCTGATGTTTATTTGTGTTATTCAGTTATCCATAAATAGAGTTTCTTTCCTAGGAAGTATAAACAAATGTCAAGTGGAAAAACATTTTAGATCCAAGCAATCACTTAAAATGTTCCTGTTTATATTAAAATATGTCAGAATATTTTATAACTTTTTGTCCAGAAATGTACATGCTTTATGTCAACAGAATCAAATAATTTTGTGAAAAAAATAGCTGTGATACTGTTATTTTGCAAGCATCTGCAACTAAAAATACATGCATTTGTTTTTCTAAGTGGGCCCATACCATTAAAACAAAATGGTTCACTAGTAGCCAAGTAGTTAGCAACATTTCTTGTGGAGTTCCTCAGCCCTCTGACTTTTGATTCTGTGCTTTAATAAATTCCTTGCCTGCCTGCCTGCAACTTCTGAGACCAAATTCTAAACCTAATTAACAGATCTCCGTCATAGACCATTAATAATATCTCATCAAATCATAAGTGTTTCTTTTATTTGAAAGCCTCTGGGAAACATTCAGCTTAGGCAAGATGAGCTCTAAAACATCCAGTAAGTATCAAACGGGGACATTTGCCGAGCCGTTGGGAAGTGACATAATTCCTTGTACCTAACAAGCTACTGCAACTGAGGATTATGCTGGTAATTACAAAATGGGGAGCTTTTGAGACCACGGTGAGACCTCTCTGTTGAAGGGCGTAAGAATTTTGACACACACCATTTGTCACCTGAATCTGGCAGGATACGGTACAGAAATGAGTCTAAGACCTCCTTAAAACTAATCACTTCAAGCAATTCTGAAATGAGGGGAGGGCGAAAAGTAAACACAAATTAATAAATAAAACAGACATTTAACAGTTAAATCTGATAAGCCAGTATAATGATTAGCTTCAGTAAAAAATACCTCAGAAAGTACAAGCTCATGAGATCCCATGGGGGGGAGTGGGGAGGGAAGTAATTAATGGGGGCTTGCATGGGCTTTGGTAGTTTATTTAGCAAGGAAGCCAGAGAATTTTAAATTAATCTGGACTTTATTAAAGTCTTTCCCAATGAAAAAATCAGAAGTGTCTCTTTAAATGGTTTTATACAGGTTATTCCTTTATGATTTGGAATGATTACAGCTAGTACATTGAAAAATAAGTTGAATGAATGCTATATGAAAAAGATGTTATTCAGACTAATCATTTTCCAAAGGGTTAGTGACCAGAAAAAAAAAAAAAAAAAAAAAAAAAAGTTAATTCATAAATCTCTAATCTTTTTTTCCTCTCTATACAGTGGAGACATTTTCACGTGTACAATAACCACTGCAGCTCCCTTGTTTCTGAGTGGGGACGTGAAGCAAGATTTCAAGGAAGGCTGCAGCAGGGGCCACTTTGGACAGGGCAAAGCTGGGTGGGAGCACTGTCCTACCTATGCACAGATGCAGAAGGGCATCACTCCTCCTCAACAGGCAGTAGAAGCCCAGAGAGCCTACCAAAATATGTTTATTGAGACATCTTAAAAAAAAAAAAAATAATAATAATCGCTGTCTTTTTATTTTTCCTTGCATTGTTCTGGCTTGCGGCAGAGGCGGCATACTGGCAACAGAGGTGGGATGGAGCTCAGCCTGCTGCTCAGGTATTCAGATACAGTAAAGGAATATGCTCCATGTACAGACCATGCTTGTTGTACAACACTCTTATGCTGACTACATGTTCCCACTTTCTCCAGCCACTCTTGGAGGACCTGTTTCTCCTCTGGCATAAAGTAAAAGTGCAGTTGGCCCTCAAACACTCGGAAACTTATGGGGCTGTCTGAGAAGAGAGCAGTTTGAAAGCAGGTAACAGTTAAGCTTTTAGATTGTGCTGTGAATAAATGAATGAGAAGAAATAGTTTTCAATAGTTTTCAATTGGAGATTGGCAGAGTAGGAAGGAATGGAGCTCTGGAAAACTTCTGGAAGTGGAAGTGGGAGTTTGGGTTATTTATAAAGAGACAGGGAAGAAGTACATGCAAGTCTGCTCACATGTATTTGGCCTATAGGACTGACATTCTCATGAACATAACACAACTCGGAGATGGTCGTGTTCATGGTTTGAGTCCTGGGCAATTTCTCCTTGATGAGGGCACTTCTGAGCACCAGGACTAACCTTGAGTGCTGTGTCCTAGTATATTCCAATACACTCCAACAACATCCCAATATCCTGCAACAGCCAGAGCCTAGGCACCACTAGAAATTTTAATATGCTAGCACAAGATGCTAAGCCCTTTTTGGAAATGGAGAGGAGGTTCAGGTGCCTTGGCAAATCCAGCTGCTGTCTCTCAGTGTATTTTCAACCTTCTCCAGCCTGCTTTGAAGACTTGTGCATGTGCTTTAACTTCAAATTACTTGTGCAAGAGAAGTCACTGGATCTATCCAACAGCTTATCATTAAAAACATGCATCTTTATGGGATAACAGCTTAGGCCAGAGCTTTGTGAGAGAGGAAGTAAAGTTTTAGAGCCCTTTGCACAGAAAGAAAAACACTGTAATCATATAACTCTGAGAGGTGAATCAATATATACCCATTCAGCAGAAATCAAAAGTTTTCCAAAAAATAAAATAAAAAATCAAGGGGGCAGAGTCTGACAGGACAAATTTATGTTACCTCAATTACGTCGTTGTTAGTTATATCAGTTCAGTCTGTCTTCCTGTAGCTGACAAGAAGTTGGCATAAAAACACAAAACAGGCAAAAAAATCAACCCATATTGTATGCTCTGACTAATTCTTCAGAAATGTAGCTGTGAGCTTGGGTCTGATCTGGGCTGATCTGTGGGGTTGGCAGATCCCAAATGGCACAGATTGGGACTGTAATGAATGTAGAATCACAACTATGATTTTTCATAAAGCTTCATGGTGGCTCACTGAAATTGCAAGTGTCTAGGAGCAGAGCCCTCTTGCATTCGGTCTAATTACTCGGGTATGCGATAAAGGGTGCTCACCTATGCCTCTCTCTATATGCAGTTCACACTCTTCTAGAGTGAAATAGTCTCTTTGTAGTTACTACTAAAACAAATGATTATATTAAAACAATTGGAGTAGATGAGAGAATCCTGCTGTAAGTCTGGCTAAACTTGTGACATCTTACGTACTGCTCTGTGGCAGTTGTAAGTAAATGGCAACCATATTATTTAATGTGCATGCTATTTAAAATAGCTCATATCTGCACTTCAAAAAAAAAAAAAAGTCAATATTTAAAAACAGATAAATCCTGTAAATCATCCAGAAAAAAAAACATTTATCTTACCTTGTTTTATAAATTAGAATTACAGGGATTCCTCATAGCTATATCATCACACACATAAAAATAAAAATTCAAGGTACGCTTCCAAGTTGCAAAAATCGCTGAACAGAAGATAGATTTTCTGGTGGGGTATGGCTGTTTTACGCCATAATCTGTTCCTAATTTAACTCAGCTGTCTCAAGGAAGAGCATTGTAATTGAAAAGTGATCCTCTGGTAGCAAAGAGCTGGGGAAAAAGAGGTACAATTCTAAACCATGAAGATGATTTGGAGAGTGCCTGAAGACATCATATTAGAGATCCCGGGTAAGTGTATATCCTAGTAAAAATTGACTCTGTATGAATCAAAGAAAAGGAAATAAATAAATAAATAAAAAAACCTTCACAGTTTAAGAGCACAATAAGGTAAATACACATAAGCTCTCAAAAGAGGAAGTCATGCCTAAATAAGGCAAATAAAGTAGAAACACTGGCAAGTTCAATGTAAACCCACAATGAGGCCAAAAGGAGAATCTGAAGAGCAACATGTTAAAGGCATAAAAACTATTAATAAAAGGATCTTTCAAAATACATCAGAAGAAATGATCAAAGCATAAAAGGAGCATCAAGGAAGGTAAACCACAAGAGCAAAATGAACTATATATATCTCTGTTCACGAGAGAAGCATCAGGCAGATATTATTTACAGATGAACTGTCTTAAACTGAATCAGCACTAGAACAAGCTGATATATTAAACATTGCCAAATTGCTAAGAGCAGATGATATTTGTCCACTGAGTTCTAAGGGAATGTAATCATGATGTTTCTATATAAATAATTATTGAGCATATTCCACTGCTTAATTCAGAATCCATGCCAGAGGTAGAGAGGGTAAGAAATGCAATCCCTGTTTTAGAAACTACAGGTCATACAGTAAGTCTGTATTGGGGAAATTGATAGCAGCTATAATAAATCACAGAATTAGTAGGCATTTAGATAATAGTAATTTGGCTATGTGTTAAGGCTTAACTCTTGCAGAGAAGTCAAGCCTCACAAATTTATTAGAAGTTTCTGAAGGAACTGAAGGAAGAGGAATCAAGTGATACCTCTGTGCAATGAAAGTCTTCCAAGGATTTTATCCAAATGCTTTGAGGAACTTAGGTTATGAGAGATGGTCCTGACATAGATTAACAATCCATCAAATGTAGGAAATGGATAATAATACTGGTGAATGTTCACCATGGAATGATGTTCCACAGCATCTCAAGAAGATGCGGCAGAGTACCAGTACGTTTAGGTGATAACATTTGTTGATGATGCAAAATTGCAGATACTAGACAGACTTAAAGCCCATAGCACCATTTCTGAGTGGAAAAGAAGGTAAACAGATACAAAGTCATACACAAAGCAGGGGGGAGGACAGATTTAATTGTTTATATACTGTGATGGCAATTACTGAGAGCTTGGAGTTAATGAGAGTAGATGAGAACAACAAACAACAAAAATGCCCATCATTAATCTTCCTTATAAATACATAGTGTACCCAACACCTGGTGTCCTTGATGCAGTCCTTACTCCATCAAAAAAAAATAAAAGTTGAAATAGAAAAGACATAGATAGGGGCAAGAAGAATGATTAGAAGAAATTGCTTTCATACCAGGAGGGATAAAATGTCTTGAGACAGCTAAGTGTGGACAAGAATATAAGGAAAAAAACTATCTGAGTTCTCTTAACTAGAGAACGTTCAGTGAATTTACCAGGTAATAAGTTTAGAGCAAAGCAAAAGAAGTGCAATGCCTGATGAAGCTGTGGGATTGAATGAACCTGAATATCAAAACTGCAAGATGGTTGAAAAACACCTTTGAAAAATTTATGTCTGGAAAGTATCCTGGAAGCTTTTACACAGGATGGGTCAGATACAGCCATCAAGACCTAGAGACTAAGCAGGGCAAGGCTGTCTCTCAACATATCCGTTCCCAGTTCTCTTCCTTAGGCACCCTCCACTGGGGGATGAGAGGAAGGTGGGGAAGATAAGGCTGCAGATCCCCTGGTCCCTGAGCCTGACTGTGACTTCAGATCCTATGGGGTATGGCCAGATAGATGCAGGTTCTTCAGCCCAGCTGAAGTGGATACCCAAACAGCAATATGCTAAGCAAAACTCTCTGAGCTCATGCACAAACACAGAATGTGGCCCTAGGTGGCAGCTAGCTCTACCCCACAATTCAACCAGTCTCACTGCTATAAAATATATTGCAGCATGACTCAAAATGCAACCAATAGCTCAGTAATTCTGAGAGAAATATCTAAAAAGGACGCTTTGTTTTCATTTCCATTTGAGTAAAACCTATGCTTGGCTGAATGAGGGCCATAAAGTCAAATCCTGATAAATGTCATTCTCAAGTTTACTGTTTGCTGTAAAAGTAGTAAGTGCCAGAGATCTCCCTCCACACCCTTTTATTTTTCCATTTTAAGAAGAAATGTACAGAAGCTCCAGTGTATCATGGACAGCATTGTATTGAATATTTTCATAGCAAGATTTCTGAAACAGATGTCTGGCCAAAGCAAAATTCAAATTAGTTAAATCTGTATCTCACTTAGGGAATAAGCAGTTATCAACACACAAAAGTTATGGTAGTTAGAAATGCTTTCTAGGGCATACTGGTTCGTTTAATTGCATCTGTATTTAAATCTTTGTTAGCATCATGCATGTTTTCTTTCCTATCTACAAAAGCTTTTTTCTATATCTGTTCTCTTCTGAAGTCTGTAATCAAGTTTCAACTGAATCTTAAAATGCAGAGCGGTGCTTTGGTAAAATTAAACACAAAAAGCGTAGCAGCTTTCACGGTTTTCCTCATTTAGCCTGTCAGAGAAAATCAAATAAAAAAAAATAATCCACACTGTCACTTGAAGAAAAGAAAGAAAGAGAGAAGAAAGAAAGAGAAAAACTTAAGAGGGGCCTTAGCCAGGAGCATTTTATCGTTTATTCATCAGTGGTAAATGAGTCAGATATGACTTGGCCAGGAAAAGAGCTGCTTTACCCAAAATCTGAGTTTAAAATGAGTCATCTCACTTCAAACACCAATATATCCTCCAACATAACTGGCAAGAGTTTCCCACAGAGTTTTGCTGCCACTCTTCATCTGCAGACCCAGCCATCCAAAACTGAAGTCAACACGAGGTCTGTCATTGATTCAATGAAACAGGACCAGAATTACCAGCCTGGCTAGCCATGGCGGCTATTAAGAGAAAGTTAATTGGCTCCTGGCATAATGAAGGAACCTTTCAGGCTGCCTTGTTAGCCATGGCACTTTCTGTTCTGAACTTGCCCTGCCAGCCACAACCAACTTGTCCCCAAAAATACTCAATGCAAAGGCTTTCGATAGGTCTTCAGAAGGTGACTGCCACCTATAATAGGGAAGAGGGGTGCACTTAAAAGCCCTGAGGGCTCCCCATGTGCTTGCAGCCCTGTCAGCTGCCATAGAAGGGGGCTAGAGAAGGAGCATCATATACTTGGTTTTTAATTATTACAAATGGAACAAATGTGAAAAAGTAAAGTTCTGATATCACTACGTTACTCCAGCTTGTGTTGGTATGTGTGTATGAACTGAACAGTATGATTTTGTTAAATGAATGAAGTTATTCTGGCATGGAACTTTAGTGTGCAATGTCAAATCAATCCCTGGATTTATAATCCTGTGCTAGAGTTTAATTCATGCGCAAAGTGCAGCCAGGTCCCATCAGGTCTCCCTGCGGCTCTGTGGCCTGCACCTTTGAAATCAGACTGTCAGGGTGACCCTTTTTGATCCTGTATTCCTCTTTACATTCAGGAAGAAAGCCAAGAGAGTGATATCCTGAAGCCTCACAAAACCTAGGTGTCACTTTTGGCTCAGTGAGATAATGCTTACGTTGTGCTTTTGCTCTGGCTTTGGGTGACTTTGGGTAACTTAGAGTTACAAATGTAGAAACAGAATCAGGGATGCATGCATGTAAAGATATATTTGTGCCGCTGAAAAACTTCTGCAGCACCAAAGACATTTCAAACGAAGCCGTTTTTTCCACAGAACAATTCATCACGATGGCTTCACCCCCATAAGAGCCCAGGACTGATGAAGTGTAATGAATCTGGCAGCCACATGAATTCCACTTGTGTACATTTCAGCACATCCGTTTTTTTTTTTTTTTTTTTTTTTCCATTTCTCTCAGCTCTGCTCTGAAATGCTGTTTTCAGAGTGGGTGGAAACTGTCACAGGTTATCAGTGGGTAGGTAATAAATACAATAATTAAGTACAGCATTAGTCAAAGGGTTATTTTGTTCAAGTCATGTAAGATCAGTGGTTGCTCTTGATGACTGCAGTTTTAAGTGACTAGAGGCTCATAACAAATACAGTTCTTGGTTATTCTGAGCAATATAAAAATATACAAAATTAACCAGACCCTTTTTCACACAATTCAGAACTTCACTTTGTTTGACTGTTTTTGTTCCAACACTTTCATTAAAATTCCATGTCTTTCAGGGCTGTGCATACACACATGAACAGGATCCCCAGCTTTCTGTCCCTGGCTAACAGAAGTGTCTCATAACTGTCACAAATCTATATGACAAACTTTGCATTATTCCTTAGCCTAGCACTGATTAACACACTCAGAGATCTAAAATATGTCTCGCGTTCATCACTGGATCCTTCCCTAAGCTTCTATGGATTTGTTTGTAATAATATTAGACCAAAAATAGCCATAGCATACAAAAATGTAATTACAATCAGAAAGGTAATTGTGTAAACACAGCAAACTTTAATAGCTAGCTCTGCCCTGTGTGTCCCTTTGAGCCACATAAGCTAACTTTCTGACAGATGGTCTCATGGTTGTGAGAGATGCCCACTTCCAAATGCAGCTATAGCTTTTAGCTGTCTAGGATCCACTATGGATCCTTTTGGCCCCACTCCCACCACCGTTCTGCCTCCCCACATCTCCCTCCTTTGCCTCCTGTTGTTACACAGCTCTGATCCACAGCATGAAGGGAGCTGATGAGTCTCCTTATAAGGTTTTTTTCTCCTTTCCTCCTCCCTCCCTTGTTTTCTCTGCATGATGGAAACTGAACAGTTCCCCACATTTTGGGTCTTCCTCTGTTGGAGAAGGACAGAAAAGTTTGTCCTTCAGATGAGTAAATAGGAAACTCCGAGAACTTCTGCAGTGGCTCTTCTGATTCCTGGTGTCACTTTGAACAAGTACTGTTTTGTAGACCACGTAGTCTTCAGTGGTTTTTTTTTTTTTTTTTTTTTTTTTTTTTTTTCATCTTTAATTGCCAGAAAACCAACAGCGGTTACTGTATTATTTTCTCAGGCTGTGAAAATGAAAGCAATGTTCATTAACCTAAAAAAAGCAGCTGACAAGCTGGAAAAAACATCATTCTCCTTCTTAGCTGGTACCTTCAGCACAGTAGGCAGAAAATATTGGCCCTGGTCCTGGTCAGGATTGCTTTAAGTTTTATACTGGCCCTGTTCCATTGCTTCCAGGGAAGTAACATTTAATGCCTATCTAATATCATTTAATAATGATTTAAGTCCATCCTTATTAAATTTATCTGACCATGTGTTAGATGCCTTCCTAGAAAGTTAAAGCTAAAACAGTTTTGAATTGCTTCCAATAAAAAGAATACAGTTGATTACACTTGAACATGTCTATTATCTTCATACAGGTAATGCCAATTGTGCACTTTTTCTATAGTAAAGAGCTTTAAACATGAGAAGAAAATAAGGTAGTTTTACTACCAATGAACCTTAGTAAAGAATTACACACATCAAAAATATGTTAGCATAGAATACCTCTGTTTCCAGCAGCCAAGTAGGGAGAATTTAAATTCAGGGATGACAAATTCCAGGTAGCTCAATTAGCAGACAATTTTGAAACAAGTCTTAGTCTAGCTGTCTTGTGCATCTCATGTGACTGGAGAGTAAAAGCTTTGCTCTCTGCAATAATTGCATATGCTTACCTGCTGGCTTCCTGAGGAAAGCACTGTTCAACATCCACTGAAAGGGAGGCCATAGCAGATACTGTTTCTGTCTCCTCCCTCTCTCGTTTCTGAGACTCAGCCAGAGCACAATCCACTGGCACAGAATATGGCTCCACTGACTTCCAGTACTTGCCTAAGGAAAACATACATCATAATTTATGGGAATTTTAGCTAGCATGGTGGTACAAGCATAGTAATCACTTAGTTCAACGCTGGGTGATTATAATTTAAAATCACTGCAGTGTAAGCAGCACAATTGAAATTTCAAACTGCAGCAAAGTTTATTTCTGAACCTACAAATGCCAAGTTGGAAAGCGCTTTCATTCCAAGGGCTGTGTCACACCCTTCCCCAGAAGGTAATAAACTGGTGGAGTAACATGCAGCCTAATGAACTCATACTGTCAGACAGGCTATTGGTTTTATCTACACAAGTTAAAGGGAGTTCAGGGCAGGGTTAATACCTTAGAAGCTCTGGTATTGCAGGCAGCTGATGCATACACAATAGGACTAGAAAAATGAACATTGTTTTACAACATGCTCACACAGCACTGTCTTGAAATGGAAAAAAGTCAGAAATGCCAGCTTGGACTGAAGTGACGTTGCCAGAACAATCAGGTTTGTTAGTCCTGGATGTTCTTTCTCCTCCAACCTCAGGGCGTATACTAGAACAACAATTTCTTTAAAACTTTCATATACGAACTGGCCGTTGCTGGAAAGCTGCCAGGTATCATATGGAATAGAGCTTTCTAGTTTGCAGTGTAAAAACACAGCAGTGGATTTAAAACATGAGCATCCTCATCTTTCAGCCTGCAACAGAAGAGAGAGTAAGGAGCTTTTCGAGCCACACCAACAACAGTGGCAGGTGACTTATGGGCAACATAAAAAATGTCCCACTACCGCAGAGCTGTTAAGAAAAGGAGGCCGATTAGTGGTGACTCAATGAAAAGTAAGAATTTACATATGCATTTCTTACAACTTAGTAATCCACCAAGCACTCACTAATTGCCAGGTGGATGACACCTGGAAATGAGGAGCTTTGGGAAAGCTGGGAGCTCTGGACCAGTGCTTATGACATGTTTAGCAAGAGGCTTCCAGCAGCTGCTGCAGAGGTTGGGTCAGGGTACTTATCTGGGAATTAGACAGAGGGTTTCAACAGCTGTGAAAGAGAGGCGATCAAGTAGGGGGACTTTTCCAAGGGCTAAAAGGAGAATTTTGGCAGCTGGGCAGCAGGCTGAGGAGAGGTGCTTATCTGGAGGGTAGCTGGAGGCTTTGACAGCTGGGAGGCCAGGCCAGCGGTGGTGCTGTCTGTGCTGCACAAAGGCTAGTTACCTCACTGGTAACACAGCTCTCAGCACTGTTTCAGGCTTTTCCAGAGATGAACTTTTCCCTCCAGTGAGAAAGCAGCTGTCAATAAAGCCTGAAAATGTCTTTATTCAAAAATATCATTGCAAGATGAAAGCCCAAGTCAATCTGCAAGAACAACCAGTGAGCATGGCCAGAGTGTTTCTTTGAACTCTAATAGTGTACACGTTTGAGTAGTTAGCAGAATCTTTAAATAACAGGGACCTTCTGGGGATAAAATGTAAAGTGTATTAAGTGTCCTACAAAGTTGAGATTAAGTGTTAGAAGGTTGGCTTTGCTCCAGAAGCATGAAAGACACAGCTAAAAAGTTATGTACATAGCAGTACGCTCAGTGATTGGAGCCTGGCAAATTTTATAAAAACAAGACAAAAATATTCTCTATTATTACTGTGCTCAGAGACCATATTCTCTATTCATTAAAAAATACACTAAAAACAAACACAAATTTATATGGGCATTCCACAATGTTCTCACAGATCATATGTGCAAAAGTCAGTCTATGCAATATACACCCAATTCAAACCCTATAATTTATGAGCTAAATGTTCACAGAGTGGGTGGGGTTTTTGTTGCAGAAACAGATGTGCAAGAAAATCAAATCTGTTGGCATGGGAATAATACCCCCTCTTGCCTATAAAAGAAATGAACCCATGTTCACTGCTGGAGTTTTCAAGGGCTCTTATTCATAAAATAAAATATTAGTAACCAGCTACCACTGTGCTGCTCTCCTGCAGCAACAATAAAACAGCATCAGTGAGGATTGCTACATCACATTTGTTCATTCACACAAGCTCACACACCAGCTGCCCCCTGAATCTGGGCTTTCTTGTAACACTAAAACTCAGGGCCAATTCAAGCATATTAGCAGGCTCTCTGTGCCCATTTAACTGCCCTTCACTCCCAAGCGATCAGTGATTTTTCTTGTTTCCTTGCACTGTGAATTGTGTTACAGAGACATTTCAGCAATAGCGAGGGGTAGCAGAGTCTGGCCAGGAAGCAGGTGGCAGCACCAATGCTGCAGTGGAGGCTTTTGGAGAAGGGAAGTACATGGCAGGCTGTTTGTGGTTTGTGGGAGGAAATTTTAAAGCAGTTCCAATTAGGAATAGCATCCAGGTAGTAGCAGGTACTTTGTGCAGGGCTTTCTGATGCTGGTGAAAAAGCACCGATAGATTGTTCTTTAAAATCAGGAAGTTTATGCACACCTGTGGTAAGCAGAACAGCTTTGCAAGCTTTCCTTAACAAAGATCAACAAATATATAATGTGCATAAAGCACACAGTGCTTGAATATGTTTTCATCCGAAAGATTTGCAGGCAAAGTCTCATGGAACAGAGAGGCAATATCAGCTTCAAAGGAGCTTTGTTAGTAACCCTAGGTATGCTGTGGACTGACAATTAGATGAGTTTAAAGGAGACACATCTACCTCAAACTGCTCACGTCTTTGAAAATGCTGTTTCCACTGTGCTATGCTGGGATGTGGATTTCTACCAGTCCTGTTACATTCATTGATAACATTGTGGAGTACAGGGAAAAGAAGGGAGCATGCTGCTGGTTTCATTCATACAAAACTTGAAGAGAAATCACTGTTTGCAAGAAGTAACAGTGAAACCTAATCAGTCTTCTAGATATGCTGTGGCTTTCAGCATGAATATGTGCTTAAGTCCCCCTCAAAAATTTGTGGGAGCACTGTTTATAACCTGAAAATAATAAAAGTGAATGATTCTGTCCTGGTTACAGGCATTTGTAATTGCCTTTCACCAATAACTTTGGACATCCTGTACCATAGCTTGCTTAAAAAATTTTGTTTTGGGGGTTGTAATAAAGCTAATGAACACGATTGTTTAGAAATACCATATTACATGGGTGTGGGAACTACTATTTCCAAATGTATTACATTTCCAAAAGAGCTTTAGATCACTGTCACAAACAAAACATTTATACAAATTCCATTCCACTTACAAAAAAAAAAAAAAAAGTTTTCTTTCATTGTCTAAGTATTGCATCTTCAATATATTTTTTTTAAACAAACATAAAGGAGGGACTTTTTTTTTGTCTAAAATATTGTTAATATTTATTATCAAAGTTGGATCACAGAAATAGACCCAAGGCACATGCAATCATCTAGAAAAAGCAGGCTTTCTCAACATCTTTGTAGGTGTTTCTCCACCTCCACCACTTTCAGCCTGCATAACTGTAACATGCAACATGTACTTGCTTCTCATTATGTGTCTTGCATAAAACTTACTAAACTTCCTCAGTATTCCTTTCCTTCATCCACACATATTCCTTTCTAATACTAGGCCTCTATCCAGACAAAATGATGCACATATAACTTTTTAGGTAATAGCTGGGAAACAAACAAACAGCAACAACAACAAAATGACCAAAAATCAAACAAAGAAACAAAGAAAAATATTATGTACAAATAACTCCAAACCCTGAGCAGCCTGGCATAGGTTACAGAAGTTCATTGGACTGCCATGGCTGTACTGGGTCTGCTCAAATGAAAGTTTGCTCTGAACAAGCAAAATTAAGCCACTCTGCAAAGTTCTGGACTCTTTTAAGACACACAACATATCCTTGTTCCTAAGTCTCTTCCTTCTCTCTAAATGGCCATCATTGATGCATAAGCATTGTTGGTAAAACACTATGCCTTTCTAGATCTGGTATTATTTATTTTTTCATCTCCACTTTTTGTCTGTTTCAGATTCATTTGTCATTAAGTACCTGTATTACATTTAAACATGTATTCCATTTAATATATACATTAAATTCCAAACAGATTTAGATATTCTTTTCTGCTGTCTTTAAGATATCTGGTGCCTTGTGTGTAGCTTTCAGTCCTTATTATCATTTGTAAATCAATACTATCTTGCAAAGGATTTAAATTTCCTTACATTGCTGACTCCTACCAGGTAATTAACAGAGAAGTTTAAGAAAGACACTACCTCATAAGCTACCCTAGGATATACCACTCAGCAAAAATAACATACTGAAATTTATCATATACAGCTTATTTACTTAGAGCACATACAAATTTGGGTAATTACTGGATATGAAGGATAAATTATACACCTACAATAAATTTTCATCGTCTCTTTACTAACTTCAGATTGAAAAGTACTGCATTATCAGTGCATGCATATGCATGATGTAAAAGCTGCTTTTATTTTATAGAGATGACTCCCAATTATTTGTGATTAACCTAACATAATAAAAACATTTGTTATCCATTTGTTTTTTGTTAAGGAGCCAGCAAACAGTAGAAGTCAGGAAGCTCCTGCTGCCTTGGTAAAATGGCACAAAGCAGAAGATTAGAGAAATGAAGGGAGGTCTGCTTAGATCTATTCAGGCAACTGATGGCAAAATGAAAAATTTTCTGTGAGGACAGAGCAAATGCCCCAAAGCATCTGGTTAATAAAGGATTGGAAGCAAGGTGCACAAGTGAAGCAAAGTATTGCCTGCGTTAGAAATAGGATAAAATCACAACATATTTGTCACCATTGTTCCAGGGATCAGTGCCCATTTTGAGCTTTGACATTTTATTTCAAATTCTTCTACATCTTAAAATGAGTATCTTGTAAAGGACTAAGCAGACTGAAAAAAAATGTTTTTTAGAGGTCTGATTTACCTGTCTGTTCCTGTCCCTCAGTGACACCTACTTCATTTAAGCTGATCTGGAATGGAGAGATTTGAGAATATTCAAGCATCAGAAATATCTAAATAATTAAAGTGGCTTAATTCTTCAGAGATAAATACGTAGCACAAACAAAGAGATGGCAAAAAAACAAAAGTGTGTGTATATATATACATATACACATACTAGACACAGCATGTGGGTTTATGCATAAAAAGCTTGCCTGCTGTTTTCTGTGAAACACAGTTTAATTTCTATGACATTAATTAATAATAAACAAATACTCCAAACCCAACAACCCAAACTGAGAAACATACTTTGAATTTCAGTGGTCTTTTTTAAAGAAGCTATTGCATTCTTATTGGGGATTTGGTGCACAATATCTTCCGGGAGAGGCTCCAGCTGCAAGAATAGAATAGAATAATATAAATTTTCAATAAGACACAGGGAAGTAAAACAAACTGAAACAATCTAATCCTCAGGAAAAGCTCAGCCCAGGAACTGCTAACATTTTGCTGGTTAGAGTTCTAAAAGTATAGCCATGATTTTGTTTTCTGTTTTTCAGCCATGTAATTGAATTCCAAGGGGCTTTTCTATTGGCTGCAAGACTAATCTATCGAGTCTCTGAAGCAGGTGCATGTCTGTGTATTATTCATTAAAAAAATGCTAGTTATTTGTGTAATTTTTGTAGGTTCCTCACAAACCAAATTCCACTGCGTCTATATACGCAGCTGGGTACTCCAAATAAAACCATACTGAAGCCACACTGGAACTGAAGTGTGCACTCTATTATCTTCATTTTTCTAGTGTTATTGCATCTAACCATCTTACACATTTTAAGGTTTATAGAAGAAAAACATAAAACAGCTGTTTTTACTAGCTTTGCATTAATTTCAAATAAAGTAGTATAGAAAAATGGTTATGCAGATCAGCATTAAGAGTTCTCTAAGTAAGTTTTTTTTAGAAGCAACTGCATTTTAATTAGCCAATTTTAATTGTGTATTATTTGCATGGGGCTGCATCATAATAAATTAACAGAAGGATGTGTTGAGATACTACACATAAGTATTTATTCCCTGCAATGAATATGAGCCATCCTTCACCACTTCCCATGGAGGAAAGTTAGGTACCTAAATATCTTAAAAAGTGTCCCTGGACACTTTTGATATGTCTGCCTTTTTAACATTATTTTTCCATAACAATTGCCAACTCATTTTAAATCCACATTTGTGATCTGGAGATAACAGTATTTCTCCATTTTACTGTGATACTTCAGTACACGGAGACATACTGTACTTTTCTTCAATTCATAGGACATTGATTAGTCGTAATTTGGATTTCAGATTTTCAAAAGATAAACATATGATAGTATTTACTATTATTATAATCAGAAATGACTATTATTATAATCAGAAATTACTATCGATTCATGAGGATGACAACCAAGTGAAAAACAACTCTATTTTGAAATTCATCTACTTGTGGTTTTTGTCTGTATATTTTCTCCTAGAAAAAGGGTAAAGCATAGTTTGGACTAAATGCCCCTTCTTGTACTAAATCTTCAACAACTAAGTTTTCCTTGAACTGTGCTTAGAGACCAGCCAACTTTACCACTTCCCCACACAGGCTGCTGGTGGTGGAGGTGTGCTTTCTGCAGAGTCAGGAGTGCCAACCATGTCAAGGTGAACAAGAGTAATATCAACATCAATCTCTTTTCTCTAAAGCTAAGGAAGTTCAACCATCATGGATAGGAGACATCTGTGCTGCAGACAAAACTCCTTTATTAAGCATGCCTGGGTCTACTTTAAACTAGGTCAAGTGAAGCCCACCCAAGCAGCTTCCCTTGTGAAGTAAATACTTCAGTAGCCATCACATATTGTCCTTGGGGTTGCTACCGCTTCATTGCTACCCACCAACTAGATAAAAAGCACACTTACTTTGATCCAAGCACACAAAGTAAGAAGCAACTGCAGAGTAGATAGCCCTTTAGTGGTGCTATTTTAAGCAAGCTCAGCTACAAATCCCAGAACTTCTTGGATCCTACCAGTATGATCAGTGGTGAATGCCTGTCAGTGATAAAGACATAGCAAATATCACCAGACTTTTGGTGTCTCAGTACTAAAATGAATAGGCCTCTTCATGTCATTATTTCCTTAGAATCCCATATGGGATTGCAGCTGGAAGATTTCCTTCTGGCTGGAAACAATAGCACTATGTTTTCTTTTCAAATAGCATAAATCACTCCATTCTGCGCCATGAGCAAGTATGCAGAGAAGTGCTGGTAGAACCTGACTTGGTCCCAGCTCTACTCAGTTACTGAGAAGTCCAGACTGCAAAGGAAGATTGTTGCTGTCTAATAGGCATCATGGATTAGAACCAAGAGAGCAATTACAATAAAAATCAGATTTACAGAAACATTTACACTTCACGATCTCCATAGATTACTCTATTTGATTACTTGCAAGTTCCTGAGGTAAAACTGTGCGTTTACTAAAATGTCCACCAACACTTTAATGTCATATTCAAAACTCAACTTCTGCTCCACAGCTATTATGCCTCCTAACCTTAAGGATAACCAGACAGGGCTTGGATCCTCTTCCCTATCAAGAAACACCAGGTTCCAGAAGTAAGTTTATTATATCATATATCCTGTTCAGTCCAAATGCAGTACTGTTGCAGAAACACTGTAGAAATAAAGCCAGTGGCTTATGGCAGCTATTTCTATACACTTTGAAATGAGACTGTCTGCATTTGAAAGTCCAATTTCTGTTGGCAGCTATTCACTGGTTGGATAGAACTGTACAGACATAGCAGTGACCCTGGAAAATATCAACAGTTAGACCCAACAGTGAACAAAAGAAATGACACCTGGCATATATGGCACCATCACCTTCCCTCCTACACTTATTGGCATTCAGATCATGAAGTCTATTAAAACTGGAGGATAGCAGAATGGAAGCTGAAAAGAGCACTGGAAATATATTCTTAGGAAATAAAACTTTCAGAGAAGAACAGCTCAAGAAGTGCAGAAATAACCAAACCACTGGAGAGTCACTTTGGAGCAGACACAAAGGGTCATATTTTCAAAGCTTTTACATGGTTGAATTGGGCTTTTGTGCCCAAAGCAGCAGATGAAAGCAAATTAAAGTAGAAACTGTATTTGCTAATCATTTTGAAAGTAGGAAAAACAATGTAAACGGGCAAAAATCACTTGGGTCTCCAAACTCTGCCAGAGGCATATCAACAGATATTTGAAGATGGAAATAAAAATTGAAATTGCATTCACCCAGGAGGTGATCTGAAACGATCCTTGGGAATATGGGGAGAATCTGAAACTACAGCAGTCTGTACTGAGCAGGAATATCTAGCCATATCTGCCTAGTCTTAGCCCTGTCATGTTTTAAAGCACCAAGATTAGCTTCAGGGAAGATTGTTGCAGCATGGTAAGGAGCGTGGAGAGTCCTGACAGGCACGGAGGAAGGGGATAAGGCAGGAGAGATTAACAGGGATGCTCAGGCTGTGGAGGGAAGTGCTACAATCTCCCTTTCCCAGGTTTACTGAGTGGGAAGCATACCAGCGCAAAGATTGGGCTTTGTTGTTCCCAGTCTTGCCATGAGTACAGAGGACTAAGCTCAAAGATCTCACAGGTCCTCTTGTCCTCTATGTTCTTATATTAGCAATCTTCTCAAAGTTTCTGCATTTTCTGATTTTATATAAAAACACTTTAGGCAGGTATTTTTGTGATCCACAGTTACAGTGTTGTACATAAATGACAGTTTTCCCTAGGAAATAGGTTCAAAAGCCTTAAGGGTTATTAACAACTACCTGTTCCTGAAAACTAAGGCACACCTTGCCTTGGAAATACGTAAATTTGAACTAGAAATATTCTGCTCCCTTGGCCAAACGGCTTCCTGAGTAGTACTGCTCTTTTTGTTGACTTTGATGCCACCATGCTGACCTCTGGCACGTACCTTGTTCCACTTTCCTTTCCCATCTAATTTTCTATTTTTGCGTCAATTTCTGGGCTCCATGCTTATGCAAGCAGCAGTTGACAGGTGCCTTAGATTCAGTGTTAATTATTTTCTAGTATTAGAATCGGATTAAGAACAAGTATGTAAGATTGTGACCAAGTTTACCATGCAATTTTAAACTGATCTCAGGCCATATTCACTTACATGAATATTTCCATTTTGGAGAGAGAAATGCTTACCTGTTCTGGCAAATAACTGCTTTTTAATGCAGTCCAGGCCCTCTTGGCAGAGCTTGTTGCCTAGCTGGCAAGCAGCCCCAGATTCACACTGAATTCCACAAAGGGGAAAATGCCAACTTTTCATCATCGGCAGGAAAGCTGCAGAGTACAAGCTTTCCACTTAAATTACCATCCCCTCCTAAATGCTAGCTCAACAGATTGCAAGAAAGAAGCACATACTTCACACTCTGCAAGAAAATTGTCCAGTATAAGATTTTAAGCATGCTTGGGAGCCTACCAATCCCAAAGTTTTGTCAATTCTGCTTCAGACTGAAATTCAAGCCAGAAGAATATTTACTAGAAGATGTTAAATTTAGTCACTTTAAAATGTTTTTGCACTTGGGGCCAAATTCAGCCTTGGCTGCCACAGTCAATGAGAGTAGACATGCATCCCCTGTGTGCCTTTGTTGCAGGGTCCCACTGGGCAAAGCACACTGTGGACTGCACTTTACCATTTCCTTTGTGCAAAGGAGAACATGACCCCATCTGTGACCAATTATCACTTGTCACAGACCACAGAAAAAACCGCTGTGCCCTGTAGAGCTTAAGAGACTCTGACCAAACCTGTAGACAGATCAGAGGGCCCAGGATGTTAGACTGACTTCTTGACATGGGATGACATGAAGGAAGAACTAAATCCTTAGGTTTTGACCTGAAGAGTTTTGTGCTTGGAGGAATCCTTTCTCATTCTCTCTGGCTGCCAAAGAACCCCCAAAGTTAATGTAGTTATGTTGGAAATAAGCTGCAGGATTCAGAATACTGAACTCAAGGAGAGCTTATCCTGGAGGGCTTTTCAAATCGCAGCAGCGCCTCTTCAAAAGTAATGAAGATGAAAGAAAACATAACCTATCTTTGTACGTTTACAGCAGCCTTACCACCTGTCACGAAAAGGGATAGATCTGAGGGAAAATCTGAATATCGAAACCCATTTTCACACATTTCTTGGAATAAAATACAAATACATTTAATTGATTTCTTACTTGATATGTGTATATATATATGTGTACTTGAAATTATATAATCTATCTGTGAAAAACTGTGGAATTGTTTAAAGATTGTCTTAGTAAGTGAGAGAACTGAATTTTAAGCACAAGACTATAACTCAGAATAAGCTTAGGCTTAAAAGAAATGTCTCTTTTCTAATGATCCGAATCTAGCATTTCCTTTGTTTTGACAGATGCTCATTTAATGGAGAAGTTTTAAAATCATGTTCAGAAATCTCAGGGACATTTTAAAGCAACTTATGCTTCCCCTGCCTTTTTCCTTCCAGAAGGATTTTCATGTTTTTATTTTGGATTTCAAGGGAATCCAGCTGCTTAATCTCTTCCCACCTCTTGGGAAGATTTCCTTCCAAGAAGATAACCTACAGTGCTCCTAATTAGCTCTGCAAATGGCCAAATATATTATTCTCAATGCAACATGGAAATTTTCTTCTTGTACATAGATATAAGGACAACAAACCTGAGATCTCCAGATCTTTATTTGAAATATATATATATATATAATTTCTAACTAGTAAATTTGTCTTTATAAAATTTATCTTTGCACTCATCTCTGTATTTTCTATTTTATTTTTCTCATTATTTAAGGGGGTAATGAGCTGACCAAACACAACCAAACCAAATGGAGCAATTTCAGATACTATGGGGTGTTCTGCCTAATCTAATGTTGCCGCAGAGAACAAGTGTTGTGGGTCTCCTCTATATTCTATGTTACTTCAACCAGTCCTGTTCAAATGTCCTACGTACCCCTACAGCATCTAAAAAGGGACTGGGTGCCTATGTTTAGGGAATAATATTTGGGTTTAGAAATAAACAATTACTAATACAAGTACCTCCAATCAGTTTAAAAAAAAAAAAAAAAAAAAGGACAATTACAATCCTACGTGGCTTTCTGTTCAGTTTTGAAATTGCTGTTCAAAAGTACTTCAGCAGAGAATTCAGAGTATTCACCACACATAGACGGGGCTGATAGCTCATTCAAATTCTGAGAAAAAAGAGACCTTTTAATAGTTTTTTGGTTAGTCTTCAAAATCAACAACTGCATTCAGGAATTTCCTGTGCCATGCTCAAATTATTTAAAGATTAACTTGATAGTGTATTCTTTTCCTAGTGACTCCACTTGCATTTGTTAAGAGATGAGTAAAAAGTTATCTTGCTAAACAGATCTCTGTCCTATAGGCTACATATAACTAAGAGCAAAGTATGTCTATTTTGGGTGTCAAACTGTTATCTTTCTTAATACAAATTAAGAAAAGAAGGTATTCCTTTAAGTTTGATGTTACCTCTACATATCAGACCAGCTCTCATGAAAGCTAGAAGTTTATGCTAGTTTAACAGCTTTTTTTTTTTTATTCTGCTGGTAATAGAACATATGAAGCCATGGATTATTGTATTGACAAGTCCTGGCCAAAACCAACAAAAGCAAAAAAAAAAAAAAAAAAAAAGTTTTCAAAAACTCTGCAAAATGTTTATGAATTCTAATCCTCAGCACATGAATAAATACATTTGACAAACTGCAGAGTACCTTACAAAGGCCTTTCCCAACCTTTTTAATTTGAGTTCAATTACATATGTAGTGTTTAAAAACTTAAGTTCATCTTGCCAACATTTTAAAACTAGAATACACCATTATTTGTAAAAGTGAAGGGCAGATAATAAGTTATAATTATCCTATTAATCACCTGTAAAGAATTGCATTCAAGGAAGAATGCATCCTCAAATTACAATAATTGGTTATTAGAAGAAAACCGTTTTTTTTCCTGCCCTTGGCAGGAATACACTTGTAGTTTGCTGTGCAAGTTCATGAATACTATGCTGAAATCAAGCAGTGTATATGCTATAGGCCATGTGGTGTAGATTGCCATAAATCTATAGATGTCAACAGACGTGCTGACTTCTAACTGCTAACTCAGTATCAGACTTCCTCATTAGTGTCTGCTCCTCGGCAACACCTTTACTTATTCTTTTAAGCAAACATCAGTTTCTTATGGTAGTACTAGTAATGACATCCTCTCTGGAGTATTTTTGTCTTCTTAGCAGCCACAGCGTATTTTCTCTTTGAAATTCTGCTGCACCAGACCATTTAATGCATGTCCCTGAGGACACAGCTGTGAGTAAGAGCACATGAGAATAATGCTTATTGCATGAGATGTTTCAAGTTATTAATGATCATGTTCTTTTATAAGTGGATTATAAATGGCTGTGTGGTTACGTTTGTCTTCAATCTGTTACTACATTTTTGTATCTCTTGAAATTTTCTTTGCTATATTTTGCAAACAGATAAATTCATAAATTATCAAATTTCCCAGTCCCTGTTTACTCTAAAACAAAATGGAAAAAACAATTCTAAAAAAAAAAAAAAAAAAAAATCCGCTTATCTCATCCCTTTTTCTTGCAGTCAGTATTAGATAATGGCTGGTCATTAACAGCAGAAATGGTAGTTGGGTATGATACAGTGTTAAAACAAAACAAGGCATTTTTCATAAATGGGTAGCACCACCAAATGGTCATAACTGGATAGAGGGACCCAGGCATCTACACAGAGTAAGATACATCATATCATCAACATTGTATTATTAGCATTAGTCCCATATAGGTGCAAATTTCGGAGAGTGGGTTTAGAAGAGCTACGAAAAGCCACTGGCATCATATGACACTATCACAGGAAAAGTCACGACAGAATACGAATGAGTGCCCTGGAAAGCACTCACTGGGAAGACAACACTGCATTCACTAAGACTGTCAAATGCTTCAAGCTAGGTTTTCATTTTTCAGCACCTAAATAAAAGGACTAGCACTGAGCTGAGCATCAGTTTCCATAGTACATTTCACAAGACTGGAAAATGCTTCTTATGGGTCTTGTCAAAGGTAACGGTAGATAAAGCCCAGATGAAAGATTATTTTTTTTGTGTGTGGACATGTCTAGTTCTGGATATTTCTGAGAATACTGTTGAGAAAGCTATTGCTAGATTCATTCTATGTATAATGTAAAAAACAGTAAGCTTATTTTTTTTTCTTAATGGGTCATATAGATAAAACGCAAAGGTTAAAAAGAACATTTAGAAAAGCCTTCTATCCAATTTCCATCAGAAGATACATTATTTCACATTATTCTCATAGGTATGAAGACTTAAGTGGAAGGGAAGGAGCAGACTAACCTGCAATTTAGCACTAATACACTTGATTGGTGAAATTATTTAGCTATTACTATTTCCCCTGGGGAGAAATGGTAACACACTGAATTTTATAACAAGATCTCACAAAATTCACAGTTTATGGTAAAAACTTCAGTCCTTTCATAAATGACTTTGTCTGCACCTTCAGCAAGCTTATCTTCCTTCTCACTGTATTTATAGGAGAAAAGATATTTTCCATACAACAGAACCAGTTTTCACAAAGACAAGTGCTTATCTTGTGCTTATTTACTTAAATAGTACGTACTCATGTCTAGTTAGTCTGTCAGCCCACTCTCAAAACTTTTTTCATAATATACAGAGTATTTGATAAGGACAAATAGGACATTCCATTTAAACTGCATACAGACCAACATGAATCTTCATTTCTAATTAAAAAAAAAATTCTTTTGAAGTCTTGGACACTTTTTTATTAATATTTTTCAATTTCAAGAGCCCCTGAATTATTTATTTTTTTCTTCTACTCACCAGTAGAAGCAGTGTCAAAATACTGAAAAAAAAAAAAGTCTTTGCAATATCCAATCCTTAAGATTATCAGATACCTTGCAAAAGCCTTTTTTTTTTTTTTTTTTTCCATGATAGTTGGCTGGAAGCTCTGATCCTGATAAATGATATGCTCACCAATGACTACCAGTTAGTCAAGCCTGTTAACTAGTACAACATCACCAAATGCAAATTTTGAAGTATTAAGTCTTGCTCAGAACTTAGGAACTTACTTGCTCATAACTTAGGAAAACGTTAAAGGATTTATATAATAATATTATTTAGAGATATTTATCCAAACCAAAGCATGCTTTTAGCTCACCTGAGACATGGTCAAATTGCATGTTTTTTATACCCAAAGACAAAAGGTCTGCTGCCTTTGTTACTAAAAGAAAATCAAAGATAGGAGTTTCAGCAAACTTGGATCATTCTCTCCACCTATTATGATTTATGTTTTACCTCATTTCCTAAAAGGGCATTTATGCAGGCTTCAGATGCATCACATATGGCAGTAAGGTCATGTCCTCCCTCCAGTGCCAGCACAACACGGCCATCCGCTAGCTTCAGCAATTGCTTGGTTAGGTGACCAAAACCTATTATTTAAATACAGTAGTGCAAATAATTAAAGCAGAACAGATATTATTGGCATATTTCACATCTGCTTTGTAAGAACGTAGAAAGTTCAAAGATATTGCACAGGGTGCATGGGATATATTTAGTCGAGTATCCTGTTTTTGACTATGGCCCACACCAGATGCTTTGGAGTTAGGTATATGAAATTTTGTATGAGGCAGATGTGAGATAACATCCTTCATGCTGATCCTTAATAGCTGGAGATTAGTTGAAACATGAGGTTGTCTCTCCCTTTGTGACATCATTAACCATTGTCACTCTGGATTCTCGTCTCATTTGCACATCAATGTAACATATAACCATGTTATTTAGATATAGATAATGTGACCCTGGTCAGTCATGGTATTGATATGACAAATAACGTTTGTAGTTAAATTATTATATTATAATTAAAAATAATTCTGTTTTTCAAAAGAGATAATGAAATTTTTGTTAGCAGCTTGCTTCTTTGTATTCGGTCTTTGAGTCTAATATACAGCTGTGGAGTGAAAAATAGTGGAAACGTCACATCTTAGCTCCATTTTGTGTTTTTGGAAACAACACTAACTACTGGATCTTTTTTTTTGATTCAAAGTTTTGGTATAAGATGAAACTGTCCAGAATTTCAGTGTATCTCTACCAGCGTTGCTCGCTACTGCCCTGCAATGTTCTAAGCAATTCTGCGTCACAGTCAGAAACGATGGTACTCCATTTTCAATGGTGTTCTATAACTACAAAAATATTGCCACAGCATTTTCATCTACGATTCAAGTAAAAATAATTTATTTGACTTTTATTGACAAAACAAATTACATGAACAAACGTTAATTTGGAGATATTTCAAGTTTTATGTTGGTTTCCCAGAACAGCTGTTGTTTGGTTTTGTTACTCACTCTTTTAAGTGAGACATGATAAGTGAAGCTTTGAAACTACTTAAATACCCATAACATGTTCTTAACTGTTCTACATGGCCTGGTTTAGTTGCTCTGCTGATGGCCATCACTACTCAGTAACTTACTCAGCACTTTGAAAATACCTGCTAAAATCTGGGATTCTTTAAAGACAGGAAAATCATCACCCTTTTTTTTTCATGTTCTAGTGAACAAGGTCACCAAATATTCAAAAATACAAAAATTACAAGCATATTTTCCAACGAAATTTTCCAGGACAAACTTAAGGTTTGATCAGGCAAACAAGTAAAAGCACAATTAGTTCAGTTTACATCTTAGGACTCTGTTAAGCATGAAGACAACTGTTTTTAGAATAGGAACTTTAATGATACCAGATTTAGTTTAGATACTATGTCAAAAAGAAAGAAAATAAAAAGAATAAAGAAACAAAAAAAGGAAAGAGAAGAATAAAAAGAAAAAGAAAAAAAAAAAAAAGAGAAAGATCTACTTGTCACTTAATCTACAGATGATCACTGAACACTTAGGGTGAAATATTGTTTCCTTAAACCACTCCACAATCTTCTGTACCCTCTAAGAACTGCGGTTTTGATTCTAGCAAAGTAACTACACCATGGTTCAAATTACATACAGGGTTGAAAAACAAATAAAATCTTAAACTCTCATTTAAGCTCAACCTTTCTTCATGAAAAAAAACAAAGCCTCTCTACAAAAGACTGAATTTAGACAGGATAATAAAAGTGAAGGAAGGAGTGGAATGAGGATAACCTTTGATCTTTAGCCAATTTCTACTTTCTTTTACCTACAGGATTTATTTCTGTCTGCATGTTACACATGTGATCTTCAGATTCATAACAAGAGAGTGCCAGCAGCATAAAGTGAGTCGTACATACAGCATTTAAAGGAAATGAAGAATGAACAGGCACAGACTCCCCACATCTACAAACTCTACAACCCACTCCTAGGCTCTGTGAGAAATACAACAGCACTTTTAAGCACTGTCATCCTTACATTACAGACCTTCTGTGAAAAAGGGAAAGACCTTCCCTATTTTCCCTGCACATTTTGAAAAGATGATGTAACTAAATGCTGCTGCAGCCACACCAGAATTTTTTGGATTATGTGTGGCAATAAATGTAAAGACCTTTTGATCTTTTTCCTGGCTTTTTCTTCTTTTAGACAATTATACAAAATATATCTCATAGCCATTGTAATGTTAATTTGTCTGCTTGCTTTCCTAATAATTTTCCTAGTATCAATGTTATAATAATCATTACTGGCTGAGTGGGGATATATGCAATGAGCCACATAGAAAGCATCCTTCCCAACACAAATCACAGTAACAAAACAAAACAAAAACAAAACAAACAAAAAATGTTGCCAAACCAAATCAACATGGTGGGGTCTTTTCTTCAGTATAAATACCCCAAGACAGTACAGGTGTTTTGCTAGGAAGGGAGGAAATAACTTTAGCCAACAGTACCAATGTTGCCTGAGACTGAATGAGTTATGGAAATTCTTAACAAAGAAACTTGGATTCTATGTCACTGCAGCAACCTAGGAAAGATATTAGCTTCCTCAAGGAAATCCCCTGGAGCACAGAAGTAACAAAATGGAAAGAAAGGAATCCCAGTCTAGTAATGGTTTTAAGATGGACTATAGTTCATGCCAAATAATTAAGGAAAACAAGAAGAAAATAGTAACAGGCACCATGAAAAGTAGTCATCTCCCCTGATATAAGGAGATTAAGCACATATTTGACGCCCCACTGAACAACTCTAAGGCAAAAAAAAAGGAGTTAGACAAACATGCAGTATCTATCCCGGATCTTCCAATTCACATGTATTTCTAGAAATCAGCAGAAATTCTTGGCCTTTCTCCTCTGCCTGCTGACAAAGGTGCCAGCTGTAAGGCTGGCTTTAAGAGACCATTTTAGTTTGGATTTGCCATATTCTAAAACTGTATGGGTTTGCTCTGGTGCATAAGAATTGTAGACGAGTGGCATTTTATAAAAAACATAAGAAGGTTCAGATATAAATTGGAAAGTCATGTTAAAACACCAGCACTTGATTTTCAGTCCAGCCTGAAATGGGCATCCCTTCTTTGAGGCTGCAATTTGTCCACACGGCTGCCTTTGGGCCATTTACAATTAGAGTACTGGCTCAATGACAGACACCTACCACTCAGGGTTTGAAATACCCTTAGGAGCATCCACAATTTTTTGTGTCCATGAGCATGAGTACAAATGTCACGTTATTTTAAATATATATATAGTATTTCCAATCATTTCAGTCAATAAGTGAGAAAATATTATACATACAGGGGTATTTTTCAAATCTTATTGTAAATGTGCTCAGTGATATTGCACTTCAGAGAAGTAGCACTTTTTTTTTGTTTGTTTGTTTACAGTTATGCTCTTGCAGTGCACCAGGAAATTGTGAGCATGGTTTTGTACCAACATTTATTTCCAGATATGTTTTTTATAATTTAAATATTAAAAGTGCCTGTTTCCTTTGCATATATTTATTCATCAAGGGTAGAATTTGCAAAAGCACTTAATATTGACTTGCTACGGTCCTTGTAAATACAGTGAAAAACCTCTGATTTACACAAGAAACAGCAATAAAACACTACTCTGAATGTTCTATGTGAAGTATTTCTGAAAATCTCACTTACTAGTTGGTTTGCTTTTTGCTGACAAAAAAGTAGCATGTATGAACAATTGTACACCTAAGCAAAAAATGAAGAGCAGATTAAAACTGAAATCATTATAACATACTATCTAAATATGAAGAGGAGAAGACACTGCAAGATCCTCTTGGAACAATGCTGTTGTGTGTATTATAACAGAAGAAGAAAAAAAAAAAAAAAGCAAGAAAAAATATTTGTGAATATCTGGATACTTTACAGTACTAACAAATTTACTAATGTGCCAAATTTATGATAAACTTTGAGAAATAATGCTATTAATGTTTTTCTTTCTGAGTTCTTATTTACCAACTTGATACAATTTTCCAAGAGCCAGATTTGCTTCTATGCCCCCGAATCCATGTAATTGTGGCAGCAGCCAACACTCATCATGGTTACAAACTGCATCAATCATATTGCATTCAAATAATGCATTAACAGACATACACTTACAAACTTTGAGTGGCATAACTAAATTATTTTACTGCAGATTGCAAATCATGATTTTTACTTTCTAGTAGACAACTTGAATGTCTGTGTTATTGGGCATTGTTATGCATTAGAGAATTACACAGTATATGAGCTGTTATCTACTGACCTTTGAAGTGAAAATATTTTAAAAAACAGAAGTATTCTTCAACTATACCCTTTCCCTTCCTTCAATGTTATTACTGGAGGAAATACAATACTCAGTCTCATGTTAGAACATGTTCTATTGTGGGAAGGCAGAAAGAGAAAATTAATGCTGCATTATACTAATGAACAAGCTGCCAGGCTGTTATTGGAGGACACAGTGTGCTGCTCACTTGAATTATCATTTAATCAAATAAGTCAGCTTTTAGTGGACTGTCTGATGTCCCAGTTTAGCACTGAGTTCTGTTTTTGTTGGTTGCATTTTTACTTATTTTTTCCTTTTGTAACAGACAGCCTCCCCACGTGCTCCCTCTAGTTTTGCTGAACAGCAAGAAATGATTGGTGACACTTTTGCTTCATTTGACCAAAGTGGCTGAGGCACCTATATTCTACCTGGACTTACTAAAAAATAAAAAATAAATAAATAAATAAAATGTTAAAATCAATAAAAAGAGGACCAGGAAGTATTTCAATTTTCTAATTTTTCTTTCGGGATATGCTTACCTGACAACCTGAAACAGGAAGTGGTAAAGAGCAGGTAAAACACTTTTGACCATGGCCAGTCCCCTTCAATCACAAAATTTTGGTGTGTAGTACAGCTAGATGAGGTAAAGCTAACAAATCAGTTTGTACACACAGCCTCACATTCTGGGAGAAACATTTGAGAAGGAAGACAACTTGTGGATGTGATCCTTTCCCCATCCTTTTCTTAGTAGACAGGGAGGGGTCCCTATAGGAGGGGTCCACCCCAGCTGACATTGCAGCACTCCTCATTTGCAGAAACAATCATATATGCAATTCAGTTTGCACACCACTGAATGTGCAAACACCTACCTAATGGGGTGTAAACCTGCCTCAGAAGAAGACGGACCCCTTCCCTCTCCCCCGCTGCACATAAGGAGAGCAGATGTCTCCCACACAGTCGTTCTGAGTGACAGCAGCCTGAGCTGAGCAGAGCCATGGCGCTGGCTCAGGGGAGGCGGCTGCCTGGAAAAACAAGGACACGTCAACAACCAAAAGGCTGGCAAGGCTCAGGGCTTATGGAGAAAGCCTCAGCGAGGCTCCTTCTGCAGCAGGGCCACAACAGCTCTTTCAGCTTCAGCGTCTTAAAAGCTACAATCCGACCCTAAATTACAGGCAGAGTTCTGGTGAGCTCCTTTGGCTATTCAGAGCAGCCTTGAGAGGAATACACCCAAAACACAAGAACTCCACAGCCTCTATCCTGGACCTCCAAGCATGTATTTAACTATTATTTACCATTTAATCATGTCATTACTCTCTAATTTACTTGAGAATGTGTTTTTCTCTCATTAAAACTGTTGCTATGATTGCTGCCAAAAGTCTACCCACCAGTGTTCTGTGCTCCATCCCTGTGGTTCCTTCGTGACTATTTGATTAATTTTCATTGATATTCTTCCAACAATAGCATCTAAAATTAACTGGATCAGTTTTTACATAACTTCCTGAGTCATCAGGCTACGTGTCCTAAATAAATACATCCATACAGGAGTCAAATGATAATTTATCCTTCCAGCACTGGCAGGAGCTAGAACGTTTTGCAAAACTTGTCTTCTGTGATAAGAAAAGACATTTTATTCTCAGGTCTTAATTCTGTACCTTTTATTCAATCAAAACTTCATTTGGATTAAGTCAGAAACTTGATTCAGTTGGCAGGATGTGGCCCTGAGTGAGGGGAAAAGGGAGATTTTAAAGCAAAATATATTCTTACGAAAAACATTTTCCGAATGGCTGAAATTATAAATGTTAGTGCTAAGGTACCTGAATTTAAATGGTAAAGACCTGGCCTCCAGGCATTAGCTGCTGATTTCTTGCTTTTAATTCCAGAGAAGGAAGCTCAGTAACACTTTAAATTACATGTCTTAAGAAGGCATTTAATTAAATTAGACAGTAATTGTACATTAAATAAATACCAATGGTCCCAGAAACACATTTTTTATGGATGAACAATTTATGTAATAGATGTTTTTATTGCATGCCTGTTAGTTCTACAATAATATGTTTTTCATAATTAGCTGTTCTTGAGCTGCTACACTGAACATAACTTATTAAATCTCTATTATATACTTACTCAAGGATGCATAGAATGTCTCTTCAAAAGCCAAATAATGCAAATTTGTCTCATTACAGGGTAGGGCTATCTTGCCAATGCTGAGTAGGATGGTCTGGGCACCAGGTATCCAAGTGGGTCACAGTCCATTGCATTTGCTCAGTCATCCAGGAAGAAGGTATTTGTATACCTCCAACATACATACAACAGCAGCACTACCTATCTGACAAAATGTTCTTCAGAGAAGACACATGGAGGAAGAAGCTTCCCCTGAACTCTTCTCCCAGCTTGTTTATACCAATAAATAAATAAATAAATAAATAAATAAAAGGACAGGATTTCTTTTGTTTTATATTAGCAAGTAACAGGGATTCAGAATCCTCCAGGAAGGGTCACAGTAGTGTACAAAATAATAATAATGACTGTTTTTAGAGCTATTGTAGTGCTGTCACGTGGATTCAGAGGGAAAAAATTCCACTACAAATTTCAACTGCCAGAGTTGAAAGCAGGAGATTTGGGATATTTCCAAAACTGGTTGGATGTTTTTAGGCCTGTTCTTACTAGGTATTTGCTCCATGACTTCCTTTCTTCTCAGTTTCCTCATATTTTCTTCATCTCTGTCCTGTCTCACACCTGGCCCAAGTAATAACTTCTCCCTTCTCCTGACATCCTCCCCCTTTTTCATTTTGCTTCCCACATAGCAAATCCCCTACTCAGTAAAGCTGGACAGGAAGCAAGATTATCCATCCCACTGAGTTTTTCAATGTTTTTCTTCCAGGAACAAGTAGCTGTTCTGCATAAGAAAGCTGAAGCCAAGAAGGAAAATGCAGAACTGCACACAACAAGGTAGCATGTCAGAAACTCAGATTCACATATCTGAATCAGGCTGTTGCTGCATCTGAAGGGTGGAGGTTCCCTTCTTTGTGGGCTTTGGGGGATTTATTTTACTTTATTTTTTCTGAAAAGAACGTAAAGATCTCTCAAAAGGAATTCTGTGTGTATAGCCTAGTCAGACTGATAATTACCATCTTAAAATCTGGCCCACATACTGTCAAATCTGCCAAGCTGATAGTGCAAGTGGTAGCATTGATGCCATTATAGCTTCCTCCAAACCTGGTCAAGTTTCTTAACTTAAACTGATATACAATATATGCGTCTGATGTTACAACTTACAGATGATTATATCTCCAAATCTGAGTTCAGACTCAGCAAGAAGTTGGCTCAAAAACAAGACATCTGATAAAAAATAAATAAATAATTCCAAGTATGAGAAATCTGTTTCATTCACAATGGAATGAAAATCAGATGCTACCATTGACTACTATTAAATCAGTAAGCGTGATTAAGTTTGGAGACGGTTATTATAATGCTGCTGCCTGTAACTTGAAATATTTTAAAAATACATAGGGCAGAGCTTCTCTTACAAATGAGTATAGCTGAAATACGGGCACAGAGTTATGACCAAAAACAATCTGATGGGAACATCTAGATTTATGGGTTTTTTTAACTGATGAAAAGCCAAGTCAGATAATTTTGAATTGACCCAAGAGACTAACACAAAGGATCTGATTTAAAGCTCATCACTCAGAAGCTGAGAACTGACTGCCATTTTCTGAAGATGGTCTACAAAATTCTGCCAAGAAAAGCAGCATGTATTAAAAAATCTTTCCAACATACACAGTTTCTATGAGTCTACAAATTAAGGCTCTCACTTTATTTGCAGTCATTTACTGACCCTGCCACATCAACATAGCCCATTAAATTAAGGGTAAGTTGCTTAGCCAGTGTTAATCAGCATATGCCATAATCTAGACCTGGCCTCCAGATGTGGATCATTCATCATAGCAAGATGAGGGACATAGATACAATATTCATATCAGGGATGGATTCTTGTACATGGAAAGACTTGAGATAAATATTAGATTTCCTGACCAATTTGGCATCACGTCTCCTGGTGAACTCAATATTACTATCAGCGGTCTAACGCCCCTCAGGATTTGGATCACATTGTTTGATAAACATCATTTTATAATATCAGGAGGAAATAAGGCAGTGCATTTCTAAGGGATTACTATACATCTCGAGTAGTTACTTTCCCTCTGGCCATGTGCCTGTTAACCCCACCTGACACATGCTATAATCACCAAGAAATGCACTGCCTGTCACCACTTATTGAAAAGGTAATGTGTAAAACTCACTAAAGGAAATTGTATTAAAACTAGGTTTGGGGTCTGACTCCTTACAGTCTTCTGATTAATTGCAATTTCCAAATAAAATACATTGAGCAACTTTCTATTATGCTGTTCTATTATAAAAACATGTAAGAATAAAGGATGTGATTTCAGCCCATACAACAGCCCCTTTGTCTCTTTTCATGCTAATAAAAGGACATAAAGATGCCTTGAAATAGCAGGTAAAATCTTACAGACTAAAAGAAACTGTAGCTAACATCAGAATGACATAGGTGGCTCCACACAGCCTCCTTTCTGAATGGAGAAGTCATGTCAGAGCCTTGTCACATATGTCATTTGACAGAAGACTTTGCATAAATAAATAAAAAAGGTGGCACAGAATTATACAGGCCTCAAGTGGAGGCAGAACTGACATCACTCCATTCTGATGCACAGGAGGTGAAAATACGCAGAAAATATTTTTATTTGCTGTTTCCCAGAATGAAATATGTGATTCATCCTCATCATAGATATGTAAAATTTTTAAAGCATTAGAGCAAAGATGTTCCAATTTTATTTTATTTTTATTTTTTTTCCCCCATTTTGTAAGCATTTGGGCCAGATTCAGTTGCTGGATGAACAAGAGGGATTTGTGCACAATTAAAACTGTGTTCTGGTACAGTGTTGACTGGAATAGGATTGGCCTCAGTTTCCTCAGAACATGTTCTGACTGCATACACAGGTGAGAGTAAAACCTTTCTTTAGAATATCCCATCAATGTCCAAATCCCATCCAGTCTTTTGAAATACGCTTCTCAGAAAAAAGCCCTTCTGTGAGCTTCTGCAGCCAAACTCTAAACTACAAATTACTGCTTGGGAACCAATTAGAAACTCTCATGGGTTTCTTCATACAGTATATTTTTACCTTTTCTTCAGTAAACTTCAAGCACAGAGTGAAAACTACTTTCAGTCAGCTGAGCAGTCAGGGAATACTACTTTCTGGGTTTGTGCAGAGCGAAGAGCAGAGTCACTCAGGAATTACCTGATTCTGTAGGATCTGTAGATAAGCAAATGGCCACTATTTCTCCTGTTACCATAGCATGACAGCAGTATCAAGGGAAGCTGGCAGACATAATCTTCATCGAACAACAGACACATCAAGACAAACAGTGACATTTCTGTGCTATATTCTGACATAAACCCAGCCTGCTAATGTCAAGGTAATTTGAGGACTCCAGATGTTGTTGCAGCTGCATTACCAAAGTCATCTTAGTCATTCTTCTTAAAAGAGGGAAGTTCAAAACAGGGCAAAAATCATTCACTCAGTGTTAAGAGACTGTTTCTTGAGCAACATCGCCAATTTCTTCTTCAAGAGAAAACAGTATATTGGCTTTTCTAAATGGACACACTGAAAATCTACTAAAAGAATAGCTACTGTTTCTCCCTGCAGAGTTTTAACTACTACAAGTAAAATAACCTGCTGTCAGAGCCCAAAACTCCTTAGCAGCACCCAAAACTTAGCAAACAACATATACCAAACATCAGGATTGCATTTATTCTTCCTTCTGACAAAGTTGAAGAATCACAGCAGCTGAAAGTTTGGGAAGAATTATACAAACATCATAGCATAGCCACTTACAAACCTCTGACAACAAAGGTGTTTGTCTCTCTACAGATAAATAAAGCTCTACAAGGAAAAATATCAAATTCAGAAGTGCTCCACTCACCAGAGCATGCAGTCATCACTCCAGTAGAAAAGGATGCACTTTTTAGTCATTCTCAGCTTTGGCCAAACTGCTGATTTCATTTCATAAAAGAATTGGTAATGAATCAAGTTTCTATCATCTTCTCACTGTTCTTACCTAATTTTTATAGCTGGACACTATGATAGATTGAATTAGTTAATTCATAGTAATTATATAATAGAAAGAAAGATGACAGAAAACAAAATATGAGACATGGGAGAGTTGGGAAAATAAGTGTTTGTTGGGGAAAATGACTGTTATCAAATAAGATAAGTACATTTTTGTGACTAAAAGAAAATATACGCATAGAAAGGAAATTACTGGTTGTCTGAACGGATGAACAAGAACAAAAATTAATATGAATATGCAATTGAACAGTGTCAAGGAATTAGATTTTTGAATAACCATCTGTAATGGTCAGAAATCAAACAGAACAAAGAAAGTTTATGTCTTTATTTCTGCAGATAACACACAGCGTTTCTGAATTTTTCTCCAGGGATATACTTTCACATCCTTTGTACACAGAGGAAGATGAGACAGTCCCACAGTTACATTAATGTGGAAATGATTCAGATTTTGTCTGCAGTGGGATTGCTCAGTGACCAGCTGCCAACTTAGCCAAGGTCTAAATATAGGCAGCTGGCACTGAATTGCGAATAAATTGTATTCCGTATGTGTAGGCAAAAGTGGAACTGATAACACCCTGCTCAAATAAGGTGAAGACAGACTTAAATAAGCAGGTATTTGATAACAAGATAGTCTGCCTAGGAATTATCACATCATTTGCCCTTTATTGAGACATACTGTCACATGGTCTCAGAGAAAAAAAAATCTGAAGTAATCTCATGACTGCAATTAATTTATACTTCTAGAATTGTGAGCAAAATTTGACCAAGGGCAAACATTTCTTCTAATCACAGTAAACTATGTTTAGAAATTCTGAATAAAATCCACATTAAAGTTCAAACATATACTTGAAGATCCACATTTTATCCGTCATTTCATTATGAATGTACAAGCATTTGGTATCACCTGAACTCAAAGAGTCAATAGCAGTTATTCTTTCTAATCTTTAAACTCCTTTCATGTCTTTCCAGACTATACCTTATTCCAGTGGGTCATCATTAGTAAACTACCTTTGTATACATACAAATCTTTAGAGGCAGGGGAAAGGGTAGCTTTTGCCCCCTTCTATATGATCACAGAATCACAGAATCAGAGAATGTCTAGGTTGGAAGAGACCTACAAGATCGCCGAGTCCAACCTCTGACCTAACACTAACAAATCATCCCCTAAACCAAAGCACTAAGCTCTATATCTAAACGTCTTTCAAAGACCTCCAGGGATGGTGACTCAACCACTTCCCTGGGCAGCCTATTCCAGTGACTAACAACCCGTTCAGTAAAGAAGTTCTTCCTAATATCCAATCTAAACCTCCCCTGGCGCAACTTTAGCCCGTTCCCCCTTGTCCTGTCACCAGGCACGTGGGAGAACAGACCAACCGCCGCCTCGCTACAGCCTCCTTTCAGGTACCTGTAGAGTGCGATAAGGTCACCCCTGAGCCTCCTCTTCTCCAGGCTAAATAGTCCCAGCTCCCTCAGCTTCTCCTCTTAAGACTTGTTCTCCAGACCCTTCACCAGCTTCGTAGCCCTTCTCTGGACTCGCTCAAGCACCTCCATGTCCTTCTGGTAGTGAGGGGCCCAAAACTGAGCACAGTACTCAAGGTGCGGCCTCACCAGAGCCGAGTACAAGGGGACAATCACCTCCCTGGACCTGCTGGCCACGCTATTTCTTATGCAAGCCAGGATGCTCTTAGCCTTCTTGGCTGCCTGAGCACGCTGCTGGCTCATATTCAGCTGACTGTCAACCAGTACTCCCAGGTCCTTCTCTGACAGGCAGCTTTCTATCCACACATCTCCCAGCCTGTAGCTGTGCTTGGGGTTGTTGTGCCCCAGGTGCAGAACCCCGCACTTGGCCTTGTTGAACTTCATACTGTTGGCCTCGGCCCATCGGTCCAGCCTGTCCAGATCATCTTGCAGAGCCTTCCTACCCTCGAGCAGGTCGACACACGCACCTAACTTGGTGTCGTCTGCAGACTTACTGAGGGTGCACTCGATCCCCTCATCCAGATCATCGATGAAGATGTTAAAGAGGACTGGCCCCAGTACCGAGCCCTGGGGGACTCCACTAGTGACCGGCCTCCAACTGGATTTGGCTCCATTCACTAAGACTCTCTGGGCCCGGCCATCAAGCCAGTTCTTAACCCAATGAAGCGTGTGCCAGTCCAAGCCATGGGCAGCCAGTTTCCTGAGGAGAATGCTGTGGGGAACGGTGTCAAATGCCTTACTGAAGTCAAGGTAGACCACATCCACAGCCTTTCCCTCATCCACTAAGCGTGTCACCTTGTCATAGAAGGAGATCAGGTTCGTCAAGCAGGACCTGCCCTTCATAAACCCATGCTGACTGGGCCTGATCGCCTGCTTGCCCTGCAACTGCCAAATGATGATGCCCAGGATAATCTGCTCCATGAACTTCCCTGGCACTGAGGTTAAACTAACAGGCCTGTAGTTCCCCGGGTCTACCCTCCGGCCCTTCTTGTAGATGGGCGCCACGTTTGCTATCCGCCAATCAAGTGGGACCTTCCCCGATAGCCAGGACTGACGATAAATGATGACAAGCGGCAATGTGTGATTAATGTGTGACTGTCTCAAGATGCTAAGTGCCAGCATACACCTAGCCCAGCTTGGAACAGCTCAAAGACAGCCTGGAAGGATTTTTATGATTATCACAAAAAATGATTATCACAAACAAAAAGCTTTTGTTTCCTTTCCCACATAACCATTGTGAACTTATAATGTGAAAGTTACATACTTATTATAACACTAGGATTTGTTCTCAGCTCCAAATAGAAAACATGACTGGGGACAAGTACTTGCCAGTAGGCAAAGGAAGAACACATTTCCAACTTGAAGATGACATCTACTGGTGTTGGCTACTAAGAAAACACACTTCTTTAGTACTAAAATCTATACAATTCCACCTTTCTGGATGTTGCCTCCTTACTCAGGGGGTATGAAGCCCATGCTTCCTGAATGCGCAACTAGAAGGGCTCAAACAGGTGTAAGTGGTAGCAGGCAGAGGAGGATGTAAAAAAAAGAACACACACACACACACACACACACAAATAAATTAAAAAATAATATTAAAAAAAAACATCTGGAAAAAAAAAAAAAAAAAAACAAACGCATTTTTTTTTTTTTTTTTTTTTTCATTCTATCCTGTTTTGGTTGTCCAAGAAGCAGGCAGGTACAGTCCTTGTGACCCCTTAAGACCAGGATATTTTTATTTCTTGTACAGTGGACCTTCCTGTAGCCTTATTGTGTCTAGAAATGCTCTGGAGAAATTTGTTTCAAGGTGACTAATGGCATCCTATACAGTGCATATAATTTAATATTTGGATCCAAGCTCTGTCTGAATTTCTGTCTGTGGCTTTTTGCAGGCAGTTGCATTGTGTAAATGGTAAAGAATTACCTTTGACTTGGTAGCCGATTTTACATATTGGATTATCAGAAAAACAAACATTTTAAAAGATTATTTAAAAAAAATCAGATTAGATTTTATTTAATCTGAAATAAAGACAAAAGAAACAAGAAATGTAAAGCTCCCCAGTGCCATTTTTGCATCAACTACTTTTTAAATAGTGCTCATGTTCTTTAAACTTGTTTTTTATTATAGAAAAGAGGCTAACAGAAAAAAAAAATCGTATATACAAGAAAGGTAGAGGAACATTTATTTCCTTTGTTTTTTAGATTTTGACAGAAACTTTGAAATCAGTTAGCATTTGTTGCTGTGTTGTGGTTACTTTCTGAATCTGTCACTCTCTATACTGAAAAAAAGCAAAGGTCCAGAATAGTAGATGTTCACTTTATTAATAACTTTATCTTAAAGCATATGCAAAAGGGGTCTATTGTGCAAGCAATCATAAATCTCATTTGGCCTAACTTAGACCAATTGACCTTATAACCCAAATAATGTTCCTTTGTGCATGGTTTTTTTATGCAATTTCTAGATTTACTGTTTCAAAGAAAAAGTGTGTAAACATTTTCAGCTGAGCCTAAATTGAGCAACTCATTCATCCTACAGCTGAAAGTATGAAGTCAAACTGGTAAACTTATTCTGGAAAGTGCCTCTACTGATGCTTCTTTCAGTGGATCCAGATTCAAATTTTTCATCTGTGCATTTTCACATGCCACTGATATCTTAATTAGGAATGAAATGAGGAAAAGAGAAAAGACATATATAAGCAGTTCATTGCACAGGAGAGAACATAGTAGGAACAGGTAATGACACTTTGCCAGCCTGAGAATATTCCATAGCTAGTCATCAGAGGACTGTTGCAAATAAAAAATTCTGAGAACTTCTTGAAGAAAAAGGCACAAGAAAAAAAACATAGGCAACATAAATGTAGCTTCCATTTTCTCCTGTAATTATCCAAACTCTTGATGTTTCCTTTTTCTATAAACAAAATTTCAGGTCATATTCTAATAAGTTCAATGTTCAGAGCACACTTATTGCTTTTATAACTACGTTCTTGGTGACATCTATACCAAAACAGCGTAAAATCTTTTTGCTTGATTAAAAATTGTAAAGCCTTTTTTGTTGAATTTACCAAAAATGAAGATGTTATCTATATTATCAACAGCGCACATTAAAAATGTCAAAGTAACTGGCTCCAAAATGAATTCTAACAACTTCTGAAGTGCATATGTGGGAGTTACAATGTTAGCACATAGTAAATATCCAAAGATCTGCAATTAACTCTAAGATATTCTTCAAATCTCTCTTAGGCTGGGAGGCTTTCTGCCAACTTGGTTTTAGAGAGCACTGGTACTCTGAGTCAGCTTCCAGAGGCTCCACTGGCTGTCTAAGGAATCTGTGTTTTTAATTAAGACAGCAAGGTTAGGTGCTAAAATTAGGACAGCACACTAAGACTTTTCAAAAGGACCCAGAATGTCTCAAACTCACTGGAAGGTTCTCCCTGTCCTTCTATGATATAAAAGTATGGCCAGTCTTTTCTGCATTGTAAGAACTGAAGTATTCATAGTACTGAAGTATTTGTTATATAAGAAACTATAATAATAAATAAATTGATCAAATAGTACAGCCCTGCTTCATCTTCATAAAACTGGAAATATATATTAGCATTTGCCAAATGTTATGTTTAATTTAGAGGCTGTCTGCACACTGCTTACTTTGACTTCCTACTCATAATTATCCATTTCTTATGGGTAATTCTCAAAAAAAAATTATCCTAGAGTGTCTACTGTCTTAATGTGAAATTGAACCTTTATATGCAACAGAATGATATTTTTTGAATCTTTATATATAATAGTTAAGATAAAGTGACAAGTAGTAAATAACCAGTTCTCTTGATCACACAAATATCCAGGCATCTTTGCAAAGAAATGTCACTATTCAGACTTCAGTGAAAACATAAATCAGAGCCTGTGACTATTTCTAAATTGGAAATAAAAAGGAACAGGAGCAGGGATGGAATTAATGAGTTTTAAAAGACAAATAAATGTTTACTAAAAAGAACAGCATTTGCATTCCCATTTACCTGGGCCACTTGCCCCTTTCGCAACCTGATAAAACAAATGAGTCAATCAAAACAACTTAGTAGAAGAACAGCAAATGGCCATTGTAAAAGTAAATGCCAGAGGAAAAGGGACGCCACAAAGACCCCAGCCTGGAAATTTTTTTGCAGGCAGATTTAACTGGTGTACTCTGGTCAGACACCTTTGGACTCAGACATGCCATTTCACTTAAGGATAGAAAACAGCAAAATCAAGGTCCAATGGCAGTAAAATAAATTGGAATTATAACTTGACCTTTTAGAAAGTTCATAATTTGAACAGAGTAAAATTTTTGCACATTTTTTCATGAGAATCTGCCTGCTCTTCAACCATCTTTATGAGCTAAACCAATAATATTATTCTTTCCTGCACAGACATACTGCTTTGTTTTCATTTATTTATTCTGACCGTTGTGGAGCCTTCCAGAAAACAGTGGATAAGCTGAGAATTTATGCAGTCCATATTCACTATCAGACAAATCACTGTAAAGTTTCATTTTCCCCTTGCATCTGACAAAACTGCCGGACAGCCAAATACAGGTGTTCAGTTATATTCAGACAAAACTCTTTTTTCTTTCTCTATTTTTAATACAATATTTTGTCATTTACTCTGTTGAAAACATTATGGTTGGTAAAGTAAGATCAAGCAATAATTCTAATTTTTTAAAGGCTTTAAAGCAATTTTTTGAGAAATATGGGAGTTTAGACAGCACATTTATTTAGTTTTAATTTTTGTGCTGTCATACATCAGGACTGAAGTCCTGATTTAGAACACATGCAGCTTGCCTTTGAAGTTTTGGCTGCATTTTTAACAATGGTGAAAAAGATATAAAGAAATTAAACAGCACCAAAAAAATCATAAAACCAGGCTTTTGTGTTCTTGATTTATATATTGTTTTTTTATGTTTGTTTTAAAAAAGCTTTATTCGCAATAATCTTTCATGCGAAGCTTTGCTCTGACATACCTTTATTCATCCAACCTTTTTCTTCTACATTGACCTTTCTTTTCTCCTTCCTATCCTCTTAATTCTCTGAAGAGTGCTTTCTAATTTCAGTCCCTTTCAGTAGCAAAAATGAGTTTATTGGAATTTTTCTGAAGACTGAAGGGGTAGAAAATACACAGTGATACACTAAACTGAGATTTTTGAATGAAAGCAATAAATATTCCAAACAAACATGGCAGTTTTATTCTGCTAGTCTTCCAGCTAGACCAGCTTGCTGGTCTTCCCCTTCTGTGTTGAGCATGTGCAGTGGTATACATGGTTCTTTTGGTCAAGTTACACAACAATGGCATTTTCCAAGGCAATTCATGAAAGCTGATAGTTGTCGTTGTTTATTCATTGGCCGATGTGTTGTAATGAATACAACTCAATGCCATACTTACTTATCCCATGGCCAGCTTTTTGCTGTTATTTTCTGCCTTTCAACTCAAAGACTAAATTTCTGAAGCAACAGCAAAAACACCACAACTGACTTCATACATTTTCTCCTCAGGTTCTTCCACTCAATGGAATATTTTAGTACACATTAGTGTCATCTAAAGCTACTGGCATCATGTGCTGCTGAGACCAGTTTTAATTGCACGCTACCTTTGAAACATATTGAAAATAATTTCTAGACAGGCCAAGGCCTGAAAGTGTCCAGATGTTTGAAGCAGAATTCTTAATTGTCAGACAAATACATACATGTGCACAATACCAGTGTGTGTGTGTGTGTGTGTGTGTGTGTGTGTAGATGGATGTGTGCACGGTGTTTTTGATAGCTGAGGGGGCTGGACAAGCAAGGCCTGACAAGGGAGCTGGGCTTTGGCATATTGCAGAAAGGTTAACAGCTGCATATCCAGGATTTATTGGAGACCTCCTCATGGAGGTGCCATGGTATCTCTTCCTTTACCTTCACCATCCCATACCCACATGCTTCAAATCTACAACACTTCTAAAATACTACTTATTAAGAGTGAAACAATGATTGAGTTGCATGTAAGAAATCTGTTTTGTATAAGATCTTGTCCATGGACTTATGCAAAATCACAGAATCACTAGGATGTCCTACAAGCAGAACTGACACCCTGGATTTATGTTAAAATAGTTTTTCCCAGTGAAGTGTACCGGTAAACTTATGGTAAAGACATGTCTGAATGTCTTAGTTCCACAACACCTCTCTTAAAATACACTGTTAAGAGTGTAAAATTTTGACTGAAAATAGAGGGCTCTGCAGTTTATCTTAATTGAATTTCACTATCAATTTTAGCAACTCAGTTTGTGTTAACAGAATGCTTGATTATGAATTCATCTAATTTAATTTTTAATTCATGACCTTTATAGATTTTGAAGAACATACTGCTGGTAAACACCTTTGACTTCAACGCTCACCAGGATCCTTGTCTCCTGCCTTTAGCCAAGGAAAAATTGGCTGTCTTGCCTCTGCTAGTTTACTAGGTTAACCACTGCTCAGTGGGGAGAGGGGAATCTTCCCAGAAAGATCTGTTGCACCAACTTTTAGAAAGGTTGAATAGCTTTTCAGAATTAAACACTTCTCTGTATTGACAGTCATAGGCAAATTTAGACTTAGTAAGATGTTGAAAAGTATTGTGAACAGTGTGGTGAATGAGAAGCTCCTCAGATAAATATGAATTTAGAAACAAATGCTTTTAAATTAAGTAGACAATTCCTCTGTTAATACCTAATTAAAAATTACTCGTACTAGAGATTTTTTAGAATCATAAAATCATAGAATATCCCAAGTTGGAAGGGACCCACAAGGATCATAGAGTTCAACTCCTGGGTCCTCAAAAGACCACCCAAAAATCAGACCATGTGTCTGAGAGTGTTGTCCAAATGCTTCTTGAACTCCACCAGGCTTGGTGCCATAGTCACTTCCCTGGGGAGCCTGCTCCAGTGCCCAACCACCTTCTCAGTGAAGAACCTCTTCCTGATATCAGCCTGAACTACCCCTGTCACAGCTTCAAACGGTTTATGGCTTTAATCGTACATTGTAGTTTACAAAATTCTGCAATCTAAGATATATTTATTTAATTGAAACAAGTTATAATATTAACATAATAATGCATTATTAGTGTATTATGTAATCATTACAAAATTATTTAATAAAATATGCTATACATAATAGTGCATTAAAAACAGATTTATAATAATCATTCATGGTTCATGAGTATTTTTATACAGAAATTATGGAAATGACATAGAAATTCTGGATGTTCTACTTGTAACATGGAAGAAGTCACATAAGCATGTCATAGTAATAATCATTTTAGCTTGCAAGGCTATTCTTCTATGAATACCTTTTAGAATACTTCCAGATTCATAAACTTTGAAAATGATTACATGCAGACAGAGGACTTCTATTCCAAATGTGTTCCATTACTCCCAGTAATAAGCCCTCAGACTACACTTCCCCTTCTGACTCAAAGTATTTGTTATCCTATCAACCCACTTTGCACCTTGCTTTCTTTGGCTAAGACACACATCATCAGCTCTTTTAAATTCTTTGTGTTTTTATTCCACTGTCCTTTTCTCCTTTTCCCTTGATTATACTGGCACTTCTCTGCTAAGAACATGATAAGAACTTGGTAAATGGTATGTGCTTGCCAGGGTGGCTTTTAGACATCCCAGAAAAAAAAAAAAAAAAAAAAAAAAAAAGAGGAATTTGGCCATTTGTCCAAGTCATTTAGAAGTAACACCACCTAGTCAAAAGAATGGCTCCAGCTAGGAAGTCTGACAGCCAGCCTTGCCATCCTCACATCTGGAATTTCCCAGGCTGAAATACGGGAAATGTCCTCCTCATATCATCATGAATGAATCTGCTTCTCTCAAGACTTTTCTTTCAGATTCTGGATTGATTTATCTTTAAACAGTGTCACCATAAATAGCTATAGTGCTTTGAAAAGGAGACATTTGAAAAAGAGGAATGCTTTAGAGGCAGAAATTTAAGTAAATGACAGATATTCTACAGATATTCTCCAGAATGAAATCTGCACGTATCAGCCTCACAAAGGTAGCAAGCAGCACAATTCATTAATCTGAAACTAACATGGAAGGTGCAGTACAGTTACATAATGATAAAATAGTAATAAAATGAAGATTGCAGAATATTCCTTAGTAGTTAAGCAGGCCTTTCCTATGAACCTTTTAGACTGTAAAAGATAAAGGGACAGTATTATCCAATGGACTAAATTATGTAGTTGCATCAAGATGACAAGAAGGAAGGCCTCTTTTTTGAAGAGAAAAAAAAAAAAAAAAAAAAAAAAAAAGCAACAACAGCTTACTCAAGATGGAATTTTTAATATCTATTGTACAGTCTCAATAGACTCGAGTTGTCAGTAGTCAGCCAAACAAAGAGCCTGCTGTTAAAAATATTGGACTTAGGTGTGAGAAGTTCTGAAACTCTGTGTACATCACGCTTTATGGCTGTATGGGTAAAGCAATTATACTATAGGTGTCCTTGGTATAAGATACTTAGTTCCATTGAAATCAGTTATAAAATTTTCATGGATTATAATGAAAGAAAATTATAATTTTATACAAAATTGAAAATTAGCAATATTTTTCTTACTTCTCCTTTCTTTTGTTAACCATAAAAGATAAGTTTGCAATCAGGAAACTCTCATTGAAATATTTGATCTGAATACAAAATACTCATTTTATGTTCTAAAATTTCTCTCATGATTCCCTTCCCTTCCCTTCCCCTTTCCCTTCCTCTTTTCTTTTCCTCCTTTCTTTTCCTCTTTTCCTTTCTTCCTTTAATTTCATTTTCTTTTCTCTTTTCTTTTCTTTTCTTTTTTCTTTTCTTTTCTTTTCTTTTCTTTTCTTTTCTTTTCTTTTCTTTTCTTTTCTTTTCTTTTCTTTTCTTTTCTTTTCTTTTCTTTTTTCTTTTCTTTTCTTCTTTTCTTTTCTTTTCTTTTCCCTCTTTTCCCCTCTCTCTTTTTTTTTTTTTTTTTTTTTTGTCTCCATTTCCCAACTTTACTATGTCTGTGATAAAGTACTAAATTTGATCAGGCAGATCTAATTTCCCGTTCTTTTTTAAAAGCACTACATAAAAACTTATCTTCATTAAGTGCCACTGGGAGTCCAGCACCACATAACTAATCAGAGAATTCAGTAGCTTCATGTCCATGTGATGCCTCAAGTTCAAAGGGGACAAAGACATCCTGTTTGGCATTTTGTTTCACTCAAGCAATTAAAATTACACAGACCTCCTTAAGCGTTTTTTAAAGTAATCTTCTATATTCACCATCAATAACCTAAGCCAGTATAAAAAAGTAGTGCCTATACTGATAATTTTCAAATTTGTAATATTATTTGGGAAACAAAACAAAACAAACAAACAAACAACAAAAAAAAAACAACACAGTGATTCTCAGTGAAGTTGAGGGACTGAAACTCGTTGTGGATGAAACCATTTTAGACCTAATACTTTCTTCCATATCCCTTCAAGATCTTGGCTTAATAATTCTGTTCAACTTTTGTGACCTCTATGTTTTCCCTCAAAAGGTATGCTGGGAAATTCCCAGAAGTGAGCACTGTGTGTGGGAATGTATACACCCAAAAAGGGTCAAACGAAAAAATTATACAGGTCAGTACATATGTACTGTCTTCATTTATTCTCTACAAAGCTACAGTTGATGCATTTGACACCACTAGAAAAATAAAGTTTTTTTTTCACAAGGTCATATAAACATCACAATTTCTTGGGTAACTCCTTTGATGTAGCATATCTGCTAATTAAATTACAAGTTTTGGAATAAGATCTTATCACTTGATCAATAGATTTTATTTACTCTTTTTCCCAGGGCTTGATGAAGGATTAAGAAGGTTATTTATTTGAGTGTTTGTTTGAATGAAAATTACTTATAACTTGTTCATGTTAACTTCTGAAGTTTCAACAATACTACACTTAGCTTTATCAGTTCTACTTTTGTGCTAAGATGCCTTGAAAGAGTAGGGATAGAGATGCTATTGTTCTAAAGCTGTTTACAGCTTTATTTTCCTTATAAATTTCCTTTCCTTCTAAATTTATTTAGTATACAGAGCAGTCATGTTCAAACACGATTTCAAGGTGAAGCTGTTCCTCCAGTCTAGAAAGTATAAAAGGGATTCCTTACTTGGAGTGAACCATAAGTTTCAACTGAAAATAAAGGAGACTACACTCTACTATTTAGAAATAAAATATATAAAAATAATAATTGGATTTTATTTTCTAAAAGTATCTTTTTTTTTTTTTTTTGGAAAAAAAAAAAAAAACTGCAAGGAACAAAGGAACAAAAGAAACTAATGCTCATTTTTTCCAAAGTTTTTGTACAAATGATCCAACTTTTGACAAAAAGAAATAGCTATGCCTTTGGGTTTCATTAAAAAAAATCAGAAAGGAATTAATATGAGAATTTTCTATTTAAAATATATTTATAAAATATTATTTCTTTTTTCTTTTTTAAAAAATTGAGCATTTATTTTGGCAGCATAAAAATATTCTGAAAAAAAGGTATTCTTTACAAACGTTGAGCATTGCTTAATAGGAAAAAAAAGATGCAGAAGAACATATAGAATATGCTTAAACTACAATGATAAATTAAAACTTAAATTATGAGGCAATACATGCAAGTGCACACCTTTTCTTACAGCCCAATAACTGAATTAATCTCTGATATATGTAATCACATAAGGAAAATAAGTTTGAACTTAGTACTTTTAAAACACAGAAATTTACTGAAGGATACATTCATTCCTATGGGCCACAGTTTGGGTGGTTTTGTTGTTGTTGTTGCTGGCTTTTTTTTGTTTTTTTTTTTTTTTGAGAGAGATTGTTAATCCATTTTAAGTAGGTAAAAAGCAGATTTAGAGACTAGCTCTCACAACGAAATTACACCTAAATGGATGCATTGTCAGATACTGGAAAAAAACAAACAAATAAACAAACAAACAAACTGTGGTCACAATATAATTAGAAAACCATTTTTGTTTGTTTGTTTGTTTGTTTGTTTGTTTTACAAAACAGAATCTAAAGAAAAGAGATAAAAAGGCTGTGGATCAAACAAAACAGAAATATTTAATTCATGCTAACAATTACTACCATAAACAGAAAACAGGACGTAACTGATTTTTGATTAAATAGCAGTATTTTTTGTTCAGGATACATACTTATTTTTTTAGTTTCCTCTTACAAACTTAGATAAGTGAGCCAGAGATCTGTCCCTTGATCCCATTTACTCTCTGTGAATTACAATCAATGATAGGGAAAAAAAAGATTCTGAAGTAAATAAATTACTACTAAATGTATTTGAAATGGATTTACAGCAGAAATATTTCTTTTTCATTCCAAGTTAATTCTCCAAACTTCAGGAAGTACCTACATGATTTAAGTAACAGATTTCTCATTTGCATATGCATTTGAAGATTTTTTAGTTTGTAATTTTGTACCCTATTGATACTTACAATGCAAGGTTTGTAAACATTATCTATTTTAGTAACTCTTAATCAGGTTGGTGGAGTGGTTGAAATTATTGCTTTTTAAAATGTACCAATGTTGGCAACTATCAGCATTTTGTTACGGATTTCATTGTACTGTTTGCATTAAAGCCATTAGAATCAGGAGATTGCAATGGAATCTCAGTGTTCATTTGATAAAGAAACCGCTGACAGGAAAAGCTGAAAAATATGAAGGAACTGTATGCTAAGAGGTCAATAACCAAACTAACTGACTTGCATTTTAACAATTTGCATCACTGATATTCTACTTGTTAGGATGCAAGCATCCTCTGAGGTGATGCATTAAAAATAACTTTATGAAAGTTATTGCCACGAACTGATATTTCAAGTTTAATCACATGGTCAAGCATTCATGTCCCTTTATCCACAATTAATCATCTTTTTATTATTATTTTTATATATAATTTCTTTTTTTTTTTTTTTTTCAAGGCTTTTCTTCAACTACTTTGACATTCACTTTTTATATTTCATTTTATGGGTTTGCTTAATTAAAAACAACAACACAACAGCAACTAGGCCAATTGCCTGTAATCAAAGCTTAAAATACCAAGAAAATTTCTTCAGATCAGTGAAGAATTGCTGGTGCTGATATCAGTCAGGCCCGAGTGTACTTGATACTGTGATACTGTGAAAAAGATGAGTTCGCAGACCAAAAAAACAGATGGCCCCTTATCACCCCATGGGGCTAAACACACAAGAGCAAACTTCAGAGACGCCTTACCTTTACCCTGTCTGTCCCTATCAGGAGAGACTGTTATATTAAGGGTTATTGCCTCTCTAGCCCTCCCTGTGATTAGCTTTTGAAGTCCATGGCCAAGAGGCCAGTGTGAGAATATCACCCTAGATAAGAGGTGTTTGCTCTGTGAAATATTCAGGACAGGAATCCATGGACCTCATGATAGTTCAGCAGGGAACCACAAACTCAAGCTAATATCTTCTAATCCCCCGTTGGTTTGAGAACTACCCACCATAAAAAGCATAACTGGCTGTTTATTTGTGCAGGCAAGAGATAACATCTTAAAGTTACAGTCTGCCTTAAGTAGTAGGGATGCAAAGCCCAAAGAAATGAACCATCCAAGCTCATAATCAAAATTGTGTGTGCTCCCTTCTTTTCTGCCTAATGAGATGTAAACATTTTGGCTGGTGTCTCTTTTGAAAGATATTAATCAAATATATTGGTTAGAAATCACAAAGGATAGTCCGGTCTGCAAATTACATGTCTTCTTTTATGGCATTCTGAAGCTGTGAACAATATGTTAAAAATTTTCCCATGGCGCAACCAAGTAAATACTTGTGGCACATTTCTATTTATTACAGAGAATAGTTAAATTCTAAGACATAAATCATGCTCTCCTACTAAAGCTTTACAAATTCCCAGAGACAAGCCTAATTCCCAATGCAACGATGCTATAAAAGATCAGACACTTTGTTATGGAGAAATCCACATTTGGAGATGTCTTTCAACAATTTTCTCTCAGAACCCAATCCTGTGAAAAGCACATGCAAGTTGCTGAACACTGTGTCAAGCTCCATTAGTTTCAAAAGGGTCCTAAAATCTTATATTTAATTTGCTGTATTTAAATCGTAATTTAACAAGTTTAATACGGCCTAAGCAAAACAAATAAATAAATAATAATAATAACAACAATAACAATTCCTTTTTCCTTTTCTTTCTTCTATTAAATTACAACCTTTCCTTTTTAATAAGGCAAAAGATTTCATAAGTTTAAATTTCAAAACTGAGAAAAGGTGACACCAATTTTACCTGTTGAAAACATCTCATATCAGTGATTGCCACTAGCCAGTGTCACTACTGTAACATGAAAGGAAAAAAATAGCAATAGCTAGGTGAAGAGATAAGGGAAGATGACTGAAAGGGAAAAATAATTCCTAATGGTTGTGTAGATGCTCTTTTTTTCTGTTGTAATCTGTCCTCCACCCTGTCCTCAGTAACTGCCCTAAATCAAGGAACTTGCACCTGATGCATTCTGCAGATGGATCAGCACTGTGTATCTGGAACATAGCATACAGGTGTTTTTTCACTTGCACTAGTTAGTTAACTAGCCAGCAGACACATCTTCTATTTGTGGGGCAGAAGTGGGAATGGAAAATAGAAATCTCTACTGGCTGATTTACAGAAAGAAAGGGTAAGTGAAAGAGCAGGGCAAATCAGCACTTATTAATATTTCTAATTGCTATCAGTTCCTGCTTAGGCAGTCCCTTCTGGAAGGCACACTAGTTAACAGACAATGACTGAAAACACTGAACAATAACAAAATAAGTGCTTAAACTTGTGAATCCTACAGATTGCTTTGAATATCTGTTCAGTTATAGATGAGTGCCCCAAAGTCGGAAGATGATTTCTTTGGCTGCAGCAAACGAGTTCACATGTTCACTGATCCTATTTTGTTTCTTTTGGTTGAAATTCGTACTCCAATGTGTTTACTTGATGGCATGTGAGGACAGATTCTTCAATCCAATGTTAAAATTGTCCATTCAGCATTTTCATTTTTTTTTCTGTATTTTTTCAAGCTTTAATACTGTCTTCAAATGGAAATCTACCATATAAAAAGTCTTACCCTCTTATGTCTTCACCTTTCCCTTTTTTTATTGCATGTCCCAAAGAGGAGACTAATTTTATGCAATGAATTCTCATCTCTGCTCAATTTCTACAGAAGCTATTTTTTTTCCTCCTCACAGAGCAGGGTTCCTGGAATTTTCTAAATTTCATATTTATCAATGTAAATGTAATATAAATTTAAATAACGTACCTTATCCTGGAGTTACCAGCAAAGTATTCTGTGAAATTGGAAGTGCAAGGTTAAACTGTAGGAGCACAAATTAAATGCAACATAAACTGACTCATGATGCTGGGCAACATAGTGGCCATGCCCAAGCCATATGAAATGCTATGCCAACCAATGTTATGGGGTAGGAGGAAAAGAAAGTCAAAATGATTTGCTTCTCCCAAAACATCCAATGAAAACACTCATGACTGAGGGTATGTCACCAATGAACTTGCCATATATTTTGATGTCGTTGTATTGCAGCAAGTAATCATTCAATTAGCATTCAAGAAAACACCCTAGAAAAAAAATCCATATTTGCTTTCCAAAGTGAGCAGCTGGAAACCTAGCCTGATGCTATGCCTTCCTGCTGTCAGTCACTGGGTATCCTGTAATTTCCAAGAGGCAAAAGAAGCAAAAGAAAATTTTCTGAGAGTAATTAAGAGAATTCACCATGAAAAAATTTATAAATGATCATTGTTCTACTTCCACCTCCAAAGCTTTTAGCTAAGAGTCAACAACTCAAAATGTATCTTGCTGGATAACTATCTTATCATGTCCTGCACTGTAAAGATAACTAAATTATGTTAACCAAAATCAAATCTCTGAACCCAGAAGAATTCTAATGAGAAGACAGCTTCAGCAACTGAGTTAATTTAAAATCTTCGTGCCACCAAAAGGTATCTTACCGTATCTGTCTCTTCCTCAACTGTCTGTCTCCCACTAATTCTGGCACACACTGGTCCTTCCATAAGCTAATTAAACTTGATAGCCTGACAGAAATCCATTCACTTGTTTGGTTGATTAAGTTTTCTGATGGGTTGATGAGTTAATTTTTCAAGTATTTACAGAGAGATACGACAAGAACCAGAACCTGTACAAGACAAGTAATGGACAATGTCTACTGGATATGCACTCTGAAGTAGTTAGTGACAGACTTTCCAAGACCATAGATTCTTATGCTTATGGTTGAGTCAAAAATACTTCTCTTGTGAAGAGAAGAAATTAGTGATTGCATCATGAAAACCTGCAGTGCTATTTTTAGAGACCTGAAATGTGTTTAAACAGCTACCAAATCAAAATTACTATTCTGTTTAGTCAGCTGTCAATTTGCATGGACTCTTTTTTTTTTCCTTTTTTTTCCCAACCTTCCTTTAACAACAGTTATATATTTTATTGGCCTAGTTATACCAGTCAGGACTCTTTTTCACATAATCAAGTGTCAGGAAAGCCTTTCATACTAGAGGTTTGAAAATCAGAAGAGTGTGCAGTCCCTCCCCAAAGACTTTACAGTTACCCTATCCTAAACAACTCACAGCCAATTTGAGGTACTGTGCAGTAGACAGCCATAAAATTATTTGGGGATTGATTTAGAAATTAAATGCTCCCAAGATATATATATATATCCTGCAGTACTTGAAATACTGTGATTAGCCACATAGATTATTTAAGAAATAGTGAGTCTGACACACAGAAATACTTTGTTCTGAAACATAGCTAAGTACTAAGCTTAGACCCAGATCATTTCTACATTTGAATTCAGTGATGTGCAGTTCTAGCATTTTCCTTTGGTTTGTTTCTAACATATACACTGTACACCAAATGTAGCAGGAAACTGAAAAGATTCCGCATTCCAATGTACATTCAATTGTGAGACTCAAGAAAACATTGGTCATTGAATATAGATTTCATGAAGTGACTCTTGTTCAGGCTTAAGGGCAAAGCAGAAACCAACAGGATAGAAACCCGTATTTAATCTGGTTGCTCTTACATATACTCTGAGAAGCACCAGTTCATGCCATGAGAAGAAATCCTTCGAAATAAGACTTGTAGTCTGCATGTAAGTCAGCAGCCCTTTTTACACATTAATTTCTACTACTTAATGTGACATATTTCCTTTTGATGTTTAGAGCATTAATTATTTCCTCTGCTGTCATGAATCAGACAGATTGTGTTAACAGTTAAGTCCTCTAAGCCCTACCTGCGGAGGGCTCACAAGGAGTTAAACCATTCATAGCTTTAGCACTGTTTTCATTGGTCCCACTTGAACAGAGTGTATCATAGCATAATTTGGCTTTTGATAAATTAAAGGAGTTATTGCAATTTGTTTAAATAAAATATTTAAAAGTTGCGAATCAGCTTAGTCTGGACACTGGATCAACTTTGCATCATGAATTTGGCATAATAGTAGACAGGTATGACTTACTTTTTTAATGCCTGCAGTGGTATCTTTTCCTACTGCTAATTGCTGATCTTATTTTACACTCTGGTGTCAAATATCATCTTTGGAATAAGAGAGTAAAACAACAGGAAAACTCCAGTAAATCATTATAGCCCTTAACAAATGTAGAGCTTCAAGAAGATAAGTACCCTGAAAAAATCTTAAGTATTGGCTGACATTTCTCTGTTTAGTTTATTTTCTTATGGAATGGTTGCCATTTAATGAGCAACTGTGTACAGTATTTACTTGAACAGCAAAATTTTATCAGCGACTTTAATGCAGGTATTATTCAAAGAGTTGCAATATAAAACAAAGAGAAAGTACCTCACTTCAGGATAATGTTACAGGGAGAACTTCTACAGTCAGCAGGGCTAAATTTAAAAGCAGTTCTCTTTCAGGATCTAACAACTTGCAAATTTATGATCAGACACAGCAGCTCTTTTTCAGACTGGTACACTTCACAAAATTCAAATGGCATGATAATACATGATAATACAGTACATTTTAGCAGAGGTTGTAAAAATTAACTATAAAATAAAATGTATAATATATCAGATGTTCCACCTAAGCATCAGAAGGACAAGATGGAAAAGTAGATTCTTTAAGCATCTCCTTACTATTCTAAATATAAAACCTCTTTATTGTCTTTATTTCTTTGCCCATTATTTTTCTTATATTTTATTGTCAATACAATTTTTACTGTACCAGAACAAAAAGTAGATTTTATGCAGCTACATTTTTACAATATGTAATATACTGTGTTGATATTTTATCTGTTACTTTATTAAAAAATAATACTATACTAAGGCCTGTTTTCCTCTTCGCTGATCACAGTTTACAGTAAAATTAAAGCACTTTTATAGTCCTGGATCTAAACAAAGGGATTCCAAAGACGTCAGTAGTTATTCTGGATACGAGAGCTGTGCATGAGAGAGCTCCTGCTTGCTTATAACAAACTTTTTCCCCCATGATTTTGGTTAAGAGTCAGGGGTAAAAAAGCAAAATCTGACATAAGCTGCTTGAATATCCCTGGTGATGTGAGCCAAGCCCTATCAGAAGTTAGAGAAGTTCCTGACCAGGAGCTCTCATTCACTTTGCTTTGACACCTGTTACTGTGCAAGACCTTGGGCCAGGAGGACCAGCCAGGTGCCTTGCTTTCTTTCCTTTGCTTGTGCAGTCACAATAGCCCTAGGGACATGG
>CM021766.1:31817879-31831953 GCA_011076525.1 Nettapus auritus | reverse complement strand
AGAAGAGAAGAGAAGAGAAGAGAAGAGAAGAGAAGAGAAGAGAAGAAAGAGAAGGGTATATTTGGAAAAAGAAACTTGTTTTCAGACACAGTCTACCTTGGGGGGAAGACCTTCAAGGCAAGGGGGTTTTTCATTTGGAAATATTCCTACTGTTTCCATCTGTACCAGGTAGTCTAATAAAAGGTATTGTCTATAATGCTTGCCTTTTCTTACTGACCTCAGCAGGTACTGACCATTAGGACTACAGCTGGCACCAAAGGCCTAAGAAAAGTTCCAGCAGAAAGTTCCACATTATGCCACCAGTCATCTCAAATCTTTGAAGTCCATTTTGTTCTTAACAGATTATAAAGTCCATTACTACATTTATGCACATAGACTGAGTATATGTTTCAAGTTGTGCATGTATAAATATGTACATATTAGGTACAAATAGGTACAAAAGATGCACAAATGCCTTTTGAAATGACAATGTTTTGTTGAGCAAAATGATTGGAAGAAAGGATAAAAAGAGACAATTCAAATGTGCCTGCAAAATCCTCAAAGATGGTGTTGAAACAAGTGTTTTATTTTATTATTATTCTCAGTTCTGCATTGCACACCAAAATCTTGTCTGGGTAAAAGCTAATTAAATATTCATTTGTTTAGTGAATACCTTTTTCCTCAAAAAATCAACAAACAAGAAGGAATTAAAAAGGCAGATGGAGAAAAATATTTACTTGGGAAAAGTGATATGAAAAGCATGGAAAGTGAAAGAGAAGAATCAAGCCCCCCCCCCCAAAATCTTTTTATAAAGTGAAGAATGGTTTGGGGTTTTTTTTTTTTTTTTTTTTCCCCATTGGAAAAAGACCTTTAGTGATTTAGTTGCTTAATGGGACTGGAGATAAATTAGGCAAGTGAGATATATTCTAGCTCTGCTATTATCATTTATCTCAGTTGGCTTTTTTCCATACTACTCTCTACTAGGCAATCTGAGGGTCATATCACTGCAAGAAATCTTGACTTGCACATCAGACCCATTCATTAAAATCATCTGTAAAAATATGTAGGCCTATTTTTTGCTTATGTTTTTATTTAGCAGTCAGAAATGACAACTGCTCAGTAAATCAGATTTTATATCTACACAGCAAAAAAATACTGGTTGAAAACTTTTTATAATTTACATGTCTCAAAATGAGTAGATTTAATAGATCAATTATTTCTTTTTTTCAGTTGCCTGCAATTTTAATCTGTTACTGTACTCTGTAGGGAAGATATAACTTCTTATCAAGAATATTGCGTCTCCCTAATTATCTTTAATAGTGTAAGGTTATTAACTAAGGATCTAACTTCTCTCCTTTAATATCAATCTCTTCCTAATTTGTATCTGTAAAGTTTGTATTGGGTCATCACAAGTCAGAAAATCCAGTGTATTACGTGTACAGATAAAAACTAGTTTAAGGCTAAAGATTTTGTAAAGAAAGAATATTTACAGGTGAAACTTTACGTTTACTTCTTTTGACATAATTTATAATTCCTACAAACCAGTTATTCTACAAAATCATGAACATCTACTTGTAGACTTTAATATGAATGTTTCTCTTTAGACTTTAAATGATTTATTTTTTATAGACTGTTCATTTTTCAACATACCGCATATAGTATGTTATGTTCTAAAAAGGTATGGTGGAACGTGGAGAATTTTGTTTGGGGGAAATAATAAATTCCTTTGGCTCTATACAAAAGGCTTTATTCATCCCTCAGGTGCATGATCATTATCTAGGTCTATCTTGGCGGTTCCCGTAATTTAAACAAGAGCCACCTACTGTAAATCACTTTTTTTTTCTCACACACATGTGTAACTTATGGATGTGCAGCCTCTTATATTAAAAATGTACTGAGATTTCAGCATCTAAAAGTTGTGAAGAGTTCATTAATTCATTCACAAATGAAAATTAGCTTTGATTCCACTATGAAACACTTTTTCTTTGCTGTTGGGTGAAATTCAGTCTATTCTGAGAGGAAAATATGAATTTTATTGCAATTGATATGAAAGTTGTTGAAGTTGCTATGCCAGAATATCCTGTATGCAGGCATCATGTATGTCGGAGTATTATGCTGGAGCATCATGGATGCTTAAGGGACATTTAGCATGCATTTTCAACAGTTATATTCAGATAATTATCCATACTTCTCTAAAAAATAACTCCTTTGTATTGCTTGGAAGCTCATCTGCCTACCACCTATGCTCATGAAATGGTGTCTCTGACCAGAAACCATGCTTCAGAAAAATAAATAAATAAATGAGTAAACCTTTTTCAACAGGCTTTTTCACACACACATTACTAAAACTTATAATGCACTGACAAGTCATACTCAAACATGCATACAGGCCACTACAACCCTTTCTTATCTAATGCAGACACTGCATTAAGCTTAAAAACTGCAAAATCTCAATACATCTTATGTGCGGTCTCAGGGATGTTCCCTTTCCAACCTAGTTGTAAGCTAACACCTGTGGGAGTATGTTCAGAAGGCCCTTGCACTGCCTTCTGCATACTCAATTTCCACAGCATGCCACTATAAAGAGTCAGTCTAGCTCTTCACCTATCCTTTTGTGTTTGATAGTCAGGAGAAGGTGTACATGGTTTAGTTCAAATGAAAACAAAAAAAAACAAAACAAAACAAACAAAAAAAAAAACATCAAAAAAAAAACAACACCTTTTCCTTGCTCCTCCTAAAGTAAATACCAACTTCAGTGAACTCACCTCTAACAAAAGGCAGAGGGACTGATGGACAAATTCCCTCTGAGCTGAGGTCCATTTGTGCAGCATGTTAAATGCCTTTAAATCTCATTGACTTATCCAGGCTTTTCCCAAGGAATTTGTGATTAGCAAGGGGGATCAATATTTAATAACTAATCAAATATTAATATGGTATTTCTTGAGATATACTGAAAAAATTATATATTTAAGAAAATTATTCACAGCACTGAATTAGGAAACCATTCTGCATTGCCTCATGGAAGCTGATTTATATATGGCAATGTTACACTGCACATTACTGTACAGAGCATTATTACATTACTCACCCATGCTTAATTTCTCAGGTTCGGGATCATTTTGGCCACAGTATTCAGTAAGAGCTAGTGACTTTGGAGTGCTAGATATGAGATGTGTCAGACAGACCTGTCTTTCAGAAAGTACTAAAATCCTGCCTTGAACACACTTTTTGGAGGACTGAAATGGACATCCAAATATTGAGACCCAACAGAGTAGTCTTTTAGAAAACTTTGGCCTTCATGAACACTGATGTAATTCAGGATTAATGCCATCAAGCTGAAAAGATTACAATAACAAAACAGCAATATGAGATTGGACTTAGGTCGCCAATACTTAAAATCTCCAATATATATTTAAAGAGAAATAACTTACTCCAGCATTTGGAAAATGGGGCCTATTGAAAAGCATGAAACCTCTAAAATGTTACTTGAATGCCAGAAAAGTACTACTTTAAAAAGCTGAGACAAAAATGCCAAAAGGAACAGAAAGGAGTGAGCCAGAAATGCTAACATGTTCATTGCCACTCAGTCTCTGCTCTCTGTTACACATCTATAATCTCACAAAATAGAACTATGGATGTAAGATGGACTTCAGATAAGGTTCCCAAAGAGAAGAAGTACTGATGCAGACATGTGCACCTTGTGACTGTACCTACATTTTGCTGTGACTTTATACCCGCCCAGTGGAGAGTCGTGGCCTTCCACGGCATCAAATCCCGCTGATACCAAGACAATCTCTGGATCAAACTCATTGGCAGCTGGCATAATCACAGTCCTGTAAAGTGAAAAAGAATAAACAAACAAAGAATTGGTTAAAAATTAAAAGAATTACAAATTGCCACAGTCTCAAATATCCACAACACAGCAAGGGTTTTGTACATCAGAAACATATTTTCTTTTAATTAAGCTAATCTTCATTGTGGCAATTCAAAACCAAATGAAGTCTGAAGAAAAAATATTATTTTTTTCTTTAATAATTCTTTTTTCCTTTTCTACGATCTGGGGGTGGGGGGGTGGGGGGGAGGCAGGTACATGTGAAAGCCTCTAACATTACACACACATCTGTGCCTGTTTTATCCTGCTGCCTATAAAAAGCTGCCTCTTCCAGGGAAGTGACTAATGGTTTACAGAGAGCACTCAAAGCCTGAGTGGAAACCCGGACTGCTCCAGTTAGTGCGAACTTGGTGTAAATTTGAACTATAAATTTCTTTTGGGAAAATGTTTGCTTTCCAAACTTTTTTTTTTTTTTTTTTTTTTTTATCTTTCTTAACATTTTTAAATGTTTGTCGAGGTGGGGGGTGACTCTAGCAAAGGAAAAACATGAAATTCCCTTAATCAAATCCAGACTATGTTGTCAAGCCTTTCCAAGGTCAAGCATAACAGGAATGTGACAACCACAAACCAGTGACAGCAACCCCTGCTGGTGTCAGGAAGATAATTCAGCTCCTCACTGTCACAAAGATTCCACTTTTTTAACCCCTTCTTTGACAAACTTCAGTAGGGATTCACTTTGTTTTAGTCGAAGGAGAGGTTAAAACCTTATGTTCCATATTCATGGATGCCCTCTTTCAGGCTGACTATCTGAAGGGAAGGCATAAGGACAGCTTTTGCACCTAGTGTGATGGATGCTGAACCTATAACATCTGTGTTAATTCAGGGGGATATCACTAGCATTAAAAGACAAATATACTTATAAATTCTTTAATTGAAATGCATTAAACCAAGGAAAACACAATCAGTCTACACAGCTCAAAATCTGTAGGTCAATTTTGCATATGCATCATATTATGTGTTTATTTAGCATAATATTTATTTATGGAATCAATTTAGGCCACAAGTATCAAGTTTTTGTTGAAAAGTAAGGTTTTCTGTGAAAAAAGCATGTTGATAACAAATTATTAGCGTTTTTGTTTTTGTTTCAGTGTTTCTTTGACCTATATTTTAAGAACTTTATTTTGTTCTGATTTCATCATTTTTAATATTAGGAAGGTGGTTGTTTTACTCATTAGAGAAAACAATTCAGACTAAGTAAAAATTTCTTACAGGTCATACAGCATTTCAATGTATATAATTTTCTATTAGAAAATAAATGATAGAGGCAATTTCATATTTTTGATAATTTAAGTGAGATTGGACCAAGAATGTCTACAGACAAAAGAGCATAATTTGTAACATATTCCCTTTTTAACATGTCATCAGTAGGCCTGTACTGAAGTGTGGATTCCAGTAGCAAGCATTGCACTTCAGGAAGGATCTAGCCCAATCTGAGAGAACAACAGGAAAGAAAAGAAAATTTAAAAATGTGACCTAAGTGGAAAAATAATACAATTATTTGACTCACAGAACAGAGACTAACTGATAAAAGTCCACAAAAATGTAAGTGGCTGTTGCAAGAGGAAAGAACCTGCTCTGCATTTACAGCATGGATCGGACATGAAGTAACTGCAGCAGGAAAGCTGTATTTCAGGCACTGGAAAAAGCTTTTAAATGGTAAAGGTAGATAATCATTTAAATAAGCTGTTCAAGAAAACTGAAAAGTCTTGATCTCTTTAAAGTTTTTAATAAGAGGTAAATAAATATCCATCATGCTTGCTGCAGGCTCAAGCTGACAGGGCCTTGAGGCAGGAGGTCAGATTACATCTCTTCTAGGTCTTTTTTTTCTATATTTCTACGATGTATAATTATATAACACACACAGTACACAGATGAATAATTACATTAGACACTACACTGACTGAACATTTCTGCAGGTTAACCTCCCCATAGTTAGGGAATAATATCAGGAAAAAGATCTCCTATGCAACCACATCTTATCTTTCTTATGTACATACCTTCTGATACTCTAATTATACGTTCACTGTCTGAAGCAACACATACTTCCCAAACTCCCCCAAGTCTGCAACACACGTGGCAAGTATCCTGATTACTGATGAGAACTGTGGCTGATATGCAATCTTGATCTGTCCCCATAGCACCATATATCTTGTGCACTGAAAGAAGGAGGGACCCTGCAGAGAACCCTCCCTATCTGCAGCAGCTTGAGCTTTTGCCCTCCTCCTCTCCATTCACGTTTCCTCAAATTTAAGTCAGGCTCTGTTTTTTTCTTCTTAATGTCAAAAAAAGTGGCAGCACCATAAGTACAGCATAGACGATGCTCAGGGGTGTCAGAGAATGGAGCGTGTTCAGAACTAACAGCATCTTTAGAAACTCAAGTTGCACTAGGAAAGCTTACCAAGCTCAAGCAGAATGAGATTTTTGAGAGCTGAATAATTTGGAATATTGGGAAAATCTACAACATATCTACAACATTTTAAGGCCTTGCTCCAAAGCACAAATATGTCAGCACATTTTTTAATAACTTGGGCAAAACAAGGCATTTGACCCTTCATCTCATTTTTAGAAGCAGCAAAAATACTTTAGCCACAGTTTCTTCATTATTTTTTTTTTTTTTCCAAATAGATATATCTGACAAGGAAATGGTCAGCCACACTGTTAATATTAGCAAAATTATTAAATACCGAAAGCCAGGTCTTTCACACAAAGCATCAGGCATCACTATTAATGATAATGATATCTTTAACAGTAGCAAACAGTAAATAGTAGCATATGGATAAATCCATACAGAAGGGCTATAAAGGGATCTCAACTAAAGGAAGGAGAAGGTTATAAGGATAACAACAAGAGGTGGCATTCAGAATTCATTGTTCTGTTACTGTTTACCTTAAGTTATACAATTAAAATAAGACCTAAGAGGATTTTTTTTTCTAAAAGAAAGAAAGAAAGAAAGAAAGAAAGAAAGAAAGAAAGAAAGAAAGAAAATATTTTTAAAATGTACACAGAAGTGTCTGCTAAATTTCACAAGAAAAATTACACCCTACTTTTGATATAATACTATCTCACAAATTATGACAAAAATTTACGGGTGCTATTTTGCATATAACATACTAAAAGAGCTAATCTCTGTGCCCACAAGACCCTTGTCCTTTCCTGTCTCTCTTTTATCCTCCAAATAGTGAGGGACGTGGAATGTTAAAGCCCATCCAGCTTATACTGGATTTATACTTGATTTAATAATAAAAATAAACTCTAAGCACTTTCTTTAAAAATACAATATGAAAAATGGAATCTGTTTACTAGAGCAGCAAGCTTGACTCTTCAAATAAAAAATCTCAGGATATTTGTGGTCCTTCACACAGCAACCGGCTATTTGGCCTTTGAAAAAGACAACAGCTCTAAGTCTCTCAATTGCAGAGAGGACTATATAAACATCTAGTCTTTCGCTCTCTACTGCAATCTTCCTCTACATAGGCCAATAGGAATTTTAGGTTGCCCCTCTTTAAATTAACCACTATGAGATCTCTGCCTAGAGAAGAGCAGCTTAATGTCTCTGGAAAACATCACAGCATTTTGTTTCGTACTTCACATAGATAGGACCTCTCTAACCTTTGTCAAGGAGTCCTTTGTGGCACAAAATACACATGGAAATTCATTCACAAATGCAACAGATCTTGTCCTATCTCACAAAGTGCTATGAGAAATCAGTAGTATAGATAAATTTTTAAATATGTGCTAAATGTCACCAGAACAAATAAAACCCTTTGGCATTTGCCACCTTTCAAGCTTCAGCCTCATCATTACTCTTGAATATCTGTCCATAGAAAACCATTTTGAGGTAGGCAGCTGAAAAGAAAGCCTACACAAAGCACTAGACTCATCCCTTTTCTTACCCTAAAAGCAACACAAAGCTCATGTCTCCCTCATACATAGGCTTCTCCTACTTCAGGAGATTAAGAATGGTTGAACAGCTCCTAACACTTCTCTGCCTCCTGGGAGTAGAGTAGCATCAGACTGTATCTTGCTCCTTTTCCATCTAATCTACACTCTGGAGGGTTTTGCAAGGTGTGCAAAAGAGATATCTATCAACTGCCTTTTCAGGAGCTCAATAACCACAGCATTTCCCTTCTGAATTGCATAAGAACAGAATCCTCTGAATCAGATCATAACAGAAAATATGTTTAAAAATAAAAATCTGGCATACAACTAGCACTGGTCATACACTAATAGATATTCATGTTAACCTTCCCAAATTCCTCAGACCAGCCCTATGCTCAGAAGTCAGACTGCAGCTGGCAGGATTTGTTACGGTGTGAAGGGTCAAAACTCTGCTCATCAGAAATCATTTGCAAGGGTAGATAGCCAGCCTGCACTCAGACCTAGGTAAGAACAGTTATTATCTCACCCCCAGCAGGGGTAAGAAATATGATTTGGCTTCTGGCCGTAGGTCACCAGACAGATACAGACTGGGGACTGGCAGGCTGTCAGCTTCCTGCTTGAAACCAGTTAGGCTGCAGGGGTTATCAGCAAGCAGAAGCTAAAGTGAGGATCCTTCTCCAGTGAGGTGAGAGTAGCTTTTCTCAGAAAATAAGTGAAATTTATTCTTATACTATGAGTCACCCTCTCCTCTACTCCCTTCTCCAAAGGAAATAAAGCACATAAAAGAGATATTTGTTTTCTGTCATCCTGAATAATATAGAAGCATAAATATTTGGTATACCATATTCACCTAATGATGACCGCAAAGTTACAGGGGCACCTTGCCTAGCTGTTTCTTTCTTTTCTGTCACATTTTCATTAATAAACATGTCAGATCCTGAAAGCTTGAATAGCTGGATCACAGGAGTTATTTATCTACGCTAAACTTTGCAGTTACAATGCAACTGTGTGCTCCAGCCCAAGGTATTGCAGGTCCTCCTTTAAGTCTGGTGGTATTGGGAACAGAGCATGTATCTGGGAAGCTGAAAAGATTCCTTTCTATCCCACTAAGGAGATTTCCCCGGAGTATTAATATGTTCCATTTGGGTATGCTGCTGTCTGCAGAGAAGCCAAGGGATGGCTTCCAGTTGGGTGTAGTCCTAGAGAAAACATCAAGCATGTGATCCTCCCCACCAATCTGAACATCAGATGCAAGACATTAAAGAGATTCTACCAAGGGACTCTGTTTACTTGATCTTGTTCCTTTTATTCTTCCATTCTATTTTTGTACATTTACAGCACATGGTTAAGATGCTCCCAAACATTTGTTCTCCCAGAAGAGACTGTGGAGAAGTACCCAACCCAAAAATGACTTTGCAAGTACCATCATACAGATCTGGAAATCTCCAAAGAAAATTAAGCTAAAGCAAATAGCTACAATTCCTTTGCTGTGTTGGTAATTTAAAAAGGAAACGAGCAGGAAAACCAGCCCAGAACAGTAATTTATGTAACTGAGAAAGAAAATCCACAGTGGTCTAAAACTGCAGATTGGAATAGCTTAGTAACATAAATTATTTGCTCTTTCCCTAAAATCCTCCAGTGTTTTCATCCAGTGATCTTAAAGTACTTTCAGAACATTAATAAATAGAAAGGCCCAAATATTCAGCTGTTATAAATCAGAATAGCTGTTTCTGATTGTGCAGGGCTCTAACACAAGCATTTCTTGTAACCACTTTACAGATGAATCAGCTAAAACTAAGAGCTGGTAAAAGATGAATAAATTACTTAGCAGCCCTTGGAACAACCTAGAAAGAAAATGCAAAACATTTTAAGTTAACTACTTTAACTACTAGAAAACACTACAAAAGCACTCTTGTTTATCCAGTTGTAACAGACCTATAGTTTGAAGAAATATACATATATATATATACAATGCATTATTGCTATTAGAGTGGGGGTTTTGCCACCAAATAGAGACCCGATTTCATTTGAAATAAACAAACAAATAAATAAATAAAAGATAGGTTTATGTGGAGTTTCTCAGTTTCATGTCCTGAAAATAAAATATTGCTCCAATCACTGTGTTGTCCTACCTTAAAATTACACAAGTTTAAGTATGTTGTTGAATGCACCTTGATATGAGTAGGTCAGAAAGAATTTAAAAGATTACCCTGATAGGTATGTGAAACTTATGGTATCTATTATTTTTATGTGTTGTTTGCACATATGTTTTAATGTAGCACAATATCAAGTAATGTCTATCCGCACAGAAATCTACACAGTATTTCTGTACAACTATTTTTTTTTTCTTCATCTGTAATATTGAGTTTGTACTCCTGTGTCTCCCTAAAATTCTGGCTTACCTTCTTAACATTCCTTTATACCCATCCTAAGTCAGCCCAAGTTCACCAAGATCAAACCTGAGAACTTGCCCCAAAAATTCCTTTCTGACTGTCATCTGATAACCAGTTTTGTCCTAGACTTATCCTCCAAGGTATGCCTAACTCATGCAGACTTTATCTGTATTAGTTCCTAAGCTATATCTTTTATATGTTTTTTATTTTTATAGGCTCTCTTTTTATATCTCTTCTTTTACCCTATAGGATTTTTTTATACATATTTTTTAATATTTTATTTCTTCTCTATTTTTTATAAGCACTGTCAATATTCTTATTGTAACTATTATTTTAGTTACCTTATTTGATCTCTGGAGATATAAAATATCTTTTTCATTTATTCTTCAAGGGGCAAAAGGTAATCACATCTTGACTACTATAAGTCATGATCATTTCAGGGGGATTTATGCATGATGCTAAATTTAAGCACATGCCAAAATGTTTAAAAGGTTAAGGTCTTCCAGAGATGCCCATGTTAGTAATTGCAAGTGATACAATTGTAGGAGTATCTAAGTGACACTGAAAAATTTTTGAAGCACCATAAACTTTAGTTTTGGCTATTGAAGACATTTTCAGAGTCTAAGACTACTATTTGTTGGTTCCTTTTAAAAAAAAATATTTTGGCATCTTGCATGCAACTATCACAACTGGAATTGCAACATTTTAAACACTCAAAAAGCATAAGAAATAGTCTACAATATTTATTGATACTTCCATTTGTTATCATTACTTAGAAAGGTGGTTTCAATTTAATTATAAGGACTCTTGTACATTTAATCTCCAGTATACCTCAGTCAAAGTCCTTGAACTAATACAAATAGAACACAAATAAGAAAAAGTTAATAAACTTGAAAAGCATGAGAAACATTACTTAATGGCTTGGAAAATTAACTTAAAAGTTAATAGCATTATCAAATAAAATTATCTAACTTCTAGAGACATGGCATTAATGCAGATACATACACACATTGCACAATTACGTCCACATTCAGAACTGAATAAAATCCAAACTTTAGTGGTATTATGTGAAAGGAGTGGCTAAAAATTTAGGTAAGTTTGCTCAAAGGCTATGGGTCTAAATCCCCCTCAAACTGTTAAATGTTCCTCCTTGGAAGGATCAAATTTTTCCAGCTGCCTAGTATGCAAATATAAAATGTTATATGGACTTACAGGCCAAAACAGCACATGCGGAGATATCTTCTAAGTGTGACTAAGTGACTAAGAAGTCAGTGACTAACTGACCAAGAAAATCTGCATTTTCTATTAAATGTTCCTCTGTCTATTTAGCATCTTATTTGCGGAAGCTTTTGCAGCATGAAAGAAAAACTTGCAATCTTTTAACTTTTTATTTCTTTTCCAGATCTCAAACAAACCCAGTTGGTACCATGCCATCTTGTGCAACATAAATGAAACTTATGTACCAAGATCCAGCTGGTGGCTAAAGGGACTGATGTGGATTCCAAGAGCTATACAACAAGATGACAAGTGAAAAGGAGGAAACAGAAGTTTAGTTCAAAAAGATGAAGCTTCAAATTATAGCACAGAATGACTTAAAATAGTATCATTAATACTGAGAAAGAAAAATGCAGTAAGTATTGGAACCTACCATTTTAATTCAATCTTTTTCCTATTAAAGCCATTCTAACAGGTAAGGGAAAGGATGATAATACCTGTATATTCACTACCAAATTTTACTCTCAAACAATATTTAAGACAGTGTTTAGCTTTCATGACATAACATGCTCCTATCAGAAAAAAATCAATTTGCTGTCCTTTAGTTGTTATTAGTTTATTCTATGGGAATAAATAAATAAATAAATAAATAAATAAATAAAGTAAATCTTTTGAAGTTTTCCCTTACAGACATCAGTCACATTTGGTGGTACTTTAAGATTTCTGTTTTAAAATTCAGATGGCTGGATAGCTGCAACACATAGCCTAGAAACATTTCTATCAAGTCTGAGTACAGTATAGTACATGCCCTTTGCTACAACAAAATAACTTTAATTTTGCCTTTCTGCTAAGTCATTTCTTTCCACAGTACCTTATTACAAACTCATTGGACTTGCTTAAAACTTTAACATAATACTACTAGAGCAGTTCACTGTTCCCAGTAAATCTTATTACATAGCAAAATGATTGTTACTAAGAAGACAAAAATCTTAAAATAACTGAAATAGCTAAATACAGACATAAAATTTTGCTACAATGCGTAGGATTGATACAGTTAACAAAATTATTAATAACATGATGCCCTCTCTGAAGAATAAAGTATGCCTACAAAAAGGAAATTACTTGGACCATATCTTTTAGAGTAGTTGACACCTTTAAAATTCCTTAGCCAGCTAAGAACAGTATAAGAGAAAGGATAGGGCCTATTTTGCCTACACTCCACAAGAACTGTGAAATGGGGGAAAAGGGAAAGGATGGTGAAACCGCGGAAAAGGGAAAGGATGGTGTTCTGAATAAATTAGGAGAAGTAAGCCTTTGCGCATCTGAGAAGAGGGCTCTGGAGTATTCAGTTTCTCTACGTCTAAAATCTACCCTTCTCATTTAATAACAGCATTCAGAAAAACTTCCCAATTTGGGCATATGGTATATTGGCAATCAGCACAAATAAAGAAATTCTACCAAAAATTTACTATACTACTGATCATACTACAGCTCAGTTTGCGGTGTTAACAACGCACTTATGCTATCACTGCAGTGATTGGTAGAGAAGTTTAAAAGACTTTTCAGTGCCTGGAAAAGTGGGGATATGTGGGGAGAAACAGAGGGTAAATCTTACACAAAATGCCTGGGGAGATTTAATGGAGGGGTGATATTCTTTTCATGGGAGCAATAGGCTGAGTGGATAGAAGATACAGAAATACCTTGGAAAAAAAACTTTTACCACAAAATTTTCTAAATTTCTGGGAACTGCGGTTTGTCCAGAAAGGGATTTTTTTTCTCTTTCTTTTTTAAATGAAAAGAAAATTAGCATTTTCTAGAAATCGTATTATTCATCAAGGTCACAGCCATTTCCAAAAGCATATTTTTTGCATGCTGGATTCATCAGCATGGTTGTGAATACAAAGCACATGAAGGTTTTTTTTTTGTTTTGTTTTGTTTTTTTTTCTCAGACGTCTCTACATATTCTCTCTTGCAAATGCTTTCTCTCCTTGTCTTGTATTTCTTTCCATATAGTCACTACTACTTTTTAAAGGTATTTTCATGTGCATGTGGTTTTCTGTCTTCTATCATTAACTAGAAATTTTACATTTCTGGATCGTCACTATTATTTTATTATATATTATATTGTCACTATTGAATTAATGATATTCAGAAAATACCTCATATGGTTAATCTCTTTTTTTTAGCCCTTCAGAAGTATTCTTTCAGACATATACAGACATATGTCACTTCTTCTTGGTTTTTCCTGATGAACAACAGACACTCATAGAAAAGAAACATATGGACATTTTCTTACACCCAAACCAAATTAGGAAGCATCTCTGGTCTAAAGCAGAAAGACAGTGATGTTACAGGCAGCAACAGCATCAAACACTTCTGTATGGGTAAATACATGCCTATTTGTCTCATGCTTGCAAGAACTTTGTCATTGGAATTGAGACCATGTTAGTCCATCCCCTTATTCTAGTCTGCATTTAAACAGACCAGCTGGACTTCATTCTGACAGCCAAAAACACAGCATCCCTTATACACCAGGATTTTATATAATACAGAATCAAGTCTTCTCACTTTACCTAAGATGAAGGCCAGTTAATGGAACCCATACTGATACAATTTTAACAGGGGAAATATTTACAGGTAATGTGAGGTAACCCAGAAGAGCACTTTTCTATACCGGGGGGGGGGGGGGGGGGGGGGGGGGGGGGGGGGGGGGGGG
>CM021766.1:31774753-31814866 GCA_011076525.1 Nettapus auritus | reverse complement strand
AGAAAAGAAAAGAAAAGAAAAGAAAAGAAAAGAAAAGAAAAAAGAACCCTAAGTTACTATAATATTGAGGATAGCTAGAAAAAGTCTGTGTATGTAGTCATCTAAGTTAATTTTGCAGTTTTAATTTCAACACTTCCTGACTTTTGTGAATGCATATTTATGCTTTTGTGAATGCAATTTAATCAGATATCTAGAATTTTATGTTTTTCTTCTGATTTATTGGGCAATTGACTTCTTTCTTACTGTTAATCCAGCTCTATAAATTTAACAGATTTTGCCAGTGATTTGCAATGAATTTTCTAAAATCATATTTTTGATATTACTTACACAGTGTTGCTTTAAATAGACATGGCACAGTAGCACAAATATTTTAAATTTGATGCCATAGCCTTAAAAAAGATAATATTTTTATTTTATTTTTTCTACTAAAAATCTTGAAATTTAAATTGTAAATCTTGAAATTTAACTCCGTTCTGAAACAGCAGTTGGTGCCCTGAAACCAAGAAGCCTGGCAACTTGTCTATCCAAGTGGAAACACAGAGTCAGGAAGGAAATAGTTATCTCTGAAGATACTTGACTGTGGAATGAGGACTGGTAAAGTCTTACTTGATACAACAAAAAGAAAGCCAGCTTTCCCACCACCTCATTGCACTGCTTTCTTCACCAAGAAAGCAATGATAGAAATGAGGAGTATCAAAGAGCAAAGTGTACTGAAAAATAAGCTGATCCTGCCAAGGCTGATATTTTCATATTCCCTCTGGCTCTACTCCATTCTCTTTAAATTCCACTGAATCACCAAAGGAGAACTCTGACCTGATCATGGGAAAAAAATAAAAAATAAATTAAATTAAGAAAAAAACAGTGACTAAAACAACAAATGAGAAGTACTCTGCAGCTTGCAATCTAAGAAGCATTCCTTTTAGCATGATTGGTAACTACTGGTGAATAGAGCTCATGTATGTTTTAAAGATATTAGAAAACTGCTGCAGTTCTAGAATACTAAGTATTTATAGAATTCATGCATGAACCATACACATTAAAAAAAACACTTAAATTTGAAAAGGGTATATGTTGTTTCATCAGCTACAGGGTATACATGCATCTTCCAATTTGGCTCCATTTCTAATTGCAAGTGAAGCCAAATCCTGATATGCAGTTGCTAGAGAGTTGTGCTCTCTCTAACAGTTCCAAAATTCTCCTTCACTAAGTTGAAACAGTCCATTAGAATTTTTAAAATTTCCATGTAAATGTAAATAATGATTTATTGTTAAGGGAACAAAAAATAGTTATCAGGCCAGAGTAATAGGAGAAAAAAAATGTATTCTTGGACAAATGTATAACAATATAATGTCCATTTATGTTGTTATCTATGCATTCTATTTTAGGCTCTGTACAACGTTTAAAGGAAGTATATACTAACAAAGATTAGACCTCAGGGTGGGAGGGGGTGGGAGTTGAAGTTTGGCTTGTATAAACATGTAAATGTTCTGATGTTTATTTCAAACTTATCTGTGCAGGTCACCAATACTATCAGACTATCCTATTATAGAATCGCTGCTTTTAATTCTAAAGTTTTGCCTGAGCATTTTTAAAAATCCATTTAAAGATTTGGTTTATTCTGAAGTTAGACTGAAGGTATAAGTTTCTTCTTTTATTTTATCCAGACTAGTTCCACCATGTCTTGTGTAAATCATTATAGTCTTGTCTCTCTCACTTCATTGGCTTTTTGGCTTCCATCTGTTTTCTCTCATCTTTTCCTCTTCTCTTTCTCATCTACATTCTCTTTCTACTCTGCTTTCTCTCATCTGCTTGCTCATTACTATTAGATGAGCCCTCTGTTTTCCCCTTCACTTCCCAATTATCTCACAGAGGTGGAGAACGAATGAGATCTAAGAGCTCAATCTCAGAGACACTGAACACTGTCAGCAAACTACGTCTTTTACTTATTTATTTTTAAAGAAAGTCTTGGATGTCTTCACTAGCCTAAGCAAGTTACTTTTCTGAATGTTGTCTAAGGTATAGTGTGCTTTTATTCCTGGAAGCATTCATTTTAATTAATTAATGGAGACCGTTCATAGAAGAGTGCTTTTCTTAGAAAAGTGTAATTCCCTAGTGTCCTATCTGTACGCAAGTAAGCACAATATCACAGTAAGTACTTTACGCTGAAGGGAGGATGTGAATTTTGTTGCACATTATTATATCCATTGAAGAACATTCATGAATGTATTCATTTTAATGTTAATATAATTTAATAATGCTGCTGTGGTCCAAGCAAAAATATAATTATCTCAAAAAAAAAAAAAAGAAAAAGGAAAAAAAAAAGATACTCATTTAAAATGTTTTAGAGTCATGGCCCAAATATCTGAGTTATTCTATTGCAGAAAATAGCTTAACATGGCAGGTTTAATACTCTGCACATTTACACCACCGTGGATGTCATAACTCCCTGTTGTGAAGCTATAATTCAACCACTGACGATTGGGGGTAATCATTAACCCATAAACTGGATTCAGTCAAAAACGTCCTGCAGGAGTCACTTGAAACTACCTTTCTTTCTTAATAAAGAACAGTTCTTCACAAATGTTCAAAAATTGTACAATAAAGTATTGAACTTGCTGAATTGTGGGTATCGACACACTCATTCTTACGGCTTTCACAAGTTTCTCATGTTTGTGCACCTTGCCTTGTCATTTCTTCAGTGCTTGCACTGTGACAGACATCCAGAGCTACAATGCCAAAGGGACTTAGCATCATCACCTCAGCATCTGGTCCATCATTTAAATGTGCACAGGTGCATAAGTCACAGAACTACCTAAACATTTCAGTGTCTCAGGCTTGGGAACATTAGCTGGACACTTCACTGAACTATCAACTTCAGTGAAGTCCAGCTGTGTTGTGTCCCTTTTCCTTGGGACAGTTCCCATTTGCAGAAAAAGGCACTTCCTCCAGATAAACACTCCTGAAGTAGGAAAGCCCTATTTATCTTATGAGATTTACCATTTATTCAGGAAAGAGCTGAATCAGTTGAGGCTTTCATTCCTAACTCTGTCCTTCTGCTTGTGCTGTCCAAGGGGATATTTTAAAGATTTCAAGAGCTGGAGGGACTAATAGTAGGCCCTTGCTCTTCCCAGTGTCAGTAAAGGTGGAAAATCATTGCAAACTCATGCCCTTTTTTAGTGAAGAAAACTGGAAATTCCAGAGACTTCTACAAATTTGCAGAGGATACAAATGGGATTAAGAGAGGCATTGGTTACAGAGTCCCTACCTCTTCCTTCTGATTGTGAAAACTATCCAAGTTTTGAAACAGTCTGGAGAAAGGATCATCCTTCTGCTTACAGCAGTGCATTCTCCACTGCATGGTGAAAGGGCAAGTGACAGATGAAATTGGCTGACTTGGATTTTAACAAATAAAATTAGCAGCGTTGTTCCATGTCATTCCTCACTCCATGACATATTGTACTCTAATTTTTAAAGCTCAGGTGCTAATGTGCAGCACTGTCAGAATAAGGGTTGCTACTGAAAGTGGTAATCAGTCCTTTTTGCTTTCAGAGAGGCTCTGTTCTGAAGGCTGGCACCTGTGTCACAGCCAAGACAGTAATACTGTCTTACAATAGAATGCTGGAGTCATGAACCTGAGTGATTTGGAGTTGCTCTACTTATAAATAGATATTCAGGACAGCATTTTTGGAAGGCAGCCACCAGAGTGTACTCTATTACAGAATAAATCACACTGACAAGATGCTCCCTGTCAAACTGGAGATACTTTTAGAAAAGATCAATTACAGAAACCATCACATTTATGTGACTATTTTTACCTCTGTCAGTGACACAAACTTATTTCATATACATTGTAATATCCCAGATGAGTTCCCCTAAGAGTTCACACAGATCACAATACCACTGGCTCTTAAATCTAGTGGAGAGGTCTCATTTTTTATAGTACAACAAAGTACAATTAAGGCATGATCTTCCTCCGACAGGTCTCAAACGATCACTCTCAGCTCTATAGGGAATGTGTTGAAATTTAGCTATTTAAAAGATCTCTAGCCAATGCTTCAGCTGCTCCAAGCTCTCATAAATATTATCAGCTCTAAATTTCTGGAAAGGGTCACTGCTGAGAGGTAGTCCCTTCAGGAGTATACGGTACAACTTGACTAAAGTACAACCTCATCCCAGATTATTATTCTCATGTTTTTAGTCTAAATGCAGCCAACAATGTTGGCTGTGGAAGGTGCAGTACAAGGTTATAACAAAATATGTACAACCAAAGTGGCAAACCTCCCACTTCATCAATAAACTGAAGAGGATACCTTACCTAGGGATGTGACTATGCTGCACACTGCAGCATGAAGCAAAGATGTCTTTGTTAACTTTAAAATGAGTCAGCTGGGATACAAAAAAGCTTTTGCCACAGAGGCACTCAGTTTTCTACAGAGTACTTTACATTGCTAAGAAAAGGTAATTTATCTGAGCACAGTGTATTACTCCATTTAAAACTTCTTGCAGCCTGAAGGATCAGCTTCGAGATAAACTACATACAATGTGTTTGTTTACACTTTGACATAGTGCTGTATAGACAAAACCAATTAGCACTGGTATTTCATGATAATTATATCTTCAGGTATTTCACAGGTAGCTTGAAACCGGATGGAGAACATCTACAATTTCTTTGCAGTTACAGAAGATAGGCATACTCCAAAACACTGTTTTAGGACAACATCTCTAATCAGATTGGAACGAAATCCAATTAACTGATTTTTTTTTATTTTTATTTTTTCCAGAAGAATGTGAATAATCATTACCTAGAATAGAGATGAGTTTATCCAGAAATGGCATCCAAATGCAAATGCAGACTTACACTGTAGGATTCTAAATGTTTACTAAGGATCTAAACTCTCATTATATTTCATGGAAACAGAGGACTCAGTTCAATTACCTATGCAAAGATAGCATTTGGGATTCAGGGGGATCCTGCCTGGGCATGTGCTGGCACAGTGAAAGGACATAGATCTCCCAGAGGTCCTGTGCCATAGCTGTCAGCCACAAAAGTAAACATCAGCTCCTCCAGCAGTTCTCACATGGCACTGGACACATTCATTCTGAGAACTGAATCAGGGTCCTAGTGGGTGCAGGCATTGAAGACTAGGAAGTCATTCAAATAACCAGTGTATATCCCTGTTTAAGGGTGATTGACGCAGATCTCTCAAGTCGGTTGACTATTACCCGGAGCTCCACAACAGGAATCCTGAACACTTTACTCACATGGAGACCCCTACATTGCAGGCACATGGCTGCATGTCTGAACTTGGCCCTGAATTCTTCTCTGTTTATATACTAGCTTTGAATCATAGCACAATGTGAAGTAAGAAGCCAAAAATCACAACTGCATCAATATTATTGAGTACATCAAGCTAGAAACTCCACCAGAGAAACCATTCTAAGAAACCTTCCATTGATGCTATTCACCAGTCAGTCTTAAGGAACTGGGGCAGAGAAGGTGTCCTGGGTAGAGAGCAGACAACTCAACCTTCTTTTTCCAAATATAAGGTCATTTCTTGTCATGTTCAAAGTAGAAAGGACACATGAAAGTGAATCACATCTGTATAATCAAAGTTTTCAACTAAGATCTCAAAACGTAAGACTGCTTCTTCCCACATCTTCCTTTAGGGTACCAGTACAAATTGTTTCTACACAGCAGGCAGAACCTTCTGTTTCCTCTCAATAACTTGTATGCTGCTGATTTTTCAGTGCAAAAATCATAGTCTAATATGGGCACCTAATAATATTATAATAAATTATAACAAAATTATCTGAATTTTAAAAAGAATAATAGCATTCACAAGCAACATTGGCAAGACAGGATTTAGCACTTTGTTAATCCACAATCTTTGCAAACCTAAGATACCACAAATAGTATGGAACTCTAGCAATGCTTCACATTAGAGTTACACTAGAATTTCACTTGTATTAAAATGCTTTAAGCACAATAATAAATAGAATTCAATGGGAATTGTTTTAAATTTTTAAAGAAACATTGAATTTTTGTGTATTTTCCTGTTTTATTACAACACTATCAATCACTGCAGTTATTTTGGCATGCTGTACATATGAATTAAATTAATGCACCAGAGCTATCAAGAGAAAAAATGCAACTAAAAGCACCTTTTTTTTTTTTTTTTTTTTTTTTTTTTTTGGAATCCTAAATCTGACCTTGCTAACAAGCAGGTGCAAGACTTCACACTACAACCACGAACAATAAAGATGTATGATATCCTCATTTTTCTTCTAATTGTTACTTTCTCTAAATCATGTTAACTCCCATTTGTTTTACTTGATATTCACAATGATTCCCTTTTATTCCTTTCAAGTTTATTGTGGCCACAGAAATAAAAATGCAATCCTTTTATCTCCCACATCACACACAAGTAATCTATGAGAATATAGCATATGCCATGATATGAGAAATGTATCCCAGCTGAATTCCTCAGTCAAAAGAATTATGTACCTGTCGCATCCTCTATGAATGTTCTCTGCAGTTCATTGTTCTTACTATTGTTACTGAGTACAGCAATGAAATGTCGCAGCCAAAAAGCCACATGTATAGTTAGTTAATATTCTTATCAAGATTTTCATTGTCTTTTACCAGTATAGCAGAGTGCCTGCCTGAAAGTAATCTATAATTACATATATAGGTAAAGCATCAATTAAATCTTCTTAGTGGCATTTATCTGTCAGTTGCTTTCTTGTTATCAGGCAGTGAAAAAAACATGCAATATTCAACAAAACACAGCACTATCAAAACGTATGTCATGTTCACTGCATTTAAAAGTGACTTCTTGAACACAAGTGGTTCAGTTTACCTCTTACGCTTTCTAAAATGATGTACAGAAAGAATAATGAAAAGTAGAATTAAAATCTAGCTTCAGAAAATTTTAGCAGATAGATTCACAAATGGATGATAAATAATGAATTTATTTATGTATTTATTTATTTATTTTGAATTATTCATTTTAAAGATACAGGAATTAGGAATTTCACAGAATTATCAAAAGCAGTGAGGCCCAACATTTAGTCTTGGCTCAGGCAGTGATTTGCTGTGAGGTCTCTACAGTGATGTGAAAATACACAGCACAACACCATTACATCAGGTAATGGCCACTTTATGAATTTTGTGTTAGGCTTTCCTTTTAAAAATTGTAAATTTACAAGCAATTGTAACTAAGCTCTAAGGTGGAAATTATGAAACTCTCTAGCCCTCAGCTCCCACACTAAAAAAAAAAAAAAAAAAAATACTTTTAATAATAAATGTTGTACTACCTTAAAAACATTGTTGGAAACCTTGGAAATAAGTGACTTAAGCATCCAGGGAATTTTTTCCTGCAATAAAATGCTTCCTCAGTCACTATCCCCTGCTTGACTTACACCACCCACCTAAGCTTAAACAAAGTTTGTAGACAGATGTGCAAAGGTCAGATTAAATCACCAGTAGATTTTATAATCCTATTACTTCTATTGAAGACATCATTAGGCATATGTGCAAGGTATGAATTAAATCACTAATAGATTATACAATCCCACTTTTCCTAGTTTACACAAAATGTGGTGAATATAGCTGAAGGTACAGTCAGACACAGGTCATGGACACTTATACACTACCCTGCCTTCTCACTGTCACATCATTGCAGCTCACGGTTATGCTACTTCTGTTCAGAAAAGTAACCTTTTTGTTTTTTATTTTATCAAAACATCAAATGTTCTGTACAGCTTTGTTTGAAGATTCTGACTGTATCTTACCTAAGGAAATCTTTCTTCAGAGTACAGTGTTTACTGCAATAAGAAGTAAAAGTTTGATTCACAGCAGTAGTAGCTCAAATCACCTCTTAAGAAGCATGCTATCAAAATGAAAGATTTTGTCTTCATATAAGGTTATGAAAAAAATGAGAGCAAACAAAATCTGCTGTTTAATAAAGAAGAGAACTTCTGCAAATCTGGAAATATTGCTTATAGACGCTCTCACGTTCTCATGCAATGACACCTACACTATTATTTTCTCACAAAACAACTTTTTGTATTAGAAAGGAAATCATTATTTTCTGATAATTGTAATGAATTATGATTATTTCCAAAGATATTTTCTCCTGGCTTTGTGCTAATAAAATATGCAAGATATAACTAGCTCCCCGTGATGCTGGCCATGAGTTTAACAGGTTAAAATTTCACAAAATGTTGATAAAAGTATTAAAACCTGCTGCTTTTCTTTAAAGCGTATAACCAATTTGCCATTCTACTAACATAAAACATGTTAAAATGACAGGGCATATGAAAGGGAAGAAAAACAAGAAGCCTTCAGGCTTCTTAAATAGGAGTCCTTTGTGTTAAAAATCTTCAGCTATACAGACATAAAATTTGCATTATAGCATATATATTATTTATAAAATAATACAAGTGATACTATATCAAATTACAGAAGCCTTCTTTGTGAAACTGTTGCCTTAAGGAAAGAGCTGAACACTCTGCAGAATGTACCTTTGTGACATTTCTAATTTTTGTGAATGAATCCAAGACATTTTCAAGCTATTGAGAAAAGCAGAAATATTAGCTCCATAAAAACAACAACAAAGGAAATAATAAACAAACAAACAAACAAATAAATAAATAAATGTAATGCTCACATAGTAGATAGCAACAGATTTGATTTTTCAAGCTTTGCTACACTTCTTAGTTCATGGAATTAAAGTTTATGTATCTTGATCTGAACTTCACAGTTTGAGCCTCACCAGTAAGTAATATTCATCAATATTTCTTTTATTATGTGCTAGTGTTGGTAATATGGAATCTGGCCCAAGTTGGCCAATATTATACTTTCATTAGTCTCAGGAGGCCCAATCCTGCAAACATTAATGCATATGTGCAACTTTACTGAGGTTAGTAGCCTGACTGACTTAGGAACAGAGAGTTAATATGTAAACATATTCAGTCACACATCTAAGCATTTGCAGGATCTATCCCAGGTTTCCCAACAGCAGTCTTCCCAGGGACTTCAGTGGCCTCAGATACTGACTCCTGAAACCTGATAGATGTCCCTCCCACTATAGAGTGTCTAGATCTGAAAACTCATTCAGGCACGAGTTCGTTCAGCTTCTTTTTTTTCCATCAGCACCACCAGCTGGAGCAGCTAAAGAGATTAGGACCAAACTCTGAAAGTAATTATCCTGAAGAGAGTAACTCACAACTAACATTGCTAAAATACCTCAACTGTTGCTTGCTGTTACAGTACTTCACAGGAGCCCTTCTGTTTTTGCAAAGCACATTACAAGTTACCCTCAAGATATCAGGCTGGCTGCAAGGAGTCAGTTCTGTAGGGTGTCAGGTCTGCAAACACACCATAGGGGTTTCCTCACTTATTCCCACTTCAAAGAAGCATTAAGAACAATTTCTCTTTATTACAGATTTTAAATAGATTTCTTTCCCCTGTGATGATTAATTAGGCATTTGTTACAATTTGCCTTCTTTCCACCTCTAAGAATAAATGTGCCCTTCTGCTAATCAGACACAAACAAAATGTTTTGAAAAGTAATCACTTGCTAAAAAAAATGGAAATTGGGCTTCTGTGTTGTGAGGAATGTACACACATAGCACAGTGAAATTTAACACGGGTAAATGATCTGACTACCTCAAAGTGAAGTTTTTGCCTTCCTACAGTGGCCTTTCACCCTGCCCTTTCCTCCAATCTGAGGAGAGCTGATGTTGATGGAACATATAATGGCTCCTTTCCTGTGTAGTAAAGTCAGCAATAAAGCTCAGTAATTAAGGTGACCGGGGAGGCCCAGCCCAGCAGGCTAGTGGTGTGGCGAACACTTTCAGAACTTCAAACAATATCAAAGTCACTGAAAAACGGGCCTAGTTCAGGACTGGTTTGAATTAAGCCTCACTTCCACACGCACTTTTCAAATCCAAGCTCAAACAAGAAAGCCAAGGCCTTCTGGATTTCATTAGAGCCAATTATCTTATCTGTTTCATCTCAGGCCTGACCCTAAGGCTGGCAAACAGCTATTCAGTGCGTTTGTGTGGTTGTTTGAGAAAGCCTCCAGCCAGCCAATGGCCTGAGGAACTGCTAATTAAAACACAGTTGCCCCCTGCCTCTAGTGATTAAATATTTTCAAGCTTTTGTAAATAATTTTTCCATTCTTTGCCCCAAGCCTCAGAGGTCCAATAGATGCAGTAATTTACTTAGTTTGTCAAAGAATGCTGCTGGAAATAAAACTATAATAGAAACTTAGGAAACTCTTATATCTTGCTTAACTTCTGCAAGTGACATACTACAAGCTTGCAAAACATGTATACTGTTTCTTATGTAATTAAGCCTTAATAACATTATTGTGTTTGAAGTGATGTAGTGTACAACAGGCCCTACATTTTGTTGATAAGCATCATGTTTCCTCAGATGTCAACAAGATATGCATGCTCATGGGCTTAATGAGATCACGGACACTGCAGAAGTGATACAGAGCAGTATGTGTGTTCCTGAGATGGATGAACAGGAGCGGATCATACTTCCAGAGCCTGTTTTGAGAAGGACTGAATACTACCAGTAGCAAGTCCATATGTTTCAGTGGAACAAGAACAGTTCCAGAATACAGGTCTATATTACAGTTTCCCAAATAAAATCAGGACATTCACATAACAGACAAAAAAAGGCATGTCTTCCATCTGGGCTAGAAGTCTCGATCCCTCCTTCTCCCCCTTTCTAGACCTGCAAAGACACTCCTTTGCATCAGATCTGGGGATCTGGAGGGAGGCCTAGTTCCAGCCTTGGTCTCAGTAACTCCACTCCCTTGTACCATCTCATGTGTCACATGCAGCCACTGCCACCAGTACTGGGGGTGTGTACTTCTCATGCAACATGATGGGGAGAGAAACACCCTATCTCCTCCCCCCATTCTAGTAGCTAGAGTGGGCATTACATACAAAACATATCCCAAATTAACCTTTTAACTGTTTAAATCCTTCTATTATCCTTAATAATAATAAATATATTTGTATTAGTACATTACATTGAAGCCACTGTTATGAGCAACAACCCCATTGCATTAGACTGCAAAGAAAGAGCAAAAAGATGACTTCTGTCTATACATTTTGGGTAACTTTAGGCAAGAGCTAGAAAAAGTAGACAGATTTGCTTAGAGGCCATCTTAGCAGTAGAGGAATTTAATTACTGTCTAGTTTTGTGGGAGGCAATATAGCAAAATAGAACACTAATAAAAGATTTCAAGGAGGCTTCATAATTGTTTATGAAAATACCCTACCAGCATTATACCAAAAAAAGCAGAAAACCCGTACATTGTATAACAGTCTCAAATATGAACCTCATAGCATTCTGAGAAGGACATTAAATAAGAAAGAAAAAATGGCATCAGCTTAAAAATCACTAGCCGCTTAGAATGGTAACAATATTCTTTATTTCACACACATGCTACAGAAAAATAATTTGCAAAATTTAGACATTGCTGGGTTGCGACTTCCAACAGAGAAGGTCAAAGTTAACAAGAATTTATCTGGGTGACTCTCTCTACAGGTTTTACCTGTAGAGAGTGGCAATATTGCTACTCCTGGCTTGGGAGTAAAACTTTGGCAAGTTTGAGTTTGAATTAAAGGCAGACTTCCTCAATTAATTTATCATGGTTACTTTAAATTTTCAAGATGCAAATAAGAGACATACTCAATACAGGGACAAAGACATGAAGTAATTGGCTGACAAGGAATAACTGAATTTGCATATTGGATGTACTGTCTTCTAGACAGACGCAAAGAAGTAAGAGAAGGCACCAAGACTAAAAGCATAATAGCAGGGAACAAATGAAGAAAGCTGAAGGCTCAAAAGTACATGTTGAAAAAGTGACTAAAAATGTTGGGTAAAGGCCAGGGTCTACCAAGCATGGGAGCCAGAGAAGGACGAATTTTCAAGACAAAGATCATCAAGGTTAATAAAAGTGGATGACACTTAGGCTAGGGAAAATAAGGATGAAATATAGACTTTGAGCTTCGGGCTAGGATGAGTTTATGCCAAGAATGGTTTCAGAGGAAAGGAAGGCTGAGATTCTGTTCTGAAGAAGGTCTAGAACTGAACTGTATGACAGGCTTCAATCTGTACACTCAGCAGTCTTGAGGACACAGAAGGAGAAAGGAGAGGTGATACAGAGCTTAACAGTGTTTTTTCTTTTCAGTAAAATATGATTGTATCATTTGTGACAATAGCTTGTTATGAGGAGAATGAGAGGTTAAACAGATGAATAAAGGAAGATAAAAGTTTTTGTCTGAGTTAGATCAGAAGATGAAAAAGAATTAGGCCCCTGGTGCCAAGTAAAAGAGTTAGAGGAGAAGAAAAGATGAGTAGCAACTTTGTGATCAGAGGCAGAGCACAGAGATATGGGAGGGGAAGGGGAGTTGTGGCTGCTGTGAAGAATTTGATGAGTGGTTAAATGAATGACTCCAAGAAAGAAATATGAAAGAAAAAGAGTGGGAGGAATTTTTAAAGAATGTAGTATTAATATATGTCTAATTACTAAAACACTATTGCTTGAATAGTCTGGTAAGATAAATGTTTACTGAATCAGTCCTTACATCAGGGAAGAAAACAGAAGAGAACTTATTTCCAATGCACAGAAGTCATTAAACTTGCTTTGCAGAAGCATAAAAGGCAATATTATTATTTATTTTTTTTTCAGTGATTTTTTTCATGGACCAATGATTGAACTTGACACAGAGCAAGTCAAAATTAACTAGGACACTCATGCACTGCATGTTTTTACTTTTGGGGCAGCTTCTTAGCAGTGGTCCACCTGATGGTACAGTGGTACAGTCTGTGCAAATTAAATCACTCCCATCACTCCCTTCTTTATCAGAAGGAAGTCACAGGGACTTTGAGCTGTTACAAAGTTGACATTTCTTTTGCCTTTTTTTTTTTTTTTTTTTTTTTTGGGCTTTGCTTGTTACAGTTTCTTACAAGAATTGTATTGAAAAATACAGGAAACCTGTTTAAACAATTTTTCTTTGTAGAATAAAGTGAGGTAAGTGAACAGATAGCAAATAGTCATTTTCAGATCCAAGGGAAACCCATTCCATAGAGAGTTCATCATATATGGTAGATGTTAATAAAGCATGGGGACTGAGAAGTCCCTGTCACACAGGAATTGAAGCACTTGCAGAGATTTAACAATAGTTTCTTAATCTGTAAACTTCGTTATTGGTAACAGGGAGGCAATTAGTCTCCACTCTTCTGTCAGCCTAATAATTCATGATTGGAAGTGTAACTTTTTCAGGAAATGTACCCTTTTACTGCAACAGACTATTTTTGTAGGTGCAAATCCCTAATATTTTTCAGAGGGAGACCTTTTGTAGAGTAAGGATAAAAATTAATTCCAAATAGCCTGACAGCAAAGGCATTAACTGCAGATGCAATTATGTCAGGTTCAAGTTTCTGATTTGTAAGAATGAGGAAAGAATTTTTTTTTTCCATCATTCAGAGATGAGATTTTTCACCAAAGGTTTTTCAAAGTTTTTGTTTGTTTGTTTGTTTGTTTGTTTTCTTCCTAGAGCAATGTCCTCACCATGAGGCTAGAGATTAACATTGTCACGAAAGGGTTTGAAACACACTTAATTGTTTTCTTGGAAGCTTCCAAATAGTTTTGGTTTTGTTCCAGTGTAGAAGAAAATCACATGTCAAAACCACGGACAGTTGCTGCTTACTGGAACTGCTGTCTTTAGTCAGCTCTACTTAGTAATGCACACCCAGCACAAGAGGGCAAAAGCAGCAAAGACCAGTGAATTTACTGAGGGGGAGAAAAGAAACAAACAAGCCACATCTTTCCTTCAGCATTCCACCTTATATAATCTGACATGCATGTGCACTGTAACATGACATAGGAGAAATGCTAAGCAGCTTACCAACAGTCCAGGCATAGCTATTTTCAGTCTGCTTATAATGTGCTGTAAATTGCTTTGTTTCATTTTTCATTAATTTTTGGTATACTTGCAATTTTCGTAACTTTATTTTGACACCTGATATCAATATATGACTAGAAAGACTGTGGTAGGCAAACATATGAATCAGGTAATGAAATACTTTAAAAGCTTGGTTTGTTTCAAGCCATGACAATTAATGACAGTGCTTGTATATAATCAGAAAGATTTGGTTGCTTAATTACGTTAAATGTAGTCAAAGTACCTAGGATCATATCTTGCCATGTTTACTTCATGAACAGCTTTTGCTTTTTAATGGTGACTCTTGCAGAAGTTACTATTGAGTATAAGTAACAACATTACATTTTAGCCATGAATTATGCTGATGTGCAGAACTGAGAGGAGCATTAACTAATGCAGTTGATGATTGATTCAGTTTTAAATTCTGACCCTAGTAGAAGTAAAACTGAGTATATGTAGACTTCCTTTTTTCATGAAAAAATATACAAATATGCCAAACATGGTAAATTACTCTATGACTGAGCTTTTTTCTTATATTGCCTGTAAGAAACAATATCTAGGAGCCTAAAGTTTGATAGATTCCCTCACACTGAGTAACAATCCATTCTTCAAGAAGCTGCATTGATTTAATGGGATTACTAGTGGCCCAAGCAGTACTGCTAACACCACATAATCATGAGTCATAGACATCCCTGAACTTTTTCATTAGATATCTTTTCTTTTGAGACATACATGTTTTCTTAGTTTTAAACATCTCTTTTGCAAGACTAAGAGCTGACTTTAAAAAGTAATAAAATACTCAGAGTTGGGGCTCCAACAACATCCAGTAACATGAAACCTCGTAAGATCTTGCAGCACTGAGCAGAGTGCTACTCAGCATAATTTAGTATTTCAAAATCTGGGTCTTTCCAGATTTTTCTATTTTTCTTTTTAATTACTGGAGCTTTATTTACTAGAATATGTTTTCTATGAAAAAGAGTTGTTCCTTTTATTCAATTACTTTCCAGCAAAGTGTAGCACAGGTACAAAAATTATTAGAATTTAAAAAATAAAATAAAATAAAATAAATATACCTCCAAGGAGTTATGGATGCAAAAACATGAGAACATCTATAAGCACAGACATGCCCCAGAGGTATCCACACAAACTTATACAGAGACACAGGTGCGTGAGCACACACACAACCTCACAATACCTCTTTGCAATCCAGCTTATGTTTGAAAGGAGGAAAATAAAAACTTCAGGTTTTTTTTCTCCTTGAAGTATTAAAAGAAGAATAGTGGAGGTCTCATTAGCTAAGCTGGCTAAAGAAGGCATGAATAAGAACTGTGTAGCTGAAAGGCCTCTGTTTCTGCTGTTCTTGAAACAACTCTCCTGTCTGATTCTGGATAATGGGCTTTTAATAAAAATATCCACCAAAGGAAAACAATTAAACAATACATAAAGCACCAGGGTGCAATCTAGTGGTTCTGTTACAGTCTGGAGCTGTTCCAGCAGAGAACATGTGGATATTTTTTACAGGCTACAGTGTAGTTCTCAAAAGTTATTATAAAGCAACAAAATTTAAATTGGGGCTGGACATCTACACAATCACTCAGTGTTGCTGTAGGACTTTTAATTTACACCTGAAATTTATCTCCATTTAAATACCACAGATATTTTGACTGTTAACACAAAAATATCTTCTGTAATCATGCTGCTTTTTAATTTCTTCCAGGATGTTTCTGGTGGTATTTCTCACCTTTCCATCAAAGTATTTGACAGTGTGGCAATTCTTTATCCATACACTTCTATTCTTTCGTCTTTTTGGCTTGATAAAAAATTTGAAAATATTTCTGTTGGAGAAGAGCTCAGGTACTTTTTGGATCCTTTTAAACTACAGGCCATATACAGCTTGGGGTTTTAATCAAATACTTTTTAACCTGAACCACATAAACCTGACACATGCCGTATTTTATTATCCTTTCTCCTCCACCCCCTACTCTGCCATGTCAATAAAAGAAACTGTGCATCTGTAGAAAAGTAAGCCAACACTAATTAATTTCTGTAATGAAAGGTTTCATTTCTGTAGTTCCAATGAATGAAAGGAGCATCATATGTAGTTTTAAACACACTGATACAGTAAAGGTGAAAATTTAGGGTAGTTTGGTGAGAAGAAGTTAGATTTTCCAAATAAAAATAAATGAGTAGGAAGAACAAGAGGTTGCAGGATATAAACAGTGTTGCCAGGTTTAGTTTTATGGTGAACTCTGAGGTATAACAAAATGTTGAAAAGCTGTTTATGCCAGTCTTTCAAATGCTTTTAGCTCTGCTTCTCCGTTTCCCAAGGACTCTCTCCTTATCCCCACAATACTCATCTGAATGCTGAGAATATTTGTCAAGAAACAAGGCAAAAGCATGACAACTTACTATTATTACAAATGTATATATACATATATCACACAAAGCCACAAATTCTCAGGATGATTAAACGTTTACAGATGAATGTTATACTCTAGGCAGATTTAAAAAAATAATGTTCCAAGCAAACTTCTACCTTCTTCAAAACTCTTCAAAAGGAACTGCTCAGGCACTTTTAAGTCATCTCTTTTTTTTAGCTGTTTGGTGTACCTTTCTTTGAATACTGCTGAGACATTTTCTATGGCAGAAGGGAAAAGAAAGATCTCTTGTTGAAATACTCATAACAATGCTCAGAGGCAGTGGACAAAATCAGAAATGAGCAACTGATTGCAACTCTGACTTACAACTCTCCAGAATGCTGTGGATGACTGCAAACTATATACGTATGTACAGAAATCATCACGTAGACTTCCTAGAGCTTCCATAACTGTGTTCTGTTTAGTTATACTTTTCTGCATTATGCTCATGACCATGCAGAAGGATTGTGGGTAATTAGCACTCTTCAAAAAGCCCATCTGTATTTGGGTAAATCATTACTGGACTCGCACATATGACTCAGAGATTCTGCCTTCCTCTTTAAGAAGTGAAGTGCTGAATGCATTGCTGTCAGCAAATAGTCAAGAAATAACAGCCACTGGGGTAATCCAGCACTTACAAATTAATTACCAGTTATTATAAATTTAAATATTGGGAAATATATATATATATATTTCCATTAGTAAAGATAAACATGGCATTTTGCTAGTCTCAGGCCTTTAATATTGGAGTTCAACATAACAATGGATAACATAATATATTAAGGTTCTGAAGATCTTAGTTCTTTCTGTCTGCTTTTATTGACTCATGAAGCAGAACAGCTAATTTGGCTTTTTCATTTCTCCTCCCATATTTTTGCCCTTTTATCTCATTGTACTGCAAGTTCTTGAATGAGAATCTGACCTAGTTTTCAGACCTAGCCTAATATAATATAAACTCAGCAGCAGCCTTTGGACATTGTAGTAATAAAAATAGTAGCATTAAGCTATGAATATCTAGAATTATTGTTTAGTAGATCTTTCTTCTGAAAAATTATTTTTTGTGGAAATCATTTAACATTATAACAATATAGTATTGTTTGGTGACTCACTGTAAATAAATCTAGGTACAGCTAAGAAAACTTGATTTTTGTCTCCTACTTTTTTTGTTCTGTTTATCAGAAACTAGGGTTTCTATTCAGTCTGAGAGATACTATACTGAAGAAGAATGCTGTCAAATAAAACCATAATAATATTCAAAATACTATAAATCGATGGTTCGCCCTCATGTGGTGTATTAAGCTCATTTCTAGAAGAGTTTCAGAGATGAGCAATTAAAATCATTAGGCAATTAGATTATCTTTTCAAGAGAGATTAAAAAGACAGAAATACCGACTTTTAAAGGAAGAAAAATAACAAGGGACATGACACATGGAAAGCAAATGCATTTAAAAAAATAAATATGCACAAGCGAGAGTGTGCACTTCATCTACAAATGTAGCACACAAACATATGAACTAATGAAATTGGAATATTAGAGGTCTGAGCTAAAAAACTGATTTTTTTTGTTTTTGAGGGACACATAAGTAAGACTAGAAAACTCAATACCAACAGATTAAATGAATGCAGAATCTTAACAGATACACAAAACTGATTAAGGTTGTTGTTTCCAATGCTTTAGCAAACAAAAAGTTATGAAAGTAAATTTAAGGTAAAATTAAAGCAATGTTTACAAATGGATACTATCTACGTATAACTACATGAAACAGCATATCAATATTTACTTTAGGTTTTCTTTTTAGGACATATGTGTGAATTTGTAGTTTAAAAACTCAAAACAAACCAAATAAATAAACCTATGCCAAAACAGAGCTAGCAAGGATAATATATTTGAAAAAGAACAAAATTGTATTTTAAAATTTTTTTCATTTGAAATGTCAAAATGGAATGTCATGAGATCAGGAAATATAAAACTAAGACCAAAAAAGAGTCAGCATACATCAATGCGATCTCTCAAAAAAAACTTTATTATGCACTGTAAGATGATAGGACTACAATATTTCTAAATGTTTTTGATAAGAGATTGGACTATAGTGAGTTCTATATTAAATATTAATTAATTAATTAATAATTAAATATTAATTATTAATTAATTATAAATATTAAACATATTTATTTTCTTCCAAAACAAACACTGTAAAAGATTGAAGATTATATGTATATCTTTATTTTCTTTCATTTTTACATACCTGTTTTCAAGTATGACTTTAATTTTGAATTCTCTTTTTTTAAAAAAAAAAATATTATTTTGAGGTAATTATAAATTTTGTGCTGTATTTAAAATTAAATCATAGATATAGAAGTTCATCCATAACTCTGCCTTAATGTCACCCATGTCTTTTGAATTTGCTCACCTTATTAAATTAAAATCATACACATGGCTGCTGAAAATCAAACTCAATATTATCATGAGCTATTTCTAATGATTCCAAGAAACACACATACACACATTTCATTTTATGTATGATTTTATGGCCAGGTTCACTGACATGCTGTGGGTGTTTTATGCTACTCTGGAGTAGAGAGCAAAGCAGCCAGAGCATACTGGCTGGTTAAGCTAAACTTACAGCTCCTTTGTTGAATAAAAGCAGTGCAAAGCAGTTGGAAGGCACACCCCAGTTTCCTTCTGTCACTTGCTTCTCCCTCACTCTTCTTAACCCTCACATTTGTTTCCATTTCCTCCTGCATCTGCTATATTTTGCTCTACAGAAACACATCTCTCCTGTCCTCTGTAAACTAAGTACATATATGTACATGTGCACATGTACAACACAGACCTGCTGCCTCCTTACCGAGCACATCTGGTATAATGTGTAGCTTATGAAAGTAATTATTTGAACATTAGTAGTTGACCATCGCTCTTGTTTTTTTCTGTAGCTGTTGGCAGAAGAGAGTGTATTACATTCTCATAAACTTGAGTGTAGAATCATCTTCTTAGAAAATAGCCACCATCTTCTATTGTTTTCAAAGACATTAAAGCAAATTTTAAATAGGTGGAAGTAAATGATGAAACATAGCTCTCTACAGTTGAAGGCCTTAAGGATAATGGAAAAGAGCTGTGGGATTTTGTTTTTTGATATAATAGGGGAAAAGAAGTTGTGGCTGCCCTTCAGGAAAAGGGCATTCTTTCGAGGAATTTTGTAGATAAAAGTTTCTTAACTATGACAAAAAAAAAAAAAAAAAAAAAAAAAAAAAAAAAAAAAAAAAAAAAAACAAGCAAAACTTTTCTGGCAAAATTAAAGGGTATATTGATTTGATTTTTGCACCTCTTTTTCATTCTGCAGAAACTTCTAACTCCTACATTTTCTACTACCTCCTTTTAGTTAACATGATCAAACATATTTTCCTACTAGAGATAGAAAATAAATGGCAGGAAAAAGATTTTTTTTATATATATACACAAGAGTAATCTTCATCTTCAAACTGGTTCCAGCCATTTAAATTTGATTTGGCACTATAAAGAGTTAGTTTAAAAAATACTGTAAAGACTCTTCATGTAGCACAGAAAAGCAAAATGGCAGACACAAACAAGCACCATAATTTCTTTAGTTTCCCACTAGAGTCCCACTGGAGCCACTCACAGCATGATGTTGAAGTGATTACTCTGTGTTATTCATCTAACTCATCTTCAACTGTTCTGCATTTTTACACAGGAAAGTTGCTTTTTCCAGAAAAGATAGAAATATTTTCTAGGACAATTTGGAGGAAGAGAGTGAGGTGAAATCTCATTCAGTCACAACTGGATTTGCTTAAAATAGATCTGTGCAGCTGAAAATCACAAATATTCAGTTAGCTGAGTCTATATATAGATGTGTGTGTATGTGTATGCAAATGCTTTTACAGTTCTACATATATTCTGCCCTAGGAACTGTATAAATGATATCAACTACATCATCATATATAATACCTGATTATATGCAAAACTCTAGAGGCAAAGAAAAGGACTTGGTCTCTATTTCTGTGGACATTATCATTCAGAAGGATCTCTGCCATGAAATTCAACAGTCAATCAAGCAGTAATGAGTTACCTAGTGTCAGGGTTGCTGACACTTCAAATATGTGCTTAGTGCAATTCTAGGAAGAAACTAGGGCTCTGCCAGTGAGAAAATAAAGGTTATACATACTCCCTTGGAGACTGTTAGATGATTTTAATGCAAATTTCTCAGTTCCTAAGAACTCAAAGAATTAGGCTGTCAAAGCTGCCAAAAGCAGGAAGCCTCAGCTGTTCTCCAACTCAGTTCCATCTGTCTGCAAACTTACTGACACCTTGGTAATGTTGGAGAGGAATTTCACCAACATGCTCTCTTGCCTTCGCTAGGGACTGAATCTTACATGTCCTCCCTCCCTGCTGGGGAGTAGGTATGAAGAGAAAATCTCTCAATTTTTCCCTTCATTTTTCTCTTCTCAAAACTGAGGATATCCAACATTTTCTCTGTCACTTGTTTAGGAATAGTTCCATAACTCTGTCTCTAAAATCAGTTTATTTGAGAAAATATCAAGCTCATATTCCTATCTAGAAAACTCACTGTATATTTTCATAAAAACTGACCCATTGCGGGTCACAACTCCTAAGCAACAGCCGACTTGATGACTTTTTTACCAAGTCTTCTATTAATTTTCTCCAAGTTTCTACCTTCCTTTCTACCTATAGCAAAAGGACTGGATCTCTTGTTCCTGGCCACTGTCTCATAATTCTGTCCTGGCCAAACTGAGAATGCAACTATGACATTTTGGATCATATAAGGGATAGATTCTGGTCTGAAGATTAAGCGCCTCGTCATTAGGAGTGGTAAACCTATCTACCATTCAGACCAGATCCACAAAAAATGGTTTATCCTACACAATTTATAGATCTTTGTGTCCACCCTTCAGAGTTCCATGCACTTTGCTTCACTGAGGCCCACTCAAAACTTCCCTGACAGGCATACTAAATCCACAACTGTAAGCATTACATTTGGCACAAAGACTGTGCCAGGGCAAAAAGGAGCTTAGGATGTAGGGAAACATTTTATGGTTTTCCAGCTCTTTGGAGAAAAGGAAAACAACAGTATCTATTGTAATGAGTCAACAGCATTCTATTTCTAAAAAACAAAAACAACAATAGCAGTTGACTATTTAAGATAATGACCCTTGCCCACATTATTTGCAACATGAACTGGATGCATTTAAAATTATTTAAATTTAAAATTATTTAAAATTATTAATATTTAAAATGCATTAAATTTTGAACTATCAGCAATTCTTTTAAGAGAGAGCCTAATCATTACCTTGAATTTATCTGCTTTAAAGAAAAAGCATTATTAAGCACTTATTTTAGCGGTATGTCTGCAAATGATTAGTCGTTGTGTAGTAGCTTACATGAATTTTACATTCCTGAATAGTGCACATGCAAAACAGCAGACTGAAATTCCCTTTAACTCTGAAGCAAAGTAATACATACAACAGTAGTAATAGTTTTGCTCCAAAATGTTTATGAGTGTGCTTAAACTACAATGGCAAAGAACATATTTGAAAAGGTATTCTTAAGCCCAGGTACTTGCTGTCAGGATAGAAGGGGTGCCAGTTATGGTTGTAGTCTCACTTATGTGAGTCTTCTGTTCAACGAGTTGAGAGCGGCATTCTCCACAGTACTAAGATGGCCACATTACCTATATCATTATTGGGATAGGTCAGACACAAACCAGGAATTTTGGGGTGATCATACCAAACATTAATATCTGATACCAATACCAGCAATTTGAACCATCCAGTCCATAAAATCTCAACAGAGAATACAACAGATCTTGGAAAGAACCCAAGGGAATACAAAAGTATAGAAGATCTGAAGCATGTCACTGACTATTTGTTTAGCCTCTTTTTACGTACAGAAAATTGTTGTAAATAAAATTCAACTCTTTTTCACAATAACAGTGTAAAATGTGTTGGGCCACTATGAGACTCTGAGTGCAGGTCCAGGGTTTGGACTTTCAATTCAGGTGTGTTCTTTATCAGATTCTTGGCATATTATTTAATTGACTAAACAGGAGTGCTTCAGAAAAAGGGCAAAAATAGTTTATACTTTTTGTGATGTATTTTTAATAGAATATAGGTCAAAAGCTATATAAGGTAAATGCACTGCTTCTCGAAGTTGATCAAATAGATGTGCTGTTTCATTGCCTTCCGTTCACATCAGCTTTTGCTAAATGAAACCTCTTTTCAGACATAGTATTTGCTCTCTCTTGAGAGGCCAGCATTCACTAAACCCTTCCACTGGACTGTTCAACAATGAGGTGAAGCAATACATGTAAGACTAAAAGTATGTTTCAAACTGGCTCTATCTCCTCTGGCTCCAAGAAAATAAAACTAAAGATTATGATGCATCACCTATGAAAGAATAAAACTTAATTAAAATGAGCTATTGAAAATGAAGAGAAATACAGCATAAAGTATTTCCTGTCATTCTTACTGAGAAATTTCAAAATTGTTTACTTCTTAGTAACTAGCATTTTACAGAAATTCAGAGAAAATTACAATTGGTCAAATCTGTGAGAACCATCATGGTAAGAATTTCAAGCTAATGAGGAATGCTGGGATTGGACCATACTTAATATTTGTATGTGCTATACTTACATGTAACTGCAATTGATGTGAACAGTATTTCTCTTGTGCCAGGTATCAATGATTACCTTTAAATTTTGTACGTAGAGGAGTTAGCAAGCTGAAAGTCATTTTAATGTCATGATACAATAATGATAAAATGAGCGACTGATTAAATCATTAGATTTTTGTTTTCTATTCTAAGTGGGTGACCACAAAAATTGAATTACCCATTTATTAAGCCTTCTAAGCTTTCAAATACCAGGATACCAGTATTAAAACAGTTTCACCATGGGTCATTTCTCCTGTCTTTCAAAATTACATTAGTTTTTATTTATGTGTTTGTATTCTACCACCGGTTTTCATAACTTTAAAAAAAAAAGGTACCAACCTGAATGCTGTGAGATATTCAACATCACCCATAGGAGGATCCAAGCCACCTGTCCAAGCAATATTTATATTATAACCTTCACCTGGGCCACTTCCAACCTGAAAAATAGGAAGAAAATGGGAAGAAGAAATAAAAAGGAGGAAAAGAGACAAGGAAAAGAGAGAGGGAAAGGGGGGAAACATCTCAAGTGTTCTTTAGAAACAAACATCAAACAATGTGTCAGATCAGCACAGCCTTGTTTGACAAGGACTGCTCTGGGTAATGCACTTGTTTTCCACTGGTCCCCTGCTCCCAGTGGACAATTTGGTAATCTGGTGTAATTTAAAGAACCAGAGAAGGACAAGAAAATTAGGGGTAATCATGCAACGCAATTACCTGAAAGATACAAATAAAAATGGGGCTCTAAAGAAATAAACCTAACCTCATTTGGGGCTCCACTGCCGGGGAAGAAGTTGCCTTCATCATAGCGATGGAGGGAAACATACAGGATGCTGGGGTCAGCATAAAAAGCCTGCTGTGTACCGTTGCCATGGTGAACATCCTAAAGGAGAAAGAAAACAGATGACAAATGTAATAATGTCCAACTCAGTGTAGAGAGCTCAGTTCTGCTCTCTTTTACCCAACTCTCTCTCTCTCTGTTTCTCTCCCTCTCCATTGCCCTCCTTTTGTCTTTTCCTTTCCCCCTCCCTTCACCACCCCATACTTCCTGAACTTTCAGGCAAATTACTCTTTAATGCACTCATTTTTTAAACTGGCTTCTAAAAATCAGGAAACCATAGCGAGCGTGCCCTGGAGACTCCAGATGAGCAGTCATTGAGAAATCCCAGTCCTTTTGTACAATTAGATATTTATACACCAGCTCTTTGTACTCCTTGCCTCAGTGATGGAATCTAGCATCCTGTTTTATGGAGGAATTTTATGACTTATTAACTGCCAACAGTTCATAACCCCTCAGGCTTAATTAACTAGCCTCATTGGCCTCTGAAGAAAGACTAATGTTTAAACTACAAACCAGTATTTTGCAGAAGGATCTATGGTTTACAGAGCTTTTTCACAATTCTTGACAGAACACTAAACATAAGTGTATTCATTGATTTGCCAAGTTCCACTATTGAGGTCAAAGGCTCTGCGACCAGCTGAGTAAATTGGCTTTCTTGAAACATTCAGTTCAGTTAGCAGTCCCTAAGCAGTTATCCACATCAAAAGAGATGCCAGATGCAGAAAGGACTTCATACTTCATTTTTGCAAAATCATGACGGCAACAGTTGAAGACAGAGGAATATGATCTCATTAGCTATTAAATCATCTGGCAGATAGGATGGTGCCTTCCACAATCAAGGAGTGACCCTGGCCAGTCTCCATATTTCAAACATTATATAACACCAGTGAAAAGAAATTCTGTCATTAAATAAAATATTGGAAAGAAATGCTGGCAGTATATCTGTATAATAAAGGCTGATAATATGGGCTTTTCATATTTTTTAATTTTGTTTTCACAGTTCTACTATTGTAATATGTAGTTAGGCACACATTAAGTTTTACAAGTGAAAATGGAAAATCCACTTGCCTTTTTGTAAAGGAAAATTGAGCCTTTATTGTAAGTTTTTCCACTGGGATTTGTAAGAAGCTGAAAAGTTATAGATATTGTTGATTCTCCTCATTTAGCTGATTCCTTTAAAATTTCTGACTTAAAGACAGAATTCAAAAGGACAAAATACACTAAATGGTGACATTATCACCCAGACTATTTATTTTACAAACACTATGAGGTTTGAACTGAATTTAGTATCAGAGAAAACAATGGTCTCATTTTCTTCAAAATGGCTATACTCCAGGAAGATTCAAGTTAGGTCTACGCTGCCAACTGCACAGCAAGCACTGCCCATTGAATGCTTTCTTTGCCAGCTGATGTAGCCCATGATTCTCTCTGACATTTTTCAGGGCTCTCTACATTGACCAAGTCTCATTTGTACTGCATTGTGCTTGACTTGGACCCCTCTGGGACTTATATGGGGCAATATTATAACAGTTCCTTTTTTGTTGTTTTTCCTCAGTTGAAAGTCCTTGAAGCAACATGAGGATTAAGTCACAGCCAAACTGTGCAATGGCAAGGTTTAATGTAACACATTGGGGGTGCAAGGTAGCACACACTGGTGTGAGGGTGTTGGAGGTTTGAAGGCAGCCAGCATATTATTATTAGGCTTTTGACTGGCAAATGAAGTCAAAGCTGGCTTGCAGCCTAATCCCAGAACAACATCCAGTTTTCTGCTGGGATAGAATTAATTGGTTTACTTCAAAACAGACCCAGATCTTGCTAGCATATTTGCAGGTATGGATGATCTTGGGACCAGGAATGCAAAAAGAAACTGAGGAACAATGTTGGCCATATAGATACATCTGTAAGCACCATGCTTAAAAAATGTAAGAGTGCTTCACTTTGTAATTTTAAGTAGTCTTTATTTTCCTAGCATATTTAGGGTTACAGATATATTCTTGCTATAACAGTTTTCAAATGACAAGAAAACAAATTAGTTTAGTGAAGGACTTGTTGGTTTTAGGTCAGAGGTTGGACTAGGTGATCTTGGAGGTCTCTTCCAAACTAAATGATTCTGTGATTCTGTGAAATGATTTTTTTTTCTTTTTTTTTCTTCATTATTCACATCTCAAAGCTAGTTTTCTTGTCTACACTTCAGTTCCACCAAAGGTTATTCTGTTTTGACGAGCATTAACTTATCTCTTTAGACAAAGGAATATGCTGTTTAAGACTGTGGATGTTACCATGTGGGAAATGTGTTTAGATTCTGCCCTTAATACATCAAATGTATACAGGATGCATAAATTAGTTCAAAAACTGAGATTTATTCAAAGGTAGAATGAGGAAAGAAAAGTTGACAGAGAGATCTTTTATTTTTGTGTAGAAAAAAAAAAAAAAAAGATTTAAAATTAAAAAGTTAAGAATTTATATGAACACATAGCAGCCACAAAGACTACACTTCATTTGTAACTAGAATACAGTTTAATGTAATGTTAAATTACATTTAACATTAACATTGTAGTAACATGTATAGCTGCCAACCAGCATGGGGTCCTGCTGTGCTAGTAACTATCAAAATATAATCTCAAAGGTTAATTCCAAATCTAACATCTGTAATTCCATTATGTCTTTCAGATGCTCAAAAATCTGTTGGTGGACATAAATACTAATTTATTCATTCATTTAGTCTGGATTGAGAATTACCCATAGTTTGCCTATATAGAAGAAATTTTCCGTATGATTTTTTTTGCGCATCATTGCCCTGACCATGGAGCAGGCTAAGGACTGGACTGCAATTGCTGCAGGAATTAAGTAATCTTTATCAGCCACATACTTCCGTCTTTTCACCAGTGGAGTCATTCTGGCCAATGGAACAGAATCAGAAAGATGCTGAGCATTCCCTATCTATGCATAGGCAGCCTCACAGGTTGTCATTTGCACAGGTAATGATTTGCACATTTAACCTTGCCTTGCAAAATCAGTGTTGAATTCCTGAGTACTTATTGGTTTTGTAGGTCAAACGGAAGTGATTTCTATTCTTGACCAGGTGAATGTAACACTTTTAGTAAAAAAGACTTAGAAACATTCACAAAAAAACTCTGAATATTTTTTTCTTATTCAAAACCAAGAATAAACATGGTTCACTTTTGGCTAGCATTTACAGCAGTAAAACTCAATGAAGTGTAAAATTCAAGTCAGCAAATGGCTACAAAACCAGTGGAAGTGATTTTTTTTCACAAGTGCTGTTTCTTGCAGTTTTTAATTATGACCCTAAGTGATAGTAGAACACTGAGAAATGTTTGTAAAAAACAACCCAGGAATATCTGTCCTGCTCATATAATTATTCTACCACTCATTTTTCTCCTGCCATTCCTCCTCCCACACTCGCCCTTTCTCTGCTTCTCTTCAACAACCAGTACGCATGTTTAACTGAACAAAAGTACTAGATGGTAAGGCCATGACTTCACAATAAGATTTAATTATGAGTGCAGATATGAACAAGATTTAGACTATTAAGCTCTGCACTTCAAAAACCCTTTAACATATTTTGTCTTTAAATCTTTTATCACCTGCAAAAATTAATTAAGTGCAGATGTAACAGGTTAGGTTTTGATGCCAGGGTTCATTTCCTGTCTATGCTTTGTCAGACACCCTATTACACCTCCTCATGAACTGTAAGAAAACAAAAATGGTGCTCATAAATCAGCATTCAACTTTCCTTGGGCTGTGCATTGGGCTGATCCTTTAAGTGCAAGGCAGAGCTCCAATTCATTATTCATGAAAATAATATAGACAACATGCCAAATGTCATCTGCATTTAAATAATCCATTTTTTAAAACTATTAAGCATTGTGTAAGAATGCCTTCTATTAGAATGCAAGACTAATCCAATGAAGTGGATTTTTAATCATGTAGCTTTCCTTCAGGGAACCATCAAAAGCTGGCATACATGAATTGAAAACTTCTTAGAGGGAATGACCTGTTGATTTGTTTAATAATATTGAAGTTGCACAACAAGTCGAATCATTGCTTGCTGGGGGAAGTGGCCAATTTGGTTACCAAAGCAACAGCATTCTTTAAAGCACATCTGACTATTTAAAGTTTGTATTCTGTAGGGAAAAGTAAACTTGGGTTCTGTAGGGTTATTTTAACAGTGGAAGTATCAATTCATTTAAGGACCATAAAAGTTGCCCTGATCTGTGCCTTCTTCTCATTAAATTGCAGTTAACACCATTAAAGTGAAACATAGATGTTTACGGCTTCAGTACTGCCATCCTGGCTTTAATGAGTTCCCAAAATCAGAGGAAACGCACACCTTTATTACTTGTAGGTATTAAAAGAAGGAAGGTCTGACATATAAATACAAATTAATTATCTTTTATCTAGACGCACTGAAAGTGTGATGCTTGCCAAGAATACATACCAGATCTACAATCAATATCTTCCCTATATTCAGCTTGTCTCTCAAGTATTTGGCAGTAATTGCAATCGAATTAAAAAAGCAGAATCCCCTGTGGAATAGGGAAGAACAGAAATAAGAAAGCAAATCAGTCAGGAAAACAGCTATAAATAATGTACAGAGCATTAAAAAAAAAAAAAAAAAAAAAAAAAAAATAAAGAAAAATAAATCTGAGGACATAAATCTGCTTCTGGGAGTACCTAGAAAGCCTTTTCAGTCATCTGCTAACAATTACAGTTCTTCAGAGACATGCACAACACAGGTGATTGCCAGTAACCTTAGTGCTCCGAGATGGGCAATATTCCCTGGTACTTACATGGCTGTTGATTCTTCAGCATGATGGCCTGGGGGCCTTACAACAGCAAAACCATTCTGTAAGAACAAGATAGGTTTTCAATTATCAGCTTAAAAAAATATTTGACTCAGTGCAAAACAGAGCACCAGGCAGACTGAACTGAAATCTATTTGAGGCTCTTGAGCACTTTTTCTGTCCAATCACCCTTTCATAGTATTGCCAGAAATAATATATTTGAGAACAGTGGCATATAAGCTTATATAAATATGCACATGCGCATACATACACACACTCACACAACATAACCTAAACAGGAGGAAAAGACAGGATGAGAAAGCCGTTGTTGTCAACTCTGAAGTCAAGAATTCACATTTAAACAGGAGCAGAGAGGACGAACCCATTCTTGATCTAAATTCATGTAACCTTACATTGTTCGAGATTGAGAAAATTCAAACTAAAAGCAGCTTGAGGTATACATTTCAAATGATTACTCAGTGTTGACCCTACTTTCTATATGGACTAAATGATAAATTCAGACACACACACACATACAAATCGTAACAGTAGGAAAAGAACGACAATGAATATCCCATATTTCTGCAGACTATGAATTAAACTTGGGAACCTGCCAGTCTCAGAAGCTTAATACATTCCCCAAAGTCAATTTCTAACACACGTTCTGAAATTGTATAGAAATGTTTATAAAAGAGAGCAGTAGGATCAGTAATGATCAAGGATTTTTTTTTGCCACTGGAGATAAAAGAAAAAATAAGTCTTCCAACTTCATGGTGGGATAAGGTAAGAGGCAAATGTAGAAATACTGGCAAGGTAGCTCTATTCAGAAAGTTAGATTATATATTCAGGAAGCAGTGCATCATAAGGTGTGTATTATCAAATTTCTCTTTAAAAAGCCAGATTCAGAAGTAACAACATTACTTCCTCAAATTTACTCTTTATTTCAACTAGTCAAGACAGTTAATCTCTTATATTCAGCTAATTCTTCTATTCACATCAAATTCATGACAAATACCACATACATCAAAATAAGAAGTTATAATCTGTGCTGATTTTGTCAGCCAAACTTGTATTTTCAAGCAGTCTCACAAAAATGCCATGTGTATGTGCAGGGCTACAAGACCTGAGCACCGTATTTTCACAGGGGAAGAAACAGAAACAAGGATGGAATATCTCTATGTTTCAATAATTAATAATTACAGTAGACCAGTTAGATATATTTAAACTAGTTAAATGTAAATGTTTCAGTCTTTGCTCATATGAAATGAACATGATAATGGCTAATATTTTATTCACAGTGTTACTGTGTGCACTTGCAAAATTATCTGCCTATGTTTCACTGGCATTACTTTATAAACAATTACTACTAGGCTATCTTATAACATCTGATGCTGAATATAATCCAAGCAGCCAGTTGCAAATTTTTCTGCAGCCTGGCAAAACTTCTATCAGACTACAGTAAACTTAAACTATAATGCAAATGGTGTACATCTCTAAAGAGTGGTTTCTCTGGCCACCATTGAAAGGATGTTGAAGGGGGTGGACGTCATGCCCTATTTTGTATTAAATGTCCACACCAGGAAAATAAAAGCCAAAGAAACTAAAGACAGAACAAAAATTTATGTTCATATTTAGGCAAGCATTCTTTAAGGTGAAATATAAATTGTTTATCGATCAAAACAGCATCAATAAAAAAGGCATCGTGGCTTGCACTAGTCTTCAGAATAAAACCAGCTATACACTCAGATAAAACGCTAATCCTCCTGAGTTGCTTTTTACATAAAATATGACTTAGAGAAGAATTCTGTAAAGAAGTCCCTTATAGAATTTATGAAAAATAAAGTATGTGTATGCTGAGGAATGTACAGATGAATAAGTGAAAGAACACTCAGAGAAGAGGGCATTACTGGAAAGAGCTCTATGCTACCTGTACTTTGTTCTCTCAATATTTGTAAGAATTTGGAAAAAAATACAAGCAGGGAGAACAGCTGCCCCTCAGCTCACAGATCATTATTGTCTAACTTTATCAGCAATCCCAAAAGATCAATATAATTAAGATTGTTATACCTGGGAGAATTTTGTGGGGGAAAATACAGACACACACAAAAAACTTGACACTGCTCTTTTTGACATGACGTCTTTTTGACACTTTAGACTTCTCTCTTCTACTTCCTTATTTTGACAACATTGTTTGGAAGTATTGTTTAGTTATAGCTGGCTTATTTTCTGCTATCAGAGCTTAAGTAAGCTATTCCGGTTCTCCATTAACATGCATTTACTTACATACACAACATTTACTTCAGTGTTGTGACCATTTATTATGTTTGTTGTTGTTGTTTTAATATTGCAATAAGTTCAGTATTCACATGAGAATTTTTTTTTTAGATACAGTGCATACATTATATTGATAAGGCATACAATGTAATCAAATTCTACCAAACACTGAAAACTAGTTACCATACAGTATTAACAGCAACTTTCATGCAATTGATAAAACACTTTGTTTCTTCTACTTTCGAGATTTGCACAAACACACCATGTATTCGCACAAGAGAACATGAATTCATTTAGTTAGGCAATATTTAAATACCAGACTTGAGCTCAGAACAGTAGACAGAAAGGCAAAAATCTGCTTTAAAGACAGAAAGACTAACACAGAGGAATATGTTGAAAATGAAGCCAACACACATAAATTCAAAGCATTTTTGTGCAGAGCCTTATTTATACTAGGATACAGACACCTTTATATGTAGACAGAACATTAAACTGACTGACAGACATGAACATTAGAAAAAGGATTCATGTCTGTGTCATTATATGCTTACCTCTAGTAAAGTTTGAGGATAAAGAGTAAAGCCTGAATAATCATATTCTAAAATCTGTATATATTTGAACAACAAACAAAGGAAAACCTGCCGAAACTCAGTTTACAAATTGTAAAATAAAATAAAAATAAATAAAAAATAACAAAGATAATGTAATATACTGCAGAGTTATATCTTAAATAAAAATTAAGAAAAAAATGTTAGACTTTTTCCACAGTTTTCCTGATTCCAGAGAGGTAGACTCTTGGCATCTAACAAAAAAAGGTGTACATCCCCATACTGTGGCCTCATTTTATTTAATGATACAGCTGATTATTTCTGTAGCATGCTGAGTCAGAACATTGGGCTGCATCATGCTTGGGCACCTGCTATACCTCTGCCTGAACCTTTCCAAGATAAGCATTAAAAAAAAAAAAAAATAACGGTTGCTCCAGGTTTTGGGGCTGACCATCTACAGCAGAGTTCATCTGGTGTTTCTGTGAAAAAAAGGAGATAAAACTAAAGCTAGGAAATTTTTCCCTAGAGAAACATGTGGTGACTATGGCAAGGCATCAATCATTCTTCCCCTGTCTGGACAATGGGAGCTTCCTCTGCCCAGATTCCAAGTGGACCAAAAGCAACCCAGCCAATCAGGCACTCCAGGCACGCTGGGAGCTGGGCTGGAACTACTCTAGACCAGATGACCTCCACAGGTCCTTTCCAACTTCAACCACTCTGTGATTCTATGATTCTACTTAGAAGTTCACAAGTACATACCTTTAAAAAGAAACTGTCAGGAAAACAGGTGGGTGTAATCCCTAGCGATGAGCAAAGTTCCTGGTAGGACTCTGTCCCTTGTGATAGCTGATTGCAGCTACACATGTTGCCAAGGACAGCTTTCTCAGGAACCTCTGTTTATTTCATATGGAGACCAGGTACCTAAGTCAGAACCACACTGGAAGCTCTACATCATCCAAAATCAGGTGTTAAAGTCTCTTATTTTCCACATGACTAAATCCCTTAACAAATACAGCCCATAGGTCTTAAAATTAGCAGTGCTCTTACATGGCATTCATAGACATTCATTTTTAATGGAAGGTTTTATTTTTGCTTCACCATGCACAAGCATTAGAGTCAGGAGTGAATGAAACTAATACTTCATTTCTTTGTTGAAACTGCTTTAGTTATTATACAGAAATGTATCTATTCCTCCTGTCAGAATTGATATTCCTTATGTATATATATATATGAAATAGCGTAATTATAAAGTTATATAGAATGGTGTTTCTTTAAATTTAAAAGGTACTCCATAGAGTATACCTGGCAGGATGCAAACCCTGAAGTCTCCTTAGTGCCATCTTTAACCTTCTTACTACCTCTGAGTCAGTTAAGTCCTACAATAACAAACATCAGGGCTGCTTTCAACCCCAGCTGCCTACAAAAATCCCTTAAAACGGTACCCTGAAGAAGATAACTATATTCTTACCAGCTCACTTCTACTGTAACATGATCCCAAGTTATGCCATCCAGCAGGGAGGGTAAGAATAAGAATGGTGTAAGAGCAAGGCGATCCTCAGGTACCTGTTTGGGACAGTTTTATAAGCTATTCATACTGCCAGAGCAGGAGCCAGTATCTGGCCCTGGGGGTCTACGAATGCAGTGAACAAGAACCCATGATTTAACAGAGCAGTGTTAGCAGCATGTAGATTTGCCAAGAAAACAGTAATGGACATGAGGGAATACCATTTTGTCTTGCAGAGGAAGCTAGTAGAGGCCAAGAACACAAAAATGGACGTTAAATGTTTAACTCTGTGATGGAAACAAAGAGTTCCCTGTCTGCTTTCCTGCAGGTCTAAAAGGATTGCACTGGAGAATATATATGAAAAGTTGGTACTTGCAGGCTGACATATATACAACTGTGACAACCTCTTTAGCCACAACTAGTGTGAACTATATTGGGAAAAAACGCAGACAGTTTTAACAACAGAGTGGTCATGGAGATAGGTTGCATACCACACATATAATTAAAGTTGTACTACTATATGAAATAATAATACTCATTCAGATATAAATATAACCATAATTGCTGGGTTAAAATATCTAAGAGATGGTCCCATATAAAATTTTGTAATTTGGTAACTTTGTAAAAGCAAAGAATATAAAGTACTATCTAAAAAACTGTGTTGGTAACTTTGATGGTTGTTATCAATCGTATCTCTAACACTAGTAGAATAAAAATCCATTTATGTTCTTCCATGCTACACATTGTTAAAAATGCTGAGCCTGAGTAGCAGAAAAAAAAAAAAAAAAAAAGCTTCCTTTTTGTAGCTGCTACACATTGCTTAGAATTTTTTGTAAGGCAGAGGGAGAGTGTTATAAGGCAGAAGGTGAGACAAGGAGGTAGAAATTTGACCTGATGATCTCTTGAGGTCCCTTCCAGCCCCTACAGTTCTGTGAGTCTGTGATTCTGTGAAATGTAGGTAGGGCAGAATGTGCACAAGAGCTGTCTAGGAGCCACCTGAGCACAGGGTAACTCCCAGGAAAGGAGATTTTCCTACATAACCAGAAGAGTTATGTGGTGTTTGCTGTTGTTCCAGAATGAATGAAAATTTGCTGGCCTGAAGTATTACTGGAGAAAGGACACTGTAGGGCCAGGAGGACACTTCTCAGCCCTTTTAATTTGTTATGTCTTTAGAAAGGCATTGTAATTTTTGATGTGATAAAAGCAGTAGAGCTGGGAAAAATGAATGAGTGATTTTTACATGGAATACTTTTAAGACTAGAATATTAAAAGGTGGGGGGTATTAATTAAGCTAATCCTGTTTATTCACTAGACTAGTACAATTTACCTTATGATTCTTCAATAGCCTTGTGTGACAAAAGACCTTGAAATCAGGAATAACCAAGCACATTTAGAAAGAGAGTTTCAGGTTCAAGTTATTCAGGAATCACAAAGACAGCAGAGTAACAATGACCAAATGCAAGAGATTTATTTTGGTATTGATTCAACCTGACATATCAGAAAGAACCATTCCAGGAATGTATCAGATTCTGGTTCAGAGGAAACTCATTTCAACTGCTTTTATTCTGTTAAATGACCCCTGACTACCAACAGGGCAACTCTACACATGTGTGTGCTTGCACTTGCACACACACACACGATAAGGAGGAGAAAGAACTTGTGCTTCTCTTGATTCAGCTAAGTAGATGCAAGATCTCTTAATTTATGTCTTTTATCTCGAGTGCTTTTTTTCAAAATTGCTTCTTAATTCATTCAAACTTTTTTAAAAATAAGGAATAACCATATGAAATCTACCAGCTCTTGACAGATTACTATGTAGGTCTTTTCTGTTTCAAATTTGTCAAATTAAAAATATATGGCACTTATGTATTTCTATCACAGAAAAGAGTGTTGCCATCACCAATGTTGACATATTTAAAGGATATTCAAAGTAAACTATAGAATAATCTTTATTATGGGCACCATATTTAAAATAATTAATTCCAGCTTGTACTGAATAGGAACATCTGAAACTGGAGAAAAAAAAATCAGAAATGTTCCTTTTGATTTTTCACTAGTACCACAGTCTGCTCTGGGACTGAGTTGCCCATTCTGATGGAAATTCATTTCCCAGTGCATAGGGTGGTATTAGATGTATACTTTTAAAATTACATATTTCACTAATATCTTTTCTGCTGCTCAACTGTAAGATATAAAGGGACAGCCAGAGAAAAGTAAATTTTGTTACCAAAAAAGAAGATGTGTTTAATATTCACAGAACAGCCCACAATAAAACAACCATTATAAGAACAAATAATATTTTGAACGACATTAGACAGAAAAATACAATTATTACAAAATTATCATACTAATATAATCAGCTATTTCACTTCCAACTTCTTAGAAGTAGTCTTAGAAGCACCTGCTGCACAGGATAGGGGAGAGTTTCTTTGTGCACAGATGCTTATGAGTGAAGTAGTACACTGGGAGGAAGGTGAGGTGAGATGAGGTGAGGTGAGGAGAGCATCAGAGCTGATGTACGGGATGCAGCAGGGCCAGGGGGCTGAAAAAAAAAAAAAAAAAAAAAAAAAAAAAAAGGGAGGGCAGGGAAGGATGGCACCTCCCAGTGCCGCCAAACCATTAGATCACATAGTCCTCAAATCTGCTCCGTTATTGCAGAGCAGTGACTGGGACACTGTGAAGTATAGCACTGCCTTCAGGTCCTACAGAAGGTTTGTACAGCCTGAGTCTCCATATGAACCGTTTCCTTCTCCTTTTCTAGCACATCTCTATTTTCTTGTGGCCATGCAAGAGAGAAAGATCCTTTTATTTAAGGGAATAAATACTCTCTCTGCAGATGGAGATTTTTAGAACCCTCTTTCTGAAGTAACTGTCCTTAGTTAGAGACTAGAGACAAATATTTTTCAAGTTCAGAAGCCATACCATGTGCAAGAAATCATATGCAGGGCACTATCTGCATTACTTCCCAAATATCAAGAAATATCATAAGACTTCTCCTGTGTTGAAATTATTTATTAGGTATATCTAATGTCTAAATTGGAACTACAGTCACCCAGTTTCACATACTCCACTCCACTGAAGGTTATTAGCCAGCGCAATAGCGAAAATCATCTACCCAAATCTGTTGGGGAAATGGGAAAGGAGCAAAGGTAGATAAAGCAAAAACAGCTAGATAGGAGAGCTGTGACAGTGATTACATAAATACCTCATCAGCCATCACCAGGTTTCCTCACTTATAAAATGCTTGAAAAAAGGCAACCTTCATGCAGTCTTTTAGATCATCTCATCATATGGTAATATTGTCAATATGGCATTCATCACACATTTAAATGAACTCATGAAAAAAAGGAAAAGCATTCCATGCATCTCAGTAAAACATCACTTTTATCATACTACCTATTTCACTGGTGTGATTCTTTATTTCTATTAAAATTATCTCAAAGGAGTATCAAATTAATCACAATGAGTGCTCATTATATTATTAAACAAACCCCCAAAATCCTTAATTTTGATGGGTGATTTTACCTACCTGATATAGTCAAATTAAAAGCATCCAGAATTAAGTCTCCTCAGAAAAGGGAATTGTCTTGATAAACAAACAAACAAACAAAAACATAAACATAAACAACCACCATCCCCCCCCCTAACCAATTTACTTTTACAGCAGCAGCAGAATTTCAGTAAACCCTATTGTTTTACATCCTTAGCACTGTCATATTGATGCTTTGGCCATTAGTCAGGGAGATCAAAGAAACCTGATGTCTCACCAGGGGTTTGAACTACGGTGAAGAGAACTCTAACTCTGGGTAAGTTTTTGAACACTATCCAAATCAGATGAACAAAATGTTGCTGTTCTGAGAAGACCTATGTGAAATGGGACTGGCAGACTCAGGAAATTCAGAATTAAGTAGAGAACCTTTTGCCTTGTGTACTACTTGACTCATGTCCGACTGTGCAGTGAATCCCTCAATTGTTCTGCAGACTCACAATTGATTTTGTAGTCTTACCTCTCTTCTTAGCAGCACATACTTATAGCATAGAGGAACTACTGTCACTTAAAGCAAACAATGTCAGCAGAGACTGGAGTAAGCATGGAAGTTGAAAAGTTGTTTCCTTCCTAAAATGAACTTTAAATGTCAGATGCCAGTCAATATGGGACAGTCTATGTCACTTTCCTTACTCCAGGCAGTGAGGACTTTTGTCTCCAGTACTGTAAATCCTGTGGTGGTTTGTTTGCTTGTTTTTCTAAATTGACTGCATACATACCCATAAAATAAAATATTATATTCATTTTTATTTTAGGAATACCTTGTTAGACTTTACAAAAATTAATGCATTGATTCATCAAGCTGTAAGAAATGTTTGAGCAGCTTACACCCAACTATGCTGACAAATTTGATAATTCTTACATCTAAACAGCACTTAAATAAATTGCTTCAATGTCTCATTCCTGAGGCTTCTTGTCTAGGACTTTGTCGATGCTAGAAAGCTTTACTCTAAGGTTACCCTAATGTCTCCAGAACTGTTTCAGAGGAAGGCATCTATGCTGGGCCTCTCCATTGCACTGGGCAGATAATCCATTGCCTCCTCTGCTGCAGTATGAAGCACTGCCCTGTGGGAATTCCCTGCTCTGTATTTTAAGTCTGCCACTGTGAACTGCAGGACATGAAGCTCTCCTCAGGCAACTGTGGGATTTCAGAACAAATCTGTGTGTCTTGTCTCATTATTTAATATTTTTCTTAAGATGACATCAAACTGACAGCACACCATCTGATAACAATCCATAGCTATAAACTGCCAGGGAAAAATTACAGCATGTTTCTCTACTTGTTCTCATCTTGCTGTTTACATGCTGCAGAGCTGTTATAGCTCATGCACAATTCAGGAAGGCCTTTTTTGTCATCCAAAGATTCTGAAGCTGTGGCAGACCTTTCCAGATTCCCATCACAACTTAATCCTCCCACTCAGGGCTCAGAGTACAGGCCCCAGATGGTTACTTCACATGCATATTTGCTCAATGAATGCACATGGAAGTGGTCAGCTTCACTTACTTCCTCTCAGATCTTCACAAGTATGCTACAGAATTGGCATTTTCCCTGCACGAGAAACAGCTGATCAGTGCAACATGTACGTTTCTAGAGGAAGAATGGCAGCAAGATGGAAAAGCAATATGTAAAGTCATCATAAATGTAGCTTGACATATACAGAACTACAGGGCTAAAATCTCACAGCTACCTAAATTCTCATGTGAATACCATGTAGAATGCCTCAGAATACACTGCAAAAAATCCCTTGTTACAATTTACTACATAAGAGTACTGAGCAAAACCCGTGTTTGTATGCAGTGACAAAGTAAACATACAAGGATTCTGCCAAAAAATATCAGGATCAGTTTATTTCCAGAACTTCTGCTAGCATGTTTTTCTTCTGTCAGCCAGGCCTTAATAACTTTTCCATGGGTTTCTTTCATTTTAAATTATAAATACCACATGCAGATTGTTACTTCATACAGTCAGCATAGTGGCACGTAAGCCACTGAACTTCATGCTGGAAGTACAGGAGCAGGTTAAATGCGTATTGGAATTGGCACGAGTATTCCTGATTCGCTTTCACAGCAAATGTTTTCCATTCCTACTTTCCTCATGATTTGGGGTAAACCTGTGACTTGGCACATGTTTTGAACAATTACCTATGTCTCAGCTGGAGGAGGAATGAGATTGTTCCAGTCCTCTCCACTGCAAACGAAGATTCTATTTAGGATCAACAATAATTTTACAGTAAACTACAAATTAGTATTAAATTTTAAGAATTTATTTAAAGTTTGTTGCAAGTCCAGCAGCAACCAAGGTCTCACCATGGATGATGTTTGATTCTTTCCATCTGTCCATCACACAGATAAATAATCAAGCACAATCACACCATGGAAAGACACCACAAATGCACAGAGATAAGCAGTATAGACTGCAGCAGACACTGCTCAGGCCAACTGCACACAGGGCATATCTCTTTAGTCTTTTCAAAATTTGCTTGCATATCATCTTAAAGACTGACATATGTCCTACAGTCACCAAAGGCAAAAAAATGGGTAAAAAAAAAAACTACTTCCCTTTCATTAGTCTTGTTGGGTGGGAATAATGTTCAGTGAATTGTGTATTGAATCCTACCAAGCTCTGAAAGCTGAAGTGCCCATTGGAAAATATGTGCAAGATCCTATCTGGGCATGCCCTGTCCCTGATCTGAGATTTCAAAAATGATAGGATAGGGTCTTGATGTAGCACTAGGCTAACGATTTCAGTATCTGAACATGAAAGTTTAGTAATTGCATTTGACTGGGTCAGAGATATAATACTGTATTTTAACTGAATGCTCCTTTACATACCTATATATTATATACCTCTTTATATATATATATATATACATAAACATATGTACCCCTCACCTAATATGTAGCTAATGTATTTTGATTGAGACAAGACAGATATAGAGGAAGAAAATTCCCAAGTTCCATTACATTTGGGAATTTTGAAAAAAAAAACCATTGTATAATGCTAAAATATTTATTCCTATCTTGATTTTGCAAACAGGACTGAATCCATTAGTGTTTGGACTGGAAAGAGTATAAACAGTTTAATTAAGGAGATGTGTTAGCTCCAACAATGTTTATTGGGGCAAGACTGCATTCAAGCTGCATATGGTGTACCTTTAAATAGGGCAGTTAAAATACCAAATAAAATGTCAAAGTCCGTCAGGTCTGGAACTTTTATAAATTGTTTAGACTGGGGATAATTTGGGTTTTGTACATCGTTTTTTGCGGATCATGCAGAAAGGAGATAGGGAAAAGAAGCCATCCAGGAAGAACAATGAGGGACAGTCAGTGTGGAGCTGCGGATGGGAAGGCATATTCTGGATCATTACTCCCCTCATCAACAGTGTCCCTCTTCCCTGACAACCTGTTTGCCCACCAATTGCCTCCCCTCTCTCTGGGTGGTATCATGAGGTCATGCACGTGACTAAATCATATTAAAAAAAAAAAAAAAAAAAAAAAAAAAAAAAAAAAAAAAA
>CM021766.1:31744349-31774653 GCA_011076525.1 Nettapus auritus | reverse complement strand
AAAAAAAAAAAAAAAAAAAAAAAAAAAAAAAAAAAAACTTCAAAAGGCAGAAGGCAGTTCCATAGCAACTTGCCAGCTACATGCATGCAACAAGTAACATCACCTCAGTAGCACTCTGAAGAAAACAACACAACTTCAGAGCATCAATGGCAAACCTGTCTCCTGCGAGGCTCACCGGCTACCTCAAGGAGCCACTGGGGCTGCCACACCTTGGTGGCCATCCTCCCGCTTCACCTCCCATCGCCCAGCAGCGCAGAGCGGGCGAACAAGGCCTGCCTTCAACCTCCCCTGGACCTCCATGCCTCCCACCCACTGCGCGGCCCGGACCTCACCTTCAGCTCCCGGGAGGCCACGCGGGCTGCCAGCTCGATGACACAGCCCACCGCCATGCGTGCCGCCCCGGCTGAGTGCAGCTCGTTCCAAACGGTGTCACTGTCCACCTGAGCAAACAGCCGGCCCCAAGAGAGGGGAAGGGGAGAGAGGGAGAGGGAGAGGGAGAGCATGAGAGAAAACAAACCCGTGAGGGAGGGCTGGCAGCGTGACAACCCATGTACAATAACATCAGTCTTCCGTCCTGGCCAGCTGAAAGACCTTCTGGACATGGCTTTGCTTATGCTTTTTCTCTGCACGGGCTTCTCCAATGGAAACACATTCCTGTCATGCCTCGCTGCCATTCCCTGTTTAGATTTCTCATTACAAACAGCATTACATCGGCCAGGCAGGGCCTGCTCACTGGCCAGTGGACTCCCTGCACCGGGTCCTCACATTGGTGGGGATGGGGTGCTGCCAGCAAGGGACATGAGGTCCCACAGGAGCAGCCACTGCTGTCCCAAAAAAAGCATGCCAACAGAAACTGACCTGCAGCCCAGATCATGATGTGTTTTAAAATTAGCAGTTAAAGAGTCTCTTTCTTACCCAGGCAGGCATCAGTTTTAAATGATTGAAATCACAATGATTCGCTATTTAGTTTAATAATTTACCATTGCCATAGACAAAAAAAATAAAAGGAAAAATTGAAGTACTACCCTTGCTCTAACTCCACTTTTGATGGACTGCTAACTTTTGACTGAAAGGCTTTAGATCACTCTTTATAACACAGGAATGTGGTTGCTTAAAGCAGAGAAAATTTTCATTTTTGCATGCTATACAAGCGAGTGCAACACATTAAACATTACATGAATATTTAAATATAAAGATAAAATAAAGATATTTTAATTGTAAAATATAAATAAAGTATTATAAAAACAGCTAAGCAGCACTGTTCTACAGCTTCAATCAGTAATCCAACACTTTACTTTTGCAATATATTTTTAGTAACTATTTATTTGCAGAATCAAACATAGTATAGACGAAATGTTGCATATCTCTCATATGTTATTATGCCAAGCAGACATGATGGTGTGAAACAGTCTGAAAAAATCATCTAAAGAGACAGCCAGACTTCCTTGATTATCCATGGGAAGTGCATTTAGCAGTATCATACTGCACAAATTTATCATGAAAAGAGAAACGTTTAGGGATAGACAAAATACTGTGGCAGATGCTATTTGGATAACTTCCAAGTACACTGAGACATGTTTTAAGTTTGAACCAGAAGCTTCTGTTCCTAATTTCTTTAAAAAGAAAAAAGAAAAAAAAAAAAAAAAAAAAGAAGAAAAAGGAAAGAAAAAAGAAAGAAATCAAGTAATTGAAAATGGATGCAAATGCTGCTTGACTGTGGAGGTTCTGAGGAATTCTCTGATTAGTCATTTGAAACAGAAAGAAGCTTGATCTCTCTACACCTGTCAAATGTCTTCACCATTACTGTTACAATAATATTATATTTCAAGCTACTAAAATGATTATGTTTTTCAGTTTGCTGGACCTGATTTTTCTATCATTTTGATCAGTTTTGTGTTCATGCAGAAGAACTAATGAAAATAATTCCTATTCACAATAGGCCTGAATAAAAAGCGTGGACTGTGCTTGCAAAGTTCAGAATAACAATATTAACAACACATTGTGTTTTCATCTGAGAATCTCAAAAAGTTGTCTAAACACAATTAAGAATCCTCAGCTTGATACAGGATGATTTATTATATTTGTTTTGCAGATTGGTAGCCTGAGACACAAATCAGTAGGTAACTCAGGAAATTACAGCAAGAAACCAGAAAGAAACCAAGTAGTAAAAATATCATGACATATTTAACATTAGGCAGAACTTCAGGTTCTCTCTCTGCTGCTTTAAAGCAACTGTGAATCAATTTTATTTTTAAAACAAATAAGGAAATAAATAAGTAGAGGTCATTGGTTAAATCAATTTAATCAAACCATAATAAAGTTTGAAAAATACAGTGCAGTACTTTAAATAAAGAAGTATCAACAAGAGAGCTGGGAGGGAGTACTTTCTTGCCATTTTTATGGCTAGCAAATTAAGGATAACATGAAGGAGTGGCTGATGAAAATGATTCAGTGGCAGCTGCTCAGCACACCAGGGCACAAGCAGGAGTCTGCATCCTCAAAGGGACTATGATTCATTTCCAGGAAGGCCGATTAAGTTAAAATTGTAACCACAACTTGAGAGTACCCACCCTCCAAGACAAGTTGTCTGCTCTGACACATGAGACGGCAGTTTCTCCAACTGCTGAACACCAAGTATTGGCCAGGGTACGGCATTTATCATTTTCCACTTTCAGCTGAGTGTGAGGAGACTGAACTAGGACAATAAGACCAAGTATCTTCCACTGCAAAATTTCCTTCATTACAGAATTGTACCTGGACTGGATGTAAATGGGCAATCAGGAAACAAAATAGCGTTTCTCAAGGAATTTTCAAAAATGACCACCTAAAAGTACACAGGAAATTCAGGATATTTTAGCAGATCTCTTGGGGAATATTGTAGCTGATCTCTTGGGCATAGTACATAAAACAAACCACATATTCTCAAAGCCAGAGTTAGCCAACTGAAGCTGCATATCTTAGTACACAGTTATTATAAGAAAACTAACGATATGAATATAATTACCCTGAAAAGTTAAAGCATTATAAACTTGGATGTTAACATCTGTTTCATAGCCATGCAAAATTCAGACTGAATTTTTGAGGAATATCTCATGAAGAACAACCTAGAAAAACTTTCATCTTATAGCCAAAACTTTAGCTGTCACAACTAGAAAATACCATCCCACTCAATTTTATCTATTAATGCAATGTATTGCATTATACAAATTATGCATTAACTTATACAAATTTTGTTTTAGTGTTATTCAGTGTTTATTTTGCAACTTGCTGTTGTAATACAGTGATATAAGTGGCAAACCTTTTAAAATTACAGCTACTATCTGTCCTAGTTTTCATGCTGTATATGAAATACAGCTATGTAAAATCCTACTAGATATGCTTTTTATTCCTGTGAGATGAAATGATTGGATCTTATATGAGAAAAGAGTATAAGATTATGATTTCTGGTTCTCCTTCAGGTACAGATCAAATTTATCTGACAGTCATCTAGGTGTTAAGTATGTATAACCTTGTGACAAATGCAATACCTTCTAAATCACAGTCTATGATAAAATCAGACGGAATTTAATAAACTTTTTTTTTACTTTTCAGGTTTTTTTTACTTTTGTTCTGTAAGTGCTTTGGAGTAGCCTAAGAATTTAATAAAAACTCCCTTCATTTTGGATTTTTTTTTTTAGAAAATGTTAAAAAATTACAGAAAATACAGATTTGCAGTTTGGTCCTAACAGAGAAATTCTGCTCAGTTACATGAATTATTTTAATTCATGAATCCTTTTAAAAATTGTAAGGGTAGGAAAATATTTGGAATAGCTAACCAAAATGAAAAAGAATGTTTTTTCAAAGCCTCAAAATGTCAGAGGTAAACTATGAGCATACCACACATTTCGTTATCAAAAAGCCTATCACTACTGCAGCTCTTCAAAGAAGGATTGTGCATGATAACAGCAACAGCCAGAAAACACAAGCCCTGACTACTAAACTTTTAAATACACATATGGATTTACTTCACTCTGAGTTTCCTGAATGAGCAGTGTAGGCTGTAGACTTTTTCAAGCACATCTAGTATAGCTCAGTCATTGGCATGTGTAGCAAAGCTAATACTCTGTAAAGCTACAGATGATAGAAATTAAGCTACCTGTCCCTGAAGTGGATGTGGAGGCATTAAAGAGGAAAGGAATGACTTAAGTGAAAAGAAATGTAGGTAACTTTTCCTGACTGAATGCTACTAATGTTTCAAGTGCTGTGTGCAGAATTTCCCTGCTTTATGCTACAAGAAAGAAAGAAAAAGAAAGAAAGAAAGAAAGAAAGAAAGAAAGAAAGAAAGAAAGAAAATGAATAATATGAATGTTTCCTGCAAGAAGTACCGATGTGATAACTTGACTTTCACAATGAAGACACTAAGCATACTGAAAACAAGCTAAGAAACAGCAGAGATGTTGTAGCAGATAGAAACCTTGTACAGTTCCACTTTCAGGGCTAGAATATTTCATGTTAAGATAGACTGACCATAAAGTTTGAAAGTTACCAAATCCTTATGCCTTTATCAGGTAGTGGCATGTGTGTGCGTGAAGTCGGAGAGGAAAGACATGGAAATACTTCTGAGAGGGAGATTGTTTACATAAGGGCCTTTCTGAAATCCTCATATTTGCTAAAACTGGAAAAGATACATGTCCTGCTACTAATATCTATCTAGAACCTCAGAGAGGCAAAAAGTGGCATAATAATAATTCATCAGCATTCTTATAATATATTTATAACTGTCTTTTGTTTTACTTGTCCTTTCCCCTGCACTCCTCGTCCTCAGTTGTCCTTCCTCCGGAAATGTCACCGGATCTGCCTAATGGTCACTGGATCATAGTTCTGCCGACCAAATATGTTGCTGGCAGTATGATGAACCCTGCCATTTTTCACACCCTGTGTGGTTTATTCATTTGGATGAGTTATTTCTCTTCCTTGAATAATTAACTGTGAGCTCTGAAGTTGTCTTAAATACACATTCACTGAAAACTAGGTGGCGATATAAAAGACAGACAAAGCTATTGCTCTACGATACATTCTGACAAGGCATCCTAGAGTTTGGCTTCTTTCTCTATCACATACACGCATACACCCCCCCCCCTCCCCCCCCCCCCCCCACACACACTTTGTTATTCGACATAAATGGAGCTTCCACAATGGAATTCTGATTTCATTCCTAAAAGGAATTGAAAGTATACTAAATCTCACATCCTGTTCTGGATTCTCTGCACAGTTGTTGCCATCACAAAAATCAAAACCAGTCCTCCAAGAGTTACCACATGTCCCTGTCAGAGATATTCTACTTATTCTCTGAGAATAGTTCAAAAACGCAATCTGTCATTTACCTGCTCATAGAAATTTTGGCCAGTGATAGAAGTGCTATGTGTACACTAACCTGCACAATAAGCTAAAAAGAAGCAGTTCTTCATAGCAGTTTAAAACTATTATCTCACCTCTATTTAAAGAAAAGAGGTAGAGCTCAACTATTCTTAGTTGGAAGTTAATTCAGTATGCATTTCTGATGTGATATTTCAACATGAATCTGGAAAAAACTACTACACAAAAAAATGCTGTCCTTAGATATAAATGCTTATAAAACTGTGAAGTAAATAAAATCTAGTTAGCTAACAAGATTGTAGCTATTTGCAGTAAACAAACTGATTAAGCCCTCTGTGAGGAACAATATGGGAGAGTACAGAGCTCTTTAGTGATACCACAATTGAATAAAACTTGTGTATTGCAGAGCAAAATCCTTTGTTATAGTTTTAAAAGCGTTCAGTCTCACACTCTTCCACTCATGCCAGAGCAAGCATGTTTCCATCATTGAGTTTTTTCATTTCCCTGGCATGAAAATAGAAATTAAATGTTTTCCTGAAATGTTGCAACCTCTAAAAGTTGCGTGTGGCATTTTGCTCTTACTTCCAGCAACAAGTCTGCCGTTCTTGGAGAGTTGGTGCCAGAGAACGCCAGTACATAAGTCTGGAATACGTTGCTTGTGACCATGAGCAGTGCAGTTTCCCAGGTGCCACACTCATACCTCTCACTTCCCACTCCTGCAGATGTACTCATGGTCATTCATCACCTCTGTGATTTCCACTAAGAAGCAAAAGGTCCTCGGCATGCTTCTCAGCTGCTGTTTCATCTCACCATGACTAAAGAAGCGAAGGTGTGCACATCATCTCTAAGGAACAACCTCTAATGAATGACCTGTCAGCCACATCACTCAGTAAGGAACAAAGGAGAAAAGGCTGACATCTCTTCCATAAATCCCACACACAGGAAGTTTGTGAAAGTGGGTTACTTTAGAAGAAATATGTATTAAGAGCTTCCTTTATTTTAATGTTACTTTACAGCTGTATCAGAGACTTGTTTTGTCAAAGGCCTTTCCAACTGCTTTTATCTAAAATGCCTGCCATACAGGGTACCCAGAATATCAGTTTGTTATACTTCCAGTGTGATTTACAAACAAATTGTGAAAGGGATGCGATCTTTAGACTCCACTGGGATGAATAGTTCAAAGGATCTTCACAAATCATTGCTTGAACAAAAAAGGTGGAATTCACTTGGTTTGCATTGGCTTCTCTGCTGTGTTTCAATAATTCCAACAGAAGAATTTACCAGCTATAATAATCATGGAAATGGACTTTTAGAAAGAATTTTAGCAGCTATTAATTCTGACCTCAAAAGCCTCTTTCAGTGCAACAAGGAATGTTGACAGTACCTGTACCTACTACATGTAAGATATATAACATTTCCAGGTGTTACCTGCCAATAATGATCTAACTTGTACAGCTATAATAAAGCAAAATCAATTTTAAGAAAATACTAACAAAACATATCTAAGAAGAAAATAAAAATTGAATGCCTACCATAGTTATTGATGGTGGTGCTCCATCACAGATTAATAAATGCAGCACCCCTAATTCCCTACAAAGGGAGTTCACATGGAGGTTTGTAAAAAATCAAATAAATACTTGATGTCTGTATTTAAAAATAAATATATTTGTATTCAAAATGAGAATAATAGTATCAGGCTAAGTCAGTCTGAAAGCTGAACAAAACAATATCTTCTGAAGTAGTTTTATTCATTGACTCTCCTAAAGTTCCTTTTATGACAAGCATTAAGAATCTCTGGGTCTTAGAAAGCATGCATTAAATAAGAAAAAGGATCTCAAAACCTTAATGAAACAGCAATGTGTGGATCATTGGTAGGGGGAATGGAGGGAGGATAGCATGGATTAGATGTGGATTAGAACTTGTTTTTAGACAAAACTCATAAATAAAACACTTAGGCCCAGATTCAAGTCTCAGATATGTGGCATATATCACCAGATGCTTGTAAAAATGTTACTGCACTTACAGACCTAGCCCTGAGTACTCTATTAATTTAACTTGACATTTGTTTTAGGTTTTAATGGATTAGTGTGCGAAAATGCTTGTGCAACTGCCTTCTTATGTTTGATCATGCAGTTTCCAAGGGTTCACAAGCAAACAGATAAAACAATGTGTAGCTGGTTGTAATGCACACAATTACAGAAAAACAACTTTTATATGACCAATTTTTTAAAAAAATTGGCAACTTGTTGCTGAAAAAAAAATAGCAATACATTGCACTTCAGCTTTCTTCTTGGCTGTAGATGATCCTTCTGTCATAGGACACTGTGGAGCTCTGCTAGAACCTGGTGTTTATTCAGACAAGTAGCACATCAACATTTCCTCTTCAGAGATTTTTTCTTTCTATCTTGGATGCTAAATTCTGTCAATAAAGATGTGATGTGTTTTTAAAGAGCAAATGTGAATTCTACTTGCTTTACTGAATTCCCATCAAATTTAATTGCATATATGGAGAGTGAATTTGTAATATATAACACTCTTCCACTATTTACACTTAACATAAATACATATGTTTAATATATATATATGTTAAATATCCTAGGAAATAAGTGGGCTTCTTTGCATATTGCTGGCCTTATGTAACACAGTAATTTTTAAAAAACATGCAAAATGAGGAAAGATTTTTAAAGGATTGATTTTATGATATCTTTTTTTTTTTTTTTTTGAAGCTCATTAGCTTCAAAATAATTTTATTTCTTCTATGTTATGTATCTTTGTTTACAATTTGAATGTGGTCTACTACCAAGCAAAAAATGCTCCTCTGTTAAAAATTGAAAAAAAAAAAGTAAAAAAAAAAAAAAAAAAAAAAAAAAAAAAAAAAAATTACGAAAACAAATTTTATAAGGGACCAAATTCTGTGCTTGACAGGATTACCTTTAGCACACAAGTTAGCAGATTACCACTCTTGAGCTCTCTGTCTTCACCTGCTACAAGCAGATTGAGACATTTCTAAAATAGATCTGCCTGCAGTGATGTCAGGAAACTATGTCACTCAGTTGAACAGTTTTGCCTTTCATTAAACATCAAACCCTGTGGTATATGACACAGGGCCACTCCTGTGCCTTGAGTGGACAAGAATAGGACAAAGTATCTGCCTTTTAGTCTGAAGAAATTGTTTCCTTTTGTTGTGGGCACCATATTGATATGCGAAATACAGCATCCCCACTCTACCAGAGGTGAGATACCATTGCATGTTCCAGATCTGCAGATGAAGTCTCTGCACTCTGCTAATGGAGGAATATCTAACTATTTCTTCTTCCAATCATCCAGATTCACATTATCAAACTTAACTTTTTTTTTTTTTTTTTTTTTTCCTAAAATTAATGTGCCTAAAATTAGGAACTTAGTTGCTTAAAGTCGCTATCAATGGGGGGAATCAAGTACTTCCAGACAGTTCTTCAGATCTTAGATGGACTGAGTCCTGCTCTAATGGTGCACATGAATCTCTAATGGCTACGTAGGTAAGCAAGGATAGCCAGGCTCTTGCTTTGGGTGTTCCAGTAGTACGTCTAAGAATGCCTGTGTAAGAGAGCCTCAGTAAAGTGAGAAATGGTTCATTCCTCCAAAACATAGTCCCTTTGGTTCCACATTACCTGAACTGTCACAAATGACAGGGGTATGACACCTAAAAGATTGCTTGCCAGAGCAACTGGGAGTACATTATACCCTCATTCCCCCCATCCTGTAAATAGCCTAAATAGGTTTGTCTGGAACTGCATTGAGTGTCCCAGCACACAGATCCCTGCATGCTCCAGGCTGACAAACCTCCAGTCCCACCCTTACTGGCCTTGCATTGCACCATGGGCTGGCATCAGGAAGACTGTTTTTACCACATATTGTCATTACTTCTGCAGAAAACATCACAGAGTCAGAGCTGTGTAACCTTGAGTCCTGAATAGTCATGCAAAATCCCTTAATTAAAGTACAATGCTGTTGTGAATTTGTGTTGATTAAACCCTGGAATTTTTTAGGGATGGTGTAGCCAGGGAGGCTTAGGAGATAAGTCTTTTATTCACAAAAATCTAATTTAATTGTAACACCTGTGTGGAGGTGATGTTTAGTTTGAGTGCACAAACCCTACTGAGTCTGATTTTATTACATCCAGGTATATAATAATAATAATAAAAAACTATAAAGAAGACTACTGTGGGTATCAGGAGAGACCTGCAAAATATCTAGGATCCTAAAATCTGCAACAAAGATACAGTGTTATCACCAATACCTTCTTAATTTTTACACCATGGTACCAGGTTGATACCATTAATTCTTATAAGAGGACCACTAATTTGTAAAAAGTAAAGGCTGAAAATTCTTCCTGCACACAGACTGGGGAGATCAAGAGAAGAACGAGAAGCAGCAGAAAACAATTTTTTTCCTGGTTGACTTACTAAAGCTGTGCACTAGTGAGATGTTGCCTTTCTTCTTGCATTCTTCCTGTGTGGTCAGGACAAAGAGTAGTACTGTCCGGCTACCACAGCATGGAACACTAGGGAGAAACTCCAAGTTCAGAAAATTTAGAGAGGTGCTACAAATATTTTGTAGGATTTGGAAAAACAGAGAGAGATTTTATAGCTTCATATTTCTTTTTTGATTGTTACAGGCCAAATTCTTTTCTGCTATAAAAGATCTAAGTTATATTCCAGTTAATTAAACAAGACCAGTTTATCCCAGAAGAAAAACTCCTTCCTGTTCTGCCACAACAGCAAAATTAGAGAAAATGCATTGGACTTTCCCAGGATGTAGAAGCCATTCTTAGCTACTCAGATGGCTCAGCATTTCATGCATGAACCACTCTGTTCAGCTTTCTAAAGATTTATTCTGCAAAAGTCTAATTTCTTGCAGGGTGGTGTTCTCCCACAGCTCCTCCTCTTGCAGTTTAAAGTTCTGACTTTACACATTACAGGTTTGGAGCAGTGTCTTTGAGGGAGGAAGAGCAAGGGGGGATTGGATAACTGCCCAATTTTATATGATAAAAGTGAAATTCTCTTCTGTCTGCAGGGCAATCCCCAGGGAACAACGTATGAAACCCAAACTTAAATAAAATCATATCCTGTTTGCAAACATCATATTCCCTTTGCTTCTCAGTAATCTGGATCCATAAACCCCAGCACAGCTTGAGAGCCCATTCCTCATCTAAACAAATGCCATAAGCCCCTTTATACTTTTACAACCATGTCAGAAAATAATATTGACTGCCAATAGTGATGTGATTGGAGTTGCCTCCTCTGAGCCATAAAAGAAGCAGTCTGTTATCAATTTCTTTAAATGCATCAAGGGAATTATGGGTCGGTTCAGTTCCAAGTTATAAATGACAATTCAAAAGCCGCAGAAGTGTTTGAAGCTGGGAGCCGATGATGACATTATCATAAAAGCCTGCTCTTCTTTGCTTTTTTTTTTTTTTTTTTTTTTTTTTTTTTTTTTTCTATCAACTAGGCAAAAAAATATGGCTGAGAAATGACTTCAAGATTTCTTCACACAGCAGCAGGTCAAACAGGCAGGGAAACAATCACTATTTTTAGTGACAGACTGAGGCAAGGAGATGAAACTTGCTCACATTAAAAGTAGATTTCTGCCTTTTTTTAAATCATTTTCACAGCAAAACAGAAGGGGAGGAATTGTAATAGATGGATGCAGTGATTAAATGATCAGTTATATCTCCAGTGGCTATTCACAGAAGAAAAATTGTGGAACTGTCTGGTAATTTGCAGGATTAAAAAATAATTTGTAATTATTCTCTCCATTTGGCCATTTCACCTGAAATCTACTCACCTCCTGGAAAACTTTTCACATTCCAAACCTCAGACCAGCTGCAAGAAACCATCTCTTATTATTAAAACCACTGGACATAGAACTGCTAGTCTCTCTCCAGCACAAGGAATTACATCCCTCCAGTATTAGAACTCTTTAATCATAGTTGGTCCTGGTACAGTGTTCAAATTGAAAAAAAGAACAGAAACTATTGTTGAAAGAGGGTGGTCCCATACTTCAGTAGATGTTGTGTTGCTGAATCTGGATAGTCCTCTGATTTAAAATATAAATTTATGCAAGAAAACCTGTTATGGACAAATTTAGGTTAACTATAGCCTTTTTTTTTTCTTTTTTTCTCCCTCTCTGAAACCTGCTCCATTTGGTTGTCAGTATGAGTCACCTTATGGCTGTTAGATAGGGAGATATTTATTAGTTGTACAGTTTCTTTATTTTTCTTCTGAAAGCCTGCCATATACCAATCCAAATTCAACAATAACCCTGACTTTAGCGGTCACTATCACTGTTTGAAAGCAAATTAAAATGTTTACAAAATTGGTAAACAGTAGCTTTACATGTATTTTGCATTGAAGCAGAAGATTCAGAGCTGTGATGAAAAAGGAACAGAGAATATTGGAACTTTGTTAAGGACACTTCCTCTTGTTTACTTTGCAAAATGCTTGAAAGAGCTTTCTTTTACTACAGTCACTGTAAATGATATTGAAAGAAGAGGATCCCTCATCTTGACTGCAGTTTATTGGTGCTGTTGGAACAAAGATAACAACAAAATCAATAATATAGCAGAATTCAAGGTTACAGAGGTTGGTTGGATCTTTAAGTCCTGTGGGAACAATGCAAGCCATCCCAAATTCATGCTGATAACCTTAACAGCCCATCAGCTCATCATGTCTGCAATGCCTATGAAGTCTGCATTTCAGTCCTAACTCCAAGAGTAGTTTACATTTTGTCCAGTGATTCTTCCATGTGAAAAATATAAGCTTTGTGAAAGAGACGCTTGGAGCTAGGACTTCAAATTATGTATAAATGTATGATACGTAGATTGTACATTTAGATATACCACCCTTACGCCTTGCTCTGTGTTACTGGCCCAGTGCTCTTTCCAACAGTAGCACAGCTTCAGTATGTGGTGTGAGGGTCCCAAACCAGACTATGATTTCCACATCGATAACAGCATCACTTAAGAAATGGGAACTCTGATATTAAATCCGGTCTGACGGTGAAGAAGAATAAGCTTAGGCGTGACCATTGCCTGTGTGAGTAGCTTAACTACTAATGTATTTAATAATAGAAGGGCTGCATAATAACAGCCAGCAAGGTCCGCATATGGTTAAAAGACAAGAGAATCAAAGAGCTCAGAAAACCATCATTCAAGACAGAGCCATAATGTCTTTAAAGTCTTCTGCAAGAACTGATGTCTTTTTTTTTTTTTTTTTAATCCTTTCTCCCTGGATTCTTTAGTGAACAAGTAACCAATTAAGCAAGCAAGAAAATAAGTAAAATATAAGAAAAAATAAATTAAATTTCTTCTTCTCACAGTCTTTTCACGAACTATGTCCTGATCTTACTATTTTACATTGATTACTGCTTCATACTGAGTAATGCTATTCAATTAATTTAAAAACTACCAAGTAGCAATGCTTCTTTCTTTCTACCATCTTTTTTAAAAGTAAATGTAGGAATCGCTTTCCAGACAGTTTGAAGTAGCTCCTTTTGCCAGAGCTCATCCTAACCAATAGACAGCAAAATATCACTGAAAGAGAGTTTCTAATCTGATTATTTACCTTGAAAAAGGTCACAACCCTTAGAAGAGCCCCACAGCAAGCCTGACAATAATATGTGGAAAGGGAAACCAACTAGAAAAAAATAAATAAAGTATCGATTTCTACAACATGTTCTTTAATCCAATTTCCATGATTCTAAATCAAAAATAAAGCAAATAGACCCCAAGAAAGTACAGATGAATTTAAGCATTTAAAAAGCTAAGTTATACTGAGCATTTCTGACTTATGTTAGCTTTAGAATGGACAACATACTTTTATTATTGAAAGTATTTAAAAGGATTTCAAAGCCTATCTCTATTCATGATTTTTAACACTAACTTATTAATGCCTGAATAATATGTTTCATAGAAAAACCTTTTATAGCTTAATTTTCAAAACCCACCATGGTCATAGTTACTTTCCAAAGCTCACAGAAAGAATTTTCAAGGAATTTTGCATCACCTCCTCTTTGCTCAGAGGTCTGAACAACATTCTTTCACAACTGCATTCATCTCTTGTTCAACTCTGTGTAAACTTCTTGATACATTTCAATAACTGAAAAACTATCTTAATAACAATTATTTCACCTTTTTTTACATAGAAAAGTGTGTATGCATATGCATGTGTGAATATCTGCACACAGATGTGCATAGAGGTGCATTTGCGTGTCTACATGTCTATGTGTAACATTAGCTGGTCCAACAGAAATTATCCCCAAATTTCGAATATAGCAAGCTGTTAATCACCAAGTTCAAAATTTTAGGCAGAATCCTCAACAAGTATAAATCCCTAGTAGGGGAGCTTGAATGATTACCACTTCTCGATACTTTGTTCCTTAACTCATAGTTCATAAATCCTCCAAAATTACTAAATTCTGGAAGTTAAAATGAAATTATCTTTCTGTGTTAAGTTCCTACAACACATATTTTGTTTTTTTTTCAGGTATATAGTAATAATAATAATAATAATAATAATAATAATAATAAACAAACAACTATAAAGAAGACTACTGTGGTATAGAACTTATCCTTTGTGGAGGATAAAAGTAAATAAAACCTTAGAAGTTTGCACTGGAAGCTGACCTATAGTTCTCATTGCACTACAGAGATTGTGGCTTTATTTCTGTACACTCATAAGGGAACAAGGGAACTTAAACATATGTGCATCATCTAGGCAGCCTATCCATATCTAGTAATATCAGCATTTTGGTATTGCTAACATTAGTAAATAGTGGGTGCAGCTGGACCAGATATGTACAATACTGCTGTATAGGAAAAAAAAAAAAAAAAAAAAAAAAAAAAAGAAAAACAAAAAAAGACAGAATCAGTAGATATTCTCCATTCTAAATGTTTTTCAATAATGTGGATGAATTCATTACCTAGTATTACAATGCATTTTTATCTACAGATTTTTTCCACTGAGTTCTAACTCACTTGCAAGATTGTATTTCAGAATGAATCTGTTTCAAAACAGGCCATTAAAAAAGCTCAATTAATTCATTAGTTTAACAGAACCCACGGAATTTTCTAGCAACTAGTGAGCAGTTCTCATCATACTAAATGTTAGTGTCAATAATTTTTTTCTCCTCTCTGAATAATGCAAAGCTATATTTATTTTTGCTTTTTCAAAACTCATTCTGCTAGAAGAAATTGCATCCATGTTATTTTTCTCAAAAATAGATCATATGGAAAAGAAAAAAGAAGAGAAAAGAAGAGAAAAAAAGAAAAGAAAAGAAAAAAGAAAAGAAAAGAAAAGAAAAGAAAAGAAAAGAAAAGAAAAGAAAAGAAAAGAAAAGAAAAGAAAAGAAAAGAAAAGAAAAAAAAAAAGAAAAGAAAAGAAAAGAAGGACAACTAAGAAATGTACATGTTTCCACAATATATGTTCCTGTCTAACTGCTCTATATGCTTATCGGAATGTACTTTTTTTCTGTTTCTTTGAGAACAGTATGATAATGTCTCAGATTTCATCTCGAGATTCATCATCAACTTCTCATGACTTTGAACTGATGCAGGAACAGTGCTACGGAGCTCATGAATGAATATGTGTTGTGTGCTTTCCCTCTTGAAAAATAAATAAAAAAATAAAAATCTACTTACCCCAAGTCCCCCACAAGGCAACAAGGAAAAGAGTTTTTGAGACACGTTTCCTATATATTAAAGAAAAAAAGAAGCAGTAAGCATCAATTATCAAAAAATCATTTAAATACTGGAACGGTAGTTCCTCTACTATAATTCTGATTTCTGAATTTTGGTATCACATAGTGAAAACACCATGTATTCAAATAATATCAATAACACTTAGAAAGCAAATCAGCCATGGTGCATTGAAATTACTTTTTTTCAACAATGACAAATATTAAGATTGGTAAAAAACAGTTTCAAAAGTAATGCTCCAAACTCCACAGGTTTGCACAAACTCTGTGCTACAGCTAGTAGTCAACCTGTTATCTTTAGTTGCTGAAAAGATAAGCAGCTTGTCTAAGTTAGTCATCTCAGCTTCTACAGCCAGTGGAGTGAGATAGTCACCTCCGCTCAGCCTAGATGACTGATGGGATGAATTATACTTGAGAAGTGCCTGCTTCTTTTCACTGACAACAGAGGGAACCTCATTAAGTTTTACGTGCAACCGATGACTAATTTTTAAACTTCAGTTCTCCAAAAAGTTTCTGCTTTGAAAATTGCAGTCTTCATCTTCCTACTTTGGCAAAAATAGTTCTGACCATTTACATTCCATCAATGAACAAGTTAATATTTTAAAACAAAATGAAATACTAGTTGTTTCTGTATTACTCAGTAAATGTATTACTAAAGGGAACAAATACTTAAGAGATTTTAGAATCTATTTTCTAGCTTAGGGTTTATTTCAATATTTATAATTGCTTTTTATTAGTTCATGGGGTTTTGTTTGCTTGTTTTGTGTTGTTTTGTTTGTTTGTTTGTTTGTTTGTTTATTTTTGTACCACTGAACTAATTGTTTGTCTTGATACTTGATAAGGACAATACTGAAACCGGTTAAGGATCTCAGGATTTGATGCAGTTCCTATTTAAGTATGTAAACTGAGCCTAAGGCAGCTGTGGAAGAGAACGTACACTTTTCCCTCATAGTATCACAGAACTGTCTTTGTGACTTTGCCATATGGAGGAAGCATTAGATAGTGAATCACTCAGGTTACCTAGAGGAGCCACCCATTGTTATGGAAGGGGCAAACACTGCAGTTACTCATATTTAGCAGGTGCCAATGAAATGTATAAAGACAATTATAAGCCATAATCTTTGAAGTATGAGAGATCAGACTGCAAGATCTGAGATGAAGAAAGTGTTTTACGCTTTGAGTAAAATCCATGATGCATTTTTAACCGACCAGAGACCTTTGATCATTTTGCACAGTGTGCAAGAGAAGCCAAACAAAACCTCCTGTGGAACTACCAGGGGAAATGCAGGTGCAGCAGCTATGCAGAGAGCATTCTCATACTGTGAGTCCTAATGTCCCCAGACATGTAAGGAAATGTTCGTTGACAAAGACCATCAGAGCAGAGGTATGGAAGGAGTTTCCAGATCCCTTGCTAAGCAGATCCAGGGACCAATGTGAACAGCAATTTTTCACTTTTTACTGTGGGGAAGATCAAAAAGTCTTGAGCAGCTAACTAAAAAATTAATGCTGTTAAAGTGTCAGGAGACATTAATGGAAACATAAGCTGAAATCTGAGATAAAAGAAGGCATTTTTAGAATATTGAATGACTAGACCTTTTTTTCTTAAATTCCATTGCATAAGAGAGAACAGATGAATTCTCATTTATCTCCGTGCAACCAGGCACATTGTACATGGTAAACACTATTAAAAACAACAAACACAAAGTGAAAACAGAAAAGCAGATGGTGAGGAAGAACACTAAAATCAATCAGCAGATAGTACTAAAACAGGGAAAAAAACACGCACAAAGCATTTTCAGTGTATCAAGCAACTTGCCAGGATATTCACTTCTTATTGCACAAGAGTCAAAAAAGAAGACAGACCTTTCAGAAGAAGAAAAACATGAGGATTTCATGAAAACATTGGGAAAGATTCCACTAAGAGAGTGAGACCACTATTTAGCTACCCTCGCAGAAAGTAAAGAGCTCATAACAATCCTCCATAAATGAAAATTGGTAGGAAAAAAAGCAAACCCTCAAAATGAATCATGAGAATTTCCCATGATGTTTAGAGATGATGCCTCAGCAGAATTTGTTAAATAGCAGATATTTCCCAGTAACACCCTTCCTCACCCCGAGATTCTTCCAGAATAAAATAATAAAAGAAAATATATATTGGAAGACTTCAACTAAGATGAAAGACAAATGGCTTTGCATCTGGACAGAGCTTGCAATCATCAGCAAATCGCTTGAGGAAAAAGATCTTTTAGAGAAGATTCACCCAAAAATTTAAAGATAAAGTTATAAAAATTATCTAAGATTTGTACTCTGAAATGTAAAGCCACAAAGGCAGTAAGAGTTGTTAGTTAAACTGGGTGGCGAGGCACCCATCACTGAAGTCAGAAGGCCCCTATGGAAGTCAAGGAAGCTGCTTAGGAGTTTGGCAACTGGGGGCTGAGACTCTGATGGGCAAAAAAAGTACTGGGAAAAAAGCTGTCTTTAAAAAATAAAAAAATAAAAAGTGTTCACTTGTGAAAAGGCACCGTTCAGTAAAAAGCAATGTCAGTTTGAGAAACATGATTGTTTCCAGTATCACCCCTTGAGAATGAAGCCATTTCTTCTAAGTAGTCATTTTTGACTGACTTGAAATTGCAATTGCACAGACATTCTGTAAATGCATCCTTTAGTTGTACTTTAAATGCTGCCTCACTGTCAGGGATGTGTTGACAGTATATTTCTCACTTTTAAAAACTTGTAATCATTGGAAACTTTCTTTTTAGAAAGACTTTCTTAATTATTGTTGTAGAGGTAAAAAGCAAACAAATTTGTAAGAGCTGCTTGGTAACTGTTCTGCCCTTGAGCTTATTCAGAGAGGTTTGAAAGGTTGTATTCTGTCACATGAAACCATAATGTGATGTGACACACAGTCTCCATATTAGTTTCCTTCATGTCAAGAAAATGTAATGCAACATAACATGTTGCTTAACACACCGCAGTGGAATATGATCAGTCAAAAGCTTAGCTGCACAATAGTGTAAAAACTGAAGTGATCATTTGCAATAGCTGTATTTGTAAGACCTGTTTTGGGGAAAATCAAGCCAAGAGTTCAAGGTAGTTTATACTCTGAAAGCATTAAGAATATTGATGTTATCTGTGTGCATAATTCTCACTGAATTTCAGTAGTTCACAACCATTTTGCTTCGCAGCCTTCCAGAACAAAGTAGGTTACCTGAACAGGGAGATAAACATTTATTGACAGATAGCATATTTCTAGCTTTAGTCGTACTGATTTTCATTCCTTCAAGTGCTTCTTTTCTGTATCTGAAAGATACAGAAATTGCTTGTTAGCAAGAAAAGACCTTCAGACAATGCAGATATAGTCTTCTGAACAGCAGAAAGGCAACAAACACTTTTATGAGGCTTAAGAGTGGAGAGCAAAGTATGCCTCTGTCTTTTTGGGTGGGTAGAGAAATAAGGGAAGGAATGAAACCCTTTTCATTAAGATGCAAAGCCATACTCTGATGAAACAATTTCTGCAGGAAAAAAATAAAATAAAATAAAAATAAAGCACTTTCACTGAAATAGGACTGTTGTATGAGATGATGTTATTGATGACAATTTTTATGAGAAACATTTCCTTTAGGTTTTTCTCCTTTGCTACACATCATTTTGAATTTTTATGCTATACCAAGATGTTAATTTTAATGTCAGCATTGGTTAGGTTCAATCTCACAGAACTGGGGACAAGGAAAGGTGGAACAGTCACACTGCATTTTGGAAAAATGTAAAATATAATTAAGTTCTTTTATACAAGAGTATGAAAGTTCAAATGATCAGAGCTTCCAGCCAAAGGAAGGAAAAAAAAAAAAAAAAGGGACATGCAAAAGCATGTGGGAAGAGTGTTTCATTGACTGTTGTCTTGGTAAAAGGCCATGCGAGAGGCAGCAAGAAAACATCCTAGAGAGATAGACAAGGGCATTAAGCCAAGGACACACTCAGAATATATGCTAGGAGTGTGATCTTGATATAAACTCAGAGAGTAAATGTTTTGGACTGAGTGCCAACTGAAAAAGACAAGGAGTGTTGAGGAAGGAACAGTGGGCAAAGAAATGGTTTTCTAAGACTAGGTAAACAAAGTGTTCTGCATTCTTTATACAAAGGCAGAAATACAGCAAGAATATCTGGGTCCATTACTTTTTTCACCCCATTACTGAGACTATACACTGCATCCCATATGCTAGTCAACCACTGAGATCCAAAATGGGAACAAGATTTCATATAAATGTATGTTATATTGAATAATGTAAAAATTAAAATGAAATGAATCAAAACCAACAAAATCTAAATGAAATGCTTGACTTTATCAAAATGGAACATTTTGACAATGTAAATAAACCCAAATCAAAATGTTTCCAGTTTTTAATGTTGCAGGAATTTAGTGCTTTTTCTTTAAAAAAATAAAGATGAGGATTTCCTACTTTGAAAACTCCAGCTTCTGAGAATTTAACATATTGTAATTATTTCAGCTTGAAGAAGGTGTATAAACTTAGGTAACACTGTGATCAAGACATTTTCTTATCTACTTTTATGACTCACTGAAGCAACAGTCTGCATTATAGAAGGAACTATTTCTAAAGCAAGATAATTGCTATGTATTACTAGAACTGTGACAGAAATTTCTTTTGATGGCTAGCATTGTTTTTGTTTGGGTTGGGTTTTATTACATTTAGGAATATCTCTACATTTTAAAGTGTTATAAAAATATCTGAGAATATGTGTTGCATCTAGTGTGCTGGGATTTAGGGGCAGGATTTCACTAACACTTTATTTCTAAAATGCACTGTTTGTGTTTCCTTTCAAATCCTCTGTAGCAGGTGTGACAAGATGCTCTGCTTCATGCTCCATGACAGAGCTCAATTTAACCCCACTTTTCTACTATGAAAGCGAATGTTGAGCATTGGCTGTGTATGAAGATATTTGATATGAAAATCTTGTCAGTTTTATGCCATTCTGTATATCCATGGGTCCATTTAATATTTTAATATGTCTTTTCCTGGTTATTCAGAAAGATATTGTATTCTGCATAATGGGAAAGCATTAAAATAAAGTTCACTTAGTAGCAAGACTCAGGCATGGTATCCTCACTCAGCAAGGCTGAAATCATTGAAATACAGCAAATGAGAACAGCAAACAAGCAATTCTGACAAGCAAGTGTATCTTAAACTCCCATTTTCAAAACAAAGAACACAAGGGGATCAAAGACCACCGTGTTCAAAATTGCCATCAACCTCTGATGGAGAGCAAATCACAATAATGGGTTAACACTTTGTCGGTATTGAAGCAAATGAGGAGAAATTTCTATTGCTGCTTTCCAGTCTTTTTGCTAATCTATATTTGGCTTCCATTGTAACATTCTCCTTCCACACAGCAATGTATTTGGAAAAAGTGAATTTTTGTCACACTGCTTGCCAAGTATTTTAAACTGACACCAGCTATGACTAATGACAGTGCTGGAATGTGCTGTTCTCAGTAGAATAGAGGCCTGTACAGACCTAGGAGTTTCCTGGGGTCCAGCTTCTGTCTGTTCAGGGGGCTGGTGCCATACAGCAGTGAATGATGTTCAGAGTGAACCAGCTGTATTTCCTCCAGACTGGCTTTTCGACCTCGAATTCGCTGAAAGAAAACAGCAGAGGCCTACAATATTCCACTGACAATATTTAGGGAAAAAAAAAAAAAAAAAAAAAAAAGGAAAAAGGAAAGGTCCAAAATAACATTTAGTATGATTAATAATGGGTTGAAATTGCGTCATGCAGGAATGTGACACTGATTTGTTTATTAAAGTAATGCTATATGAAAAACAAATGCATGTGTGGTTTATCACAAATGCTTCACTGAAGTCTTAGCAGAGTTAATACAGGGTTTCACATACAAGCGAAAGAAAAGGTTCTGACTTTATCTACATTATTTTTTGAAATGCAAACCAAAAGTGAGATATTTTTTAAGTCAGAAAGTTGGCTAGAAAACTTCTAGTTTAAAAAACAAAACTTTATCCACACTTGTAATCTGCAGATGTGTTTTGAGTATGGATTAATGTTTTTTGTGTTATTACAATACCTGCAATTTATGCTGCTGGGAGAGCCAGGGAGAGGAAGAAAATTAAAGTGTAAGCTCTTCAATAAAATATTTCCGTATCTAATTTTTTTTTTTTTTTTGAATGTATGTTTGATCTCCCAGGATCATTTTTTCTGCTGCAGATACTGACTCACTTGCTTTGTTATGTTTTTGCAAGTGAAGTTTGTCTCTTTAACTGTTTCACCAGCTTGTACTCTCCCCACTTAAATCAATGTTAAAAAGAGACCACTTCTATAAGTCAATTCTATAAATTTTATCAGTTTAGAAAAAAAAGGCAGATAGGAAAGAAGAAAGAAAAGATGAAACTAACACTTTCTAATTCACCAGGTCTGTTTCTTGTATTAGATGTTACAGAGTGTCATAGAAATATTTACTTCTCTGCCTGTGTTAGTGCTTTTGCAAACACAGCAACATGAAGCAGATTTTGTTCATGTTTGGGCATAATAAACAGCACTGTCAACAAAATTCGTGTCCCAAGATCATCTTTCCTGTTCATAACACAAAGAGAAAATGGACTGTTTTTAATGTCTTAGACTCTGTTTGCAGAGCTGGTCATCTGGGGCAAAACCTCTCACAAGTTTGACTGTGGATCCATCTAACTGTCAAGGTCTACAATTAAACAAGTACAGGAGTTATCTAAATAGACCAGTCTAGTTTTACTAGACTGAGTAACCTGTTACAGAAATATTGTTCACATCTATTTTTTTTTTAGAGTTTCACAGAATCACAGAATCACAGAATTTCTAGGTTGGAAGAGACCTCAAGATCATCGAGTCCAACCTCTGACCTAACACTAACAGTCCCCACTAAACCATATCCCTAAGCTCTACATCTAAACGTCTTTTAAAGACCTCCAGGGATGGTGACTCCACCACTTCCCTGGGCAGCGCGTTCCAATGTCTAACAACCCTTTCGGTAAAGAAGTTCTTCCTAAGATCCAACCTAAAATTCCCCTGGCGCAACTTAAGCCCATTCCCCCTCGTCCTGTCACCAGGCACGTGGGAGAACAGACCAACCCCCACCTCGCTACAGCCTCCTTTGAGGTACCTGTAGAGAGCGATAAGGTCACCCCTGAGCCTCCTTTTCTCCAGGCTGAACAATCCCAGCTCCCTCAGCCGCTCCTCGTAGGACTTGTTCTCCAGGCCCCTCACCAGCTTCGTCGCTCTTCTCTGAACTCGCTCAAGCACCTCGATGTCCTTCTTGTAGCGAGGGGCCCAAAACTGAACACAGTATTCGAGGTGCGGCCTCACCAGAGCCGAGTACAGGGGGACGATCACCTCCCTAGCCCTGCTGGTCACACTGCTTCTTATACAGGCCAGGATGCTGTTGGCCTTCTTGGCCACCTGAGCACACTGCTGGCTCATATTCAGCCGACTGTCAACCATCACTCCCAGGTCCTTCTCTGCCTGGCAGCTCTCCAACCACTCATCTCCCAGCCTGTAGCTCTGCTTGGGGTTATTGCGTCCCAGGTGGAGGACCCGGCACTTGGCCTTGTTGAACTTCATACCGTTGACCTCAGCCCATCGGTGCAGCCTATCCAGATCCTCCTGCAGAGTCTTCCTACCCTCGAGCAGATCGACACACGCACCTAACTTGGTGTCATCTGCAAACTTACTGAGGGTGCACTCGATCCCCTCATCCAGATCATTGATGAAGATATTAAAGAGGACCGGCCCCAGCACCGAGCCCTGGGGAACGCCACTAGCGACCGGCCTCCAACTGGATTTGACTCCATTTATCACGACTCTTTGGGCCCGGCCATCCAGCCAGTTTCTAACCCAACGAAGCGTGCGCCAGTCCAAGCCAAGAGCAGCCAGTTTCCTGAGGAGAATGCTGTGGGAAACGGTGTCAAAAGCCTTGCTGAAGTCAAGGTAGACCACATCCACAGCCTTTCCCTCGTCCACCCAGCGCGTCACTTTGTCATAGAAGGAGATCAGGTTCGTCAAGCAGGACCTGCCCTTCATAAACCCATGCTGACTGGGCCTGATCGCCTGCTTGCCCCGCAAGTGCTGCGTGATGACTCTCAAGATAATCTGCTCCATGAGCTTCCCTGGCACTGAGGTCAAACTGACAGGCCTGTAGTTTCCCGGGTCAGTCCTCCGGCCCTTCTTGTAGATGGGCGTCACGTTTGCTAGCCGCCAGTCAACTGGGATCTCCCCCGATAGCCAGGACTGTTGATAAATGATGGTAAGCGGCTTGGCCAGCTCCTCTGCCAGTTCTCTCAGTACCCTCGGGTGGATCCCGTCCGGCCCCATCGACTTGTGCACTTCCAAGTGCCGTACCAGGTCACCAACCATTTCTTCATGTATAGTGAGGGCCACATCCTGCTCCCCATCCCCTTCTACCAGTTCAGGGAATTGGGTATCCAGAGAACAACCGGTATTGCCGCTAAAGACTGAGGCGAAGAAGGCATTAAGCACCTCCGCCTTTTCCTCATCTCTTGTAACTAAGTTTCCCCCCGCATCCAGTAAAGGATGGAGATTCTCCTTAGTCCTCCTTTTTGTATTGATGTATTTATAAAAACATTTTCTGTTATCTTTAACGGCAGTAGCCAGATTGAGCTCCAGTTGAGCTTTGGCTTTTCTAATTTTGTCCCTGCACAGCTTCGCAACATCCTTATAGTCCTCCTTAGTGGCCTGCCCACTTTTCCAAAGATTATAAACCCTCCTTTTCCTCCTAAGCTCAAGCCACAATTCTCTGTTCAGCCAGGCTGGTCTTCTGCCCCGCCAGCTCGTCTTTGGGCACGTGGGGACAGACCGTTCCTGCGCCATTAAGATTTCCCTCTTGAAGAGCGCCCAGCCTTCCTGGACTCCTCTGCCCTTCAGAACCGCCTCCCAAGGGACTCTGCCAACCAGTGTCCTCAGCAGCTCAAAGTCAGCCCTCCGGAAGTCTAATACAGCGGTTTTACTGGTCCCCTTCCTGGCCTCGCCAAGAATAGAGAACTCCACCATTTCGTGGTCACTCTGCCCAAGACAGCCCCCGACAATCACATCCTCCACCAGTCCTTCCCTGTTTGTGAAGAGAAGGTCTAGCGGGGCGCCACCCCTGGTGGGCTCACTAACCAGCTGCGTCAGGAAGCTATCTTCCACGCTCTCTAGAAACCTCCTAGACTGCTTTCTCTGGGCTGTGTTGTGCTTCCAGGATATGTCAGGGAAGTTGAAGTCCCCCACGAGAACAAGGGCTGACGATTTCGCAACTTCTGTCAGCTGCCTGTAGAACTCCTCATCCGTCTCCTCATCCTGGTTCGGCGGTCTATAACAGACCCCGACCAGGACGCTAGCCTTGTTGGCCCTGCCGATCCTAACCCAGAGGGACTCGACCTTGTCATTCCCAGCCTCGAGTTCTACAACATCGAAAGACTCTCTAATATAGAGAGCCACACCACCACCCCTTCTGTGCTGCCTGTCCCTTCTGAAGAGTTTATAGCCAGTCATTGCAGCACTCCAGTCATGAGAGTGGTCCCACCACGTCTCCGTGATGGCAACCAAGTCATAGCCTGCCTGTTGCACGATGGCTTCCAGCTCCTCCTGTTTGTTACCCATGCTGCGTGCATTGGTGTAGATGCACTTCAGCTGGGCCATTGCCTTATCCCCCGGCCTTGCTATTGTTCCCCCTGGCACAGCTCCAACAGTCCTTGCTTCAGCCCCGTCCCCCTTCTTACCTAGTTTAAAGCCCTCTCAATGAGCCCTGCCAGCTCCTGGGCCAGGATCCGTTTTCCCCTAAAAGATAGGGACCCGTCTGCAGCCATCAGGCCAGGTGTCGAGTAAAGTGCCCCATGGTCGAAAAACCCAAGATTTCTGTGTTGGCACCAGCCCCTGAGCCACGTGTTTAACAGGTGGGCTTTCTGCGTCCACTTTGTACCCCTCCCTGCCACCATAGGGATGGACGAAAACACCACCTGCACTCCCGCTCCATCCACTAACCGTCCCAGTCCCCTAAAGTCTCGTTTGATAGCCCTGAGGCTTCTCTCTTCAATGTCATCACTACCTGCCTGGACTATCAAAAGAGGATAATAGTCAGAGGAGCGAACCAGGTTGGGAAGCTTCTTGGCAACGTCCCTGACCCTGGCCCCAGGGAGGCAGCAGACTTCCCTACGGGTAGGGTCAGGCCGACAAATAGGGCCCTCCGTTCCCCTGAGGAGAGAGTCTCCCACAACAATAACCCTTCTGTCTTTCTTGGTGGAGGCAGTCCTGAGGCGTGGAGTCGACCTCCTCGCCCTAGTCGTCCTCCTGGGTACTCTTGCTACCTCTTCCTCACCCACCGGTCTCTCAAGCTCCAGGGCCTCAAACCTGTTATGTAAGGGCACCTGGGAAGGTGGGGACGGAAGGGGAGGGCATCGCCTGCGATGTCGAGCAGGGACCTGTTTCCATTCCTCCTCAACTCCCAGATCCCCTCCCTCTGCCTGACGGCGACAGGGCAGGGGGTCCACCCCCGTTTGAGATGTCTCACCCGGGTACTTCTCCTTGAGGCCCTGCAGGGAGTTGCTCCACCAAAGTTGTCATTCTTATTATATCCATCACCTACTTCATGCACATCCAGAAGAACCAACCTCTTCACTAGGAGAAAGCGATATCATAAATATTAAAGAGAATGTGAGGATGAAAGGAGCTGCTGGGTGGTGGGTGAGATGGGGATGTTAGGAGAGAACCAAGAACAATTTATACTGAGTTAAGCAGTAGCAATTTTTTCTAACTAATCAGGCAAAATGTCCTAAGAGTTAGATCTAAATGACTGTGAACAAGCTCCCCTCCAGGGAAATGGTGGAAGCCCTATTTTTTGTAGTGTTTAAAACTGGACTGAACACAGCAGTGGAAAAAACATTTAAATGAATGATCCAAAAACTAAATGACTTAATAAACCCTTTTTTCATCGCTACTTTCTTCAGGCCTCTCCCAGTCTCACATGAGAATTTGTAGCAGTGCTCTCACATCCTTTTAACACACAGTTGCACAATCAAAATCAGCACATTATGTTACTTCACAGAGTCAGTACACTCTATAATAGTTCTTCTGGGCCAGACGAAGTGTTTTTCTTCACAAGCGAGGTAACTGGTAACTTTTATTCATTCATCCATTCTCATTAATGTCTATGTTTCTGATCAGCTGCCCCAAATCTTTATATCCAGTTCCCCACAGCAAAACAGGGAAGGAGGGTTAGTTTCTAGGACAGCTAAAACAAATGTGTATGAAAAGTATAGGGGTATTTTATGAAGGTGACATCAAAGAACCTTGAGTAAAATACTCCGGTCATATATTTTCTACAAGTTGCACAAAAGCTCTATAGGACATGCTTAAGACAGTTAACTGTCCATCTCTTTTTAAGTGCTGTTAAATGCTGTACCACTTTAACTTCAAGACCCACAGCTAGATGTCATTCTTATAATGGGGAGCTCTGTGGTATCCTATAGCTCTACACTAACTGGGTAGGGTCTCTAATTGGCCTCACCAGAATGAACCAGAGTGGAGAGTATTTTGCAGAGGAACTACCTATTACCCAGTATTGACAGCCAGATTCTCTAGGAAAAAACAGGTTGTGTAGAAATAGGCTTGTCGAAGAAACCAAATAGCATCTAGCAGCCTACTGTCAGGCTACTCCTGACAGTATGGTCCTCAAGGTGCAGCCAACAGCCAAGCTGCCCTTTCTCCAAGGCTTCTCCAGCTACAACATTGAACATTAGCAAGCACATTTCATTTACACAGTAAATGTCAGGAGGAAAGGGAAATGTAAAGAGTGTACATCTGCACTGTTTCTGCATTCACACCTCCTCATTTATTGTTGATTTCATCCCACCTTTTCTGTATCTCTGCAGGTCAATCAATTTTGAATAACATTAAAATTCTAACTATCTAAGTTTACACACACACACACACACACAAAATGTGATACTAAAAATGACCTGTAATAATAAGAACAATTCTTCATACACAATGATGTCAGTATTTAGCAGATTTATAAAAGCACATGCCATAAGTCTATTACCAGAGTCTGGAATCATATAACTTCAGTTATGTAAAGCAAGTTTCTGTATCTTGCTGGCATGAGCTATTAGACAGTGTAACATATGCATCTGTATAACCTTAGATGTACTTTTTTATCCACATCTTTTTTATTTTAATATGTCCTTTTTCATTTTCTTTGCCCTTGGTAACATCAAAAACCTAATGTGTACTAGAAAGCAGAAAAATGACATAGAGCTGATGAAAAAGGTGAAATAGCATAGGATAACTTTTGGACCATATTTGTTTCATTTGGGGAACTTGAAAGGGCTTGTTTGGTCATACATCCATAGTAGAAAGGCAAGTCATTCTTTTCTAATGTGCGTGGCAATTTGTGTGTTGGCTCCCTCCTCTGCCATATGCAGGTCCCCTCATCAGCAGATATATTTGCACATCCCAGGAGAGCAAAATGCACCTAAGCACTTCAAAAAAACAGTCCAGAACCAGAAAGTTATTCTCCCCACAACAGGAAAATGCTTTCACCTTTCACAGAATTTAAGGTCAAAGAGGACTGTCTAGTCTGGTCTCCTGCTTAAAATAGATCATTAAAGTTTCACATAGATAACCTCTGTTAACCTAGAGATTTTGGTTAGACTTTCAGCAGACTAAACTCTTGCATAGCCAGAGATTCAAAAAGACAAAGGTGACACCTCCTGTTTCTCTCTGCTAAACTAACAGGAATTGTTGACATAGCTTAAGCAATATTTCTCACTCAGGTCTCTCAATATAAGATGACCATTGTCTTTACTGCAGCTATTTGTACGGAGACAGTGTGTCTGAGATTCTCTCAGGCTATTCAGTTTGTAAACAAGGTCTTCAGAGTGTTTCTTACTTTTCTGGTATTTCTCATAATTGTTGAATTCTCTCTTATTTTGAAAAAATACACAGAGCTAACATGGATATTTTGCCAGTCAGTACACCCACATCACTCTCTCTCTTCTTTATGAGGAAATTACAGGCATATCATTCATACACACATGGAAAGATGCAGTTATTATCTTCATGTGTTTTGGGCTTCCAGTGCCTAACCTGAGTATGTTCAACACTGCAAAGATTTTTGCTCTTAAAGTGTCTTTATAGACTTTCATGTGTAATTTCTTCTTTAGTGGCAACCTGAGGCTCAGAGGATGGAATTTTTTGATATATTTTGGTTCACATGATCTGGCAGACTCAAAGGTTTGTAAAACTTTTAATTCTTTCATTCTGTCCCATTTGGTCCATGAGATGTGGACAGCAGGAGTTGTAAAATGTCTCCCTTCCAGAAAATTACCCATATTCATATCAAATTCCAGGCTGAAAAGGAAAATGTTGCTGGACCACAGACCCTATAGGAAGTAGAGGTGAGAGCATGAAGTGGGACCTTGTCTACTCTCTTCTTTTCTTTTCTAAATCTGTGTTGATCAGTATAGCCTAACGCCAGTCATGTGTGCGTAAATTATGGCCCCACGGGAGCTAGGTAAATACTTCCTTTATATAGAACAAGTAGAAAGCAGACACCACTACCAAAACATAACTCAGTCTTTCTTTTGTCCCAAAGGTAAGGTAGCTATGCATCGTTCTTTACAAAGAGAAAATTCCAAAATAAATTAAAAAATAATAATTAAATAATTACAAAAAGAAAGGTAATGGCTGTTTTTATTCCAGTCTTTTAGCTTCCCTGTTCTGAGGCAGCATTTCACAACTGTCTGTTCTACATTGGTCAACTTTTACCAAACACAAAACAGATATTTCAGAAACATACACAATACTGCTAACCTAATTGAAAAATATTATAACCAAATTGTACTTTCCCAATACATTTCTTAAATACCAGGACTATTAAAAAGTCCAGTATAGGGGGTAATGATTGCACCTTCTTGTCCTGGCATAAGTCAGGGACTGGTGTCTCAGGTCCCACTCAGGGCTGGCCATGATCTGAATGTTTTTCTCTTTCAACTTGGGAAAAACAATGGGGGAAGTAAACTATGCATTTGGAAAAACGATAGGATTTAAAACAAACAAAATAGTAATAAAATAAAATATTCCAAAAGCTAGAACTAGATTCTTGATTTAGAATCCTATTAACCTTGTTTGAATAATTCTAAAGCTCAAATATCTATGGCTAGAAAGACAAAATGCAGTCTGAAGAAACAAGTCCTTTTGGTTATATATGCAGCAGTAAATTAGGCAGTGCCAGGAAACATTCCCAGGCAGAGGAACACAATCATCTGTACTATTAAATTGCTAAAGTGGTCCTTCACACCATTTTGGCTGAGCAGCAACTTACACTCTCCCAAAAACCTCCCAGACATGGCTGGGGTGCTGGCATGGGCCAGGGAGGATTCCTGATAGTATGACCATGGGCTTTTCCATGCCAGTTGGCCACAGTGGTGAAGAACAGTCCCAGGTACATTTTATTTTGTAGTGAAGATACAGTTTTGAGTAACCTAGTCAAATGTTGTTATGATTTTACCAAGCTATATTTTAAATTTGCTATATATGAGGACTATGTGAGCAATATATACAGTTAGTGGGTTAAGTCTATATTAACCTGTCTAGATTAATCTATTAACTGCAATGTCAGTGTCAGTGTCAGTGTCAACGTCAGTGTCAGCCCAGTATGTGTGACTTCCATTATCCCATGCCCAGCTGGCAATGCCTGGCTTCTCTGTGCTCTTCATCACTCCAGGGCCAGAGATCTGAGGTGTATGAGAGGAGTTAATCCATGCTATGTGGTTTAGAGACCATGTTTTGTTCCCTGACAGAGATAAAAAAAAGATCATATAAGCATAGATTTTTCATTTACATAAAGGCTTCTTGCTAGAATAAGAAAATAGAGAGGCGCCCCTGGCACACTCCTGTGGCTAAGGATGCACTCGTTGCAAGGTAAGAGATCTGTGCTACACCTGACTGAGCTGGATTTGATCCTGGGACTCTTCATCAGACAAAAGTGGGACTTTTGTGGGACAAAAGTCCATTTGTGGGATTATTTTTTTAGTAAAAAAGGAAAGGAAAGGAAAGGAAAGGAAAGGAAAGGAAAGGAAAGGAAAGGAAAGGAAAGGAAAGGAAAGGAAAGGAAAGGAAAGGAAAGGAAAGGAAAGGAAAGGAAAGGAAAGGAAAGGAAAGAA
>CM021766.1:31722800-31744249 GCA_011076525.1 Nettapus auritus | reverse complement strand
AAAGAAAAGAAAAGAAAAGAAAAGAAAAGAAAAGAAAAGAAAAGAAAAGAAAAGAAAAGAAAAGAAAAGAAAAGAAAAGAAAAGAAAAGAAAAGAAAACGTTTACAGTTGCTGCAGAGAGTTTGCTAAGTGGCTGTTGCAGGTTGCTGTTCCTAAGCTGTCCTTCAGACTTGGTGTATGAGACACTGCACGTGGTACATTCCCCCCATCTCCCCACTCCTTCTGACAGAAACTCTGGGAAACTATATTTAGAAATTATATTAAGAAATACTAATATCCATGAGGGGGCATTTGGAAGTCAGTAAAAGAGGAAGTGCAGTGCAAGTGATGCTTTGGCTCTGCAACCTCAACATGTTATATTCCAGAACACAGTTTAATGGTAGTAACTCACTATTTCTTGAATAATGCAATAACCACTCCTTTAGTGACATGAGTCATATACTCATCTGAATAACTTTTCTAAAGAATCCAAGTGCATGTTGAAGCAAATCACTTCAACCCTTCTATATTTTAAAAAGTGACCAGGTTTAAGGATGTACTTGATGTTAAGCAAATGCTAGAGAATTCAGTGAAGCAAAGGATGGATTACATCATCAGATGTAATCCTGCCTTTTGCTACATAACAGGATCAAGATAAACACCATTTCTATGCATGAACTTCACACAGAAGTTCCTAAAGATTTTATCATCACAGTTTACATTTTGACAGTTCATTTCACATTCCAACTTCATTTCAAAACACACAATGGGAGTCAAAATTAACTGAATGCCATTCAACATTAAATTATTTATTTCTTTTCTGCCCATTCTTTGGATTTTATAAGACCTAATGGGCTATAATTCAATTATTTTTTGAAATTGCAGGATTGCAAGAGAAAGCCGTAAATCTTCCAAAAAACTGGCCTGCACCTCGGAACTAATCTATACTACTTTACCAATTTACCTTTTCCAGAACTATGCAATTTACTGTTCAGCAGTATCTGTTTATTGCTAAAGAAAGTAATACATGGTGGCACATTGCATTTTACTTGTTTGCCTTCTTTTGTCTTCTCTGTATGTGTCCTGAGTCAATAAGGTATCTAGGCCTTCATTTAGTAAAGCACTCAACTGGGTGTTTAACTTACTCATTTAAGTATGTGATCCCATCTATGAAACCACTTGTGTGATATGTGGCCTTAAGGACCTTGCTGAAAGAATGTCTTCTTGAAGATTGAAAAAATTATCCAAGCTAAAAAAAAACAACAGTAGCCTGTTAGAGTGCTGCCATCTAGTTAAATGATTGTATACAACAAATCCTTTTCTAGTCCTTGCAATATCTTACTGCCCAGTATACTAGGCAGAATACTCTTTGTTTACAGCCACTAATAACAAAAAAAAAAAAAAATGGGAAGGTGAGAGGGGCTATTGTACCGGTTCCTTTGGGTTTGTAAAAACCTAAGTATTTTAAAAAAAAGTAACTCAAAAACCTCAATAAATAAATAAACAGATATCAAAAACAGAATATATGAATCCTGACAATTTGGAGATCCTGAAAACGTAAGCAGACTTGTGTTGAACTTTGTTGACTTGTGCTGCAATGCAGTAAGCACCCTCATACGCCACAGGCTTCTGCAGAAGTTGACAGTGCTGCACAACTGGCAGGAAGCAGTGAGTGGTAGGAAAAGTTGTTTTTCAGTAACCCAAGACATATATGAACCAGAGAGCCCATGTTTGCTTTAAGCATGATATTTTAATAGGTGATTTTTTGAGGGAAATCAAAACAGAAGAAAGCTTCACTGTTGCTTAGATATTATCTAGAAGATTGCACTTGAATGCCTTGGTTTTTTTTGACTTGGTACCCATTGTACTCCAGGCAAATGAAAATGCTTTTGAGAACAGCCTGTAGCCTGAAATAAGACAAAATGCAATGTGCTTACGGAGTGATAGAAACTACATGTAAACAAGCAGTGCTCTATACTACTACAGAAGTAAAATTTTCTATTGAAAGCTCTGCAGTTGCCATTTGATTCTGTCATTCTAAACTATATCAAGGTGAGGAGCAGAGTTATGCCTGAATTTTAGGTTCTTACGCATAAGGATATGACTTCTATGGTGCAGATTATTTATTTTCTGCATGGAAAGTGTGCTTTCCTAAAATGGAAATTAAAATTTCCTATTTTAATATCATCAGATAAATCCAAATAATTTGATGTTAATTCACTCTATTCTTACAGAATTAAGACAGATTTAGGATGTAATAATTTTTACATTACTTTAAAAAGTCAAGTATCTGGTCTTTATCTTTTATTACCTCACACTTGTTTAGCAACCCAGTTTCTTGCAGCCTCGACCAGATGCTTTGGATCCTTCCAGCATGCTCAGGGTGATTAGCGTAGTTTCCACACATACACTGGTGCTTCAGCATCAGACTGTCATACACAACACCTTCAGTACAAAGACAACACAATAAGAAACAGTGAGTAAAACAAATGCAAGTTATATAGCCTCAGGTCATGCATACTATAGCACAACTACATTTTATTTGTTGGAGAAAGATGAAAATTCTGAATTTTGGATCTTAATTGCTATTTTCTTTGAGAGACTGTGAATTTTGACTTAAAAGTTGTATCTTGTCATACTGAGAAAGTAAAAAATAATGTTCAAGAAACTATACTAAAAACACAACTGGCAAGAGGAAACAAAATTGGGTGGTGCCTTTTAAAATCTTTTGTGGCTAGAAAAAAAAAAAAAAGTCATGTTACTGAATCAGTTATTTTCTCTTTATCTAGTGGATTAAGTTAAGTTAAGGTTGTTAATCAGCCTCTATACAACAATAAAATGTTATTTATTCATAGCAGTCTAAGCAAAACCACTCAGAAAAGCAACTTTTAAAATAAGTTTATAATGGCAATGCTACTCTGTATTTGTACTGCTTATCAAAAGCATATCAGGTGGAAATTTCAGAAGGATGTAGCAGTGGCAGCCAGTCATTTTTCATTAAAAAGAAAGCTTCCACTCACTACACAATTAGGACCAAATCCTGTTGTTAGACTGCAATGCAAGGTTCCTTTGGAATTTTCTACGCTCATTTATCCAAGGACTGAACAACTTTATACCACAGAGGTATCAATATCACATTGCTCTGTAGCTGTGTGTTAGGAGCAAGAGAAAAATTCTAGAGAGTAGGCTTGAAAACTAACCTTCAGTTTTCAAGGCTCTTAAACCAAGTCTAGGACACTGAAAAATAATATTATTTATTTACTTATTGTTTGCATGTCCCTCAGAAATGTCTGGAACAAAATATATCCCTGTGAACCATTTTCATTTGGGAAACATTTGGATTTTTCTTCCACTTACAATTGAAAGGGACTCAAATTAACAACTTCTTCAAGCTGCAAAACTTGGCATTCAAAACTTCTTTCTTAAGTGCCATCACTGCTGGGATGCCAACACAGTTCTGGGAAAATTGTGTTAAGCGGGCTACTGAACAGCCAGCCAGTGAAGAAAATAGAAAATTAAAGTCCAGATTCAACAACATGCTCAATACCGCCCTTATTCAGCAAAGATCTTGAATGGATATTGAACTTTAATAAAGTGTTTAAAAATTCTGCTGAATAGGAGTCTGTATACATTGTGGGTAACGCAAAGTTAAGGTTCTGAGAAAATTCAGTTAGAAGCCAGAATTTTTAAATTATGCTGCTCTAGAAATATTTGTGCTGTCATATTACTTAGTTCATGCACTTTAGAACTGATCCTTTGAGATCTTGCTATTTAATTCAAAATGATAATATGACAATCACGTTTAGCATAAGGAAAACAAAAAAAATAATACCTACATGTAGCATGACTGGTTTCATGCTAAACAGTTATCCAACAAACAAAATAGTGCATTGGCAATAAATTCTTGTACTTATTTTTTTTTGGTTTGTTTTCTTTTAAAGAATAAAAAAAGAACCAGTGAAAATCTGGAACCAATAAACCAATGCACCTTAAAATCTCTGCTGGCATTGCCAAAGCAGTTAATAATTTCCTTTCTCTGCAGTTATTTGTGCTGCACAGTTTATAAGCTTTGCTGCTCTATCATCAGGTCTTATAAGTTATTTAAAACACCAAGTGTGCATGCAAATGGATGCATGCTTACATATCTAGGTTTCCTTTTCTTGGCACCCAGAGCTTTAATTTCTACTGTCTATTGCATACCCAGATTGTATAATTGCCAGTGGTCATTATAATATTAACTAAAGAAAACCTTCCCTCCCATCCCCCTGACCAACAGGGGAGGTGTTTAGATGCTAAATGGACACACATCAGGATTTCCAGAAGCACTTAGGCAAAGCAGGCACTTATATCCAATGGACTTTGATGGAAACACATGTTGTTAAATGTTGACAGAAGTAGTTCAAAGTTGAAAGTATCTCTTGTCTGCCATTCTTTCAGCCATCATATTATTCTAATTATGAGTGTTCCCTATAGGCTTAGATTTGCATAGTCCAAACTGCAGTTAATAGAAATAAAAAATATTTTATTATGTTAGTAGTATACAGAATCAAGAAATTATGTAATAATGACATTTTTTAAATACTACATTGGGGGGAAACAGAGGTTTTGAAGTAAAATGCAGAATGCCTAAGATGATATAGATATAGGTAGATATATATGATATAGGTATAGATATAGGGATAGATAGATATAGATATAGATACAGATACAGAAATAGATATCTATGTAGATAGATAGATAGCTAGATAGATAGATGATCATGATATATATTAGATATTGATTAGATGATATAGATATAGAGATAGATAGATATAGATGATGGTATAGGTACAGGTATAGATGATATAGATGATATAAATATAGATATATAGACAGACAGACATGGGCATCCCTTTCTTAATGTATTAATATTTTTTCCAAATAGAAAATAAATAAAAATGTATTTTTGTCATATGTGAATTACTTTGTCCAAATCAAAAATCAGTTTAATTTGTCAGGTCAGTATTGCATGGTAGAGGTTCTATTCCAAAATTTTAAATAGCAAGATATTCACACCAGAAAGTGCAAGAAATTATTTCAAAACAAGATTATTTGACTTAAGAAAAGACTGAGATATATGTTTTCATTTATTGCAAGCATCTAAATTTATTTAGGATGTGCAAGTAATTCTGATGTATGGCTGCTGGTCATACAGCACATGTGCTTGGTAGAATACCACAATGAAGCAGTAGAGCTTACTGCTAAAAATAGCCTGTAGGATTTCCCTAACAGGATTCAGCCAATAATCTCCCCACCCCCACAAAAGAGAGGGAGGGAGAGACAACTGTTTTCAATTGCAGACTGCTGTGAAATATTAATAAAAGATGGTCATTCTGTCTCTCTAGAAGAAATGCCTACAGCCAGATTCTGCTCTCAGATTCCTTGTGTAAATCTGAGCAGCTCCACTGAGACTGATAGATTTATTCTGGATTTACACCACTATTATTGAGGTCAGAATGTGGCCCTGATGACTGACTGGAATGGTGGCACCACTGAATCATATAATGATAGAGGACACAGGACAAAAGACATTGAATTTGCACTAAGTCAGAAGAATCAAGATCTCCCTAGTGGGGACTCCTGAACACTCTTTCTTCACCAAAATTATTTATTTGGGTCAACTTATTTTAATAATATTATGAACAAAGGGGAGATCAGGAGACCTGAAAATTTGTTGGCTAACAGAATGCTTTGAAGAAAGTAAAATGTCCTGGAGAACAATAGTATCAATAAGAAAATCCAAGGGAAGAGCATCTAATTAACTATTCAGAAGAACAATCTGAAGTAATACCAAATATTGTTTAAACCATCTAGGTGAGCATCAAGAATATTTTATATTTTTTCCATCTTTAACTTACTATTTGTGCACATATTACATATATATTGTACACATCTCTCATAACCATCACTTTTCTAATTCTCTTCAGATATTTGGCTAAGAGCATTTTCTCTCGTGACTAATAATAATACAGGTTTATTTTGATGCTGGTGAAATGTTTTGCAACAGCAGTTTTCCTTTTACCTTTTTTACTCTTCTAAACTTATTTGTCCTTAAATAGGAAAAGATGTAATATGAATAAAATTAAAATCATGAAGGTGTTTTTATTTTAATTTCTAAGACCAGAATTTGATCTCACTTTGGGCTGTATGAGAATTTTCACCCTTTCTACCCATGCAGTGCTTCTTTGCACTGTTTTAAAAAGGGTAGTGTAGCGATTGCTGTGGGTAATGGCTGGTTTCATTTCATGCTCTCTTAAGGGAGCAAATCACAGAACCATGGGATAGCTCAGGCTGGAAGAAGTCCCTAGTCCAGCCCTGTGCTCAGAGTAGGTCAACACTGTGACGAGACCAGGTTGCTCAGGGCTTTCATCCCAAAGCAATTTGGAAAGACTGTTAAATAACAGATAAAAACTCTGTCTCGTTTTCTTTTTTTTTTTTCCACTGAGTAAATAATATATGCTAGGACACCATCCAGACTCAGAAGAAATGATTCATAAAAGAAGCCATTCAATAAAACATCATACCATATCATACCATACTACATCATGTGTTAATAATACTTTATATATATATAACTATTCACAGAAACTGTATTGGTGTTGCAAGGCCTCTGTGCAATGTCAATCCAAAAAGGATAAACTTATAGTACAAAATTATCTTCAACATACTTAGAAACTGCACTGATAAAGGGTATATATGTCTGTAAGCCTGAAGAGTGTTAGAGAAAGGGATTATCTTCCAATAGAAGGGAAATGCTTCATTGTGAATGCAGCTATTGTAGACACTGTTTGATTGGCAGACTGGTCATTCAGCCAGGAAGTACAGGCTGGCCAGTTAGCTTAGGCACAGCTTGGAAGCAGCTATAGCATTGAACTATGTCTTCTTCAGCCAGTACATGGGGGATATAAACAAAAAGTGAAAGTACAAACAGCAATCAGAGAAGCATAATTATCATAAAAGGAATGAAGTTATAGGGAGTGTGGGAATGGAAGGTTTCTCTTTAATAAGAGGTGACTATCTTGAGAAAGAGTTGGAAGGAAAAAAAGAGTTTTAATAAAATAAAAAAAAAAACAAACAAGGATTCAAGAAAAAGTTGTTTCCTATTTAGAGAAAGGAGCTCAATGAAGTATTGAGAATCTCAGGTGGAATAAGCAATATTGGTTCTCTCTTTTTCTTTCCAGTGCTGTGGTTCATATAGCAATGCTTTACTAAAAGAACAAGGTTAAATTGCCCGCCTGGTCTTAATATGCCTTGACTCTGCATATGCACTATCCGTATTTCCATTGCAGAACCCCATCAGGCTCCCTTTTGCTGAATAATAAGCCATTTGTGCCTGGTATGTCGCACCTCCCAACACCATCTGCACTCAGTGTCTGTCCTTCATCATTTCATTCCCTCTATTACTCTCCATCTGAAATTCACATTTTCTCATTTAAACAGTTCCACTGGTGATGCCACAAATCCCTGGATATATGTTACCCGCCTGACCCTGGTCCCCTATCTGGGGATTTATAACAGGAGGTGTCAGTAAACTTTAGCAATCAGACTCAAACAGCAGCCTTTAAATTTGCAACCCTATTCAACTTTTCCAGTGAAACTGCAGATTTTTGAATGGGACTTTGAAGACTATACACAGTGAGCTTGCTTTTGTTGTCTTCTGTGAGTCTTTCAGAATGAGTTTACAATGTCTTGGGGACTCTATGAACCACAACAAGAAAAACAGTGGCCTGGCCTAATAATACTCTCTCTACACAGTTGGTCTGTTTGCAGAAACTCATGGAAAGTGAATTAGCAGGTTTCTATCTGTATTGTCCAAATGTTTCTTACACAACTGAAATTCCTAAATTGACAGTATATGTACAGAAGAAATTCTCTCTTTCATTTTTGAATGTCACCTTGCACCCATTCACCAATGCTTTTAGGACATCTCTTTTTCTTTTGTTTTTGTGTGTTTGTTTGTTTTCTTTTTCTTTAAGATAATAATCTTTTGCTCTCCAGGTTCACATTCTAATCTGAGAGGCAGGAAAGCACACTGTCTCACACTGCCACATACAGTGCCTATTGAGGACCCCATCCTGTATCAGTCCATGGTCATGTCCTCAAGAACTGTTAGCTTTTAAAGTATGGCAAATTCTGCCAACCAATGAAAAGGAACAACTACTTCCAAGAATAAAAACCTGAATAAACATTATCTCCAAATACTATTTCCCCCTTTCTTGTGCACAGAGTGCACAAGAAACTTTATTTCTAACCATATTATAATGTTGTGCTGATATTCAGGCTCTTAAAAAGATGGAATGTCTTGCAAGCTTGGGTTACTTATAAAAACGACTTTTTTGTCATCATTTTTCTTTCTCTCACTGATAATTTTGAAGGTCCTAATCCCTCTGCTTCAGTCTAGTCCAGACTGATAGGAGATGCTCCCTAAGTGATTGGATTACGTCGGGCCTGGCAGGAAAACTTTTCCTCTGTAGAGACTACACACAGGTGCTGAAAGACAACAAAGCTGTAGTCAACATCACTTTCCAGTAAGTGCTACAGTTTTTCTTTTTCTGTAGGGAAATCATCCTTGCAGTGTAGACTGACTTGTCAAATGAAGACATTGAGAATTATACTGCAGCTTTCCTACTTACTGGTGGTCTTTCTTCAACTTAGTGGTGGTCTCTTTACAAAACAGAACATGAAGAAAAGAGCCAGAGGATAGGGAAATGAAAGAAAAAGCTATATATTACTTAAAGGCACAAAAAATGCACCTGTTGCTATATTGCCAGAGCCAGTCAATGATAATAATTTATGATTGTGTGAATATTAACCCTGTGATTTATCAGCTGCATTGCTTGACTTGATGCCAGTACGGCATCATAAAACCAAGGAACAGTAGGGCTACAACTGAATGCACTGCTGCAGGAGTTATTCAAGGCATTTAAATCTGTTGATCCCACATGAACAAACGCATTTGCCCTGCCTATTAAAAACGGTCTTTAGGGAATCCTACCAGTTGTGTAGACATGCTGGCTGGGCTGGTCCATGGCTGGGTGAGGTAATGTGGAGTCAGTGGGGGAAGGTGGGGTCCTGGATACCGGCTGATGTTTATCTAATCCTGCCATGCCAACTGTAGCCATCTGAGCCTGGTAGATTTGCAACTGGTGGACACGCCGATGCGCCAGGAACTCCTGTTGCCAAGAAAACAGCACAGTAGAAAGAAATGTGAGATGGGATCAAGTAAGACACTGAGGGAAACATGTCAACAAATTAAGTTCATTAGGTCAGGGCTGTAATAAACAGTGTGGAGGAAAAAAAAAAAAAAAAAAAAAAAAAAAAGCACACCTAAGACCTAGTCAATAAATCAATTCAACAGATGTTTTCACACTGACATTCTGACATTGTGGGCTGCTGTCTTTGCTAGAAAGGAGGTGATGGCAGGCAACCTGTCAGTTCTGAAAAGAGAGCTTCACATGCAGAATTATAAAAGACCAAGTTTTTCTAACATCTTGAATATATAACATGGTGTTAGACTATGCACTTTATGATCCTATACAAACAAATTAAAATCAAATTTTCTTAGAGCACTGAAAGCAAAGAGCAGTGTCCCTATTACCCAGTACCGAATTTGCTGAGGAACCGTGAGGCAAGTTTTGATAGAGGGCTCGGTTCCCTGGACTGCCTGGAAATCAGGAACATTTTGAACATCGGTATTCAGAAAGCATTTACAAATCCAAGGATTGTTGAGTAAGATCCCACTTCAGAACTATTTTTTTTTTTTTTTTTTTTGGTCATGACTGCTTCTGTCAGCAGGCAGTACCAAACACTTCAGTGAAAGGTAGGCAGGAGTGAAAAGACTGAGACAGAGCAGAAAGGCAGATGTCAACCTTCATCTTGTTTGTCAATAGATGACAACTTCTGCTGACATGACAAAGGTTGAAACCCTGGCCCTGCTGAAGTCAGCAGGAACCCCAACATTCAATCACTCCACAGAGCAAGACTGCTTCCCAAGCTCCCCTCCCCCCCTCTTTTTTTTTTCCCTTTTTTTTTTTTTTTTTTTTTTTTTTTGTGCATATGGTCCTAGAACCTCAACAGAAAGCAAAAGCAAGCAAGAGATTTCCAAGCCAGTTTGCAATATCACAGAATCACAGAATAGTCTAGGTTGGAAGAGACCTCCATGATCACCAAGTCCAACCTCTGACATAGCACTAACAAGTCCTCCACTAAACGTTATCACTAAGCTCTACATCTAAATGTCTTTTAAAGACCTCCAGGGACGGTGACTGAACCACTTCCCTGGGCAGCCCATTCCAATCCCTAACAACCCTTTAAGTAAAGAAGTTCCTCCTAATATCCAACCTAAACCTTCCCTGACGCAACTTTAGCCCATTCCCCCTAAATAAATCCAGTTGAAGTTTACACTTCCATCTTAGATTTACAGACACTATTTATCCTCACCCAGGCCTAGTACATATATAAACACATGAATATATACATGGTATACATGGTTTATTATTATTATTATTTTAAGCCCAGTAACAATTAGTGGTGCCAAATGCTGTCATGGGGCAGATCAGGATGCCAAGCAGAAGAGGTTTTACAAGAAGTGTCTTGGTCTGGGGTCATGAACCATTTCCCTTTCTTTAAATACAGTCCCCAGCTATTTTTCATTTTTAATTGTATGATAACAGGATGGTGTTATATATTCCAGAAAATATCTGGAGGTATCTGAACAGGTCTGTGTATTCCCTTTCCTTAAGAACATAACAGAACATTCAGGAATCCTTTCTTGAAATACCTAAGTGTCTTATTTTCTTTACTTTGCTTCACTAATGATTTTCAGAGGGGACTTTTTTGATCTCTGAGGTATACACATCTTTTGTGAAGTTTGTTATGGGTGCATGCAATTGGAAAGGAGAAGTGAAGAACACATGGATGCTATTGTGTTGAATATTTTCACTGTGGAGAACAGAAGTAGATAAATTCCTTTGTGAGGATTTACCATTCACTTTCCTCAATGCTGTCTGAGTGCTCAGCAGTGAAGGCACAAGAAGCCCTTTGCTTTCTGTGGCACAATTGCTTCATGCACCTAAGGGTAAAGTGGTGACAGCAGCATTGTCCCTGATGCAACTGTATCCACCAGCTCTTGCCTACTTTTCCAATGCATGAGAGCTAGCCAAGCAGTTTGGAAGAAGCCATGCTCCTACCGAACTGCAGAAACCCCTCTTCACAAACAGTTTTACTACCATATGTGAAATCAGCAAAATATTTGTTATTTCTGGTGCTCTCCTTGACCTCATAGGTTAAATTCACTACATTTATTAAATAGATGGTATCTGGTAGTTCTTCAGTCTAAAGGATTTTTGAAGCTATCTTTTAGTGTTTACACTAACTAATGACAATTCATTAATTAAGCCCACTGTTCTCATAATTACTACAGTGTAGAAAACACTAGTAATTTTTCCCTATTGAAATGTTCTTTAAGCCAGTAAGGGTGCATCTGTGCATTCTGGCAGTTTGCATTAAGTGGTGTTATTTAAATATACTTCTGAAGGAAATATTCTTGGAAATTCAGCTATCAGTGGGGGTTCACAATGAGCACAGAGATTTCTGTTTAGACTTTCCTCAGTGCTGATAGACTTCAAGCTCCGAGCCTTGTCTGCGTTCCTTTTACTTTCAGAACTGAACTTCACTTGTACATTGTCTGCAAAATTATATCCAGTGAAGCTGTAAGTTAGCTATTCAATCAACATCTAAAATCTAATCTATCCAGGTGGCTGACCTTAAGAAGCTGAAATAAGTGAATTTATTTTTTATTATTATTATTTTTATTTATTTATTTATTCGCCATCCTGAAGAAGGGGAAACCAACGTTTTGGAATACCAAATGTAAATAAGTCAGGAAAATGGTGCTTCTTTTGCTTATAAAAAGATTAGGTGTTTGTTTCTATATAAGCAATATAAATAACATTATTTTTCAGGGATACAAAAAAATGAGGGTATTTTTTTTAAATAGTAATCAACCTTTGTGAACAATACCTAAGAGCCAGCCAGCTATACATTTTAGCAATGTGTCAAAGACCACAGGAGAGCCTGTTCCTGTTCTCTTGCATTTTTCTGATGAGCTGTGGTTTGCTTATATCATTCTACCCTCCTCAAATGAAAGCAGAAACACAGCTAAAATTTGACACGTGTTTACCAGCATAATCAGCCCACAGAAGGACTGAAGAATTTTGTGGATGGTTGGATAGAAGGCTGCATGACACCTGCTTTAATTTCTGAGGTAACATAAAATGGTTTGCCTGTGAAAAACTTTTAAAAATTGTTAAAAGTGCGGTAGTTTATCTCACAAAGCTTACAGTGGGGTTTGCTTACATAGTCAGGTGACTTCCACATTCTTTAACTGTAATTTTAAAAACTCTAGACATTATCAGAGTTTAGACTTATTTAGGTTTTAGCCAAAGTTTTAGGATAACTTCCTGATTTGGTTTCATTTTACAGATAACAGGCGTTCACATACATATTTTCCAGCCATCTATATATTTATGCTGTGAATGTGTGTGATACTCTGTGTCACAAGTGGATTAATGCAAAGAGTAACGTGGATAATCAACACGCTTATCTGGCTCCCCAAATGCCCACCTGGCCTCTGGAAGGGATTAGTGCAACACAATGAATTCATCTTTGGGTTTTATATGCTACAGCACCACAAACATATGTCCATCTCTCCAACAATATGACAAAAGCAGTATTTGCACATCTGCAGGGTTAGTGATTTGTGTGAATATGTTTGGAGCGTTTCTTAGGTAACCTGAGCCTTGCCTGCCCGGCACGGAGCCTGCTAGTTCCAGGTGTCTGAGATTAGTTCATTAGTAGAGGCAAGCAATTAGGGCCTCGGCTGGAGCAAATGGAGGGCCTTTCTTCATCTTCCCAAGGAACTAGCTCAGGCCCTCAGTAATTATTTCGAGGAGGATATTTAGAATTAGTATCTAAAGAGAAGATGACCTTTTCAGTAGTATGTGAGGTAAATATTTGTTATTCTCTTTGTTTTGCTATTTGTTGTCTAGGAGGACCTGGAAGTCATTAGGGTTGGTGTGAATACTCCTTATGCACGCACGCATGATTTCTACATTTTAGTGCTTAATTACGTGTGTGTTTGGAGGATTTTAATAAAAGTTACTTTCTTGTTTTACTGGCTCTGAGAACTGGTGACCTGCAAGTGTATTTGGTTGGATTGTTAGATGGTCTACATTGGGTTTTAAAGTATGGCTGAATTGTCTATGATTCAGTGCCCTTTTGAAATATTATGTCTTGTGCAGAAGAAAAAAAAAAAAAAAAAAAAAAAAACACCCCAAATTTTTTTTTTTGCTCTGCTTTTTTTTTTTTTTTTTTTTTTAAACTTAACTTAGTTTGATATGTTTATATGTAGCTTAACTGCTGTTAATTGTCCAAGAATTACGGTATAGGCATAAAAAATCCTATGTATGGATATCTACATGTTTCTCTTCAAGGCTTATGCTTTTGCTTTTTTTTCATTACAATAGTAAACCTCCCTCAGTAAGTTCAAGATCTGTAATTCCTAATAACAAGCTTAATGCTTATAGAGTCCCATATATTTGTGGCCAGGTTTATAGCTCTCTATTGTTGTGCCTCTAATGGCACTCCGCTAGGTATGAAATGCGTACTGATGTCTAGTAACTGTTAAAAATTCACGCGCTACCTGTCCTCTCCACTCCCCCCAAAACCTTCAATATTGCTGAACTTATGATGCTTTTTTCTCTCACAGTGTTTCTTTGAATTTGTTCTCTAGGGTTATTTTCCCCTATAATTTCCATGTTGTCTCCTGAAAATTACCCAAAGGACCAATTATTACTGAAGAGGAAAAATGCATTTGTGCTGCAGGAAGTTTTGCCCTAAGTGAGGATGAAAATAAAATTTCCTTAGCAGGAAGACTTTCTGCCTTCCAAGCACTTCTTCTTCCAGATCCTTCTTCTGAAGGGTATTTCTGGCATCTGATCTGCTTTGTCTCATCCAGCATCTCCTGTTGGAGGCCCTTTTTCTTAGCCTCTTCCAGACCCCTGCAGCACCATGGGATCAGAGTAGCTTGCCTGCCACTCTCAGTGCTGCTTGCCTTCCTTCCCAGTGTTGTTGTAGCTGAATGCATCCAAGGGGTTCTCAGGCCGGTCAGTGGCCACATCCAGCCAGGCAGCCCCTACTTGCAGCAAATGGAGCTCAGCCCTGCTTTAAGGTGTCCACAATGACAGCTTGTGACCCAAACCAGCACATCATCATCCAACGTCTGATTCAGTCAGAAATTGTGAGCACCTTGGAACTTCTCATGTGATTCAGAGGCAGGTAGTTGACAGTGCTTCAGAAAGTATGGACTTCATGAAAATAATAGTAGGGCTAACCTGGGTGGAGGAAAAAATGAAGAGAATGATGAATTATTAAGCAAGGAGTATGAGGACAAAAGGAGTTCTATGTCAGCAGAGGCTGTAGTTCTTTTGACCCAGTAGTTCTGTGAATTACTGTTCTGCCTGCTCTCCTCAAAAAAAAAAAAAAAAAAAAAAAAAAGTTGATCTCAAAAAATGAGGAAAAAAAAAAAGGCCATGAGATCATCTGAAAGTATTTGTGTGTACAAATGTGAAAGTGGAAAGTGCAGGAATGATTTATCTTTGTCAAACTAGACAACCTAAATATGAATAGGTGGAGGTCCTCCTTTAAATTGCTCTATCACTTAGAGAAAACACATGACCAACACGTTTTGACAAAACCACATGTAAAGCCACAAACTTTCATAGTCATCACTTTCAATAAAACTGCAAAAAAAAAAAAAATCAATATTGCCATCTGAAATATAGTCAGCAACAAATTCAGAATCAGCTTATTTATGAAAAATAAATAGCAAGTACAGACACCAATTGAATAGGTAGAAACTGATTTAGAACAAGCATAAGAATAGACACAAAGAAATAGGGCAGCTAACCTTGAGACACGTGGGTGTACTGGCTCACAAGTGGTCAGGATTTTTACAGCAACAGAAAACCCAACTCCATAAATTAAGAGCGCAGTGTTGACTACAAAACAGTTAAACAGAGTAGAAGTCCCATCAAATGAGTCTTGGGTGCAGATGCAAAACAGTGGAATGAAATCCCATACCCAGAGTCCTAGGCAGAGAAGATTAGCCTTGGCAGAAGATTGCTGCATAGAACGAAACAGCCTCATTGGCTTCTGCCTCTCCTTATGTTCCTGAGAACCTGGGAAAGGCTTAGTCAAACTGTTGCCAAGGCAGGGTTCAGTAAAAGGGGTGGCCCAACTGCAGTGACTACTCCAGGGTGTGGTCGCCACGCACCACCAGTTTTGTTTTCCCTGCTGTTTCTGGGGCAGCAAAGCTGCTGCTGCAGAATTCTGTCCCCCTTTTGCTGCCATCCTTCCCTTCTAGGGCAGGAGCACCTTTGGGTTGGTAAAACACATCATTAAAATATCAACACTTTTGTCTTGTGGGATGAGGAGAAGAAGAGCAAATACTACTAATGGAGAGACAAGAGTGTGCTCCTACATTAAATAATGTGGGAGAGGACACACACACTGTCCCTGGTTATGTGACAAAATGCATGTTTCAGGGCGGTTGTCACACCCCTTGCCTTTGTTTTTAGGACATAGTAGCAGGGTCAGGACCCTATCCCTTGCTCTTACTATTGCACTGTGAGATGGGTGGGTTGTTGACCTATGGTCTCAAAGAGAGGGACAATAAAGTTTACTTTCCCTAGATAGGGAGTTTCCAAAAATCTGAGCATTTATCTGTGTGAGAAATTGATGTGGCTATGTGGACTGAGGAGTTGTCCTTGTGAAGAAATACAAACCAGGAAGTTGAAATGTGGCATGATTAAGAGGAAGGGAGTGATGGGAAATGGTATCTGGGAATGACAATGAGGTGGATCATGAAGGTTGAATGCTTTCTGCTGGTGGGAAATTCCAAAGGTCCAGCTGAGCTTCTGTTTTTTCTCCCGATTCCTGCTCCTGTGAGACCTGCCTGCCTTCACTCCTGGCATTGGCAGGTACTTGACTTCTGTCCCTTCTGCTAAGTGATTCTGTCGTGTGTGCAGCACATACCCAGAGTAAATGCAGCACCTCCTCAAAAACCTCACACTTCTGGCTGAATCTTGTCTTACGTCTCTGACTCTCACAGAGATCTAAAATTAATACATAAATGAATGATTGAGAGTTACAATGAAGGGGAGAAAAGGATAATCTGAATATCTTGTGCACTTTTCTTTTCTTTTCTTTTCCTCTTTTTTTTTTTTTTTTTTTTTACTAAATCTCTATCTCTTCAGAGAATTCTTGTTACTTTATTACTTTTACTATAAATACCACAAGGCTTTCCTGATGTCATTTGGTGTTTCCTATAAAAGAATGCAGAGAAGTGCAGAAATGAATAACAATGGAAAAATACAGTTGTCCATGTCTTGCTCTCACTTTCATTATTAACAAGTGTGGTGGTTTTTTTTTGTTTTGTTTTGTTTTTGTTTTTTTGTTTTTTTACACTGAGGTGAAAAATAAATAGCCTTCATAATCTTAGCAATTAGCTGTTCCTGCCACCTAATTTTAGTGGCTTTCCAAAAGTCATTCAATCAAACTTATAGTTGGCCAAAACTAATTAATGAAAAAACACCTGTCCAACCTGTTTCATTGTTCCAGGAAATACAGACCAACTCTCATCAACTCTCAATCAGCATGTCAGCATGGTATTCCTTTATGCAGCTCATTTCTACCACTTTTCTGTTGTTTATGGGAACCATGTTTCTTAGCAGACTGTATGTTTTCTTTTTAAGTGAAGTATTATTAGTATGGTCTGCATGCAGAAAAAAATAGTAGCTTCCAGGCTAAACTCAGCAGGAGCCCTGCTAAAGATCTGTGTTTTCTACATACTTAAGCAGATTTTGCTTTGGTCTAACAGACAACTCTGCTGACTTCAGGTTTTATTATAGAATAAATTGGAGTTATTTGGGCCTAATATAAAGACAAAAGCATGGAAACTCTTGTCATTCAATATACAACACATATGCACCAATGCATAGATGTCAAAGCATATCACAAGGACATATAGAAGCCCTCTGCAGATATCTTTTCACTTTTATGGATGTACATGAAGTCAGAAAGGGAAGCATCAACTGACCTTGTGGCCAACGTGTTTTACCAACTCTCTTCACAGGTGTTGCATCCTAATGTTGCCCACAGCACAAACACTTCTATACAATCCATCCATTTCTGCTACCACCCGTGTGACATCAGGGTTGTAACCTAGTGAATACCAAGTTCCAGTCCTTTGGTGGACTGAAACTTCTACATCTCTGAAGATTTCAGAGGGAAAGATTGCCAAATATCACGTCGTACTACAGTGTGGTAAAAACATCAGCATACTTCCATTCTCCAACAAGTTTGTAGTAAGAATCACACAGTTTCTTGAAAATACACACACATTTGAATGTATCCTACGCTATTTCAAAAATACCTTTTACTCTGTAATGCTTATCTCATCACCTCATTGATTTGGCACGCAGAAATTTTGGTATATAGTGAAATGGTGATAAAACTTGAAACTTTACAAAATATAGGAATTGAATATAGGAAGGATGCTACGGATGAAAATGAGAAACTATATTTTTCAGATCTAGGTACTTACAGTAATATATATTTATTCCATAAATATAAGGTATGTTCTGTAAATATGTACATTTCTGCAATCAACAGGTACAGCCTGCTCTATTTTTAAATATAGAACAAGACCAAATTACAAATAATTAGAAGAAAAACATAATAAGCACCTAAAGATTACTTTTAAACATTTCTTGAAACTACGGACTTTCCAAGTAAATCCTTCTCAGCATAGGTTTTGCTTTTTTTTTTTTTTTTTTTAACAAGGGTTAGAACTGCCAGATGGGCAATTTGAAAATGGGGGAGAAACCCTTATGTTTGCTGATTTAGGAACAACCATAGAATTAAAAAGAAATGTGGAACATAATATGTGCTAACACAGCACTAATTCTGTAATGCAGACTGCAAAATAAATTCTCCAATTTCTCATTCCTTAAGAAAATTTTGGCCCTCAAAATGCAAAGTACAATTCAAAAAGACCATAATACTTATTATATTTCATGGGAAAAATGAATGAATTGATTTGAACTATGAACTTGCTTCATCACAATGTACTTCAAAGATGTCCCATCTGAAAAAGAACTTAGGGGCTAGACTGCTGTCACAAGGGTTGTGTGAAGGTCTCAGTGCACCTAAAAAGAAGAGAGAGGTAGCAGTATTACAGAATCCAAAGGACTCAACATCATAAGCTGTGATCTCTTCTGTTCTCTCCTTACCCTGTCATTTTTGTGATAACACTCTACATTTTTTTTTTTTATTTTTTTTTTAATTTGAAAGCTATTTTGCTTATACGGTCAACTATCTTCCCTGTTCTTTTTTGCCTTTATTCATTTTCCAACAGAAGTGGAGTCTTACATGAATCCATGTAATCAGAATCCTTGTCCATCATAAGATCTTATAAAAACTGCAAGAGCAAAAATCACACGACTACAAAAAAAAAAAAAAAAAAAAATCTAACTAGAGAAGAGAAATGGGGAGAAATAATATTTGTCCCGCTACAGCACTTCTGGGTCTTGGTTCACTGATTTGATCATGCTACATAAGGATCTTACCACTGCATTAGCCAACATGGTATTTTTCTCTATCAAGAAGAGATCTCTATTCAGAGCATACAGGATTCACCTGCAGGAAAATAAGTTTGCATGTTTAAGAGATCAGAGGACAAAAATTAGAGACCAGGTGTATATATTTCTCATCTGGGCCCTGCTACTCCTTACTATGATTTTCATCCTTTCTGAGACAAGAGAAAACACAGAAGTCTAGGTATATTGATTAAAATGTTCAGGACTGCCTAAATATGAAACAAAAATCATGTTCTATGTTAAAAAACAAACAAACAAACAAAAAACTATTTTTTCAGGGGCTGTCTGCTAAGTGTTCAGAAGCACAATCTTTGTTTTAAAGGTCACCTAAGGTAGTGGTATCTCAATTTGTATATACAGGAAGATCAGCTCCATTGCTGGTGCAGTCCCTAAAGCACCTCCCTAAGCATAGCTCCACAGCACCCCTAGAAGGGCATCCACAGAGATGCTCTTGGAGTCAGTGGATGAGCAGGAAGAACACAAGCAGTCAGGAAGCGGCGGATGAGCCAGCTGGGAAGCCCAAATCGAGCATCCTAGCTGTGTGGGTGCAGTCAAAGAGCAGAGGTCTTCCAGTAATTCTCAAAAGAAAGGACCTGAGAGTTGGTGGAGAAGGTCATCTCTTTCACTAGAAGGTCATAATTATATGGCTACATGCATTGTAGCTCCATTTTTGTGGCCAGACTGGATTATTTACACAGGTCTAAGTCTACATAGACTAAAGAAGAACCAAGAAACTTATCCTGTGTTTTCACTGGGATATCTGAGAGGAGGGTTTGGCACTTCAGTAGCTTCTTCTTAAAGCAATGCCCACAAAGAAGAGAGAGTCTTCTTGCAGCTACACAATTCTGAGGGAAAAAAAAAATGTACTGGAAAATATTGCAGAAAATCAATAACCACAGCTTTAACTACATCGAATGAAACATTGGAGGAGGGAGAGGAGTAATCCAGGGAACCAGTCAAAGCAGAATGTTAATTCTAATTGTTGTATTTAGTTGGCCTTGTCTTGTGACAAGTTTGTTATTATGCAGATTTCCTACCTGCCACCTTCCATGGGAGGATTTTGCAAAGTGAAATTATGCAGGCAATTCCCCTTGCTTCTTACCTCTTTATTCCTAATTATGTTGGCCCTGCATTCACTCAAGATAACATTATAGCTGTCCCCAAATACCTGTAGATCTGGGGCCTATGACAAATGAAATCATTTGGTGCTTGGAAATATTTGTTTCTGTGTAACAGGACTGTAGCTGTGCTTCCTTATTTGCCAGTGGTTTACTAGCTTTTAAATATTTTTTCAGGCATAATTTCTTAGGATTGTTTTGTTGTTGTTGTTTTTATTATTTATTGATTTATTTATTTTTTGTCTTCAGATAGATATATAATGTCACATAAGATAAAGGGTTTTGTTTGTTTGTTGTTTTTTGGTTTTTTTTGAATACATATACTATTATACTTCTTGCCTTTTTCCTTCCTTCTTCCTCTATAACTTTTGTGTATATGCACTCAAATGTATTGCTTACTTGACTCAAACCTATAAAAGGCTAACCTATGAAAATAAATTGTAATTCATCTACTACATAGAGAATATTTTATGTGTGAGGAAACCAAGCTGTAGAAAGATTATGAATTATGAATCTGAAGTGAACTGTGATTACATATCCTGATTTCTAAGTCCCTCCTTTAACCATTACATCTGTAATAATTGCATTACATCAAGAATAGTCTCTATTTCTGGTTGTTTTAACTTGGAAATAATGTAGCACTCTGGTTTTCAGAGTTTCTTATTGTAACAGATAGTAGTAGAGGTACAGTCAGAGTTGTTTTGTTTGTGATGGATTTGGGAAAAGGTAGGAGAAAAGTCAGAGCAATGGAAACTAAAAATATTATAGCTGTTAGGCACTGAACTGTGACAAATTAGTGCATCCCTGCTCCATAACTTTAAGTGGATGCAAAAGAACTCTGAACAGCTTGGGCGAGTAGGGGAAGGCTGATGGTCTCTTTGACCTACATAGTGCCATTGTGGCACAGGGGCCCCAGAAAATTCTCAGCTGTTGTGTCTTTGGGGTCTTTGTTGTCCCCAGTCTTATTGGGTATATCCAGTCTGTTTTCCTTCCAGCCTCTGGAACGATTAAAGATCTTCGGGAGAGAAGGCCAGCTCCTTCTTTCTCTCCTTCTCAAAATCCTCCTCTATAGAAGCCCCCTGACTATGGGTCTTGGTGTTTCTTTTTGCTGCTCTCAGTAGGAAAACCTATTAAGCAATTAAACATTTAATAATAATATTTACAAAGGGAAAAAAATACGTTAGGTTGTGGTTGAGCTTCTAACTTCCAATGACAGTTTTAGAAATATCCCTGGTTTTCATCAAAGGTCAGATTCACACATCCAAAAAGCTCCTTGGACGTTGAAATGTGCTATACACGTGGATATAATTTAATTCAGAAGAATCTGACTGCTGCTACCTGGCCTTTTTTGCTTATTTTTAGTCAGTCTATGGAGAATTTAGAAGCCGTTTACTTTATGGCTGGAAATACAAGACAGGGTTGTTTTCTGTTTTTCCTCATGTATATGATGGGGCATCCATCTGAGCTATGATCCAGCTCTATTATTTTTCCCTCCTTAGCCTGGTTTTAAGCCTTGGTGATTGCTGCTGTCATACAGCAATACTCCTCACTATCGTAATACGCTACATTCTACACATTACATCCTGAACAATGGG
>CM021766.1:31612536-31722700 GCA_011076525.1 Nettapus auritus | reverse complement strand
GGGGGAGGGTTCTTGAAGTCCCAAGACTTCTAACGATTTTTTTATAAGCATGTTAATTAGCTGGAGGAGGCTTCTGAATGGAGTGACCATTGTGCACACTTAATGCCTAAACCTGAGATGTGAGCTGCATCACCTCATGTTTGTATTTTAATGAGAACAAAGAGAGTGAGAAGTCCTGAGCAGGGTGTGATGGCTGGCTCCCTCTGGCTTTGAAAAATTTGTGTTGCTGGTGGCTGCCCTTCCCCTAAGGGAGAAAGTGGCCAGAATAGCCTCTACTTTTCATTTAGTAAAGGGTCACAGAGCCATGCTGCTGAAAGAGTTGCACCAGAATCTGAAAGCCCTGAATAAGTTTTGGGTCAAGTTAGGTTGCTTTGGGAGGATTTGGATCTCTGAAGATGTTTTGTTTTCATTCTTTGAATTAAAATTTAATTTAAGTAATTCAAATACATAATCCATCTCTGCAGAATGTTGTCTTAATCTTGTCTCTTAAAAGAAAAAGCAGGATTTTCAAATTTTATCCGTTACTGATCAGCTGTATGAGCTTACACCAGTCTTCTAACATCTCTAAGCCTTTGTGTCACCTTATCTCTTCCTGACTTTATCTAGCCCAGCTACTGAATTTTCAAGTAGTTATCCTTTGCAGCATTAGTGTTCAGCACTAAGGGTGCATGACTGCAGTTGTGGATCTAAGGCCAGAATACATTTAAAAAATAAAGGGGGAGGGAGGGAGAGGGAATGAATTAAAAACCCTTCCTTCCCCTCAAAACACTATGAGTTTCATTTAGTTTATTCTAGCATTTTAGCTACCAGTAAAGGTCCAATTACATTTTATATTTATTTAAAAAATAAAAAGGAGGGGAGATACAAGAAACCAGAGCAAAAAATTAAATGGAATGGGGGTCTGGGTGGTGGGGCTATATGGCGAGAACAAGAATCTAGCTTTAACAGAGACAAATCACACAGGCTAAGTAACAGAATTTGGATCCAGCCACTGACTGTCATGGCATAGAAATGGTCAGAGCAGCACAACTGTGACTTTTTAGATATTTATACAGTTAGGTTCTGTTGAGTGATTCCCTAGGTCTCCCTGCCATGATAGGGAGGGACCCTTTACTTGTTTAAAAGCTTCTAAACTTTGGACTTCACTTTTGTTGTAATATTAAGGCTTCTGAACCTGTGCTTATTTTGGAGGGTTTCTGTTTACTGCTGTATTTGCTATAAAACAGTATATGCCCTCTTTATTTGTTGCCTTTCAAAAAACACAGTAATTAGTTGCTGCAGAGTAATGATGCTTGCGGTAGCCCGATGGCTGGGCAGAATCAGCTGAGAAAGCAGGGCTGACTGCGCACCAGCGGCAGCACCCTCCCACTGCTGACCACGGTCACCTTTTGGGGAAAAGTCACTTCCATCAGGCAGCTCACTACAGGGCACTGGCCGCGAGGCAGCAAAACGCCGCTTGGAATAATTCTTTGCAGATGCCAGGAACCGGAAGTTTCAGGAAGAAAAATGAAAGCCATTCACTCTTCCAATGACATGAGCCTTTGATACCACAAAGTCATTTGGACAGAGAGCTCCAAGGTCAGGAAGGCACGTAAAGATTGGTGATTAGAGAAACACTATATCAGCAAAGTGTGGCAAGCTATTAAAAGAAACTGTAGCTTTTATGGTTGTGTTGCTGGAGCTTCCTCAGGGCTATTTGTATTAGATATTGAGTTAAGCATAACTTATTTAGTCCCAGCATTCCAGAAAACATTTTGATGTCAGCTACTGAAGGAAAGTAAACACAAGGAGGAAGAAACAGTTCTGATCCCAAACAGATAAAAAATATTGTAATTTAATTTTGTGAACCCATGCATGTTAGAGCATTAAGAAGGAGGAATTTTTAAAAGGTTGATTTAACTTAAAAGTCTTGGTTGATAGAGGTATTTAGTCACTGTGCAGCTGGGGGAGGGAGAGAGGAGAAATGGATGATTTATCACCTTGAGTATACGCTAAACCTTGACAAAGCATGAATGCAGTTTTCTTTAGACATTTTCTTCTAGAGTACATTTTATGCACATGTGTGATTCACATCTAACGCTGTCAGCTCATGTGTATGTTAGACCAAACTGTTTGCTTAGCTGGGCCGTTTGCCCAGTGGATGTTCTGATGGCTGGTGACAGGGATTTGCCTGCCCTGTACTGAGCAATTAGGAGTTTTGGGGGCTGTAATTCAGGAATGGCAATATGGCTCTGGATTTTTGATTACCAAGTTAAGAGTTCATAACCTGATCTAGAGGCTGACTGTCAGCGCAGAGCTGATCTCATAGCTCAGCCGCTACGATGTAGGAGTCGCGTTTGTTTATTTCTGTTAGAAGAAGCCAATAAATCCATCAAGGAATTCTGCTAAAGGGTCTCTATTCTCTCAGGATAACATTGCAGACCTAAAGAAATCACAGGTATAAATGTAAGGTCAGGTGTGGTTTTCTTTGATTTGCCAGAAGCTACTGTTTATTTAAGAGAGGGGAAGAGAGGTTTAGGTGAGAACCTAAACCTCAAAGTCAAGTACAGCTAAACCCCCCTAAAACACAGGGGAGACACCTCAAGAACAGCTCCTTGGGTAGAGGTTTTTTTTTTTTTTTTCATGTCATTGTGGCTGTGCTTCAGTTATTAGATATGTTGGTTGGTTTTTTTTAGGTCATTTTTAGGTGGGGTTTTCACACATGTAAGCTTGTTTGTTTAAGTGGTGCAGAAAAAAGGACAAGGAATAGAGCAGAACTAGCATAATGTTAGAGATACCACTCTGTAGATATTATCTGTCCAGAGATATTGTCCAAGAAACAATCTGTACTGCCTACTACCTTTTGCTCATAGTAATGTCACATCATTCTGGGGACTTCTTTTGATTAGCGTAGGTACAGTTCAGTGCTCCCGTATTTTTTTTTTTTTTTCCTGAAATGATGAAATTCTGTGTTTCTATGTTCAGAATAGGAAAGCTCTTCAGTGTGAGATAAAGAGTAAGAAAACTTTATCTCCTTGCTACGTATATTTTTTCTAATCTTTTCAAAGCAAAAAAATTGTTCAGTACCACAGGAATATCCCAGCTCTGCAGGTTACATATTAGTGCCCACTTCTCCCAGACAGAGGATCATTTGCCATTTAGAAGTACAAATGTTATGACTTCTAGTTACCAAACATGCCATGTAGGACATAGCAACTAAGAATTTCTTCATGTGTCCTCCCACATAAACATAAGAGTTAATACAAAGATTTGCCACAGATTTTTCATTTTACTTTTATTATTCAGTTTTACATACTTGTCCTAATTTTTGACATATTTAATACGATGATTCCAGTCTATAAATTCTCTACCTTGTAATTTATAAATTAGCACTTTTAATCCATTACTATGACAGCCTAAAATTCTGAGGAATATAGCTACTGCATTTTGCATGTAGTGTAGGCAGATTTTAAACTTTTTGGAAGACATAGCTAAGAAAGAAAGGGACTTGTTTTGTTGACAGCTTGTCTTGAGGAGACTAATTCATGGCTTATGAAAAAGAAATCAGAAATGAGCTTTACCCTGAAGCTAGACAGAAAAAAATACATAAATTTAATAGAACAATCCAAGTTTGTGTATGACTGAAGCACTAAATACAGCCGTATCAAATTTTTAGATCAGACCAGCCCATTGAGCTGAATACTGTCTCAGACCATGGCAACAGGGGATGCTATTTCATGCAATTGCATGAGCTTGGCTCTGCAATTCATTCCCCTCATACTCTCCTAGCATCCCGAATTTTTGTTCTGTAGATGTCAGAGACACATCCTTGCCTCTTCCCTTTACTATCTATGATCCCATTGTCCATGTCTTTGTCTTCTCCTGTTTTGAACTGCTGGCAACTCCACAATCTCCTGTGGCAACAAATTCCACAAGTTCACTACTCCTGGTGCAAAGAAAAACTCTTGTCTGCTTTAAACTGCTCTCCTTGTAATTTCAGCAAAAGCTCCCCAAATCTAATATTGCAGGACTTGGAGAATAACCATTCTTCCTCTGTTTTGTCTGATGCTCTTATGACTTTGTAGGCATCTCTCTTTAGGAAGATGATCTGTAGCAGAGTTCGGGATGCTTACACAGGTGAGTTTGTGCATATTTTCAACCTTCCACAAATTACCTGTCCTCTCAGCATTTAAAAAAAATGCTGCTTTAATTGATATTCATACTGCACCTGGCCTGGTGGCTCACCTGCGGAGCAGGGTGAGGACACTGCTGGCTCCCTCCCAGTCCCAGCATGCTCCACATCTGCCCCATGCTCTCAGGGCCAAGGAGAGCCTGGCAGCCAGCCGGGGAAATCTTATTTTGTAGATGGTATTCATTAGGGGATCATTTCTGAGGTTCATTTTAGATTTATTTGAATGTTCTGGTTTATACTGCCATAGACTTGTATGTATGAAAGTCCCACATTTAACAGTAATTTGTGAACTTTTCAGTTGTTCTCTGCACTTCTACTCTCTAAACTCTTAATGTTCTCTTTTTCACTTTTTTATTTTTTCATTGTATTTTCTAATTATATCCATTGGGAGAGTGTGATGTCTCCTTGCACAAGACGTTAGGGTGTCTTCACCGCTACTTTCAAGCAGTATGCAGTACAACTTGCAAATACAATGCAAAGTAGTAAAAAAAAAAAAAAAAAAAAAAAAAAAAAAAAGGTAGAGGCTGACACACTAAAGCTAGGGGGTCAATATTATATATTATGCAATATTAAATATTGTATCTTTTTCTTTCTAATATTTTCAAGTAGGAAATAAGGCTCCTTTCTGTTGAAAGATAGTTCTGCCTTTGAAGACAGAATAACATTTACATAAATGGTAAGGTCTTCTTTAATGTAGCTTTCATTATCTCCTACATTCCCCCTTTCTCTGAAAGTCCAAGCGACGGATTTCAAGATCAAGGGAGTCAATCAATGTAGATACACTCCAGGACCGAGATAGGACATAAATCACTCTTAGTCCTAACCACAGTAGACACCTAACTGAAGGACAGGAGTTTACATACTTGCTGTCCTTGTGGGGGAGGCTAAATTTCCCAGCCACTTACCTCACAGGAACCCCTCATTCATTAAGCAATTGGGGTGCTTAGTATCACTTATCAAATAGGCTAATCAAAGTTTGAGAGAAACCAGCTCTTGACCACTTCTTGCCCTCTGAGCACTCCAAGGCCACCTCCCACCACTGGACTTTTATCTAATTAAAGTTAAAGAGGGGAAAATTAATCCATGGAAGAAAATGAGATAACAGCTACCATAGCAGACCATCCCAGAGTCTGGTTTGCCTTTCATCTATTGCTACCTGACAATTAACTCTTCAGCAACACAGGAACCCTATTTTATGGGAGCAGAATCTGTCCTTTCACGCAGTGATGGGCATTATTCTTGCTATTTTCATGTTCTGTATTCACTGCTCCATGTTGGAGCTCCTCTACTTGTACTGGGTGTGGGTGGATTAGAAAGGTCATCCTTTACTCTCCTTCTCTCAGGCTTGACTTAGTGCTGTTTTCACTTGCAGAATACAAAAGTGAAAACTGTAATTTATTACAGTACTAGCAATTCAAGATGTTTTGCTTGGATCCTGTCTTTGCAATTGGTTACCAACATTCCAGCCTTTCTTGCTTTTGTTGGCTACTAGTTTATAACCCTCAATTTCATTCTCTAAATCTGTGTTTAAAAAGACATTTCACAACACAGGGTATTTTGTTTTATTTTGATTTTGTTTTTTCTTTTCTTTTTCTTGCAAGAAGTGTGGTATCCCCTTTGCAAATTCACTGTGATGTTTTGGACAATTTTTTTCCTGTTTGGTGCTCTTTTGTTTTAAAATCTTTGCTACTTTTCTTAAACCTCTTGATTGTAAAATTTCTGAAGCCCAAAGGATCTTCCTTTATGATCACTTGAATTTTTCAGCAGTTGAAACTTTGGCACTGAGAATCTCAGAAATGAGTTGACTCCAGTAAGGCAGCAGCAGTTGGCTACACTGCTGATGGAGAGACTTGCACTTTATGGGGTACTTGTGAGTCCCAGATGGGGACCATGCATGATGACATGGGAGGTGACAGCAAGTCCCAGCAGCACCTGCCAGGCTCTAAGTTGTTGTGTGTATGGCAGCACCACCACATCACCCTCCTCTGGCATTGCAGGCTTGGTGTGCTGAGGGAGCAAGCAGCGCTCAGCGTTCTTTCTAAAAATACTCCGATTTCAAGGCTGCATTTTTATTTCTAGCATCTTTAGCAGGAAATGTTGGATTTTAAAGGCTGTGGGACAGGCATATGTGGCCAAAATTAGGAGTGGTGAGGAAATCCCACTTAGAGTCCACAATGTCTATGTTGTAACTTGCACCTTCAGGCACTCAAAGGTGCGTGAGTTAAAGCAGACCCACTCAGGCTCCTGTCTAGAGATTGAGAAATCGTTTAAGTTATGACATATTTATATTATTTTGAAACAGGTCACTGCTATTAGCTTATTTTGGGGTGTCATTAAATACCTTACATGAGTAACGTTAATATTGTCAATATACAGTTCCTAGCACTTAATAACAGGGATCCTGCAACATAGTTAATTACTTGCAAATGGAAGTTGTAAAAGATAATAGGGTTCAAACCTTTTCATTTAAATCAAAGAGAATCCCCAAGCAAGCCTTTCTGTACTGATTTCTTCCAAACTTTGGGAAAATTTTAGTCCATATCAATGTCTGAACTAATATCTGGCCTTTCCTTTAGCTACCTGAACTAATCCATCAGACCTACGATTTAGAACTATGACCTGCAGCTGTTTGGTTATGGAAAGGACACTGGTAGGACTTTTAAAGGGGGATAAGTGAGGCAGTGAAAATGAGATTCAGTAATCCCCCTGTCTTATAAGGTATTTTGCACAGGGTGGGAAGAAGCTGGGACTTTGGCCTGCTCACCGACCCCAGGCAGCTCAGTGCTGCCTGTGGATGCAGGAAGCAGCAGCGTGGTGCCTGAAGACCACTCCTAGCCCTCCAGTGCCAGGGCAGGGAGTCCGCAAGGACCCAGTTAAACTTGGATATCAATTAATAGCAGCTGTTTTCCCTTGCAATGTGGACAGGACCTACTAGGAACTGGTAATAGCCATAATCAGGATACGCGCTAGAGGGAATGATTCTGCCCTGGGACGGGGACAGGCTGCAAGCTGTAACAGGTCTTTTCAATCTCTAATTTCGACATATTTCATTTATATAGGACACTGAAAACTTAAATTGTAGCTAGCTTTGGGCATTATTCACAAGAGACAGATTTGATCCAGTGACCCAAAGGCGAAAAAGGTTCTGTATTTGATTAGCAGCCCCCTACCAGTGCAGTCCCTCACTGAGGCTTTTATATTAAAAACTAAATACCACTAACCTTTACAAGCTACATGGTAACGTTTCAGTCTCCTAATTCTGAATCATTTCACAACCAAAGGGAAGTTAGGTTTGTGTTAAAAATGGAACTTCTTTGACAGCTTGTTGTTAGGTATTTAAAAGCAGAATTATTTTTGAAAGAGAGGGAGAAGGAAATCAGTGGATTATGACTCAGTGGGTTTAGGAGTGTCTCAAAGGCACTGCCCTCAGAGAATATATCAGGCACTGCTCCTACACTGCTTTTCCCACCCTCTCCTGTGACTGATTGCTGCAGAAAATTCTTCTCTCCCCCTTACTGGCAATTTTACATCTTCTACTATATCACCCACTGGAATGTCCCCCGGAATTCCACCCGGGATCCAGAAGTTAAGAGAGTCTTGATCTTGATACTAGTGAAACTTGTAAGTAAGATAAAAAGCATTTCTGCATGTATTTTTTGAGCATGTACAAAAACGTGTACAGGCTAAGATAAAATGCTATTTCCAGCTTCTATTAACAGTAAAAATGTGGAAATAACCAAAAATAAGTTACATAAAATAGCAGTTGGAGGTCAGTATTCCTGTTGGAGGAGGTCTTGATATATATATTTTTTTCCTTTACCTACAAGCCAAACACCACTAAGCCAGAAACCACCAACCAGTACAGTCTCACAGTAACAAGATATTAATAGCCCATGGAAAAATCAACATATAATTTTATATTATGGTACTTACTACACTCCCTGTATTTTTTATTTATTTATTATTTTTTTTAGTTCTGACCTAACTGTAACACAAGAAAGGGTGGTGGAGTGACATACATAAGTGTGTGTTCCTTTTAATTTGTAATATATTCAATACACGGTTGGAAATTTCCTATATATGATTTGTTTTAAGGAACATTCACTTCAATCTTTTATTACAGGAAGTTAGGAATTTCACATACAAATTTTTGTTGTCAGTTTCCGTTTGAACAAGCCTATCATCCTTTAATATAGAAAAAAGCATGTAATAATCCTGAACTGACACATCTTGCCCCTCGTGAGGGGGCTGTCTGTGGGCCTGCTTTTTCCATCTTTAGTTATAGGGGCTCTTCTCATACATGAGCTCCTCTTTATTGTTGTAGTTTGTGCATACATAAGTAAACACACAACAGTTTTCATTAGGTATCAAACAACACACTTGCATTTTACTTGTATTGATCTTTAAGGAAGACACCCACATACTTACATGGAAGTAGGCATTGTCAGAATAGATGCCTAACTTTAACTTTAAGGTTAAAATGACAGCAGGGATGTTTATATAGATTGTAGTGGCCAATGACCTGAACTGGGCTGAAGCATACCTAATGACTGGTCCTTCTTCATTTCTATGCATGCTCTACTGTTTCTACTGAAATGGTGACTTGGAACCGCCTATTGCCACATTCTCTAATGCATTTGATATTTCTTTATCCTTACACACGGGCCACAGAATACTTTTAAATGGCTTTGATCAATCTCTTGATGTTAAAATGCCAAATCCTGGAACTTGCTGGTTAACAATTTAATGAGAGCCTAATCTGGATTCCACTAGGCCCATCTCCTTCTTGTAGCTGTATGCAAGCAGATTAGCAGACTTTCAGTGTCTCTCAGCCATTACTTCTGAAGCTGGTTCAGAAGTGCAGAGCTTTTCCCTGATTTCAGGAATGTTAAAATAGCAGAAAAATCATCAAGCACAAGAGAAGGAATGCAGACACAGCTCCTCCAAAACTTGCCTTCTAGCAATAAAAAGCAAGCTTGAAAAGAAGAGTTCATCCAGCAAGTGGGGTTTTTAGGATAAGGTGCTACACATATAACACCATTCTTGAAGGCAAGCTGAGAGCTATGTTCAGTGTACAAAGGAAAATCTTTCAGTCAGAGCAGGACTTTCAAAGAATTCTGGAAATTCGAAGTGATGCCGAGGAGCCTGAGGAAACACAAAGGCTGGCAGGGCTGAATTGCAAGCTTGCTCTGAGGACTCCTTGGATCTTAAGGATGCTTTGCTCATGTTTGTATTCTGATCCCAAGGCGAGATTAGACACTTGGGAAAACACTGTGTTAATCTACTCCACAGTGATTCATGCTGGTCACCAGACTAGAGTGAAGTCCTGCTGAAAAGTTTTAAAGCTAAGCAACAATATGGGAAGCAGAGCCAAACCAGCAGTGTTATTTCTAAGGCTCTGTTCCAAAACTACTGTCTCATCTTCTCATGCAGCTTAGTCTTCAAAAGAGGTCAATTTAATACTAAAAATTACCAAGATGTGGGGTCAATAAATCTTTTTTAAAGTGATAAACCACAAAGTGCCCCATGAATCGATCTACTTCATGTTGCCATGGACTTCGTAATCTTCCTTTTTTTTTTTTTTTTTTTTTTTTTTTTTTTTTCCCCATATATCCAAGTACTTCATTCTGTTCTCTCCTTGAAACTTGGAGGATTTGGGTTTCTCCCTGTCCCAAAATAGTTATCATTGGCCAGTGCATCAAACAACTTCTTCTAGTGAACTCCAGCCACAGAACAAATACACCACCTACCAAACCAAAGGCGCCCTATTCAAATCACAGGCCCATTTGGCAGCCAGCTCCTCTCAAACCATTATATCCAGAGCAAACCATAAATCTTTTGCCTTGGACACTACTTGCTACCTCAGGCATGTAAAACTAGCTATTACAATGATTTTAGTAAAACGATCAGCTGCTAGAAAGGCATTGTGCTGTATGTAGGTGTAAAACATTTCACTAGGTAAGTTTCATATAGGTCTATCTTTAATTTTTCACAATTCAAGTCCTTCCTTCTAGCAAGCTTGAAGCCTTTTATTTTTTGTATCTGCTGGTCGTGTTTGCTGTTTTTTGGCTTTAAGTTTTTTGTTAGACTCTTTTTGTTTTGTTTTGTTTGTCTTTTAGTGTGTTTTCCTTTTGCCTGTGTGGTCTCTTGCATTCCTTGTGAGCTCAGAAACATGTCTTACGTGGCATTTGCAGGAACTATCACCACACGTGATTCAATGTCAGGAAGAAACTCCCCATTACTGCCTTAGCTAAAATGTAGACTTGGAAATGCAAGAACAAATTTACATCTATCAAAATCTTATTGAAATGTCATGGGACTTTGTTCAGACCCAACTGGTTTTGTCTTCAGATTAGTCTAAAAGGAATTATTGATGCTGGAGAAGGTGTGGGGAAGTATTAACTCCTCCTAACAACTCCTCAGTGAAGAGCTAGGCATAGGAGGGTATTTTTTTTTTTTTCCTTTGTTGAAAATAAGGAGAAATGCTTTGAACTGCACTGCTCCATACTATGTATTGGAATTTAGCATAGTCTGCAACATGGTGGATTATTCTGATACATATTCTGGTTTAACACACAAGCAGAAGTTTTAGAAAGGCACTTAAAATGATAATCCAAACAGAGTGATTTTGGAGTATATATAGAGAGCTTTCATGGCAACTGTCAAAAAGCACGTGTGTCCCAGGCAAACCTGGGTGCTGGCTCGTTGGTTGTTCCCTCAGTAACCTTTTGTACCACTCCTAAATTCTTGCTAATGCTGCCTCAGTAATGCATGTGAGTAAGAGAGGAAGGGTTTGAAGTATTTGTTTATAAATGCTTTACCTCCAGGGCTGTACAAAGCTGCATATGTTACTTTCCACCTTCTGAACTTGGTTCAAATCCATTTGATTGCTCAGGTGCTTTGTCCTTTGAGGTAGTTTTGCTGCCTTTCAAGTTTCTTGGGGAAATATTTTTTTAATTTATTTTTTCTCCTGTTGCCATTTCTAATCCAGCTAACTAGAAATGCTACAGAGTGAGTGTAATGCCATTAGGTCATAATTTCTTGTCCATAAGTGTAACAGGTTTGACCAAGTTCTTTTCCTCCTAAGGTTCACAGCCCAGAAAAGAGGCTAGCTCTGAAGGATGGCTTTTCCTGCATCATATAACATTAAAGTCCTTATGTCAGAGGAGGAAAAAAAAGTGATTTAAATTTTTTTTCCCTCCTCTTTCCATTGAAAAGCAATGTATAACCTCACACTGTGTGCTTCTACAATGAGACTGAGCAGGGAATTTGCCCTGCACAGGTAGTTTATGAATCAACAGGATATTTTTAGCACAGTGTGTTGTGGACTCAGGTCTGAAGATATGCTGCTTGTCTTGCAAGATATTTCTTGTCTTGCCTGATTTTGAACACTCCAGCTAACCTTTCTGGAGTTCATGCTTAGCCATAAATAGAAGAGAGCTTGTTCCTTTCCTAAACAGTCTTCAGAGTGAGGCTCAAGGGTGTTTACTGACAAATTTAAGAAACTGCAGGAAATCAGTGAAAAAGAAGCAATTTGCATAAATGTCCCATCTAAAATGAAATATAAGAGCACAAAATTTGTAGAGGAAATCCAAGTCTGAAAAGTAATTGCACTTGTTTAGATTAAATACAAGACAGCATTTTAATAAGGAAGCAAAACCTCTGGCTAAAGTGTTATTTTCCAGCCTTTCTCTTATTTTATGTTTAAAATTAGGTGGATTCTCCTCAGATCCATAATCCCCAATAAATTAACCTGTCCAAATAACACATGCACAGGATAAAACTATACCTTTGATTTTGATTGCATTGCTTATGGTTGCAATTTAGGTAGTCTTGATTCCAAACATTTTTGTTCCTGGGGACTTGGACACCCTTAAAGTGCTGAGAAAATCTCAGTTCTTACATGGATCTAGTGAAGCTGTTGGTTGCAAATAGATAAACATGTCTCTTTTTGCTGATAAATGACTTAGAAGGATAATTTTTCAAATATGGTTCTATGTCTATGGAGTATCACTGTTCTTTTATAGGGACCATGAACTTGCACTCTTGTAACCTAGAATTTAGTTTTGAATGGGACAGATTTTATCCGTAAATATAATTCCTAAATATCCAACAGAACTACAGGAAGTGTTAACTGAACTGTGACATAGGTACAAATAAACTGACATAATTAAGGAAATAAAATTTCTTGAAGTCTTACAAATCGGCAATTGAGTTTGTATCTCATAGCCAACTTGATATAACAAAAATAGTTTATTAGCAGAAGTACCTTGCTTCCTGCTCTAAAGCTACGTTAGTACTGTGTTGACTTCACTTTACATGACTTTGCCACACCTTAGTAGCAGCGCTTGGCATTAAAACAGAAGAAATTATGCTAAAATAAAAGGTTGCAATAGGATGTGACATTCAAACAGAGCAGAGCATCCTGTCAGTTTACCCTCCTTGCTTGCAGGTTCCCTTCAACATGAATATGGAAGTACTTGGCTAATGTGAGAGGATGAGGATTTACCCAACCGACACAGTCACTGGGGATCTGGTTTTAAACAAGCGGACAATGATGAAGCAGTTTTTTTGTTTGTTTGTTTGCTTGTTTTTTTTTTTTTTCCAATATAGATTACTAAACTAAAAGATAATTCTTAATTTGCTTTGAGTATGGATAGTACCTTATCACACTACTAGAGAACAGGCAGATTTTAAAGACTTTTACTATGGCCATATAAAATATTCCTTAAATTAAGTATATCACAGGTTGTATGTATTACAGTTAGAGCACATGTACAGCAAATGTACTATAAATCACTGAAACAAATCTTAACAGAGAACGATAGGCATAGGCATTTTGCTAGCATAGGTAAAAATGAAAGTTAATTGGAAAGTGCTATCACTCCACTTGCATATCCTCATGCTCTTCTGCATTACATTATATTTAGCTGCATAATTCCAATCTCAACCATTCTGTGTTTCTGCGATTTGGAGGAACAGTTTTGCAAGTAGTCTGGAGCTTCTGGATTTCTGAAAATCAGGCTTTTAGAAATGTGGGACTCTCTACACACCCTTCTGGAATGTTCATTGTTCCTAACTTAAAAACTGCAGCAGCCTTATGGATATGCATGACAGTGCTTCTGTGTCTATTTCTCCTCACAGTTTTTCATTTTTGGACTTAGGTAGTATAGCTCTCTCTTTCCAGACTCCTCTGTCTATTTTTTCTCTATGCCCAGTCTTTACAGGATCACACTACAGAAGCCTTGTAGTATCTTAGCACTGTTTTCTTTTTGGGGTACTGGGGCTGGCAGGCAGGGAGGGGAGGAAGGGGGAATGTTCTTTGCAAAATTCCAACCTATTAAGTTCTTCTTCAATTTCTTCTTTTTTTTTTTTTTCCTCTTTTTTTTTTTTTTTTTTTTTTTTTTTTTTTTTTTTTTAAGCAGAGCTATCATCAGCTTACTAAATTACAACACCCTAAAGGCTTGCATAGTGAGCTATAATCCATGTTTTCTATAGATCATGCAAAGACATACATACACACTGCTAAATATCTATATATACACATACAAAATACAAGATCCATCAAAATATATAGTGGTGAAGGCAATTCCTGTACAACTTTTTTTGTTTGTTTGTTTTGTTTTATATTCTTTGGGTGAGAAACAAAAATATATATGAACTGTTATATGTGAAGATCAGAGCATAGGCTCACACCTGTTCAGTAAGTGGGAAGTAGTGTCATCTAGTGGCTAGCTCAAAGCTAAATGGGACAGGAGTTGTAATTCTGTATATAGTAACAAACTGTGTAACTTAAAGGAAATTATTTCTGTCTCAATGATTCAGCCAGGAAACACGGAAAAATAAAGCCAATTGGAAAATCATACACCAAAATATCAGAAATATATCAGTCTGTCCCATTCTGCTCAGACGGACACTTATTATTATTATTATTATTTTTTGCATCCTATCCCATCCCGTACAATGTTCTCCTCTGATGGTGCAGACCTACTGAGACAATTTGACAGACCTTCTGTCTACCCTCTTCCATGCAATATAAGTTGAGAGCTACTCTGGCAGGGCACTAGTACATTACAATATATAGAGATAAATATGTTTATGTTGAAACTTACAGTAACTGAAGTTAGTTCCATCTTCAGAAATATAAGAATAAACAAGTCTATTTTTGCATAGTAATGCTTTATAAGATGGAACTAGCTTCATTTCAAAGCTGCTTCTTATTGTTTCTTCTTACAACAACACAATTGTTAGAAATCATATAGATTACAGTGCTCCTTAGTATCACTTCTGGGTGCAGGAAAACATGGACTTGAGCACGTGCTTACAGCTGACAGAAATGGTGGTGTTAAACACATACTTAAAGCCAAGTGTGTGATTAATTTCTCTCTTCTCTTGAGATTTGGGGTTTCTAATATGAACAACGTACTCTCTGCTTTTAATTTTTAATGTCAAAAGACTTAAAGCTCTAATTTACAGCTACTTCTTATATAAAAATCACTGTAGGATGTTAATATAAAAGCTAACTTGGGCCTGGATGCAATGTTATTAGCATGATTACTTGCTATGGAATCTTAATGAGAGTTTCATCCATTACAGTTTCATCTATTAAAACTAAAGAAACTAAGATCTACTGAAACAGTTGAATGAAGGACTAAACACATTAGAATGGAGCAATTATAAACAGGACTTTTCCAGCTGCCCTTGCTAACAGGCAACTCTAAAATAACAGCAACGCATGTCTTAAGTTTCTGCTAACAAAGCTGATTTCTGACCAGAAGTCTAGAGTATTTTTTTTAATCTATTAAGGCCTGAAAGTGACAGTTCTTCGTCATATCCCTAATATTTCCTTTTCAGCTCACCAAGGCCAAAATGTCATCTTTTCTTGTAAAACAAAAAATCAAAGCCAAATGGTAAAATGCAAAGTTTTGGTTAAACAAACAGTATTTCAGTGGTTTTATCTGCAGCCTGCAGAGCAACTAAACAAAGCCAAGATATTGTCCATCTCTTTGACAGACAAAGAGCCTCAGAGGTCCAGAATGACATGCCCGGGGCTGGCACGTGATTAGAGTAATTAAATTAAATAGCAGGAAACATGTTTTCCATATGCCATTGCCTGGCCACACACAAACTGTAACAGTAAATCTTTTATATTACATTGGTTCAGGGAAATGTATAACCATCTTAAAAATGTGTGATGCCCACAAAAATAAAGTTAAATATAGTAGCATACTCAGCTGGCTCCCTAGCTTTGGTCACTGGCTTGAAATGTCGAACAAGTTCATTCCTTATTTATTTATTTTTAAAGGCACAGCTCAAAATGCCCTGAGCATATGAACATCCAGGAAGCATTACTGGGTTTACACTGGCGGGTAGTGCTGGTGCTCTGATTCAAAGGAAAAAAAAATCTTCAAGTAAAGTTAAGAGAAACATCTTGGGTACCTTACAATGTGAGGTTCTAACACATTTCTCTCAGGCTTTTGCAATTATCAGGCTCCCCAAATGTGTATTAAAAAAGATAGATTTTTTTAGTTGTTTTCCACAGAAACGTGATCTCAAATTACTTTGTTTTCATGGGCAGTTGTTAGGAAAGAGAGCGTGTTTATCCATGCCATAATACAGTCAGAGTTGCCAGTCAGTGGCATCATGTGTCATTGCTGAATTTACTTTCAGCTGACCTGTTAAGATCACCTAGAACACTTACTAATCTCTTTTCGATTCATCTTTCAGTTGTTGATGGTGCCAAATTAAATCATTGTTATTTTTATTATTTTGCACAATAAGAAAAAGGTTGCAAATCAGTTTAGAAGGAACTTTTAAACAGTGATGTCACTGATTAAATGTCCAGTCCTTGAAATTTTTGGGAGGTGACACACAGGAAAGTTTACTATAAATGATAAATTCTGTAGACTGCATAATACTCTTGACATGAAGAGAATTAAGAATTTGGGGAAAACCATTTCAGCACACACACACACACAAAAACTGTCTTTTAAATTAAATTTTAAAGGAAAAAAAAGCGCTTTCTAGTCCAGCATGTATTGGATAACTTTATAATAATTTTAGATATTCCATCTACACTTTATGCATTCCGTTAACCAAGAATGCTCAGATAAGCATTCAGTTTCTGACACCAGATTCAGGACTGAATTGGAGTATTAAGTTTAATAACTGATAATAATTCAGTCAAATTAAAATACAGACTTTCATCTGGAAAAATAAATGTAAACTTATGTTTAAAAGGTAGGATAACAACGATGATGAAAATTGATGCTCTTGACTCAATCTTTACTTACTACAGTATTTCTAAAGTTATTGATTCAAGATGTAACAGGTATGGACAATTAGGAATTGGAACTTTTGTTCTTATACACTGTTGAATACTTTCTTTACTAACTAATCTCCATTATTTGATCTGGGAAGGATCTGGCCAGGAAGAGACGGACCTGTTCTCTGAGATGAGGAGGGCTCTTAAGCCTAACTACGAGAGCTGCTATAGGATGTTTTATGGCCTCTTCTCCCTCTCCTCATCCTCTCCCCACCATTGCTTCCCACAGAAGTGCCAAAACAAGGAAGATGCCTTATCATCTGCCTGCTTTCCTGCTCCATGGCTGGACTTGGCCTCCTGACACTGTCCCTTCCCTGCCACAGAAGCCAGGTCCCTCCACAAGAGGCCCCAGCACATCTGTGAAGCAGCAGTTACTGAAGGTAATTGTGGCCTTTCAGATGATCTCATTTTTGCTAGACCCCTATGGCCTTAGGAAGACAAATTCAAAGAGGTTTGCAAAGGGTCTGATGCCCTTGAGGATGCCTGCAGGTCTGCCCTTGGGCCATGGGTGGGAGAAGGGGCTGGGGAAGGCCATGGTGAGGAGTAATTTGCTGAAGGGGAGTAACAGAGGGGTAGCTTTGTTTGCACTTGTTCTTCTTGTCCTGCAAAATGTAATCTTGGAAAACAGCTCTGATTTTCAGGCTCTGGTGCTTCCTCAACACTACCTGTTTAACCAAGTGCTGGGAGGAGCCACTTTCCCTATGGCCCTCCACAACAGTTTCAGTGGCACAGAGAGAACTTAATCCACAGAGTTAAGTTAGTAGCATTTCTTTGTCCTCATAATGCCATTGTGTACTTAAACCTATGAAGCCAAGTGAAAATGTGGTCCAGCAGCTCCTGCCAGTGTTAACAAAACTGACTTAGTTTTGCCCTCGGTGAATTGTTCAGACCAAAGAATTTGGACAGTTGTGTGGGTTTTTTGTTGTTGTTGTTTTTCCTCTTCCCTGGTCTCTCAAATTATCCACCCTACTCCTCATTCCCGAGACCTGCTATAAGCCTGAAGGACCGCCTGCAGAACAGCTTCCCACATGCTAAAGCAGGGACCGAACATAACGGCTGTTTCCCGTGGCAGGGACAGGTCAGGTAGTGTCTCACCAGTGATGGTGCAGCCCTGTAACAGTGACCTGCGGCGGGATGGGGGGGGGGGAACTATCAGCACATGAATAAGAGCTTGCTGTGCGTCAAACATTAAGCGTTCTTTCTTGTGACTTCCTTAATTCTGAGCTGAAGCTATCAATCATGCTGACAAAGAGCGTGTAGAGACAGTGGAGCTGATCCTGGTAAGATGTAAAGAGCTTCAAAAAATCTTCCTTCTCTGCTAATGTACCTACCAATTTTTGACTATCTTTCTACAAGTTAATATTCAGCCTCTCGCAATGACACTAAATGTGCACGTGGCCATGACAGCACAAAGGAGAACCAAACACTGATCCCTTTCTATAACCGACCAGTTGAGTTCACAGTACCACAAAGGTTAATGCTGCATGTATTTTGACCAAGGTCTGCAGAATCCATGACAAGGCCTACTTTCTACAGAAACAGCCATGGCAGAACAATTCAGGTGAAGTATCCCTGGGCTGAACCTATGGTGATGGCACCTGTATTCAGTGCTGCAATTTGTTTTTCTGTCAGAAACACTACCAGAGACTGATTTGAAGTCCTCTGCATAAAATCAGTAGCTTCAGAAAACTAAAACTTACACAGAAGCTAATGGGAAACTATGATAAAAGACCTGCACAAGTGCAGGTAAATGGAGAAAAAAATTGTTCTATAAAGAAAAGAAGGGAAGATGTCAAGGGACTGGTGCCTATGATGCCCTAAGGCAAGGTGTGAAAATGGATCAGAACAGGTGAGACCTGAGGGAACCCTGATTACCACCTGTTCCCATGTGCAGTCAGGTGGCTGAGCAACTGAATTCTCTTGTGTAGTGGCTGTTAAACTTGTATTTTCAGTAGAGGAAGATCTAGGAAAGCAAGCTTAGGAACAGCTGTTCTATATAGCTATTCTTCTGTTCATGGGGAAGAGCATTTTCCAACAACATTTCTGCCCAGTGCTACTTCTGGCTCCACTCAGTAATAGAAATCAGCTTTAAAATCTGCAAACTGCCACCTAAAAATATCCCAGCACCCTTCTCGATGGGTGCAAAAGGAAAAGGTTAAAGAAACATTGGAGACCAATACTTCACCAAATGCTTTATGTACCTTGCTAAACCCTCACCATTGCTGCACTCTTGTAGCTGTAATTTTCACAAGCTTCTTTGCTGAGGAAATACAGGCAGTCTGAGCACAAAGACCTCCTGGGGATCCAAAGGTCACAGGCCAAGCCATGAGAGGAGACAGATTATGAACTGCTTTCTGCATTAGAGCACCTATGTCTCCAAGGCATTCAGGCTGAGCTGCTCTTCCAGGGCATTAACCAATGGAGCTTTATTAAGACATAGTCAGCAGTGCACTGAGGAGTGTGCGTGTATTCACTGTCATATTTTAGGGGAAGGAAAAAAATGAAAACTTGTGTGTGTGCATGTGCCTGTCTGTCTGAGAGAGAAAAACATATGGAGGTCAAAACAGAGCTCTTCCAAACACAAAGCATTTAAAGAAGTAGCTTTCCAAGAACACATAATCCTCTTCAATGAGAATAATAATAATAATAATAAAAAATTGTCTGATACAGGAAATGATAAATTGCCCATTGGTATGAAAGTAATATCATCTGACTGTCAAAATGTGAAGTGATAATTATTGGTACCTGGACTTACAGGCTTTTGATTCATGCTAGTTATGTACCCCCAGTTAAGTAATTTTGCCTGGTGTTGCCCCAGCAGTGTCCTTATGTGCTGCTTTCACTGACAGAGGTGTGCAGTACCAGCAGCACCAAAGTACTGTATTGTAAGCATCTGAAGGAGGAAAAGAAGCATGCATATTTTTGGATCAAAAAATATAAGCACTCTCGACATTGTTCTGATTTGCTATCAGTAAAACGAAAAACTTTGTTATTTTGTAATATACTGATAAAACATTCGCCATATGGTTGCTCAGACATCTCAGTTCTCAATTTAGTTATGCAATAAAATAAGTCTTATTGTCTTCTGTAACTGTAGTGCAGAATAGCAGAGACAAACAAAAATAGCAGTAATCTCCTTGGCATTAAGTAGATTTGATACTTTCTGGGGGGAAAAAAAAAAAAAAAAAAAAAAAAAAAAAGAGATAATTTTCACATTCAACTGAGAGAGGCAAATTACTTGTAGAAATTCTCATTATTATGCCTTTTCATATAGAATTGGCATTAAAAAAAATGAATTATTCTTCCCATAGCATTTGATAATGAACAGTTAAAAACTTTATGCGTAAGAGCAAAGGAGACACAAAGCTGGCTAAATATTCACAGGCTTCATGTAAATGAATGAAAAAAATTCACAAAACAAATCCAACACCACAGTTCTCTCCCTCCAACCTCCCCACTCATTCTCTAGGATAGTCTAAGGCTTGAGTATGAATCGAGTAATCATAATGCTAGCCTGTGTTATTTGGGGGTTGTACTGGGCCTGTGCACTCACAGAACTGAGGAAGGACATTACGGTACAAGGCTAGTGCCTCTCTTACTGGTTGGACAGTTAATGGGGCTAAGTTAGCCTAAGGAAAAAAAAAAAAAAAAGTGAATTGAGCTAGTACAGATCAGAATGACTTGTGGTTACAACATCATTTAGGGAAGGTAGAAGGGAGTAGTGAAGGTGGAAGCTCTCTTTAGAAGTCTGATGATATTCAAAAGTTACATTTCCATTTCTCATTTCCCTTCTGGGTCTTCACAGCACTTACAAAGGTCAAAAATGCTGCAACTTGCCATCAACATTGAATCAAGTGTGCAGCCAACTTCCCTTATGATTCAGGGCTATGTACTGTTCAAGTCAACAGTTACTTCACAGCAACTATGGAAAAGTAAAACCAAAGCCACAAAGGTGCCAAGCTAGATTAAAACCATCTTATTTAATCAGCTAATTAAGGCACTGAATTGGTCACAAGTAAGTATCTGGTCTGTCAAAGCAACTCTAGTTATTAAGGGCCCCATGTAGTCACCTCAGAGAACTAGGCATTGCTGAAGTATGATTTCAGGTGAGTGAGCTAGTATCCTTTACCTTTCAGCTGCTGCTGAAGCAACCCTTGGGGTCTCTAATAGCTGTGTGTGCCTACATGTATCCATTTGCTACCAGCATTCAAAGCCAAAGTCAGCCTGTAAGGGCTATATGAGGTATGGGGCCAGCTAAGCAACAGGAGCACAACACCCGAGTCCAGGGGACCAGAAAGCAGGACACATGTAGAAGATACCCCTTCCCAGCTCTGCTTGTGCAGCAGAATGAGTGAGCATGGCTGGGAAGCCCAGAGTATCCCCCATTCTACCTTGCAACTGGCTACATGTTTTGGGCTGTTTTTTTTTTTTGTTTGTTTTGTTTTGTGTTTTTTTTTCCTCTCTCCTTTCTTTTTATTCTAATTCTAAAGCAGGCTGAGTTAAAAGAGGAAAAAAAAAAAGCAAAGTGCAGAATCTACTAAATGCAAAGAACAGAGTCTATCAGTTGCAGTGATAAAATGCCACAAAAAAAATCAACAGGATTCCACTAGAGCAATGCAGAAGATAAAATTATGATACTTATCTTCTGTTTGCATGAACAGTAATTTAGCGTATAATGTTCTACACTATATTCTTCTGTTGAGAAACCAGGTACAGAAGCACTGCTACCACCCAGATGATGGGAACTGCATAAGGAAATCAGAAACTAAACAAATAAATGAAAAGCAAACAAACATCTCTTAACTGGATAAGTATGACATGCTGCTAGTGGGACAGAATACAATAAGGAAATTAACTTGCCTTAGCTAATTTTGGCTTCAAATTGTGAAGTGTTCATAAGGGGGAGAAATAAGTAAACATTTTTAGATTGGTGCTTGGGACTAATGTTTACAGATAATACCTCAGAATGCCAGTGAAGACAAAAACAGGGTATAGTTAGCTTAAATAACATACAGAAGTCTTAGTGATCTTGATAACGAAGATGGAATGAAGATGGTGCATGAATGAATTGCTGAATAGAGAGGAGGAGTAGTGGCAGTGTCTAGAGTCTTCCTGTTTTGCAGAGGCATTCAACTTTTAATCCAATTTTGTTAACATCAGAAGATGAAAAAGGCTAACATCCAGTAACCTGTGTTTTTATTTTTTACTGAGTTTATAAATATTATGAAGCATTTTCCCTTGTTTGGAAGTAATTACTTCTAAACTGGTATCTACACCGGCTTTATTTCTGTGGACAACAGGACAGACTAAGCAGCTACTGTTCAAATAAATAAATAAATAAATAAACACATTAATCCCAGAAAAAATAAGGCCTGTGGATTGTATTACATTTTGATTGCTTTTTACATTATGGGTGCTTTGATGTGTGGTAAACAAATAATTTAGAAAAAAATGCAGGTGTAGCCTCCAAACCATGAATGCTGTCAACTGAATACATTTAAGACTGCTCTTCTAATTTTGACATAAGTATTTAAACAAATGGCGTCTCGGTAAAATCACTGTCAAAAGCAAGACCTACTTGCAGGCACAAGATTCAAAATACATAATTGGCAGGGCAAGCAGTAAAGCTACTTAAAATTTCCTAAGCTGAAACTTGATTTTCTTATCTATTTTTAATGTATTACTGATAAAACATTACTTTGCTGTTGGATCACTTAAATAATTACATTTGAATTATGAAAATATTTATTATCACATCCTTAGGTTCCTGAAAGCATTTTATTTTAGTTAAAATTCTACCAGAATCAAAGCAGCTAAAAGCTTTTCCTATTTAAATAAACAGTTGAAGAAGTTTGAAGGCAATGATTTTTCATACTCTTTTGATAGTAACATTCATGTACTTTAGCAACAGAGATAGTTACATAGTACAAAGTGTTTTTCTCGGCAGATCTGAAGCAAAGTTCAGGAAATGTTACCAACCAGTAAAGCATTTAATATCTTTAAGGAAGTGCTTAGCTGTTTCTCTGCAGTAGGACTTCACTTTCTCCCACAATTGCTTGAAAGTCATCAAGTTTGTGGATTGCCTTTTTCCCACTCAATTTACAGATGGATTCTAGTTTTGCAGTGCTCTTGAGAAGTCTCAAAAAGGTGATTTCAACGTTTTTATGGTTCTAGGAGGATTTTAGAAGTGTCATAGAAATTATTTAATTTCATCCAGATTTTGGATAATTTTGGATAATTAGGGGCAAAGAAACTGGACTTTCCCTTTCCAATATGATACTACATATGATCACATGTTCAAGACAAATGCCATGATGGGAAAACAAGCATGCATCAATACTATTTCCACATTCACTAGAACTTGTAATGGCTGATGTAGGATAAAACAAGAGACTAAAAGGAAGACTTTGTGTAATCATTGTAAGAATAGTGTAATAAAAACCTTGCTCCTGAAAGCTTAAATTGTTTCAACAATGTGTAGCAAACATATTTGGTTATACAAAGCAAAAGCACAACTAAGTTATCAACTTTACACAAAGTCAGATATCTGAAAGGGGATCTTTTAAAAAAAAACTTTATTTGAGAAAGGAAGAGACTTATATCAGAAGGCAAAAAAAGGGAACATACAAACAATATATTTACAACACAAAACAAGAGATCACCTCTAAAGGTGTAAATTATAATAAATACAGTAGATTTAAAATGTAAGAGACAATTATCAATTAGAAATCTGTGTTTTTTTAAACCCAGTTTTCCTTTTCACTGGTTCCAGGTAGTTTCTCTATTTTAATTTTATCCAAATTTGAAAGATTCTTAAGTTAAATTCCACTAATGTATTGGGGTTTATCACCTAAACGACATTATAAAAATAGCTTCTGTCCTTTGTGAATACATGTTTTTGAAATTATATTGTACAAAAATCTTCTCGTAGCAAGTTTCTCCCCAGATAAAATGTATTTTAAAAGAGGCACTATCCCTTTTGATGAAGCCGAAATTAGGTTTCAAAAAATATTAAAATTATATTGAATGGGAAAAACATAAAATTTCATTTTTATATGCTTCACTTTTTGAATGTGAATGTGATTTTTTCATCCAGGACGGTGAAAAATTTCTGTTCAAATATAAAGCATAAATAAAAATAACCTATATTTTGTCAATTAATATACTGTTCCTATCTAAGATGATCTTTATGGTTCAGGAGGCCTTTCATTATATAGCAACTATTTATTCATTCATTTGGAGATCTTCTAGGAAAAAGGATAATGTATCTTTATAAGTTGCAACATTTTATAAGAGATTTAATAGTATTAGAGCATAACGTAAACAACACATACTAATAACATTTCAGAACAATTTCTACATTTGGCAAAACAGCTATCTCTTTTGAAACAGGATACTGCACCTTAAAATACCTTAGCTTTAGAAATATAAATATTTTTAATAGAAAAAAAAAACTGACAAGGATTCCAGGTCAGTTTGGGATTATCCATATTAAAGGGGATCTTAATACAATGAATCTTTAACTAGCTTAACAAAAGTAAACCTATAAAACAAGGTAAACATATCAAAAGGGAATATGAAGGAAATGTTTCACTGGAAAGCTTCCTTAACAATTTCCCTACTCGCTTTGTTATTTTCTTTGACAATAAATCAATTCATAGAGTGCCTTTAAAAACAGAGGGAACACTACCCTGTTCCCCCTGCCTTACATTCCTCAGCACATGAATCACTTGGGCTTCCTGTTTCCATAAGGCATTTCCTGCTCTCCCTCTCAGAATCACTTTTCTGCAGGAGAACAGCAGGGACCTGACAAAGTCTTGACTTAAATAAACAGTGCCTGCCATTGCATCCAGCACTGCTCTGTCTGATTTTAGAGCAACAAAAGGGACACCAGCTCTCTGAAAGCGCAGACTGCACAAATGTGCTTCGCTCTTCAGCGTTTGTAAAATACTGTCAGACAATTTGAAGTTTCCTCTTGCTGAGCTGGCATTTTTACACTGACCATATTTTAGGATTTGTCTGTAAGACCTAGTGATAAAGGTTATGCAATATCGTATGATTAGTCTTTATTTAAAAAAATAAACAAGTGATTGGATATCAGACAATAATGATAACAGTCCTGTGCTTTTCCTGCAATACCACAGTATCTGATTGGAACCTAATGCTGTGTTTTCCTTCTTGCCAGTATTTGCATCTGCTTCATTTAAGGATGTCTCTGCGGACAGTATCATCAAATACAACAAATGAAAAATTAGGCAGTGCAAAAACTGAAAACAATGCAATATTTAAACAGTGCCTTGTCTGGCATCTTTACATCCATCTTGTGCACTTCTCTAACTTACTCTTTGTACTCCAGCCGGGGACTGCTGATATAGCAGTCAGTACCTGTCTACTGGGGGAAAAAATACCCTATCATTAACAGTGTTCAAGACTACATTATGATACATTATATACAGATAGCTGAAAGCAAAAGTCAGAGGATTCAAAATCAGAGAAGAATGTTTCATCAATCAGGTCTGGGAACTAATTCCAGCAGTAGCTGATCTCAACAAGCTAGGTGATAACAAGTTCTCTTGCACTAAGAGTAAGCGATGTAATGTAATCCTGGGCTAATACAAATTCTATAATCTATTATGCAAAGAGTTATGTCGAGCAATTGACTGCAACAGGTATTTTCTCCATTAGTGGCCATAAGGATGAGCTCCACTACGTTTTTAAGTGTGCATTCAACACCTCTTCCTTTGTTAAATTCTTTGAATAGTAAATCAGGATTTGCTAGATCAGTGAATCAAAACACAATCGCTTATCAAAGGCTAAGAAAATGCATGTGATGTTCAGATAATAACCTTAATTACAAATCCTGGAGCTAAATCTTTGCCTATTACCTGTTGCATAAAAGCAGCTTGCTCCCCAGATTCCATTTGCTGGGTTTGAATATCCTCATCACTGTCCGGTGGCTCCTCTTTGACCTTGACAGCCCCAACCTGCTGTCCTATTCTGTCATCCACACCAGCACTGCTGCTCTCAGCCCTAATGCTGGCACTGCTAGCAGCAGCTCGCTCTTCCTGCATTGAATGGTCTCCATGAAGCTCTTCTTCAGCCTCCTCCAGGTGACTGCCAGGCTGCTTTAGCTGCTCAATGGACTTAGAGAGCATCTAGAAAGAGAAGGAGGGGGAACGGTTACCGACTCTTTTCACCAATGCCAAAAACTGTGAAGCACCAGATTTGCACCAACAAAATTACAGCTTTTGCAACAAAACCAGGTAGTGATGCATCACTAAAACATAAATTCACCGGGGGGGCGGCCCCCCGGAACCAACATTTCTAAGCAAAAGGTCACTTGTTATTCTACAGTTGAAAATAATCATGTAAGTAACGAGCGCTATATGGTAATGCTAACTAAAAATAAGGTGGACTAATGAAAACATTACTACACATCTGTTGCATTGTTGCAGCTGGTAATCAAGAGCAATTAGTCTCCCTTCATACTCTTTTTGAAACTAAAATACAGAATTTTTTTTAAAATACACATTACAGTTCATTTTTCCCAACATAAAATAATAAAGGAACTCTTAAGAGAGAAGAAAATTAGTACCTTGGTTAATATTTTGCTACAAGCAAATTAGGGAATTCTCACACAGGCTTTGCTATCAATTGTTGCATGAAGATCCACAAAGGAGCAGTGACAAAGAGATGGTGTCAGTCAGCTCTCCTGTGGCACAGAGAGACAACAAGGATGCCCGTCCCTGACTGGAAGGACTACAGCTTTTGTCACGTATGGTACAGGTGTCCTTGTTTCAGCAGTGACAATATAACACAGCTACCCAGGCAATACTGTTTTTACACCATTAACTGCTACTGTAAAGCTTTACTGAAGTGTCAGATGCCTGAGTGTCACAACCAAATATAGTTTATGCTTTATGCTTTCTTGTTTAAGATGTCATAAATATATTCCAAAAAAATGTCCAAATGTAATCCAAAAGCCAAACTGGAAAAAAAAAAAAAAAAAAGGCCTTGTTGAAAGAGGCATAAATCAGACAGTTAAGTAAGCATCTGCAGGACCAAATGAGTAATTATCATTTATTCAACTGGCCCGCTTGATTTTAAGCGAATACTGATTTGTATCACCAAGGCTGAATATACTTAGAAGAAAAAACACTTTACCTTCCTCCCTTCTCCCATCTGCCCATCTCTTCCACAGATATCAACTCTTTCAAACAGAGTTTTTGCTGGGTTTATGTGCCTAGTAACTGTATGGCTTCAGTACAGATATTTTGTCACAAACCATGGCTGTTGCAGTTCTTTCATTCTGCTCACTAATGCATAGAAAAATGACACTCCATGGAAGAGCAGCATTGTCATGTAAACTATGATCAAGAAGCTACAGCTGGACTCAGAAACACACAAAGTCAGCAACGATAACTGAAAGATTTGTTTGTGCAGTCCCAGTGATGTTCAGACACATACACCTCACATCAATGGAGAAAGAAATTCCACAGTGGAAGTTGACTGACTACACAGGCTGTAGTCACAGCAAACCTTTTTTATTTTTATTTTTCCTGGAGGTGAGGGTAATGGGAACATAATTGCTCACTAAAAAGAAAAACAAAAAAATCCCTTTTAATTGCTCTGGAAACTGCAAAATCACAACACATGTATCCCTCATGCTGCAGGTGGCATGCTCTGAACTGAGGAGTTTTCATTACTGCAACTAATGCAAAGTGTCTCCTTTTATTAAGAATATTGACAATTTCTCAGATAAAACCCATAAATCTTTTCCAGTTGTTTACTAGGGGATGACACCAACCAGGAAGGCACTGAAACTCACTACATATATTCAGATTGGGTATACTACTCCATTGCTCACTTAAACATCTGCATGTGATCCCTCTCCATTCCTCAAGCAAAAAGAAAAAGGAAAGGGTGGCTGGGCAGTAAGCAAGTACAAGCTGAAACATCTGTGTGACAGATAATCACATACAGCCACAAAGAGTTGCTAGTGCTGATTTGTCTGTAAAACATCCCACGTGCCAGTTACTTGACATCAGGTGGGTTATTCTGGATGGAAAGCCAACGTTATTCTAGATGGAAAGCCAACAGAAAAGGACTGCATGTCCACAGTGAAGTTAAGACATATTTAGCCCATTACTGCTCTCCTTTTATACTTTTTCCACTTTAATGTCAGGCTCTTTCTTCTTCATGCTGCTGTATGGCACAGATCTTCAGTGCTGCTGAGCTTTCTGATGCAACACATGATGTCCTGCAGTATATAATCTACACATGGAATGCTGCAAATGCTTTTTGCATGCAATCAGCAGGGAGATACAAGAACATATAAGGGAACTGTGGAGACTAGTGTGGTATTTGCGTGCATTTCAATTTGCAGTGTGCCTGTCTTGGCACCTGCTCCCACACCATGGAAGTCAGGAGTAGATTTGCTCCAGATTTAGGTGACAGCAGGAGCTAAACAAATTAAAACTTCTAAAACTATTAAATTGAAGTGTTTTTTGTTTGTTTGTTTGTTTGTTTTTCCCCCAATGAAATTTACAAAGTACGTAAATATTGTCATCTTTCATGCAAAGTCTTATTAAAAACATCCTTTACATTGTGACTTGATGGCAGAATTGAGAATGAAACGAAGCCCGAGGCAAGGAAGCACTAGAGTCATGTCCTCTCATGTGAGTGAGCCTGACAAAATGGGTGGACCGTGTGGGGGCAAAACCTGAAGAAACCCTCCTGCTGCTCAGTCTGCTAAGCAATATCACCACCATGTTTTCATATTTGTTAATGTGGTTTTTAAAGACAGCCCCATCTTATTCCAGTAATTACATTAGTATCGTTATCAGGAGACTGTTCAATTCTCCTAAGTCAGAAACATCTTCTTTTATATTATATAATACTATGTATACTCCTGGCACTATTGCAGAAAATTACATATCTGGAGACATGAAAAGATAACAGTTTAAGGTCAATATTTCTACTTTATCTCTCTACCTAAAGCTGGATTACACAGCAGAAAGTAAACCCTGAATGGAACACTGCTCAAGTCCTTTTGCAATGCAGCTGGATCCTTCTGCTTACACTTAACATTTAAATCTTTCTCTTTAAATCTGTACTCACATTTTTTTTTTTTGATTCCGAATTTATCTGTAGATACATGAAGAACTTTTTTCCTGGTTTTAATGTACATTTTTCATTCTGAGAATGTGATTGCTTAATCTGAGCTTCAGTAAGACTACATTTAAAAATAATAACAAAAGAGTGGTTTATATTTAATTAATAAATTCGTTGTACATATTGTTCTTCTTGAACCAATACACATTCTTGTAATTGGCATTCCAAGTAAAGGAGTTACTCAAAAAATGGCTTCTTGCTAATGTAACCTATATTTTTTCCCCTTTTATTTTCAGGAAATTAAACTGTAAGGGATATTCATGAGCCAAAGCAAATAGTGGCAGCAGGAGAGGAAGCATTTACAGACATCAGCTCCATTGTATAACTGCAAGACATCAAAAACAATCAAACTTTCTTGGCTGTACTGAAAAATGGAAGACAAAGCACAAATAAACTTGACACTGAAACAACTGCTTTATAGGGCCTTTAGTTGCAGCCAGTCTTTGTCTCCTTTGTAATAACAAGCTCTTGTAAAATTGAATATTTTAAATGAAATGTGTTTACAAAGAGACAAAGCACAAAATCCTGATGCAGCCACCACATACATTTCTTTCCTTGATTAATTGTTCTTTTTAAATAAATGGCTGTCATTTCTAGGAACTCCTTTACATACTTAGGGAAAACACTTTTTCTCCTTCTGTGCTGTAGGTATCAGATTACATTGACTAGCTATGTAACTTGTTAGACATACTAAAATGACTTGGCACCTGCTTACTGTTTTCTGTTACCCATGCAGTACATTTCTAAGGGATGCATTTAAACCTTCAAGATCATTTTTCTGAATTATGTCTTAAACATTAGTTCTCAAGAAAGGAGAAAATTCTCTGGGCATTTTTAATTGTTGCTACAATCTTGTCGACATAATCCCTCCCTATGAGCAATATTTGAAAGAAGAGGCGTGCTACCTCTCTCACTTAGCAGAAGATGCTAGTTAGAAAGCTAAGTGGAAAGCCAAAATCTCAGTTATAATCTGTTTAACGAAACTAGGTTCATTTATTCAAGTTGAACTTGATCAAAACAGTCTTTCTTATTTCATTAAATATCAGACAAATGAACGATGAATTAGAGACAGGTTAACTGTCTCTTTTCAATATTCCTACTGATGACAAATAATATATATATATATTTTTTTCTGTTAATTAATCAATAGAAACATCCATACTATTTTCCACGTTTTATTAACAGACGTTGGTCAATTATGCTAACCTTCCAAAGCACTACTGACCTTTCACTTTTATACATTTTTTGTCCTCTGCTCTTTATCTCACAGTCTTGCCCAGTCACTGTTTATACAAAGATGCTTTAAACCTGTTAATACTCTGGAATGAAAACTGAAATTCAGGCACTCCTTATTGAACCTTTAACATTGTCCATATTGCTTCTGTACTTTAGTGCACACTGCAAACCACCCCATTATTTTAATCTTCATTACTCCAATATAGGGGAGGACTCTATCGTTGAAAAATAATTGTGTATAGTCAAAATGATATCAACACATTTTTTAAAGAAAACTTGTGAAGTGCATTTGAAGTGAATGAAGTTCATTCACTGATCAAATAAAATCTTGGTCCCAGTGAAGGCATTGTTTAGCTTCAGCAGAGGCGGGACTTTCTTCATAATACACAAGGGGAAAAAAAAAGAAAAACAACCCCAAACCCCACCTTTTAAAGGTAGAGGGCTTTGTTCATATGCTCCTTACATTATAATTTCTGAGATTTTCTAGAACTCAGAATTCTGCTTTCGGTTTTGCACTTGTATTGATATACACAAATAAGATTTTAGGATTTTTATTGTAGTAGCAGTTTTTTGGTACTCAACTCAATTTTAGCTGGAGTTTTCAGACTTTGGACTCCCTTTATTGAGCAGAATTAAGTTCTACAATGGTGATCAAAGGGCCTTATGAGGAAATAAGCTGTCAGTTGGACTCAAATATATTAAAGCTGACAACAGCAAAGTCAAGCTTCCCAAAGACAAGAGGAGTTCAGGTTACTGCACATTCATTATCATTTTTTCTCCAGAAAGCTGGGACAAGGGTTTCTACCTACTTTTGGATGCGATGCTGACTTTTGCAGCATGTTTTTAGAAGGTCAGCAGACTCGATCCCGCAGGTATAAATGTCAGGCTTCAGTGCAGATGTATACCATTTCCCACATCAAAAGCCTGGCATATGACAGCTGAGCAGAAATAATCCATAGGGATCTTCTCTTTGTTATTAAGGACAGAGGCACACCTCTTGGCAATGATTTGTTTCTTTTCAGAATGGAAATGATCCAGGGGAATTCTTTACCTCTGACCTATGTCAGATTTTGCATGTTATCACCCTCACAACAGCACTGGCTTGAAGCACTGGCTTGAAGCACTGGCTTGCTGCTGAAGTATATTCTTTTATCAAAGAAAAGAAATCACTTTTTAACACAAAATAAATAAAAGGTCTATGGGGTGGGGATAAACTGTTGCTCTCTTCCTCATTTTGCTGTTACAGCAAGAGTTGCCTATTTGTCCACCAAGAAAACCTGACCAAAATCACTTTTCAGAGATTGCTGACACATGTCGTATCATCACATTTCAAGGCAAAAATTCAAATAGCTAGTTCAGTTGAAATATATGACAGCCTTAAGTACTTACAGAGTCCTAAACATAAGGAGAAAAGGAAAAAGAAATAGAAATTAAATAGGATGTATTAACTTGTTCGAAACTCTTGATCAATTGGGATTTCATACTCTTGTCAGCTTAAAATGGTTCTCATCATTCTAACTATTTTTTTAAGAGAATGTTTGACTACTCCTCATTAAAACATTTTTTCAAGACTGAAAATGAGGGAATTACATATCTGTGAAGATATGTGTTTCCTTATATGGCCTATGTTCAGAACAGTGAGGAAAAAGGAGTGTAAAATAAATACATGTTTTCACTTGATACATGCTCAGACTTGTCCTAAGAAATGCAAAGATGCTGGGTTTCTTTACTACATGGCATAAAACAACTCATTCTAGGGTTACGATAAGCCTCCTTTGCAGAGTTCAAGCTTGATTGTAAGAGCCACACAAAGCTGTTAGCTTAAATAACAAACAAAAAACTTTGACTGCAAATAAAGGTAAGGTGTAAGAATGAACAAAGTATATCCCATCCTGCTGGTGGAGTTAAAAAAACCTTATGCCGGCACAGATGTTCAATTTAAATTCAACCTTTAAATTTAAAGGGTTAAAAAATATAATTTTAAATTCAGTACTTAACAGCCACTGCCTGATTTGATCATTTCTCACTCCCTTCTATAATGGCTATCATTAAATGCCAGTTTTTAAAAATCACGTTTCTTCTGTTAATTACATAAGAAAGCACCTGGCTTTCCATATACTTGCAGAGGACATGTATGATTGGAGCACAATCATTTTCAGTGGTATTCATTGGAATGGTTCTTCTGGGAATGGTATGGTAGAAAAACCTCTTTGCTACAGACAGTAAAAAAAGTCTCATAAACCACCCACATCTTCACGTAATTCCTCTGTTTCTGTGGATGCAGCATGATCCTATTCCTCCTTAGGTGTTTGCTGCTCTAATGAGTTACTCTGCTCCTGATGAAAGCTAGCTGCTCTGGCAGTAGAGATAAAGGAGACTGAGCTATCTAGGCAAAGGAAGTAAGCTAAAGACCCTGGGATAAAGATAAATTTCTACTACCTACATATGCATATTGCCTATACTGTAGAGAATAAAAGCTAGGTTCGTTAGGTTTTAAGAGAAGCAATTGTTTTGTCTCTTTATTACAAATACCCACGTGAGAATGAATGTGCATTTCAAATATGTTTTGAGAGGGACTTGTTCGCAATGTTTAGTTTCATAAAAGTTTAACACAGAAAAAAAAATGTTACTGAAACAACCATCATCACAGGCCAACCTCACTCTTTTTAGCTCTTTTCCAGCCTGAATCTTCTGAGGTGCAATGTATCCTAATCAAATATGACTCAAGTTTAATTTTGACATTCAGGAAAAATATTCCTGTAAGTCACAGTGCATATCACCAAATGCTATGGTAGAATATATGCAAATAAGTGTGACTTAACACAAACATGTCAATGTAGTTATTTGCTTTGTGAAGAATGCATGAACAGTAACTGATCAGTTTGCAGTGGATACCCACAAACAGCATAAAAACTTTACTGGTAAAAATTCTTTTTAAACAATTGAGGGCAGGTGAAATATTTTCAAAACCTGAGGCTACAAGATATGCCATCTTGATTAAACATATGGAATGCATACTCAAAGAAAAGCCAGCTGGAGTCCTAGTTGAGTAATCAAAACACCCAAGCTGAGAGGGGTTAACATGCAAGGATCAGGTCTGAACTTTGAAGTTTTCTGGTCTTCATTTTTCCTAATTAAGACAAGATTTAATAACCAAGCCACTGTACAAACTATGTACTTAAACTCTAGGTTTGTTTCTAATTTTGTTGGGAATTCTTAGTAGATTCCAAAGAATCAGTACCCCCTGGGAAGTTCACCCTTGTAAGGTGGATTGACTTTTTTTTTCTTTTCACATAGGTACAAAGACTGAATACGCTGCTTTTCATCTTTTCTTCTTAGCCATTAGCTCTTCTATATACTTATCAAATAACTCAAACAAAACTAGAGAAGTAAAGATGTGTGATTAATCTATATTTGAATTATTCAAGGAGCTCCAGCAAACAACTTTTTCAAGGTTATGCAGTAAGTGAAGAAAAATGTTCTTCAGATAAAAGCATTTAATTACTTGAATATCTTCACTTTAGAGCAGAGAGCAGCATCACATTTGTTGTAAAAGCATTAGCCCCTGATAAATCTACCTAGATATTGCTGTACTTTGTTTATTAGTGAATGGTCCCTTTTATTCTTTCTTTCTCCTCAGAAAAATGTGTTACTATACAGGGAAACAGGGGCATAGTTCGACTTGTACCTGATATTAGCAATAGCAAATTCTTCTCTTTCTCCTTCACTGGCGTTTTTATATCACCATATAGCTAACAAACTGTTTTGTTATCCATGAACTTACACTGAAGAAGCTGATTTGATAAAAAAATAATTTAAAAATTATTCAGGTTATCAATATATTTCTAACACAGAAAAGATCAATTTAATCAGCTGATTGACTTCAAATGAGTTATATATTTATTCCACATACTATTCCACAACAAATGAACTTAAAAACATGATTCAAAGACAGCCGAATTTAATGATTTCTGAAACTGGAAATGACAAATAAAAAACAAAAAAGCTGGATAGACAGCCAATAATCTTTAAGGCATAATTTACCATTTGGCAGGAAAGCATCTGTAAATAAACCTGACAGATGCTTTGATACCTATTTCATCGAACTGTATTCTTATTGGTGTCAACAAGCATATACTAATGTTGTATCAAAAGCTAAAATGAAGATCTATATAAAAGTACACTAACTATGCATAAGCAAGGTAATCATGCAAGAACCTGTCTATTCTCATCTACCACATGGCACTGCCATCTATAGTTCCTTGTTAGTTTTCAACATTTATGTTCATTAGAAATTCCTTACTTTTGGAACTTACCTTATTCATGTGGATCTGTTGCTGGTACTGTTTCTGCTTCTCCAAAAACTGTTGATGTTGCTGCTGGATGACCAGCTGGGCCAAAGTACTCTGAGGAAGAGGAGCCGACTGGGTTCGATTCAGTGGCCTGTGACGAGGCAGTTTGTGGGCAGCTCTTATGCCAGGTGAGACTCTTTCTTTCGCTGCTAAAGGAGACTGTGGATGAAGAGGAACTGCTCCTGCAAAAGAGTGACATTTTACTCCAGTGTGAAGAAAAACAAAGTACTGGTTCTAATAGAAGAGAAATCTCTCAGTAAGAAGTGTGGTGTATGTTGCAGAACTTTGCATCAGTGCTAGTGCAGTGGGACGTGTACCACATGCCTAGCCATGCTGGGAAGTTCAGCAGCTGCAAAAGAATGTGATGAAGTAATCATTTTCTCTTTTCTGTAATCACGGAATTCTTTCAGGCTAACAAGCAGAATTATTAACATGGGAAAACAAAATGCTATGTTTTTCCACTTTCCACTATAGTCAGAAGACAAACAACACCCTTCCACTTTCCACAACAGTCAGAATACAAATGTCATTAAAATATCTAAAATGATTGTTGTGTTGAAGCTCTGATCATTACCAGTCACAAGAAGTTTTTGCTGTCTCATTTGTTCTTTCAGTAACAGATGTTGCAAGAGAGCCTGGTGGCTGCTATTTGGCTTTCCCTCCAAAGCAACATGAGGATGAGTTGAAGATGGGGGAATGCTCCCCCCATACTGTCCAGCCAAGGCAACTCCTTGTCTGAGCATCTGGGTCTCTCCCTTCTGCTTTTCTTTGAATGATGATGAAGCCTGTCAAAAAAACGACACTGGTAACTGTTTTTCATTGACCTGGCCATTTATATCTCCACTTGTCTGACTGTATGGTCTTACAGTATGTTTTCTAAATGCAGAAAAAATACTTTAAATCCCTCTCTTACACTTTGATTCTGAGATGAAAAGGGAGGGGGAACAAGCCTGTTAAATGTAGCACTGCAAGAAACTAAATAACGAAAGCACTTGGAAAAATTCAGTAATAAAAGCCAAAGCACAAGGAACTAACTACTAGTCAGAACATTATTAATGAAAAGACAGGACCTATCCTTAAAATTCCTAAAGACCTTTCCCAGCCTCCTGCATAGGAAAATAGGGGATCAGAGGAAATAGTTTCCATTGAGCTTGGAATAGGCAAGGGTTGGTTTTCACATAACTTTCCATCAGACAGCAAGCCAATCAGCAAAACAAAATAATTACCTGTAGTAGTGGTAAGCTATTACTTTTCCTGGAGCATTCCCTGACTCCCTGAAGGACAACTCAAAACTTTCACCGTTTGCAAAGTAAATTAGTAGAGTTAAACTGTGGTCTACTGAATCATCAAGACCTGTTGTGTGTGTGTGGCATTTTAAATGTGCACTTATAAATTGCACAGTTCTTGATTTCAAGCTTTTGGTAAGCTTTGGCCCATCAGGATTGTATATCTGCTTTAGATTTCTTTGTTCCTTATTAAAATCTAGTTTTAACAAAATGTATTTCTTAGAAGGGTAGTTAAGCTTGAGTAGTAATTTTTACAGTTAACAGAAATAAGTGTGCTGAGGCTTGCTGAAAACCACTTATGGTATGTCATGGTAAAAAAACATCTCTCGGATAATCTGAATTTCACGTATTGTAACGAGGCAAACCAAAGTTTACACAAATTTTTGGGGGGTGTATGCTTACGTTACCCTCTGTCATTATCCTTCCCTGAAAAATTAACACCTAAGTAAACTTTACATTCAATTTGCAACTATTTATTCTGGTAACAGAAGTAAACAATACATGCATAAATCAACCCCTTTATTTTTTCAAATGCAAAAAGTAATATTTGGTGCAAGCTGGTAACATCAAAAGCTCTCATCATTTGAGTGAGAAAATTAAGGATGTTTTCATTTCCTTTATAATAAATTATAAAATTTATTTGAAGCTAGTTATATTTTTGTGAAATAGCTAGGAAATTGTTGATGATATAGTCTGGAAAAGTAAGCACTACTTTTCATATTCAGGTCAAGTTTTCCATCCCTTAAAAACAATAACTTGCTTTTAAATATTTCATTAAAGACTTCAAGAGAAGTGATTTAAAGCTTGCACAATTTTATGCACAAAGTTCTATATAATGTTAAAATGTTGGACTACAATAATATGCTGTTGGTGAGAACATTAAATGTACTGACAAAGCCATAAAATGGCATGAAACTTTAACCTGCAACTAAGTTTAGCACTGAAATTAAGTAGTACTTCTAACAGACCATAGCAGACTGTGTATATATATACATATATATATATATATATATGTATGCTTTTTATATTCTGGAAATCTAGAATTTTTATATTTTACCGACTCATTTTCTGTCAGATATGAATTGCTACAATGTCTTCGGAATTTATACAGTGTTGTATAGAACCATCATATAATTATATTAGTATTTTTACATTTTTGCAGGAAATCAGGAAGGAAAAGTTTTGACCGGTAGCAAAGTTTTCAGTTATTTTACTCAGCCTCATATTTCACTTCCAGATTACCGTAACTTTGGCTAGATCTAAAGATCTTTATCCATCAACATGGATTTCCATACATACTGTATCTTTTTCTTATACATTTCACATACTAATTTAACATTGAGCTCTAAATAAAGTTGATTGCTACAGACTGAACAAAGGGCATATGAACATAACTAGTCATTAAAAGTTGTTTATATATCCACAGATTTAATTTATAAGATTGATAGTACACCCCTTATAAAACAAACCCGGGAATACAGGGTTCTTCCACTACCAAACTTCAGCCCAGCTTATGTTCCTGTTGGCATCTCATTATAAAAAGTTACAGGTGCTGTACTTTACCAGGTAGGAGTGATCATATAATTTGAACATTTATACTGAATTGTCTCCTCATGTTCTTCTCACCATGTCTGAAACCTGTTATCAGATTTGCAGATATAAATGCAATACATATGGCCCATATTTAGCTAAGCTCCACACTGGCACTTATTTGTGATTAAGATGATTACTGCTTTCAAATTGTGCCCTTAACTTTTCAGAAGTTGCCCAATACAAAGAAAGGTCTGGCTCCTACTCTCAATTGCTTATGTTCCAAAATGCTAAAAAAGAGAATAGGCAGAAAGTAGGCTTTCTGGGAGCAAAAGTAGACAGGAAGGCTTTGGTCTGGTCACTTACAGTGATTTGAGTTTGTACTGCTGGAAGTCCCAAGGTAATGTTGGGCAGAGAAGGGGACGTGTACAGACTCAACAAGTTCACTGATTCATCCTGAATTGAAAGGCGTTGCTGTGAAACCAGATGCTGGAATAAAGAAAAAAAAAAAAAAAAAAAAGTATGTATAATCTCCAGGCTTTTTATCTTGGCTACTTTACTCTGGTTGTGCATTGATAGCCAGTTATGTATCATGCATTGGTTTGCATCCCAATGGGGTTCCAGATAAGTACTGTCCCTGTAAAAAAGCTATTGATATTTCCTTCCTTAGGAAAACAACTGAAATACATCTGGTATTATGCCTTGGTTAGTAAGTCAAATTCCTACTCCATCCCAGAATCTTGAGGATTCTTAGACCTTCTCTCGTCAACTGCACTTTCACTACTAGAAATTCAGTGGGAATTTAGGCAATGTATTAAGGACTTTATCTAGCCAAACCAAAGGTGTCATGATTATGGATGTACTAGATCTGTACATTGCCATGGTTATTAAAGTTTTGTGGTAAGGTATGAAACATATCTTACCTGGTTTATGTGTTAATTTACCCATATTGTGATATGAGGATGTTTCAGACACATTATTTACTTCCATTAAGATGGGAATCTTGGGTAGAAAGTGAGCCACATTGTCACATCTGATGTTTAAAAAAATATACTCTCTCTGTGCATATACACAAGAACAGTGTCCCATCATTCTCTGATGCTGATGGTGAACCCTCTCACAGCCTTTCTAACTCCTTTAAGGTTAAAATCTTTAACGCTTGTTTTGAATCCTTGTGGTATAATTTTCAAGGATGTGGAACTGCTGATATATTTTTAATTACTGTCAAGTAAAAACAGACATTCTACAAAAATCATCCTCTGTCTTTCCATTTTAGATTCATTGGGAAGAAACATAAAAAATTACATTACCACAACAGGAATCTTTTTGATGCCTTTGCCTTCCTACTTTAACAGTCATGTTTTTCAACATGTGGTCTAGTATAGTTGCTTGAATTACATTTTCTGTTTAACTCTTGCTTCCCTCCCAGAACTTTAACACAATAAGACCTACAAAGGTCTTATTAGACTTAGGAACTCTGGCATGATATGGTCCCCAAGGGAACAACATCCTTGAAAAAGAATACCCTGTGTAACAGTATGACACAGTGACTGCTTTCTTCCCAAACAAAAAGCATATGGGACTCCAATAATAGACCACCTCCAAGAGGGATACTGCACACTCGGGCTTTGACTAAAGTAAATATAATAACTTGTCAAGCATGTTGTGGGGGGCTGTAGATTTTCCCCTGGACAAACCTGGAATATCAATTAACTCCGTAAAATACTTTGTGCTAATACAATGCAACTTCAGACCATCAATGAAAAGTGGTTAGGCACAAAAACACAGGATGTTATTGCAAAACATAACCTTCCTCATACAGTTTGTTTGGATATATGACCTATCACTGAGACAACAACAGTAGAAGTCTATCTCTGTAATTTTCTTTTGGTACCTAGGGAATCTCAACAGATAGCATATGAAACAAAGAAGCTTCACTTGTATATTACATTAATTCTTGGCTAACAATGTCTTGCCTTGATAACATCCAAATTTGACCATGATTAAAACCAAATATGTCAAGACTGTGGAGATATAATTGAGGAAAACTACAAAGATTTAACTGAAAAAGGAAACTGCAGCACCTCTGATGTGCTTTTTAGAAGATCATCAAATTTGTACCCACTGTAGTATGTACACAGAGCCACTTCAAAATGCATGTTTCCTTTTTGGTTTTCAGTACACTACTATTACCTTCTATGATTTGAATTAACAAACATGACTGTGACAGTGTTTATGACAGTAAAACATATTCCCACGTTAAGATCAGGCATGACTGTTACACAAGGCAGAATCAATCACGTTATATACCATGAGAGGTTAATGTTGAAAACAGGAATTTATTAGTAAGACTACTTCTATTGAATTCTTAATACCTCTAGTAATCAGTCGTTTTCATTTTGGTAAGTAACTTTTTTTTTTTTTTAATATTTTCAGTAAATATTATCCTAAATGCCAGTAAAACCTCATTACCCAATATAAGTTCAGCAGCCCACCTGCATGGATTAGGGTCCAGTGCATGCTGCAATGCAACTACATGACCCCAGATACAAATTCTCTTTTTACACAGTTGACAATACCCTGAAATGATAGCACAAACTGGAGTTGCCGGCAGTATAACTTGGCAGCACAATGACTAAGTCATGGTCCTCCTTCTCCATGCAGACTTGATGGTTTGGACTGGCACCTAAATTATCTTAAAAAACAACTGCCTTACTTGCTCCTCCATCTACATACTCTCTGGGCCCATGGATCCTGCTCCCTGAAGCTTAAAATAGCCTGTCAGCATACTTTCTTTCTTAAAATAGAGATACGATAACGAAATGTAACGGTGCAGGATGATCAGCAGGTACCCATAGTTAGTTATTATACTTCTACTTTGCTGCCAGGGCCTGCAGAGAAGCAGGAACACCACCTTGTTGTGTACGTTTATATGCACGTCTAGATATTAGATGAGGAAGAGGAAATGGTTTGGCTTTAATACTTGTAAATTGTGAAGCTAGACTAAGTTTTTCATAGCTTTGAATATTCACTATTACATTCTTATTTCTTATTTTGCTGATTAGACTCTCGTTGCCTACAGTTGAAAAAAACCTCACCAGCTGGTCAGAAACTCAGACAACTTGCCACTAGCCACTTGCAAAGTGTGCCACATATTGCTGAGAATTACAAACACAGTGCTGTGGGCTTGCACAGATCAAATATACATTTACCTGCCATGTATGTCATATGTCATGCATATACCTGCCATGTATGTCATGCCTCCTGTATAAAGTGATATTCTAGGAAATGCTGCTCTCCAATAAGCAAATGAAAGAGAAAGAAAATTACCTGAAGCCCACTGATACCACATGGAAACCTGTCATTGCCTTCAGTGGCTTCTGACTGTGCTGCATATGCCACAAATTAATCATTTCTCATGACTACGGCAGGTTGTCCCTCCGAACACAGGGACGTGCTGTGCAAGGGATCAATCCTGCTTGGATTTCTCATGCAAGTACGATTTGGCCCCAGCACAGCAGGTGATCTGAAAATGTACGGCATGCTACATGAGACAAATAGCTACTGCGGTGAACCTTGATGCTGCTGGAGAGAAGCGGGCCTAATAAAAACAGCATTTTATTTATAAGGCGCAATTAAAATCTTGAGTTTAACTTTCAAGTTTCATATAATGAGACCAGTGTTTTAACAAATGGTACTGAAAGTACCATTAGGGGAACTGTGATAGTAAAATATTATCTGCAAAAATGTGCTGTTTGCAGTGCATCTTTATGCATTCAAAAAAATTTAAATGTCTGTTCACCAGACTGTCTGCTCCAGAGGGTAAACCATTTAGAGGTCTGGCTATTCAAATGGATATGTCAAAAAAACTTTAAAAATCTGTTTCATTACTGATAAAGCTCTAATTCTGTCTATGCACTGGAGTGTGATCATTTACGGTATTGACTCATGTTTTACTGGTAAATGGCTCTGTCATAGCAACCTGTTTTTCCCCAGCAAAGTGTTTTATTTGCTGCCATGAAAACCACGGCTATCCACCCACTCAGATATGAGCACAACACTTACTGCAAATGTCACAACAATGATTATGAAACAACAGCAATGTGAGTCATGCAGGATTACAGCAAAACAAATGATACTTCGGGTGATTTTGGAACACTTATCCTATTATTAGAAACTTCTGTACTTTGTGTAACTGATGAAAAATTAATTCGATGTATAGCCTTGGAGAGCTGGCAGCTAATGCTAATCTAGCAAAGCGATATGTAGCAGTTTGGTTGCTGTTAAACTACCAAGGAAAATCCCACTGAAAACAAAATGCACTGAAATTGAGATTTATGGAAAAATGTTAGAGCCCACAGGACCACAGTATTAACAGTCAAGTAACAAGAGAGGTAAAGAAATCCCTGACTGGATCCAGAAATGGAAGTCAATAGTTTCAGTTTTTTAGCCCACTTCCAGCCAGCTAAGAGACTGACTCCAGCACATGGAAATTAACTTTAAAAGGAACTTTTTAGGCTCACTTGAAATTTTGGATTGTGTGGAACTAAACCTACATATGTTTGGCACAGTAATGGCGACTGATGTGCAATTCAGTTTTCTATTAATAAACAGAGTATAATTCTGTTGGTTCTTGGTATAGCCTTTCCAAATCTCCCCAGATTGCCAGTCTGACCAAGTTGTATGCTTGTCTTTATGGTGGTTCAACACTGTGGGTAAATGTCCAGAAACTAAAATGTGCAAAGTAACAAGCACTGTAAATCAGTCTGAGTCATTACTCCCCTTACATTTTGTAGTATCAAGTCACCATAAAATCCAGTTGGATATGTTTTCCTGTTTAATACAGCATTAACATCCATATATGCCAAACTTCTAACTACAGCATTCCCAATATTAAAATATACCATTTAATTCCACAGAACTACGATCTGATCTTATCCGAATGATGGATCTTGCTCTGCATCATTTACATTTTTTGGCAATCACATACAGAGGGGCTATGAGGCAAGACCACATGTTAGCCATCAATGCCTTTTTTTTTTTTTTTTTTTTTGTCTTTTTGGTTACGGGCCAGAGAGAGGCTACTAATCAGCGTGCAGAGGTCACCCACCTGCCCCCTGGATCATAGTTCACACACACAATTAATTCATTATGGGGAAAAGTCACTGCTGGAGGTTGAACTGCCCATTCCATTTTTTTTTTATTTTTATTTTTTTTGAGGTGAATGTCCTGCCAGTGACCTGGAGAAATACCTCCATTAGCTAAAGCTCTGTTAAATCACGTTGTCTTATGTACTTTTTTCTAATGCAAAGAGTATAAACCAATGATTAATAGAAAATTTTACCACCAAAGCAGGAATTGCTATTTGTAAAGGCACTGCACACAGAATGTTTCTGAATTTCATTCTCTCTTAGTTGCATTAATTTATTGTCCCTTTACAATATTGCCATGGAAAGCATGACTTAGGCCTGATGTCTATGGTAAATGAGGTTTATCAAAACTGATTTACCATCTACATTCCTGTCGTTATAGGCACGTATGTATGAAACATAATGAGTAGTTAAGATTCCTTCCATGTACAATCTAGCTTCACAAAACAAGTATCAAAGACTCCTAGCAAATCGGTTACATTGGTAAGCACTGAACAGATAAGGAAACTGAGGTGCAGCAAAATAAAAGGCAGATGTGAAAAAGACTTAGTCGCTTAACACTGATACTGTTCCTAAACAAATCTACTTCAACAGCATCTGAACCTGGGATTGTCTTATCTCTTAAGTGTTAGAGTCAGCAATGATGTAGTCACTCTTCCACATGTGAAAGTTCTTCATTAGCATTCACCATTGTGAATTTGTTCAAATTATCCCAGAAGGTAAGCCAGATTTCCTCCCACCCACAGCAATATGAGATCCTGAAAACAGGTAAAGCATTGCTATTCTACTTCATCCAGGAAGAGGGCTGCAGTGACACTGCAAACATTGCAGTGATTGTTCATCTCACATTCAGCTGTTGTTGCCTCATTAGTTCTTCATGCCATTGCTCCCCAATATCTTTCCTAATATTCTGCAACACAGATACTTCCTTGTTCCTTCCATAGCCTTCTTCAGCTTCTTTGGTAACATCACTGCTGCTTTTGTTTAGGCTTTTGTTACCAAAGAGTCTCTTTATTTGCTGGCCTCCTTTCTGAACACGTATCTCATATATAACATATTCTGCTGTCAGCCTGCAGTGTCCTGGTATAACTTCTATAATTATAACTTCTTCAATTATTTTGCTTGTATGTATCATCAAACTAAATTTTTAAATCTCTTCAGTGTTGCAGTCTGAGCAGCTATCTACCCAATAAAGAGAAAGAGCCTTACCTCAGTTTGAATGCTAGATGGCAAAACTGAGTTTTCACTTTCTGTTATACTGCTGGTCGGACCATTGCTTGGGGAACTGGGACCTGATCCAGGGGAGCTGCTACTGACTGAGGATTCTGGAAAACAGATGAAGCATACATGAATTCATGGTTCACACCAAAAAAAAAAAACACAAGACTTAATTAACTGGATCCACTTAATGGCACAGGGTGTTTTCTTCTGCTGTTGAAAAGTATCTACCAATTATGAATGAACTATTTACCTACATTAAAGTTTTTTAACTCACTCTCCTTTTCCTTTGTTTTTCCTTTTACAGTGCTAACAAGAAAAGATATTCTTGGTCTTTCTCTTTCTGACCTGTCTGCTTCACAAAGGGTGAATTTAATTATTTAATAATTTTCACAAAGATGGTATGATACTCGGTATCATGCAGGGATAGACACATAGAACTTGTAAAGAGTGAAAAGGAAAGAAATAATTTTCTTTTTAATTGCATAGAGTCCTGCCTCTGTAAGAGATCAAAATGACAGCGATAGTAGGCTTGCAAAGGTCATGATAACATACCATCAATTCATGAGGCCTACTGCCATCCCCTTAGTCTTTAAAAAGGGTGCTGGACCTGCCAGTAGTAGACAATTTTTTACATATGCAAGTAATAATGACAGAATATACACCACTTTCACTGCATCTTTAGTACAAATATGAAGGAATATTGACCACATACAAAAATCTTAAAATAGCATTTTAAAGGCTATATGTTATCTTGATTTAATATTTCCTAAGTTCTGTTTAAGATAAAGGAGAAGAGGATGGCCTAATTGTGTGTTGCTGTGTTCAGTCATTCTAATCCTATACTGATATAAATGAAAGTTCTGCACATGGGAACAACTAACAAGGATAAAGATGAAAGAACGTGGCATTAGTAGAGATAAGGCTATTTCAGGTGATAACTTTCAAATGCAAATCTTCAGGAAGTTAAAATAATGAATAAGTAAGTGTGGCAGTAAATATTCTATGGCCAATTCTTTGCTTCTTCACTCTTTCTCAGTTCACTTGCAAAAATATGTCCTCACTTTGACCAAAAATAACAAGAGATTTCCTGGTAGTTTCTTGGATCTGTTGCTGTTTCCTGCTAAAGCTGATTTCAATTTACTGAAGTGAATCAGTACCCAGCTACAGTATCTGGTCAGGTAAAGTTCTTGCACTGTTTTCTCACTACTTTCCATAGAGCAGTACAAACTTTTTTTCCCCTCAGTTTTGAATAGTTATAATAGTATTTTTATATAAACAAATGGTTATTTTTAGTTAAAAGAATTTTAAAAAGGAGAAAAACCCTTCAGTCAAATGCTTGATCAGGGAAGCTTTGTTTATGAAAAGTGAAAAGTGTCATATAACAGATACTGATAATTATAATTACAATACATAATGCTTAGAATTATTGTCAGATCCAGAAAGAGAACACCTTTTTTTTTTTTTTTTTTTTTTTTTTTTTTTTTTTTTTCCCAGGTTTCTGCTCTGTCAATGGCTGCAGGAAAATAATATTCTGGGACAAGTATTTAACTTATACTTTTCTTGCAAGTGTACAAAATACAGAGAAATCAGCTAAAACTAAGGAAGTGCAGATCAAGAAGCTCATAATAGCATCAGCAAATGGAAATAATACATTATCTGTAAAAAATTTGATCTGGAAATAATTTATAGGGAATATATATTTATATATTTACACATGATATACTGTGAAAAGTTGTCATGAAAATTGCATTTATGAGGGCACCAAAGTGAATTCATTCATTATGTCTTATACTTCCTTCTTTTTGTGACATACCAAATGAAATAAGACACGTTTGACAGTTCGCAAACACTTCATTGTACAAGTGTATAGCCTGATTGTAGTAACACTTGAACAAGCCATGAAAGTACCAAATACTAATGTGAAGTCAAAGCAAGAAACCTCAAATGTTCTTCTCTTTCAAATCAACAAATAAGGTCTTGACTCATTCTAGTCCTGAGCACCAAAATGAGAGAATTTTAGACTGTTTAGTAGCTGGGGTGCAATTCTGCAAAATAATATGTGACAAAGTTATGACTCTATAATGTCAAACAGGTAAAAGAAAGCCTTGGCATCCACTGTTCATCCAGCCTGTCACTTTTTTAGTTCAAGGGTAAGAAAAATATTGAAAGAAATACTACTTGGTGACAAATTTTTATTTTGCATTTTTCCCTCTAATCCCTTTATATTCAGAATCCTATATCTTTACATGCTAAAAAGTTCCCTTTCAATTACCAAGAATACTATCAGCTGTGGCCAAAAATATGTCACTCAGTATTTAAACATTTCATTTTTTGCTACTGAAAAAATAGCTTAGTGATCCCTTATATCAAAATGAATTGATTGTCATTTTCAAGCATGAGAAACCAGTAGAATAGGACTAAACACAAGATTCCAAAATGGTCTGCGATTAACTTAAGTAACATCAGATAGGTGTGTTTGTGCCTGCTAGTAGCATCTACTTTTTCCACAGGAGACAAGAAGTGGGACATGCAAAACCCCAAATGCTCTCCATGTACAGAAGACACAAATTAGGGGAAGACACTACTGTTTTCTCGTTTAATATCCCCTACCTTCAACAGTTAACCATTTATTTGTTCTACCTGTTTCCAAGCACTGTTTTCCAAACCGGCTGGAAGGACGGCTTTCAAATGGACAATGTCTTTTTAGTAAGTGGTAGAAAGCTGAAGATAACAAGTTATTCATACATAGCAATTTCTTTAATATGCTTTTCTTTACAGCAGCAGGAAATATTAAAAAAAAAAAAAAAAAAAAAAGACAATGCATGCTTTTTTTTAGTAAACAATTAAAATTCCAATATACTACTTTTAGGAGTATTTTATGCATGCCTGCAAGCAGTCACAGTTAAGACATAATTTCTCCATTCTTAATTACCTGTCACCTCAAAGAGTCGCTTCTTGAATGAACTGACAACATTTCCGTCCTTTCTCCTGAGTAAAGGACTGCTTCTCCTTTCCGCCACCTTTTGTTTTAACCTTGAACGTACCTTCAAATTGGGCTCCGAGGCTGCAGATGAAGAGAAGAAAATGAATGATTATAAAACAAATTATTACTTTACCCAGACACTATTGGCATTCCCTATAGGACCTCATCTGATCCAAGGAGAGCTCAGAGGCAGAGATTTTACAGCCCATTTTCTCCAGTCATTCTGCTGCTCCTCATACAACTCCATCTCAGACTGAAGGCTTGGAAAGAGAGGAAGAAGGCCAAAAAGCTTTGAATCCCAGTAGTGTTACCACTTTCAACTTCACCTCTATTTTGCCTTCCCCTAATCCTCTCTTCCAAAACAAGTTCAAATTAAATGTGTATTGAAGAGAATACCTCTATTTACCACCTACCTTAACTCTATTAGACAACAGCAGAGAAGAGAGAATTGTATTTTTGTTATTTCCTTAACATTAAAGCAAAATAACAGTTAAAATAAAAAAATAAAAAGCCTGTATTTAACATGTAGTTTATGCAGTAAATTCTGTTTTCTTTTCTCTTTCAAGGTGCAGACGCTAAGCTATTAGAGGAAAATATTTCAGTGGATATGCTGAAAAAGGCAGAAAAGAATTTTAATTATAACACATTGAATTAACTTATTTTCCTCCCTAAAGAACTAGCCGTTACTTTTTTTTTTTTTCTCATTCCATTTCAACTCTAAAGTTACCCATTAATTATCATTAATATCATTACTATTAATTAGAGATGACTGAAACTTGTATTCTACACATCTCTCTTGAAGGTGAAAACTTGGATGGAAATATACCTTGGAACGTGGAACATTATAATTGGATTATGGCCTGATGACAGAAATGGAGAGAAGCCTCCACTGCTGCCTTTTGATTTCTGTTAGAAATACAAATTATGACAAGACTTGCTGGCAGAACATTTCTTGGTCAGCAATTTTAGGCCCAGATCTTCAATGTTTTCTCAGTAACACACCAAACAACTAGATTTATTACAGTGTCCTAGGAACATTTACACAGAAAAGCATACGGTCTGAAAATGAAGAAGTAGGATTGATTCCCAGAAAACCTAGGATTATATTTAATGCACCTTGGGCAGGTTCCACCTTTGTTTCCCAAATGGACACGGTCTTTTCATGCTAAGACCAGAGACGAAGTTCTGTTGTGCTTCTTATTTTGTGATATTTTTAGCATGATGTTTCATGTACTCATTTATCTGTTCTTATAAGTAAACCCTCTATCAAACAGACTGCTAAGAGCTAGTGAAAGATAATTGTGGAATAGACTTTGTGTTTCCCCTTCTGGAACTGAGGCTTGGCTAAGCAGTATCTCAAAACAAAGAGAGCTGAAACTGGAATCAGTTCTCTATCCTATGCACCAACATAAATTCAGCCCCAAAAAAGGAGCAGGAGTTAGCAGAAAAAAAAACTAAATAAATGAAATCTTCACTCAATTCAACATTTTACCACTTGTCAGTCTGGGACAGGAACTCCAACCTATGCTTCTAATTCCAATCCTTGCTCAGCATGTAACATCATGAATCTGTTTCCTGCTGTCCCACTCATTCCCTCAGTGATGAGGATATTAGAAATGCTCATGTGGGAGCAAAGGAACTGCACCTCTCCCAGAGTGCTGCTGTGACCTGCTGCTCCCACAGCCACTTGCTCCCTTCACCAGATACTCACTCTATCACTCTTGGCCTGCTCTCCTTTTAAGTATCTTATGACTTGAGTACATTTCAGACAAAGGTCCATAGGCTAGCAAAACATTGGAAATCTTTAATAATAAAAAATTTTAACAAGAAATCTTGATTATATTTGTTACTACCATAATTAAGACCTTCTTGAGACTTGTTTGCTAAGACATCATTTGGTACGAAATTGAAAATATAACAGTGGGCAAAAATTACACTACATGCTTTCATCACAGGTCTCATCCAAGTATGATGACATTTTGAAGGAAAGGTGCTGACCCCACTTGCACTTATGGTTATTTCCATTTGTACTATACCATAGTCTTAATATTCAGAAAATATTTCTATATCCATGCCAGAGTAATGTGATACAAATCCTCTGCAACATCCACTGGAGAAGTAATCCACTCGCACATGAATGTTTCATGCTCACAGTGATTGCCTTTGTGCTTTTACCACATTCCCACCACAATTATGCATCCCAATCAATAATATAAACTGAGGAAGCAGACTTTGTTCTCAGTGACTGAATTTATGAGGCAGCTGAGAAGACAGACCTTGTATGAAAGATAACATTATTTTTAAGTGGAAATAACCAATCTTAAAGTGAAAAGGCTGGAAGACTGACTTTTAAATTATAAAATAAACCTTCCAAGACAAAGCCAAGGGTTGAGGACTGCGCGCTTCAAATGGGAGCCAGTCTCCCATGAGGAACTGCCAGCTGCTAAGACGGTACCAGCTAGGACTCGAGGGCTGGCAATAAGTATTCAGATTTCAGTATGCTAAGTATATTTAACCAATTTGAGAATGTCTGGGCAAAGCACAGAACTGGAAGGTGGGTTCTTGATACCTGTCAGTGGCTGGGCCATTGGCTTGGAGTATGCCTGTAGAGGCGACTGTACCATTGTGCCACACTGAAGCTGAAGCAAGCTATTGCTGGCTGCAACGGGTACTGATCACTACAGCAATCCTACATGCTTCAGTGCATTCCTACATGCAGGCAGTAATAACACATCTATAATTGCCAACTCTCTTCTGATTGTTAAAAAGGCAAAATTAAGTATTTTAAGCCTCAAGGATATAGCTATGGATAAAAAATATAAAGATACACATATATACATATACAGGCCCAAAGCTTCTACATAAGATTATTTCTAAATGACTTAAATCCTTTTAAATCTGAAATGTAAACGAGTGAGCAAAGTAAAAAAAAAAAAAAAAAAAAAAAAAAAAAAAAAAAGTATTTAAAACATTTTTTTAAATTTAATTGTTCCCCTAATATTTGCAAGGCACTCGGAAAGACTTAGCTGTGAATGCTGATGAATAGTAATTAAACTGCCTTATGTTTTAAATGACTATTTGGTTTGATACTTGAACTTATAGTTCTTAGAACTGGTCTTCAGAGGGAACTGTTTAAAATAACTGTCTTCCGTTAGCATGTGTATTTCTACTGCACATTATTAGCACCTTTGCTCAGTTTAATCCACTGTCAAAGTTGACTATATTAATCACACAAAGGCATTCTCAGTGTAGATCAGGTGTGTCACAAGGGGAGCCAGCACCAAATAACTTCTGAGGCTTAAACTTTACTCACCAGCTTGCCACAGAACAGCTTCCTCATGCAGATACAAGCCCTTAAGCCCAAAAGAATTAACTTTTTTTTTTTTTTTTTTTTTTTTTTTTTTTTTTCCCTCCATTAATACCACAAAATCATTGAAAAGCCTTTCATGAAGTCTACGACTTTATGGGGTAATAGGACCTCTCTGAAGTGCTGGAGGTGCTGAATGCAGTGGGGTTTGTTGGGTTAGATTTCTGCCACTTCTGTGGTAGAAAACCAAGAAGACAGAATGCCAGACATGAGAGAAAAATGGGAGCACACAGCTGGGAGAGGGGCGGGTGGGGAAAACAGGGCTGCACCTTCTATGGCTGTAGGCAGATAGGTTGGGCTACTCATCTAAAATCCTGCTAAAAGCCAGTATACATCTGATGTAGGTCTAATTGGTCATTATTAGCCTAGCCTCTTCACTCTGCAAATCTTTGCACTTCTACATTTAGCGCTTTGGGACAACTAATAATTTGTTCCCACTTTGGGAAAGGAAAAATATATTAATTGAGAGTGTTTTGCAGGAAAGCAAACAAAACAATATGGTGATTTTCTCTGAAAGTCACCAAAGCCCATGTCATTGATCTTGATAGGAATCAGCTGATACCCATTTGAGTGATTCACTGAAGTGGATTTCAAGAAAGACAAGCCTGAGAATGACTTTGTTTATGCAACTCTGTAGCATAATTTGGAATAATAAGATGTGACAGTAATATGGCTTGTTCAGAGTCTCTTCACTATTACATGGCTTAACATCTCTAGTGCTACTAATAATGAATTGTTATTTATCTTTAAATGACTTTAAGTGGACAACGGCTATGAAAGATACAGAAAGTATCAAACAGCAACAGAACACATAGTCAATACAAGGATCAGTTATCTAACTCCTTGTCATGCATGACTTGTAGTTATCTCTACGGAACTGATAATTGTGATAATTCCTTCCAGGTGAAAATTAAAGATAGCATCTTCATGATTTTTGTCATCTTTTATGGTGGCTTGAAATAGCAGAAAAGAAGCAACTAACTGTTTTGTTAAAATGGAAAATATACAGGCTCCTATATGGCCACATACTAATTTCATTACACCATCATTGCTCGGGTGAAAGAAAACTAATCTCTCCTGAGTAACATGATGTTGAAACACAAGCATGAGAGATATGAAAATGATTCAGTGTAGTCATTATGTCATATATTGCACTTTGCTTAATATTAGCAATTTGCAGATACTAGCATTAAAGAATACAACCTGGGGCTAGGGTGCTCCGAGGCAAGCTGAGGTTTTCATTTGTAACAGGGCTTTGCTTCACCATTGTATTTTTTCTTTTTTTTTTTGCCTTTTTTTTTTTTTTTTTTTTTTTTTTGCTTAATTAAACACACACATATTTAAGAACAAGCAATAAAAATCCTTTCTATGATTGGGGAGAGTATGTATATATATGAAGGGAATGTGAAAGATAATAATGTGCTACTTTCTGATAGTTCCAGGAATACAGTACTACTTTTGTATCAGAAAAGCTTGTGCCAACTTCAAATCAGCATTTAATGAACCCACGCAGGAAATGGGGGATGGGAGAGGGTGTATAGTGAGCAGGTCCTCATCTCCAGTTGAAAGCCATATATAGGAAACCTGAAGAACAGAAAGTGAGCTTTTGTCCAGGCTTCCAAAGATTCTAAAGTGAAAGCATTTCCTTTTCTTAGCTGGTAGGCTGGCTTGAAAAAGCTGTGGGGCAGTTGAGGTAAATTATACTAAATTTGGCTTACAAAGAGTTCAACCACAGCACAAGCAGCAGCGGCAAAATTCCCATTTTACTTGAGAAAGATGAATTGTTCCCTATTGTCCAGGCTCCAACTGTTATCACAAAGATCATTTGGAAACAATAACACTGACTTCTCTAAAGTATTTAAGTCAACAGAAACAACTATGAAACAAATACTTCACGATTTTGAAGTAATTCTAGCTCTTCACTGGTATTCTCTGTATCTTTAGTTATTATATTTTTAAGGTGTGAAGGGTCATATGTTAAATTAATTTGAATATATTCTATGCTATACTCCATGCAGGAGTTATCCCTTGTTTTTTCCTGCCTCATATCTACCAAGTGCCAATAAAGGAATACAGTCAAGAAATCTTTTCCCCTTCCTTTTCCCCTTCCTTCTCCCCTTCCTTCTCCCCTTCCCTTTCCCCTTCCCTTCCCCTCCCCTCCTAGATCTTTGGAGGTACAAGAGAAAATAATGAGATAATACTGGTTAGCATGTTGGTGGCATTGCCATCATACCAATGGCTTAACCTTTGTCAAGATTTTTTCTAGCGCTGAGACAAATGAGAATTTTCTAGAAGACACTGAATGTGAATAATGAAATAAATTTGAGATCTCTGTGGTGATTTCCTTTTAAGCAGGAGGAGCAGAATGGGAGAAAACATACTGTGAAGATATCTTTATTTTGTGGGTTCACTGCATAACAGAATGGGTTCCTTGTCCATCCTATGGGCTCCACTTCACCACGGTAATACACACCAATAATGAAGCAGCCTGTCTTTCTGTGCCGTGCCAGAACCTGGAGATTAAGGTAGAAGTCAAATCCCCCTCACTACTGCAGCAAGGGGAACAGCCAAAAGAGGCATAGCTAAGTTCCTAAGATCTTAGTCTGAGAGTAGTGGGTTAGGGAGAAATTTCTCAGTTTCCCCATCAGTGATGTAGGCACTGTAAAGGTACAAGAAACTTTTCATGCCATCAGTAAGGCTAAATGAGGAGATAGTCTGGGCTTCCTCACCAAAACTATGAATGCAAGCAATTTCAGACAGAAAGCTGGAGAGGGAGAGAACACAGGTGAGGGACCAAAATTGCTTCCATCTTCCCTAGCTGCTCTGTGGAGAGCTGTGAATAAGTTTGTCCTTCTGAGGGCCCTAACAGTCTCCCAGCCTTTCCCCTGCACCACGCGGTTCTAGCAGACATGTAAATGTTCTCTGTTCTGCATGGAGTTTCGGACCTGTGCTCTAGTTTCCTGTAGGCAGCCACAGACTGTTTCAACAACCTCCACATGGCTGAATATAATAGACATAGGCAAGATGAGCAGTGACTTTTTGTTTTCTACATGACTGACTGACTTTTGCTGTAGGAAGCCACTTTCCAGTACAAAAAAATACCAGACAATAAACACATAGAACATTTTCCTCCACAAGCTGACAGATTGTGAGATACCAGTCTGTAGTATAGTTTTCTAGACTCAATGGCTTTTAAATTCTGGTCATTTAAAAACACATTTCTGAAAGAGCTTTAAATTAGATTAATGAGACAAAAAGCCATTTACATAACCCCTCTAAAGCTCTTCCAAGAGCTACATGGACCTGACTGCTGGGTGGTCCCAACCAGGCGGGTACACCAGATACAGAGGTATAGGATGGAGACACTTTGTTTTTCTGGCTTGCATCACCTAATGTGTTTTCAGCCTATACAGAAACTGTTTCCTGTACAACCACTTGCTTTAAGGGGAATGTTGGTCATATGTGAAACCCTTTAGTCCTTTGCTTTATTTTACTTTTGTAAAAGGTAGAACACTTTATTTATTCAGACTAAGGTAAATATCCATTCCCCAAATAAAAAAACAGGTTCAGTGAAACACATGGTAAAACAGCTAATTAGATTAGAGGGGATCTCTTGGCTCTTCAGCTCTCTTCAGGCTAAGGAAGCCAATTTAACAAGATTAGCAATTTTTCATTGATTTCCTAAAGAAGGTTCAAAAATGCAATATACCCTAGAGCTATTTTGAATATCTAACTTTTCCTTCTTATTCACTGTAGTATTTATGGAAACATAAAATTGCTGTTTTATTATCCATACAAACAAGAATTATCTTTCTAGCAATGCTTTATTGAGTTAGGTGTAGGAATTAGCGCTGCATGCATTTAGCCAGAATTAGAGAGATTTGTATTTTTCATGAAAGGCTGATCAATATGATGTATTTCCTATTGATACCTGTTCTGCATGTAACCTGTGAGGCAAAAGAACTGAACACTTGACAGAATTATTAATAATTTGTGTTCTTTGGCACACGAACAACATCTCCTTGCATTTGCACCAATGTGGGCTATGTAACTGTTTCAATGACTCCATAGGTTTCATTGTCTCTCCGAAGTCCACTTTACATGCTAAAACTGCTGAAAACATGGTTTATTGCTGCGTCAGGTCCTTCTTAATCCTCTTCATATGAAATAATATTCCTTTGCAATAATAAATAGGAGATTAAAAAGTAAATAATACTATAGCGTCTTAGAACATTGACTAAAGAACAAGGATAGTTTAAAATCAATTCTCATCTTTGCTGTCCATCTTCAAATTCTGTAATTTGTTTGCACTTTAATAACAATTATGGGAGCTTAATTGAATCTTAGTTCTCAGGAATTGTAGAGGAGAAAGAAGAAGGTGAAGCATGTCACTTCATAGTGGGCATCCCTCATTTGACTATCCAGATTTAGTTATGTATGACCAGCAGTCCTGCTGGTTGGGTCTTGATTATTGAGATTATCAAATCCAATTGATTATTCTTGCCTTCACTTCTGACCATGTACACCTGCAAATATTGAGAATTGCACTCTTCATCCTAAATCCTCCTCTAACATCTATCAAACCACTAATTTTTCCAAAGGAAAAATTATTTTCTCCAGTGAAGAAGTGTCAGAAATAATCCCCTAAGTGTAACAGTCCAGACTTTTACAGGACCACAGTTTGACCCCTAGATACTAGATGCATGATTTATTTCTTATAATTAAGTTCACTATTAAGTTGCTCCTCAGGCCCCATTAAAAAAATATAATAAAATAAAATAGTTAATAGGGTGATTAAATCCCATGGACTTAAATTATGAAAATATCCAGCAGTGATACTGATGGCAGGTAGAGAACGTAATGTAATATTTTGTCAGCCTTCAGAATATTCCTGGTTAAGCCCCATCATCTTCTCCCCTATTTTGAGAGGACACCAATTTCATCCATAGATAAGAGTAGGACAGGACTAGATTGCTGTAGCGTACTGTTAAGCGTTGCTCAAAAGCAGAGCAGAGCATCAGCAGAGGGACTCTGCTACAACAGTACTGGATGTCAAGAAAATGAGAGCACCAAAAGGTAGTGCATCTTGTTTTCCTAACAGATGAAAACTCTGGCCACATTCAGCTCAAAGGTAGGAAGGCACAACTACACTGATGGCAAATGGAGCTAAATTTGGCCCAAAAGTTGTCTGGAGTTTAAAATCATGTTTGTCTAACTTCTGCAGGCAAGGCTGACTTTGTGAAAGCACGTCTCCAAAAAAAACCCCACCTGTTTAAAATCTTAATTAGACATTGATATTGCACCTTAACAACGAAAGTGAATTAAAACAAGTTTACTTTTAGATAGGTTCTTTATGTTCTAGGATATAATTCCAGTCCCCTACAACTTAATTAGCTAAATATACAATGTAACCTTCCATCTGGTAGAGTAATTTAACAGGAATAATTGTTCACCACCATAACTCAACGAGACACTGAGGAAAACCATTGAAATGCTATTTCCTTTCCTTTGGAAGAGAATTATGTACAATTTCAGCATGCTTTGCATTTCTAACAGTTAAAGCCGACAGGGAGGTATCACTCTCATTTATATTACTTTCCCATGAGAAAATCAAAAGCAAAGTACAAAGCTTATGCCGTTGTTCATGAATGGCTCTGTAATACTTACTTGGCTTTAGCCAGAACATGTTATTTGGCAGCTAAAACCTTTAATTAGAATTGTGGGTTTGAACAGATTTTTCAGTGAAACTATGTTTTGCAGGAGTTTGGAGAAGTGCAACCTTTACTAACCAACATATTCTATTTTGGATGATATGATACCATGTGATTTCCACTCTTTGGTTCTCTCTCTGTTTCTCTTTTTGCCATCTTTTAGATGTTCTTGTTTATTTTTCTGAAAGTTTTCAACTGTCCCTGCCCTAGACACAGTAGAAGAAAAAACCTAGTTCCACTCAAATCAAACAGGACTGTTTGCTACCAAATTCAAAGTGTTTCAAATTTTATAAATAATATTTTGTAACTTATTTATCCAGAAGGAAGACTTTCAAATACCATTTAAATCATTCCACCACATTTTCAATGGACACTGTGGTCTCAAAATCCTTCAGATTTTAGGACTGCTTTTTTATTTAAGCTATGTTTCCATTAGGTTCAAAAGTAAAAAAGGTGTCTAGTATTGGGTTACCTACTTACCAAAAAAAAATTATGCAAGCTACTTGTTAATGCTGATTTATAAAGTGTTTCTGAAAACATACATAGTTTGTGTAAGAGAATCTTTAGGTAAACACATGAAGGAGAACTTTGCAGTTCAATTTTGGCTACACATCAGGCAGCGAAAGAAGAATTAGGACATCATTTAGAGCAGGACTGTATGATTAGATAAGCCATCAAGAAAATTCAGTATTTAGCACAACAGAGCAATTAGTAGCAAGGGAGAAGGTGACATATATACAAGCAGCCGAATTTGTGCTAAAACAAAAACACAGTGAAAAATCTTTATCCAGGACATCTTGAAATTGAGTAATAATCACCAATGCGCAACACCTTGTTTTCCTGCAATTAAAACTAAGTGTTAAATTAAGTATCCTAGAGGAACCAACTTGTGCTAACAGGTAAGATGGTGATTCCCTTTATAGGAATTATCATAGAGATGACTCCTGTTGAATCCTGGTGCAGGCCTTGGCATACATACCAAAGCACACCAATGCAAGCTCTTCATTCTCTGTCAGTGTCATTCAACCTACCCTAGCATTCATTTGTATTTTGTTTTAAGCTGTCTCAGAGTATTTTTCCTCTAATTCAAGCCATAGTGACACAGCATTGCTTCTCTCCCCCATTCTACAAAGCTACAGAACCCTGAGGGACCTAGGACAATGGCTGCAGCACGGCACGGTAGCTACAACAGTATTACATTTCCTTAGAGCTGTTGGCTTCCAATGTCTGAACTCAGCTTTGGCCCATCCATTATACGAATCCAGAAGAAGCTGCTAGCAACAGTTTACTTCAAATTCACTCTTGAGCTACAAGTGAAAGTTGCTTTGCTTACTAATGATTATGCCCTCTCAACTTATTGATAGTGAATTTAGTGAATTATATGGGAATAGAACTCAAAAAAAGAAGGGCTGACAATCAGGATACCTCTTTTTTTTGTTTCCTACACTGTGATAAGTATTGGTGATTTTCTTCAGTCAAATCACCTAGCCCAAATTTGTCAAGACTGCTCATTAACTAAGGAAACGAAGGACTGCAGGAAACAGGAATGCTTAGCATCTCTGAAAAGCAGAATAAAATGAGGAAAATTATATCATGTTTGCCTTCTGCTTCAATAAAGAAAATGCCTCTCCCATTTGTTGTGCTTGCTCATAAACTCAGAAAAAAATAATGACTCTCTCTACTGAGCTTGACTTCTTCATTTTGACAGACATGATAATTGAGGGTTTGTGATCCTCTAAGCCTATTTTTTTATAGTGAAGACCAAAAGAAATCTAGCTTTTTCATATGCTATTACTTCACAGGAGAGTGTTTTCCTAGAAAATGCAAACAGAAATGAAATTTGGTGGCATGAAAGGGAAGAGGAGAAAAACTTTCACACATGAAATGTTTTTCTTCTCAGTTTCAACTGCTCCAGTAAATTACTGAGTCACTAAGTGCAGAAAGAATGATGGTAAGGAAATATTTGAATTAATTTATTCTTTGAAACAAAACTAAACTAAACTAAACTAAAAAAACCCTACATGTACCGAGTTCTCATTCAGGAGTCTTTCACTCTTATTGCACAACAGCTATGCTGTTATTCTACTGCCTAATCAGGTTAACCTAACATGGTTTTTATACAGTGATCTTCATGACTAGGCAGCACAGCCTTCTTCCTCCCTTTCATCACAATATTAAGAAATCCTTCATCTCCTGTTTTCTCCTGTATGAAATTACACAGTTTCCCCCCTCCAAGCTAGAACTTTGTACTATTTGCTATTTAAAAAATAAAATAAAATAAGAAAGTTCTACATTTCCATTAAGCATGCTTCCAAGTTTTGGAAAGTGAACCATAAACATCTTCTCAAATAGTGCTATTGTGAGTGTTCCTTGGATCCCTGAGCAAAATGCAAGACGTAAGCTTAGAAGGTCCATGAGCAAAGAAAGATTCAATTGGCATAAAACCAAAAGAAATAGAAATAGTGATTCCCATTCCCATTCATGATTGTACTAAAGTCATGAAAGAAAAAAACAGTTTATATGCTGATGTCCCTAGAAATTTCTTCCAACAAGAGACAAAATATGAGACAAAACACAGAAATTCTACCACTAGCAACATTTTATAAAAGCATACATCTTTGGTTAAGGAGCTAACCTTTATTGGAATTTACTGGCCTTTGCTGGTTTGCATCAACACTTGCACACAGAAAGTGAAATGTTACAGATTGAAGAAAATGCAAACATAATGGCCACTTGCCAGAATTTCTGCATTTATTTCAAAAAGAAAAAAAAAAAAAAAAAAGTTTTGCTAGCTTTACAGCAACCTCTTCAAGCAGATAATATTTTCCCAGACAGACAGACAATTGAATGATGGAGATCAGTTATCAAAAGTTCCCTATATTAAATGATCAGGTTTTCATAAATGCACAGCTCCCACTAGAGCTCTTATAGCAGTCAGTATGAATTTCAAAAGTGTTGAGTAGCTGGGAGGAATTTTCAAACCTCTCTGGGTAATTTAGACACATTAGTCTCATTGAAAGTTAATGAGCCATGTGCTGCTCAGGCTTTGGGTGCTTTGTAGAAAACTCGCATGTTACAACAGGTATCCATGGTGAAGTCCTGGGCATTTTAAAACTTTGCTCTTACAGTACTTGGGCCAAATTCTGCTCTCAGCTACAGATATGTAGCTTCTCCTTATATTGTATTTATATGTTCAATGAAGCAATAGCTCCCCTTGCTCTGCTCTTTTTTAAAGTCTGTCAGCACAGAGCATCTGACTGCAGCTGTGCAAAGCTGCATATCGTGGCCTCGAGCCCCTAGGACAGCCCCAGTTCTCCATGCAGCAAAGCTCTGTGAAGCCTGCTGCTGACAAGTTCTGCTGAATCTTGTAAGGAAATGAATAATATACATTGCTGAGAGGTACGGAATAACCACAGCCACTGCACTAGGATGTTAACTGTGGTACCTCACTGTAAACTTAGACAGCAAGATTGTTATGCTCTGCTCTAGTTACCTACGTGTCCTATTAATTTAGATGCTAGAAGAATAAAAACTGGACAGAATATTTTCCTCTTAACTATGGCCTATCTGCATCCATTTCAAAAAGATTAATAAGGAGATGCCACTTCAGGACTAATTAAGCCAAGGTTAAATAGATTACTGAGTAATTAAGCAAGAAAGTCTGAGGATTTGCAAGGCCTGTGTGAGACTCAGTGATCCCCTGGTAGTGAATAACATATCAGGATGTCAGGAAAGAATCATTCAGCTTTGCTTCTCATTAATCTGATCTTAGAGCAATCAATCCAATCAGACTTATCTTCCAAGGGCATTACATCAAAGTTGGAGAAGAGAAAGATACCTCTATATTCTGTATTATGCTTATGGAAAATAAAATTGAGAATCAAACCAAAACTGTGATTAAAGCCTAAAATATATATTCCTTTCCAAAGACTGAAAAGAATGTGAGGTTTACTTTCACTTGAATCACTGACTTCATGCAGGTTCAGCACCACAGAAGTTTACCAGGAGCCAGTGGCAATAAGTGTTCATAGCCCAAAGGAAAGGAAAAGTGGTTCACCCCTCATGGCAAAGGTCAAACTTCTGCAGGCTTATAGCCTGTCCATATACATGAGTGTTCGTGGGACATCTTTGTCTGGTAAGGTCCCATGAGGATGACACAGGCTCCAGAATGTCCCCTCTGCCTGGAGGATGGCCCTATAACCACTCAGATAAGTTTAGGGTCATTTGATTTGTGTCAGTCTGGTTCCTGTTGCTTTTACTCTCAACCTGATGAACAATCATTGGAACGTTTGTGGGGATGTTGCTGAAGGCTGGAATTACAACTCCAGGATAGAGAGAGACTGAACTTGTAAACAGGATATTTAACAGTTGCTACTTTCATGGATGCAGAGAGCTATCAAATACCTACCCTCGCTAACATACAATATGCTGGACGCTACATTGCTTATCAAATTCACTATGTAAATGTCATACAAATGGTTATGCTAATGATTATATTAGTGTTTGTCTATTTATTCTGTAGATATCTTTTCAGAGAGTCATCAAGTCCTTTGTCCGATTTTGTAACTGACGCATTGCATGCCCAAATATTTGGAATAACATATAGAAGACATCTGGATTTAATTATATTATAGTCCTCTTACGCAGACAATGGGAATTGAATTAAGGAATATTTTGAAACCCCCACAGAGATATAAAAGTATTAGCAGCTGCACGAGAACTTTACTATTACAATGTTTGAAAATATTTTGTTTTACAGATCAACAGTCTGACACATCATAAATATCAATATAACATTTAAGATATATAAGAATGAAAGAAAAAATAAAACTTGCATTTCAAAAACATGTAGATGAATTCACAGCATTTAAAAGATGTAGAGTATATTGTTTTGTTTAAAAAATGAAAATATATAGCCTATTGACACAGAACATATATGTTGTACAGTAGTATTAAGCAGAGAGACATATAAGGGCTTATTGTGACCAAATTGCCTGAATCAGATTTCTATAGAATCTTGTTATATTACCACATATTGTACAAAGATCACATTAAATAATTCACCCAGAATAACTAAGCATTTTGCTTTTCATTTTTAATTCTTTTGAAAATATTTGGGGATATAACATGAGATTAGAGAGTCTGTCCCAAAGTATTAGATGCAGACTGGGTTTTCTTTCTGAATGCATACTGCTTCCAAATGCCACTTCTTTTCAAGTCAATACCAGTTTTGCAGTGAGTTTTTAATCTCCCAGTGGCTAAATCACATTCAAAGGCTGTTAGCGCAGTAGGGGGTCAGACTTTCCCTCTGAATGTAACTATATCACTCAACAGCAGACTCATGCAATAAGCGATCTAATGTTTTCTTTTCTTTCTCTTTTTTCCCCTCTTAGTGTCTCCCTGCATTCCTGGATACCGGTCACTGCACCAAGGACCTGAGGCAACAGCCACATGGACTCCACCATCATCCTTCTAGCTTTATGGTGCAGAAAAAGACAGGTCTACAGTTCACCTGCTGTCAAGAAAAACAGTTCATTTGCTAAATCCTTTGAAACATTCTGAAATGTTCAAATGAACATTCTATTGCAAATTATTACACATTCCTATGTGTAAAAAAACACATAAAAATGTGTGAATATATATGTATGTGTATGTAGATACGTATATAAACTTTGGCAATCAAGGTTACAAAATATCATATTATTCCAATTCCACCTCTTTCTATGAATTCCCCTCACAATGTCCTGAAAAAATTTGTCTAAAGGCAGCATACAGTTTGAAGACAGATACTGTATCTACCATGCAAAAGAGAGACAGTTATTAAACCCAGAAGTTATATTGAGATAAAGAAAATAATACCATAAAGATCTGTGAAATGACGGTTTGATTAGAAACTAAGCTTATCAGGACTGAAACTTGCACTAGCTGTTAGTATCGGGAAATACTGGCTCTTGATACCGTGTGGTCAATCCAACCTTGTAAAGATACAGTCAGGATCTTTGAACTTACCCTTAGTATCATCCTGAACAGGCTTTGTGGATTATTATATATGCTTTGCTGATGGATAGCCTGGTTAAAATAAAGGGTGGGAGAATTGTTAGGTAAGAGGATCAAATAAACTACTCTAACTCACCTGTTTTACGGAGTGGAAAATCATCCTTGGCATCCTGTGCTCCTGGTAAAGTGTATTTGTATGGTGGCGAGGCCCCACTCAGGGGTGGAGAGCTTTGATCCAGTGAGGTATGGTGGGCAGCCCTGCAGCAGACAGAGAGAGGTCACAAATTAGCATTTGCTGAGGTGACCAGCAGTAACTATCTACACATGTTGTACACATGTCTCAGCTGTGTTTATGTTCTTGTTCCTCTAAGAGTGCACAAACCACAGGCTCATGTAACCAATTTCACTTTTACAGTAGTTATGGAACTACTCGGGATTCCCAAGAATGTGCTTTTTGCACTCATTATAAAAGTCACATAGGATAAGAGTCATGTTGACCTACAGACAGGATCTGTCACCAGTTTGGGGAATTGACCATTTTAGATTGTTGCATTTTAATATGAAACATCTGAAGTGCAGCACAAGCCATTTAAGTCTTGTTTATTACGTACAAATAGATGTGTATTGACCCAGACTTTTCTAACAAAACGTGGGTGGATTTTCAGGGTGGTGTGTGTGTGTGTGAGGATGGGAGGTGCTGTTGGTATATAAAACTGACCAAAAATACTGAGTTACTACTATCTCTTGAAAAAAAATGTGAACTATTTAGACAAGAGGAGACAGGAAAGCTAAAACCTTGCATTTAATTTCATTTTGGAAGTTTTCTGAGTACACCACTGCAGCACATAGCACTCACGTCAGCAGAGAAGCTCCAAACTGAAGAACACTTGCTGACAACTGCTGAATGAAGGAAATAGTGTGGGCAAATCTTTCTGAACATGGAAACAGCAAATTGCAAAGAAATTGCATCATTTGGCCTAGAGACAGATTTTCTTTTTGGTTGATATTTTTATTTAGAGGGAGAGAGGTGGAAAGGAGGGAAAATTTCATACTTTGCATTTATCTAAACATCATTTTACTTGGCCTCTTACAGAGTCTCTCCCTTTGTTTTCAATGTAATGTGGCTAATCCAGTAATACTATGTCTCTGTCAAAGAGAGGCACTAATGAAAGGAGGCACTACTTTCCCTAGTGTAGCAGAAGACATCCCTCTGTAGAGCTTCTAGTTTTCACCCATCTGAAGACTCAGAACTAAGCTCAGACTATTAGTCCAGAAACCTTACTCAAGAGAATTTTCACATTTCTTGGAAGAAATTATTTATTCTATCTCCACCAGAAACAATGTAACTGTATTAAATCATGCTACCACAGTGTTCTGATTAGCTCCAAATGGGAACTCCAAGGGCAGGCCTTCAGTAATTCTTTATAAAAAGAACAAGTAGTAGATAAAATTCTAATGTACTATATGCATTTTTGTTTGTCCTACTGAAGGCCAGTTTGGGGATAATGTTGAAATATTTTGGAAACGCAGTCAGATCTTTTTATTATTATTTTATTTAATGACTTACAAGAATGTGTCTGTTGTAATGAGGAAATTGGAAAGGAATTAATTAGTTAAAAATAAATTAAAAAAATAACTCTTAGAATAGTAATATATGCATTACATGACCCAACAAAATCACTTGTTTCAGTGGCCTAAGCAGATTCTTATCAATGCTAAGCCATCGTCAGAACATGTAGTTTTGGACACTGGAATCCATCAGAGTAAGAAAGGTTAAAAAACCCACTATCCTCAAAATCCTTGTGACTTACTTACATCATACAAATAACTTTACTGGGAAACCATATCTTCACGAAGAAACAAGTTTTGTGATTGATTCAAAATCCAAGTAGATCAAATACAAATTGCTCTAAGTGCAAAAATTGAAGACTTGGGAAAATATCAAGCGTGATTGGAAAATCTGTGAGGGCATCAAGAGATGAAGCAGTTGAAATAAAAGGTTCATACAAATTTCTGATGCCATTGTGTTCTGTACAGCTCTCATGTTATCACTGCCCACCGAGTACTCTTCAGTTCAACAAGATACATTAAACTTTTTGCTAACTTCCTGGCTGAATTTCCATCTTGTTCTGGAGTTAAACTCTCAGCATCCCTGCTGGAGAATCTTTCTGACTAGTTTAAGTAGATACCTCAACATGGGAAAGAAACAGCCTAACACTGAACATACGTGTACCAGAGCTTGGGGTGGCGGCTCATGGAATGATTCTTCCCATTTGCTGGAGAGTCTTTTGTTGCCGATTTACTCAACAGGAACTCTTGAAGTTTCTGCTTCACTTCAGTACTGGCCACTGCCCCTATGACACACAGAATTAAACATATCTCATTTTTACTTTAAAATTACATTTTTAAAGAAAACAAAAACAGTATCACAAAAAACAGTCCATGTTCTTGCTACTGAAAGTGTTGTAAATTAAAAAAATGTTGGTGGAAATCAGTCAAAATGAGATAACATTTGGATTAATGTTTATCTATATAAGACTGAAGTTGGTCATAACCCAAAAATCCAGTGAAGTCATAAAAGAATCTTTCATCGGTAGAAGAGGCCATTTATCCAAGACCAGATATATCTAAAGAATTTAGAGCATTTCCTAATAATTCCCAAATCCAAAACCAATGACAGAACTAAAAAGATAGGAACAAAAGGACATTTTGAGTTAGCAGTGAAGACTGTTTTTACTTTTTGTAAATGATAGTAATAGCACAGCAAATCTGCCCTTTGAACAGTGTTGATTATGAGCAGAGCTCTGCAGAAAGAGCCAGCAATGAGCCTTTTTATTCATGCCCCTTAAGAGCCTCTACCTGTGATGTCTGAAAGATAGACCACAGAAACATGTTGTAGTTGATAACTCTACTCTTATGACACAAAAATGACAGAAAGGCCAACACAGCAGAAAGACATACTGCATTTTGACCTCTCTCAGTCACTAGCTCAATAGAGCAAAATCAGCAGGGCACATCAGTGTCAAATTAAACTATTGATTCCTATGTCCAGCATGGGGCATGCCTCTTTACTCAGTCATAATATTCTTTGTAAAAAGGACATAAAAAAAAGAAACAAAAATTATTTCAGTTTTCCCCAAACAGTGATAAAAAGGGGAAGAAAAAAAATGCTTCTTTGAAAGTAGCAGCACTAGGGAATACTGCTACTCTAAGTATTTGGTTACCCAACAGCACAGCTAGCTGGTGAGCATGTCCCCCTGTGACCTCATTCCCATAAAATATCTCTACTACCCCTCAGTTTCAGATTCTAACTCCACTTTTTGTATGTTTCTTCCCTCCTCTACTCATTAAGTAGATCATCAGCAGCATATGCTGGGGCTGGGCCTAGGGGTCACAAGTGCTGCAAGAAGTCAAACTGTAAAGGGAAGCATGGAGTTCACACCACTGCCCATCGTTTGGCGTGAGCGTAAATAAAGTCCAACTGTTTGTATGGATGCTGATTTTCACACTACCTATAGGATCCTTGGGGCTTCTTTCACCCTTGCCTGAGTCATTAGTTTGGTGGTTTGAAAAGTTATTAATGTTGCAGAGAGCAAGGAACCTGACTAGACCAGGCTGAAGAGTGTAAAGGAACAACCTCAGATTGCTAATGCTCTACCAAGAAAGCTTTCTGCAGACAGAGGTACAGATGTACCCCTCACTTTCCCCCAAAGAATGTGAAAATAACACCACCACTGCCCCCTAAACAAGAATTATTATACTCTGTTTGACAGCAATATAATGCTTTCAGGGATTCATTGTTTACCAAAGTAATGGAAGACCATGGACACCTTAATTTCTAGTCTACATTATGGTGTACCCATATCTGTTGAACTAATACAGTTTTCCACCCAAGAAAAAAAGACAAGAGTGTGTGATCCCCCTGAGCATTATGTACAACACTTTTCTTGTTTTGTCTCTGTTAGTTAATATCTTTTGCTCAGCTAGGAGGCCAAATAACAGGATTTCCTTGTGGCAGCTTCATTTTAAATACCTTCACAATATATTTTTGCAACCTGATTTTTAAGCTGACCTGACAAAAGAGAATTATTTGTATCTGTCTCCCTCTAGTGAACACCAAATTCCAACAGCATCCTTTACATCTATCATTTACCTTACAGATACCTATGAGCTAGAAATAACTCTTTGTTGGGTCTCATGAAATGGTAACAAAACCAAACACAAGGCAGTTTGAAAACATACTGGTCTTATAACTCAGGCAGAAGTATTCAGATGTCTCAGCTGAAGATATTCTTAAACACTTTGTTATATTTTCAGACTTGAAACAATGCTCAAATTACTTAATCAGTAACATGGCATTCTGTTTGGTAGTGATATCTGTACTGAGAAATAAGCTCTTCAGAGAGAAATTCTGAAGTGAAGCTTCAGGCATTCAAATTCCTTCTTATTTCATAAAAAGAGCTAGTTACTTGAGAGGCATATATACAGGTCTGACAAGAAGGTGCTTTCCTGCAGTTCTGCAAGTCTGCACACAAAAGAGCAGTGTGTTTTTTGTGGGTGCAACAGGTGGCTCTGCCTTTCTGCAAGCACAGCTTTGACTACTCTATAGTTGCATATCTCACACAGTAATAGAATTGCTCCAGATCCCTGTTCATTGTCCACTACAGCTGCAAGAAAGCATAAGGAAATACATTAATTTCATATTAGGGTTCGTGGTACATTGGTGCTTACTTTCTCGACCTCTTTCTTTGCCTCTGAGGGGAGGAAGCTGCTGTTCCCTGCGATGCCTCTCCAGCTCCTGCTCTTGTCTCTGCTGCTCCAGTTTCTGCTCTTTTTCAAGAAGTTCTTGCTGTTGTTTAATGGCTAGGAGTTCCTGTTGTAACTTGCACAGAACAAAAAACATGAGAAAGTGCAGTTTGCAGTGTTTTCTAGGTCAATCCTAGCCAAAACAAACCCCATAAATAACTGAGTATTAGTGCTTTTCTGTGTGCTTACACTTCTTTTTACCTCCTAACTGCCTTTCCTGTCTTTTTAGCAGCATAGTGCATTACCAGCTGTCACTAAAATGAACTCTACTATCAGGTAGCAGCTGGCTGCTGTGGTTTCTCATCTTTCTCTTTTGGCAAAAATGCATGGAAACTGCATAACACTCTTTGCCAGTGTGTCACCAAACCCTGGCTGCTGTGCTCAGCTGCATTTGTCAGCTTTGTCCAGCAGAAACTTAGCACAGTAATATAACAGCAAGTAGATCAGAAGAAAAAATATAAATAAAAAGGCAAGGTCATAAATTCACTGTCAAAATCCATTATAGCAGTCCTACCATTGCACATGCAATTCCATAATTTTTTATTTTATTTTATTTTTTCTAACATTATGTGAGGCAGCTCAGAAAAGAGTGAAAACACAAAGTTTGCTTAGCCTACCTCTGTTTTACAAATGCAAATGTTATGAACCTGTCTATTGATTTGATTTGTGGGCACAAATTCAGACAACAGCCAAAAAAAAGCTTTCTAGTCTTTTAGTATTCAAAATTGCTCACATTGAAAAGATAGCCATATTGAAGTCTGGCTGAAAATTTAACATTGTGAAATCAGTAGTTCGATTTTCTGTGGATTTACTGACTTTGTGAGTTTGGGGTGTCTTATAATACTATTTTGATCTTCCGGGAACAACTTGCTGACAGTTACTTTGCCTGAACATGCATCTGTCACCCAAATAGAGAAGAATAAGCACTCACACTCCATCTCACAGACACAGAAAATCTTTCTGGAACATTCCCTTTAGCTGAGTCTGTCTCAGCATATTCAGTTCGCAAATATACTGAGAGAAAAATTAAAAATGTTGCTACCTTTATGTGCTCCTGCAGCTGGGCCTGATGCTGGCGGGTCAGGTTTTCATGCTGTTTCTGAAACTCTGCAATCAGTAGTTGTTTCTGAATTTGCTGCTGCTGCTGGATCAGAAGTAGCTCCTGCTGTAGCTGCTTTTCACGCATAATTGGGTCCACCATGGGAACCATCATCCTGAGATCGGTTCGCAAGTCTAATGGTGAGATAGATTCTAATCCCACGGGAACCTCCGACTTCACATCCACTGAGAGAGGAAAACAACAAAACGTATACACGTTAAATGTAACTGGAGAAGCAGAATAGAGATGATTCCTACTGGGTAAAAGAACAATTTCACACGAAGACTCCTTCAATGTACAGAGCCAACATTTATGAAAACTATACAGTATGCAAACTTGTAATATTTCTACTAGCAACCAGAGATTTTCCAAACCATTTTATCATTTTCCAGAAAATGTCTGGAAACGATATTCCTGGATTAATATTCTGCTAAATAGATTAACAAGCAATTCACTTCTAAAACCATGTCTTAGCCTTCAGGAGCACTATTTAGTGAGAACCTCCCAGACTCTATGAATGCCTAACAACAAAGTGCTCTGGGCACTTCTTCAGCTTGATGTGAAGGCCTGTAGTTCTTTCTGGGTTGAAAGAGATTTTCTAAAAAGAGAAAGCTAACATGTAGATTATCCAAAAATGGTGTTAGAGATAGATAGCTATTGCATATAATATACCTGGCTTTGTAGCAAACCCACAGGAATAATACACATGAAATTAGAGGAAAATATTGGACACACACCATGAGAAGTATTAATATAGCTTTTTGGAAAATCACCACTGTGCTTGCAGTAGATTAGTCACTGTACTCTATGTATGTCTTGCAAGAAAATGAAAACACATTAGATTATTTCCATTTGCTGCCATAATGGTATATATTATTAAGCCAGCATTAAAGTGAAGAATGAAGAAGCCTGTGGGCTTCCATCTCCTGATTTAAACAGAAGGGACTAAAAATCAGAAGAAGATAGGGAGATAATACTTCTAAAGTATATATAATACTATATACTATATATACTATAATACTTTTAAAGCTCTTGTTTTCATATTAAGGGATGAGACAGAGCATAACTTTACCTGTTAAAAAAAAATAACAAAAAAATAGCAAGTATCATTTTTACAAGAGGAAAACAGCACAGGTCTGCGATAGTGCTTAGCAGTTCTGATTCCATCCACTAGAGGACAGTGGAATACAAATACATTAACTGCAATTCTGCTACTCAACCAGAAAAATAAGATTAACTGGAAACAAACATGATGCCAGGAAATGACCAGGCAATAAGACTGTATACAATTTTTCTCATTTTATTCTGTTATACCTGTATTTGTTTTCCACGAGAAAACCAAAAGGAAGCAGTGAAAAAATCTAGCAAACAGGAGCAGTAAAGCTGCAGAAGTTGAAACTAGCAAACAGCCAGAACTGAACTCTAACTGCACAATAACACCTACAAAATATACAAATATACAACAGATTTTTACAAAAAAGAAGATGTGAGGCACCAGATTTCTTTTACTGACCATATCCTTTCATTGTCAATATTCTGGAAACAACATTTGCTAGGTGTTTTTTTTCTTTTTTCTTTTTTCTTTTTTCTTTTTTCTTTTCTTTTTTAATCCTAGCAACTGTGATTGTAAACCTCAGAGCATAGTTTGTCTTCTTAACCTGTTATCCCAACAAAATGATTGTGTTTAAGTGCTTACTTTTGTTCTGAGACTAATCGCTAAATTATAAAAAATCACCTTTAACTTATAAAAACTACTCTTGATTATAAATAATTGCCGCAGACCAAGAGAAATGGACAGGCAAAGCCCTAGCCTTTCATCCCATTTATTCAGCAGCAATCCACATTCCATTTGTCTAGACTAAATATAGCTGCGTTTATACAAGAAATCAATAGTGCTTGCAGAGAGCAGAGCAGACATGAATATTTCATCAAACTCCAAGAGAAATGGCAATCAGCAAACTGACAGTGCTGTGCAGGCTCACTGCCCCTCCAGATAAGTCTCCGGCACTTGGACAATGGCACGCTGCCTGCAAGTCACAATCTTATCATAGGCACTCTGCTATTTTTAACATTAATTGCAATGTAGGTGACAAAGGCTTATCATGTTTAAAGTGGAGAGACGGACTTTCTTACAGCTTCTGTGACAGGATAATAAGCCTTACTAGGAGCGATAATAGTAACCGGAGCTGTGCAAACCCTGCAGAGTTCGGTTTGGAATAGCGTTTGCAAACTGAACCCTGCAGTTGATTTTGCAGATACTGGCTACAAATCAACCCCTACAAGTCCTCATGGCGAGTCAGTCTGATTACACCTCCTCCTCCTGCTGAGCATCCCACCTCTTAGTTCTAAGAGCTCTTCCCTGTAACTGTGAGGGGAAGACTCGTGATTTTTCTAACAATGGAAATTTCCTCCCATAACTTGTAAAATGAAGAACTGAAATCAAGCTCAGTTTGATAAGATACAGATTTTCAAGAATTTTTACACACTCAAATAGTAAATCTAATACTGGAACACCTAATTCATCAGATTCAACTTTAACTTGTACATTAATGCAGGAGAAAATAAACATTAAAGTATTACTAGAGACTTTAATCCATAGAAATCAATATAAAATCTTTCATGTCATTGAAAAGCCAATGTTTACTGACAAATAAAGACAAGCAGTATTTCCTGTCATAAACATTGCTAACAGTAAGTTTACCTCCAATTCTACTAATTACTGTTGACACAGCAGCTATTGGCTTTTGGTGGTAATTGCCGTCTTAAAACTGTAACAGTTAATAGTGAAGTTGATAATAGTTAACCTCCTCAGCCAGATGATTCTCAACAAGTAACCATAAAGTCACCAAACAATACCGTGCTTCTGCCTGCTACACGGGCCTGATGCCACAGACCATTTACATTCTTCTTACTTGTTATCAACTGACAAGGAAGAGACAAAAAAGCCCTGTGGAGTTACATCAGTGTGAAAAATGTGTAATGGAGCAGAGAATCAGAATCAGTGTCTTTAAAAGCTTTGACTTTTAGCTGAAGCATCTTCTCCCCACCACCCCAACACAATTTTAACACTAGAAAGACCAAAGGTGATGTAGGATGTTTATTCTCAACAGGGAAGCGTCTATGTGTATTTGACCCCATCCACACTGGGATAAATGTATTATTTGGGTAGAAAAAGGAATATCCTAATCACCACGCTCCACTTTCAAGAACATTTCACAAGAAGCAGTGGGATGTAGAACTTCCAACAACTGATGCATCAAGCTATTAGCCAAAGAAGGAAAAAGAAGAGTAAGGAAATAAATATGTGTAATAGTTTCATAAAGACTACCTCCACTTGAAGGAGCCCTGTCTTGCAGGATTCCTGGTGTCACCAATGCAGCAATCTCCTAGCGGGTACAACTGAGGGTGGGACACTGCCCTGCTCTCTCTCTGCTGTGGTCTGGAGTAGATCCTTCCCAACATCGTGCTAACTACAGGGCAAGCCCAGGGAGTCCCCTCTACAGATAACTAAGGTCAGACTCTCTGAGCTCAAGTTAGCTGTGGTGAATATGACAGTAGGCTGCAGAATATAAACTAAAAATGTTAGTGTCAGCAATTCCAGGAAAAATGTCAACATTTTAGCAGAAAAATATTTAATTTTCAGCTATAAGTAACTGCAAAAGGCTTTTTTTTCTTTATTTTTTTTTTTCTTTTCATATAAAAACTCAACAGCCTTTATCTTGAAATGTAACAACAAAAACAGTCTCAGGAAAACTTCCATATAAATTATACTCCATAGTGGCACTTCCTGCAGTGCTTTTGACATTCTGTGTAAAGAAAATAAGATACTTGGAAAACGTCATGCTTGTTGAGTATATTTAAAGACTTGTAGCATATTTAAAAAGAGATAAAAGAGCTTGTTTTAACCCCAGTGACTTGCTTTTTGAAACAATTTCTTAAAATGGGAATCACTGAAAAACGGTAAGTCTTTCACTGAGATGGCATTTCAAGCTTGTTTCTAGTGACTAGTTTCAATTTCTGCACACTGGTAAATTAAAATACACGATTCTTCCAAATCCCAAGTGCTAAAAGAAAATACCAGGAAATAAAGCAGCCCGCTTTCTTCCTTTTTGTTGGCAATTACCTGTCTTGGCAGACATTTATGCCATTTTTAAAAACAAGAACCTAAAGAAGGGCTGCTGCAATCAGTTGAATTGTTGCTGTTCTTTGAGATGTAATGAAGAATACTAGTAGACTTGCTGACCAGAACACGTCAAGTGCATTTTTGATTCTTAGAGGATTAGAAGAATCTGCCAGGATTAGAAGAACTGTGTTAATTTGCAGGGACTGCAGGGACTCAAGTTAACGCTTTCACAATGGAATTTCTCACACAGCTGACTGTGCTGTTGGGCTTGGAGAGGGAGGCAGATGGGAGAGAAGAACAGGGAATTACGCTGGTTAGACTCTTGCTCCTGCTTGTTCATCCAAGTCAGCATCTAACTTGAGAAGCAGTTAAAGTTTATGAAGTGAGCAAGGAGGCCTACAAAAGTTGGAATGCTAAACTGAAATTACATGTGACAAGAGACAGAAGACAAGCTCCCCCAACTAGCAATTTCAGTATTAGGCAATAAAAGTGTATTTCTGAAAACAGACAAAAACAAGTAAAGTTTTGAAGAGTAATCCTGCCAAGAAATGAGCACACCTCATCCCAAACATCAACTTACTGAAGTATTACAAAGAAAAGAGAATGGGAGAACTGTTTATACCAGTGCTACTCCTTTAAACTCTGTTCTACAAAACAGAACCCACCTGAAGTGCTTATTAAGTTGTATAGTACTTTGCATAGTTTTCATATGCTTTTCATAAAATGAAAACACACCAGAACAGTTGTGCACATTTTAGTGTAAAAGAGACTGTCTCCATTTGACCTCTTCATTCAGAGAAAGTGAAAACCCCTCCTGTTTCAGGATTAGCCACCAGTAAATCATGACATAGTTGGAGGTCTAAAGAATTTACAGAAAATAGGTCTAAATAGTGAAAAGATTGGAGGATCCACTGAAAATGAAGATAGTGCATTAAATTTACGTTCCAGATTAAACACAGAATTCTTTAGATTTATGTACCACATCATTCAGGACTTGAAAAGCACTGATATCTGGAAAGCCATAAGACACTGGTAATGAAGCAGGGATGGGGCATAAGGAAAGGAATTAAAATTTCTGAGCAAATTGGGGTAGAGCTTTCCCTGTTGAGAAGCAGTGTTACAGGAACATTGCTTACTCTGTAATCTAAGAGCAGTCCTGGCATAATGATAAGGCACTGCTTGCCCTCACAGCCAGTGTAAATAAAGAGCTAATAGAGCAATGTGTCAGCTGTGGGCATGCTGGGAAATTAAGTGAGCAACTTGGTTTTGAACAGCCATGACTAAAGAGGATGGAGTCTGGCATGAAAACTACTATAGCAATTACTTAACATACTAATTCGCAGAAAATTTTTCTAATTTGGAGCCTAATTCCCACAAGCCACAACTTTCTGATGGAAGCTGTGCCACTACAAGACCTGCACTACAGAATGCAGGAGCTTGAAGTTGAAATTTTAAGAATAACCAGTACAGAATTAGAAGTCAGATGTTCAATAAACTGTGAAAGGTTAGGTTACCTCCCATGGGATGCTTTTATCATTCCAGCTTTGGTGACTAAAATCTTGTACATCAATTCTCAGCTGGTATAATCTGTCATCCCTCTGTTGACTTCAATATAGGCAAAGCTTCTTTATGCCACCCGAGAAGCTTGATCCAGAATCTCTCTCACGAGTATAGGGATGAAGGAAGATGGCCTTGAGAACATCTCATTTTAATATCCTTAATGTGGCAAAAGCATCTGGATTTTGGATGGCAGTTGGATTTAGAAATATATATTTTTTTCAATATTTAAAATCAACAGATTTTTTTCTCCATTCTCAAAATTAAGCTAAGGGGTCCACCCAAATAAAAAATAGTGCCATTTATATTTCACTCAATGCTATTAAATATTTTTGGTTAATTATGCTTCTTTAACCATAGTCTGGATTTTGGTTGTCACAGGCAAGGGAAACAGAAAGGAGACAGGAAATACAAATGGAATACTTTTTTCAGAGGCAACACAATGACTTTTTATGGCAGTTAAGTACCCAACTGCAATCTGTACTTTTAAAACTTCCCCACTTGGAAAGGAAAAACACAAGAAATTAACAGATATTGCAGATCAGAGAAAGTATTTTCTGTTTTTTTTTCTTGGATTATACTTAAGGAGTCGGTAATCATTTTAGCAGCACTATCACAGAATTAGAAGTATAAATGAACTGTCAAATCTGATGAGGCACTCAACTGACTTTATGGTGTTAAGGAGAAGTGTAATAAATTAGGCTAGAAATGCATTCCCTTTTGTTCTATAAAACGGATCTTATCATGATTATACCTTTTCCCCATTTCTTTTAAGTGTTTGCATACATGTCATAATGAGAAGTAAAATAAATGCAAATAGTGATCTGGGCTTTGATTTACCATTCTCTTATTTCCCCAGGGCCTGGAAAGGAAGCTCAAACAACCACAAACTTCTAAAATATCAGTGAGAGGCCTTGAAATACCAACACTGAAGTTACAGCTAGCTGGCTTTTGTAAAAAATCAAAGGCTTTATTATATTGATTTACTAAAATCAGATTCCTTCTCTGCAAATATGCTTTTGAGTCAGTCTTAACAAACACAAACATAAATGGCATCAAATTTGTTATAGCCAAGATTTTTTTTTTCATGTTAGTGTTTGCTGTTTCTTCTACAGTGAACACATGAGTGAAAGTTCCATTTATTAGCCTGCCAGAGTTCATGCAAATATCAGGCACACCACTTCTGTCAGAGGAGTAAAAGCAAATGTGCCCAGTAAATCACATCAGAATGTGAAACACTTATAACTCAAACCTGGGATGATCTGTTATCAAGAAATCCAAGCTGAGCTATATTTGGGTTTCTGAGTTACTTTATATTTCATCTGAAGAACTGTTACACATGCATTCTCTGCACTCATCAGCACAAAGGCCCATGTTCACCTTCCAGAGAATGCCCTTTGGATATATATAAGGAATCTGAATATCCTGAACTCCAGATACTTCTGCTGCAGGGAACATAAAAACAGGACAAAGACAAATGCATGCGTAGCTAAAAATGTAGAATTTCTACATAACTTTCTTCTCAGTTCCAAAGTCTATGGCATATTAGTAGTATTATTAACACCACAATACATTGGTGTTAATGATGCCGTTACTACATGGTATCAAGTTACTCTATTTGACCATAATGTGCCCACACCTGTGACAAGGGTATACAAGAAAAGACAGGGAAGATTACAAAATAGCATTGCTTTAGCTGTGTATCTTCTGTACATGGATCAGCAACACTCTCAACCAGATCATACTGAGGATGACATATAAGGTTTGATTTGCCATAACAGTGCTTTTCAGTTGCAGAACATAGTAAGTACAATCTGTGTCTAAATCAACAGGTGCCAGCTTACCTGCTGGTCACTTCATTAAATCCTTACAATTAATTAATTAATTGATTGATTAAACTGCAAGCATGTGTGATATGAAGCTGCGGGTGTGCACTTGCATGCATACACAATTTTTGCATCATATCCTGAAATGCTCAGAAAAACCAAAGAGCAGACATGACACAAAAGATTCCTGTCACCTCCTTTTTCAAAACAGATGCCACATACACAAGAAAAAGGTGATATGCTTTAGCTGTATCAGTATTACTGAACATTAAAAGATGGAGTACAAAGCCCTCCAGAATGCTAAAGATGACTGAAAGAGCACCATCGGATTTTCTAGAGACCTGCTACCATCTTTTCCTGATGTCCTAATCAGAGACCATATAAGGCTTGGTACCAAATACATCCAGAACATAGATTTCCACTTACTCTGCTTTCATCTCATCTAGACCTGTGAATGATGCAGGCATTCTGCTCCCCTTCATAACACCTTGCCTTGGACTGCAGCATAGTCAGGGGAGTCTCTCCTCCTCTGCTAATATATAACACCCAGAATGTTTGCACAAATAAAATGAATAAATAACATTAGATCACTGACTTGCCAATTTTCATAAATGCAGCTGTTGGAAAACTGATATCTAGGAGCAGAGATTACAGCATGCACAGAGGAAAAAAAAAAAAAAAAAAAAAACCTACAAGGAAAGCAGGGAAAAAAATGAAACGTAAAGAAAAAAAATCATAATGGTGATGTAAAGCAGACCAGGTAGAGTTTGTTAGACTGCAGAACTGAATTAGGAGTGGAAGAAGATGAAAAAGGACTTACAAACAATAGCAGTACAGCTGCTGATGGGAATATTATGCAGCTGTTGAGACACAAAGTTGGTTGGATTAAGATGTCAATAGACAGCAAAGATGGGCTGCTCTAAAGAATGTAAGGGGGAGTTCCAGAGGAATATTCATTTTAGCTTGATGAAAGGGTTGTGAAGGTTTTAAAGGTCTTGATTTAATCTATTTTTTGCTGCAGACAGAGCATATCTTTCAGAGAACAACCTTGACTACCATGCAGATGGCCTCATTTCCATTACTAAGACATTACATAAGGCAGGCACTCCAGTAAAAGAGATTACATAAAATATACAAAAAGCATTATGAACTCCTAATCAAGGAAATGCCAGTCTTCCAGGATGCTTACTTATGTTTTTGGCTTATTCATGCGAAGCCAGTTTTGATTTTATAGAGTATTGATTCTAACCATAACTACTTGCAGAAAATAAAAAAAGAAGTGTTTCTCTCTGACATTCTATCAGTTGGGATTTGGAGCAATTACTTGAAAAAAGGAGACAGACATCTCAGGTTCACAGCTGTAATCTAAATATTATAAAATTCTTCCATTTTATAACAAAACGGTATCCTGGTCAAATGATAATAATAATAATAATAATAATAATAATAATAATAATAATAAATTAACTGTTTACTTCTAAGATCAAATAATTTTAATGAGCTGAAGAAAATCCCAAACTAGAGATATAACATCTAGTTCTTGTACTTTTGTGACACACTATCATCAATACTAGTCTGCTTATCTCAATTCCTCCTTTCCTATTTTGACTCTTCTCACCATAATAAATGATTCCAATCCTACTGTGCCCAAAGTGTTAGTTCACTTTGACAATATACTTGGGTTCCTTGGAATCGTGATGTAAATATCCGGCAGGACTTCCAAAGCTTTCAGATGGCAAAAGTACCACCAACACTGCACTCTGTATGACAGAAAGAAAAGATATTGCTATTTTCTATAATAACGTAACACTAAACATAAAATAGTATTCATGGGCTATACTGTCCAGACTGAACAGATCTCTCGAAAACATTCTCCGGAATGTAAATGATTTCAGCCACCAGAGGGAGTCAATCCTGTTTTCCCAGTCAATCAGAACATTACAATGAACCGATAAAGCACTGTGAAAGGTAGAAATTACTAATAGCAAAGTTTATATCCATGTATATGTGGATACCAAACATTATGAAAGTAAAGTTTAACTGGGATTTAGTTTATTGATATAATAAAATCACTCTTTTTCTTTAAATGTTCATTAAAAAAATCCTATTAGTACATGACTTTGGACTAATTATTTTGGACTAATTAAATTTTAAGGATTCAAATATTAATACTTGACATCATTAGAATGATACACCATACTTCCATCAAACTTACTATTCTTTATTTGACTTCAAGTTACTACCATGCTTTTAAATTGGTTTCAGACATATGCTGTCTCAACCCAAAAGTGCAAATACAGCAGGATGTCTTCAATTTCTTTACAGTTAAGTCATCTTAATCAGCAAGTAGAATTATGGACTTACGACGGCGACTATAGGAAAGAAACTGACATTTCTATTCTCTCTTACAAACAATTTTCTTTGTAATTTTTGAGCACTGGAAAACCATACTATAGGGATCATTAGGATAGTACTGTTATTTTGGCTGGATACATTTTCCATGATTTTTATTTTAAACAAATACTGAATAATGGTTTTGCATTCTGTAATATTTCAGAAAGCAATGCAACAAGACACCACTAAGAAATAAGTCTGTTCTGTCAAAAGAAACAACAGTAACAGAAAAATTCTACACAATTTTGATGCAACTTAGTAAGTACACAGGTAAGAAAAATGGAAATACAGAAGTTATTACCCATTTTTCTTTTCCCGCATATCAGTAGGTCCATTTCTTACTAGTGGGTTGGTTGTTTCTTTCTTCATCTCAACTCATCTGAGAAGCAGGCCAGTCAAGCCAATGGGCATTTCTTCATTCTCAAATGAAAGATTCTTTCCTAAGCAAGTTTTCCCAGAAATTAAATTTCATACTAAGAAGTCTAAAAAAATAATCAGAGGTAACTCTATTCAAATTTTAGAAATTTGCAGACCAGGCATGGAACATGCATTCTATAATGACTTTTTAAATGGAGTCAAGCATTCAAAATTACTCTTCAAGAAACACTTTAGGTCCTTTGAGAATCTCAGCCTAAATCATTTAAATAAAACCTAGTCATATTGAAACCTCCACCTCCCAACTTAACACATTAATCATTCAGAATAGAAGTTCCCTCTCATCAGAATTAAGCCGAAAAAAAAAAAAAAAAAAAACGTAGCTCATTGCAGTTTAGTTCTGTTGACTGAGCCTTTGAACCTTGCTTTAAATGTCATCACAAATGGAGATTCTGCAATACAAAAGGAATATAAAAGTAGATGCTCTGTTTCTGCACTTTAAGCAGAATGTTTTGCAGTCAGAAAAACAATATGTTATGGAATTACTGCATGAGGGCATTACATATTAGGACTGGGAGAAAGCAGCACAACTCATTTAAGTTTTGCCATGGAAAAAAGCCTGTCATGCTGATTGCAAATCACTGAGAAAGCTTGGTACCTTATAGAAATCAAACATTCAGTTTAATAAGAGAAAACCTGGAATAGTCTGAAACTACATCAGTGCACTGCAGAAGGCTGTATTCTTAAATTTTCAACAGTGCATCTTAGTTGCAGCAGCAGTGTTCCTTACTAGGCTCTTCTGTTCAGTATCATTTATTTTCTTTCTCAGAAATGTGCATATGGCCTTTCAATCTTTGTTTCATTTCCATAAGGAATTACATCTGATACATTTGGGAAATGTGATTTTTTTGTTTGTTTGTTTGTTTTTGTTGTTGTTGTTTCATTTTGGGTTTTTGTTTTTTTGTTTTTTTTTCTCTTCCTTTATGCATTTGACAAATTAGGTGTTTAAAGGATTAAAAGCTTCTGTTCTAAGGGAACTATTTTCTTTTGTGAATACTATACTACACAAAGCAATTTTTAAAATAGCAAAATTGAGCAAGAATACAAGTAAATAACAGAAGTCAAGAAATGTTATTGTGAAGCACTTCCAACACTCTTAGCCAAACAAAGAGCTTGACTTAATCCTAACCATATTTTAAAAATTTTTCCTGACTGCAGTAATCAGTCCGGTTTTGAGTTTTCCTCTCTCTTACTCAAAGTGCTTCAAAAGTTACCAGGAAGTTATTTTCAATAGTTTTAGTACACAGAAAATATTGTAGAGTATATTAAAAGAAGTACGTATAAAATGCAAGTAACTTCTGATGTGTCCAGAAAGTACAGATTCACTTTCTATGGCTTTTATATTTATGTCATGCACATTTATATTTCTCAGAATTACGATGCTAAGAAGTGGGAAATTATTTTGGCTGATAAGGTTATTTACACTAATTTTTAGATATGCTCGTTTTTGGTATTATTCCCTGAATTAATATCTGATGGTAAACACGTGAACTGAAATTTCTACTGTTGTGGATTTCCCTGTAGTCAACCCCAGCCCAGAACTCCGTTAACAATAATGTTTAATTGATTGAATGAATGCTGAGACCATGGTAGTATATCCATAAACCATGTTTAATGAAATGTCATAGGAACTGAAGCTGAAGAATATACTGCATGAAGCAGACCTCCTCCTATTCACCAACATAAAACACCATTTCCTACAACTGCCACAAAAGGTACACCACCACCAGCTCCTCCTTGTTGCAGACAGAAGCACCTCTTCAGAAAGCACACGTCTTAACATAGTAGAAATATTTAGAGAATGACCAATAGTCAGCCTACATGAAGAAAAGGGGGTATAATGGTGTTACTGATTTCACTTCCAAGTATGTGAACACTACTCTGACAATTCAGAACTTCGCACCTGATGAAACACCACAAAGCAAAGCCGATACCCATTGCTATTACTTTTCACTTTCTCCACAACTCAAGAGTCCCAGAGTGACAAACTGATTAGATCTTGGTTCAGAAAAAGCTCACTTATACATCCATAAAATTCCATTTAATTTCCAATCTTAACTACATCTGCCAGAGGAAAAATAAAATTAAATTGTTAGTTAATACACACAGAACAGGGTTTCTCAAGGATTTACTTTAAATGTTTTTTGAATACAGGTAAAATGAATGGCTTACCTTCCATGACAAAGACCATAAAAAACTAGCAGATTAACTTTTTTTAAAAAATGGGAAATGACCAAGTGTCACTGTCTACTAACCTCTTAATTTATCCATCTCTAGAACTTGCACCTTCTTTTATATGCTTTTGTTATCTTGCTTCACCTCACCTTAGAGGTCATTCTGGTAAAGAGGCTAATTTCAGACTGGGATGAAGCTGCTGAAATCCCACTACTAATTACAAGAAGGCTGACTTCAGAGAGTGTCACACGATAGTTATCACCTACCTCTACAAAGGCATGGAAATGAAATGCCATAATGCTGCATAACTCCTGGTCACAAGGCTGAACAACTGTAGATCCTGAACTCCTTGGAACAAGAAGATCAAGGACTCTTTGTTTGTCAACAGTGACATATATGACCTAATATATATGACAACATTTTGTGCAAATACATTTATACTGGCAGCATATTACTGTGATATAAGGTGAACAGACCTTTGACGTCCTTTTGTTGAATCATCTTACATCATTTTTGCTGCCAACTGTTTAAATTAAGCTTATGGAAAAGTTTAACTTTTGACTGCAAATTGTGATCCACAATAGGATATTCAGCTTTTGAAGCCCAAACACAAGCCAAAGGACCAATGATATAACCACATACTCAGTTTAATATCACAATAAATGCAGTACAAAAATCAGTATTTAAAGTCCCTTCTGCCATTAAAACCTTTAATTAAACCCATTGAAACAGAGCCTCTTGACTATCATCAAATAATTTACCTTTCAGAATCATCTGAAAACACACACAAAACCTTGCCAGTCACTCTGAAATCTGGCTGAAGACCCCAAAGCTCCAGAACTGAGTGAAAATACTCAATAGCAATTTGGAATAGACCAAATATCCTGAGACAGCACCTGTGTGTAAACTACATGAAAGATTCTTCAGAATTTAGTCAGTTCCTGAAAAACGGCTGTCCACATTCAGCTGCTCCAGAGCACTGCACAGAAGACAGAAATTGGTGCTCACTTCAATTATTTCTGCATGAGATCTCCAAGCGATATTCATCTTCTTCAAACCTATCTTGTACCTTTCCATTTTGGACTGGCTGTTCACCTTTCTCTCAAATAAAAGAGAGAGACTAGATGGAAATTTACCCACTAAACCTTCCAGCCCCTTAAATAAAGCCCTCTGCTGAAAATTTACACTGCATCTTTTCCTCTTGTGTGTGTTTGGTTCCATGTGTTTCTGAGTTCAAAACATTTCTACAACATTGAGATTATCCTGATAATGTCAAGCAGGCTCACATGACACAAGATTCAATGCAGTGTCCACCCAAGCTTAAAACTCCGCTGTCTCTTCCAATTTTGATATCAAGCTAGTGGGTACATTAAATAGCTATCATACAGACTTCTACAACCTCTCATATGCAGAAACTGCTATAGAAAATTTCCCCATTATCCTTATTACAAAGACAGAGAAAAAATAACTTACTTGTAAAGCAAAAGCCATTCTGATCTGAGAAGTATGTCTTTTTCTGAAATAAACGTTACTCGGTTCTAAGAATTCGCACAATTCATTTCCTTTGCTCTTCCTTGACAATAGCTATTTAGAAGAGATCTATTTATTCCCCAGCATATTTCACAGTTCCTGTTTCTAAATGAGAATTATATTAACAAAGGGTAGAAAGACACAAACATGTCTCAAAAAAGCAAGACTGATTACTACAATGCTCACTGTTGTCTCCACAGGAAAATAAATAAATAAATAAATAAATAAAAAAGGCACAAATACTAATGCAGTTAACCTTTCAAGAGCTACTGATCTTGCCATGAACTTGCCAAAACAGAGAGAAGAAAGTAAAAAGGTGTTTAAGACAAAATGAATAATTAGAAATAACTGTATTATACTATTATAACTATGTTAAACCACTTATAATTTACCATCCATAAGGAAATGTCCAACTGACCTTCCAAGAAACAGATTTGCAACTATTGCATGATGGATGATTGTGCCTTTCCTCCACCTATTATTGTTATATTAGATTAAAAATGCTCCTTCCTTCTTGTAATACAGTGGATTCCATGGTAAAATATTTTCAAGATGCTATATTGTACTTTAAAAAAAAAAAAAAAAAAGTGGCAGAGTGAAGGGAATCTACTTCCCAGAAATCCACTCAGTGCACAGTTATTATTCTTGTCTCATGAAAGTTCACTATTTTCTGCTTCAGCTAAACCACTTATGTTCTATTTCATACTTCAATATTTACAGGAAAAAAAAAAAAAAAAAAAAAAAGTTCAAATAAATAAAGATAAAACTTCTGAAACAATAAAGAGGACCACAACACAGACAGCAAAAAGAACAAGAAAAAATAATGAATAAATAAATAGGTGGATCATGAAATGCAGTGCATTTTTTTGTGTGTTTTAAGCAGGTACTATACATTTTGCTCCCTTTCCATGGTCTTCATAAGCTCTTTGCCACCACCTCCAGGTACTGCTTTTGACTATGTAACCTTCACTGGCACCTCCCACGGCAAAACTGTACAGGTCATGGCCATTGAATCGGTGGTGTATGTTGGCATGCACACGCAGAACTGTTTTCATCCCTTCCCTGTGGTTTCCTTTTCCACAGTAGGCTCCCCAGTATTCCAAGGCATAGTCTGAACCAGTATAAACTTCCTGCTAAATGACTGTGGTTCAAGTTCTCAGCCCAACCTTGGGCACCAGGGACTGAACCACAGTCTCCTGAGTACAGAAGTATCAACATGCCCCTGGAGTTGCTGAGTATAGCGGTTAGTGCATTGAAATACCTGCATTTTCCAGCACAGTACATTCTTAATGGTTTTCTTAGGCTTTTTGAATCTGTAGCTTGCACTACCATAAAAGAATAAAATAAAAACACAAACCCACTGACGGTTTCTTCTCAAAACATGGTTTAGCCACAGTATAAACTCTATTGCATCTTTGTATGCCATTAAAATAAGTAATTTGTTTGAAAGTAAAACCATTTGAAATATATCCCTAAAAGTGAAATTCTCGATTTTTAATTTATATTTTATGAATATGCATATAATTTTATATTCATGTTATTTTTAATATAATCTATTTTACCATTAAAACATGCCACACACAAAAAAAAACGCAGTCAAAAACTACAAAACATTGGCATCAGTGCTATCCCAAAACAGTCAACAAAAGGATGTGCAACTGAAGACAATAGTAACAGATTGCTCATTTCAGCTTACTGAAAACTTTTAGCCACAAAATCCATATACGTGCACAACTGATATACTCAGCTTTATTTGATATTTACATTTGAACTTTATATCTATATATAGATTTACACAAAGCCGGATTAAGAATTGGACACCACAAGGCAATGCCAAGAGCTACAAAACAAAGAATCAGTTATCATACAAGAATAGAGGCTCTTCTTGCACAATGTTCCAGTTCATGGTTAGTATGGAGACCTAAAGAAAAATGGCTCAAATATAATCATTATTCCTAAATCTGAGAAGAGCTTAAAATTACTCCTTGGGGAGTTAAGCTACTCCATACTGCATGTAAGCTCCCCAGCAGTCCTCGCCAGCCCTCCCAAGCATGGTTAAACAATACCAGATATGCTGTCATTATTTTCTCTGTGAAGAAAAGGAGGAGCTCCCTGTTCTTGTTTTATGAAAGGAGGCAAGAGGCTTGTTAAAGTCATTCTGTGTGGGGTGCATGTCACAATGACAGCCACATGTGAAATGTCTAGTGATGGCCCAGGTTGTCTTAATAAACCAATCTGCTTTATTAGAGCCTGCAACCGAGTGTGAGCACTGTCAAACAACCAGGATCTGTGTAAGCAGATCCATGGAGCTATTTCTTCAGGGATGAGGATGACTCCTACATCGCTCACTTCGCTAGTAAAACATAATCTTGTATTTAATGCAATCAAGTCAATTAACACCATATGAGCACTGTTTTAAAACATGTCGAGTTGGGTAGCCTCGGGAACAGCCTTCATTCAGCAGTGATAAAACCACTCATACATCGGACAGAACTCTTACAGCACAGTAGCACCACTTGAGATCAAAAAATAGCCAGTGATAACTGATGTTGACAACTTCTAGTAGCATCCTCCCAGCCACTTTAGTGACCGTTTCTGCAGCCTGTGAAAGACAGAGCCACCAACATGAAGCTAGTTTCAATCTAAGTAAAGAAAACCATCTGGCAAGAATTCTCTGTCATCCCACCATCCGGCTGTTAAACGGCTGCACTGAGGCCGGCAGCCCCTGGGGTTGCATACTGGGGGTGGAGGGGTGAGGAGAGGGGTGCACATACACATCCCTTACCACTTCCCTTGCCTCACTGCCAGACAAACCTCTGTTCCCCCTCTGAAATCCTGAGTTCCCTGTTGTACCCTCTTTTCTGCCTTTCCCTGCTGGATTAGTTGGCATGGCATAGAGCAGACACGTTTGGGTAACGACAGAGCGGTGACAGAGTGTTGGTAGCTCTCAATCTTTCTGAGATTCTGTTTGGGGTCCCCTACAAACATTTTCTTGCTTAGCTGGCTTTATGGCACCAGCACACCTGGTAAGGCAGGAGAATAACTGCAACGTCTTCTTTTGTGATCTATAAGGGGCACAGAAGTGAGTTGAAGCAGGGACAGAGCATGAGAAATGGCGAGGATTTACTGTGACAGAGCAATGAAAGGGGACTCCAAAATGCAGGTGTAAGGCCCATGGCTCTAATGGACTCGCACGGTGAGGTATACTTTAAAGTTTGGGTAAACTGGACTGAAATGATCCACATCTACCTGATGCTTATCTACACTGATGTGACAGTGTCCTTTTTCTGATGTGATGGATACGTATTTAAGGACAATTAATTTGAAATCTCTCTTCAGCCTGAAGATGTAAATGAGGAAGACAAGTAAATATGTATTGCTTTCACTTCAAATTCCTGCAGATGTTGCTCACAGCTGGCCATTAAACCTTACCAGAGTACCCACCTGTACAACATGTCTCTTATTAGACCAGTGGCCATCTCACACTATTTTGCTGATCTATGATTCTACTAGGAGAGGTATATTTTCATATGGCAGATCATTTCTTCTGAGAGAAAAGCTTCAACGGGTGAAAAGGCACCAAGGGAAGTCATGCGTTTAACCCCATCTCAAACAAAAATGGGTTGGGCCTTCAGTCAAACAGATGCACAAAGATCTAAAAAATGTTATAGCATTTATGGAGAAAAAAGGCATCTGAAAGAAAATCTGTGCCTTTCATTTTAATTCCTAACCCTTCTCCTGCCCCCTTTGACCCATGCCCTCAGCAAAGAGTTCTGCTTAGAGTCAGTCTGCCAATGCTTTCCAGACCATGGCAGGCCCCTGAAATCAATGCTACCCTGAGTGTTCAGAAAAGGCAGACTGGCGTACAGCACATGGCCAAGCTGCAGTCACTTTTCTGCTCCCCCCTTCTCTGCAGGGACAGAACAGGGGAACAATGGCAGTGACAAATCTACTGGCAGATGCCACATTTATTCACACTGAGAGTGTGATTTCCCTCATATGGGCATTTTGCAATATGTCTTATGCATATATTTTGCAATATTGTCTTATATGGGCAGATATATTTGCACATACACAAACTAAAATCTAATTGATCACAATGGAAATTTCTCTGCTACTGTATCTTAATACCTGGATTGATAAAGAGTAATTTGTGGTCTCTGGAAATGATCTTATGAAATGTCTGTCTAGGTTTTAAACTGCAGCTTTCAATTACCAGTTTAATCTGATAACAGTTTAATGTGATACTTCAGCAGTTTTTGCAACTACTCTTTAGTCAGAAATGCTATCACAGAATGTTACATATATGTAAGTCTGCCCTAATGCCAGTTTCCCTTCTGAAAACCACCATGTGATTTGCTTTTCAGATCATATTAATTAATCCTTCATTGGATTAAACTGCTGGGGCTTGTTATTTGTTATGCTGTTAGAAAACAGCTGGGTTTTACTACCTTCAGTGTAATTTGCGTGCAACTTAATATTACATCCATTATGAAACCCTTTTAAAGCTTAAAAAATGGTTTGTAATCTGAACGTCCTGTTGCATGGCATATTTAATTTATAAGCACTTTCATCTGTAGACAGTATTTTCCCACCACATTTTTGTTTGCAGTTTTGATGGCAAACTACAGATAACAGAGCAGTCAGCTCTACTGTGAAAGCAAAGACACAGAGCACATATCATTTGCTCAGGCAGGTATGCAAAAGATGGCAGAAGCTACAAACAGTTCTGAGCACAACAGCTCTTTGTGGATAAATGATAAAAGACATGATTTCTTCCAGTGAGTAGTAACTGTGCATGACAAATAGCTGCACCATTATTTTAAGAAAATACCACAAAATAGGGAGCGATACACGGCCGTTGTCCACACTTCTCTTTGTGACCATTTCAGTGGTGTTTCTATAAATACTGCACATAAACTGCTATAAAGAGAAAGACTTTAAAAATAGGTCATAGTCATTAGGAGCAGATTATACCGCACAGGTGGGAAACAATGATTTCTGGCACAAGTACAAATTATGTCTGTGTGCAACATGTGGGAAGCCTCAATCAACACAAATCAGCTGCCACCAGTACTGAACGAACTCATGTAATTTCAGAGCACAGCACGCATCTTTGACACGGTTCTGTTGTCTTCGGTAAGATATTTCTATATCTCAAGGGAGTAAAAAATTAGAAAATAAGAAAACGCTTTTCATGTGGGTTGTGTGAATAGTCCTGTAAGGTGTGCCCATAGTGAGACTGCACATTCATCACTGCGGGAGGTACTGGCTAAGAGAATAAAGAGAATTCCACTGAAAAGAGACTTGCCATTCCTAGAAAACATGGTCAGAACTAGGACAGGTCATGTAAACAGTGCCTCTAAGGCTAATTTCCTTAGGGAAGCCTGGCTTGTGAATAGTACAACTGGATGTTCATGATAACCTCAGCTGCACAGCTTTTGCTCATCCACCCAGAGTGGGATGTACACCAGACAAATGATGGTCACCTCACTTTACAACAGAGAATCCTAAATGCTTTCTTAAAAGGCATAAAATAAGTACTGTCCTGTCTGTCTGCCTCCTCCCAAGATGCATCTTTTGGACACATCCTTCTTCTGTCCTTGTTCTCTTGTTTAGCCTGTTCTCTTTAAAGGAAGCATAAGAAAGGAGAGAGCATGGCTCCAAATCAACATGAAAGAAGCCAAATATTGCTGCTCTTCTTATGGGTAACAGATGACACTCACTGCCAGTACTGTCTCATGAGCATGCTGGAAATACTTTAGTAAAACTGGTCTAAGAACTTAAGAGAAAATGTTAATCAACTGAATTGAATAGGAAAAAGTAGTTTTATGGCTGTTAGTCTACATCAAATATTGAATCACAAATGGTTGTTTTCTATAGGGCTTTTTCTTCTCATCTGTTCCTCAGCTCCCAGCCACTTTCCCCTGCACTCAGCCAGCTCCTGATTCTCAATTTCTAACATTCAACACTACCTCGGTGTTCCAGTTTATACTGTCAGGTCTGTGTCTTTCCTACCCAAGAAAAGCAGGAAAAAAAACTGAGCATAGGAATGACAGATGTCCCATTGGTACTTGGATCCAGGTCCAGATTCATCCCACAGCAGCCAAGAATCAAACTGTTGAGCTCTGAAATGGAGTTCATTCAGTACAGATGAAATCTACAATTATCTACACAGCTCTACTACTTTCATCATACAGAAACTGTGATTTTACCAAGGGTACTGTATCAGCCAGATATTTACAAAAATAAATAAAATGCATTTCTCTAATATGCCACTACTTTTCCTTATCATGTCAAATACCATAAACTTTTGCTCTTAAACACGTACAACTACATACCCCTAGAGATCAGCAGATTTTTCAATGTGAGCACCACACATAAGCCACAGCAGCAAAGTACCTGCTGGGCATACCTCCTTGCCAGGTTGACATACCTGTAGTTGAGCAGCTGTAAAAGTCATTCAGCTTCAGGAACCAAATATCTGTGAGACTGCACATGAAACCCCACTGAGTGCCTGTGACCACATAGGCCTGACACTTGACTTTCTTCCTTTTTATTTTTTTTTAAAGCTACTGTCCCTCAAAAACTTCAGCTGGAACCAAAAAATTGCTAGGCTGTACCATCACTAGTCTTGTACGTTGTAGTCCAAGAAGCACATGCCACACACCCATGAACTCTGAATTTAGAAACTCTGGGGAAAATTCTGACTGCACTGAAGTGAATATAAAATCTCACATTTACTTCAGCAAGGATGAATTTAACACATGCTCAGAATAACTGGAGAATATAGTTCAGATGTCACAGAGATTTCAATTTGGCAAGGATGGAGTTTACAAAATAAAACTCATCAAGTTCAGTGAAAGCCCTTCACTAGAGGAAACGAATTATGCAGTAGGGCAAGATGTGAAAACCTGAAAAGTATACTAGATTTTTTTTTTTTTTTTTCAAAATTTAGTAATTGTTACATGGAGGTAGATGTATTTAATTCAGATGAAAATCTGATATGCATGATTCCTGAAAGTTTCATGAAATATACTTTGATTTATTATTTGGGCAAATCTTTGACATTAATTGAAAAAACAAACAAAACCTTATTTCTGTGTGATTTAGAGAAACACGATTCATTATGTTTGAAATCTCAATGTATATTCTCCATTAACAAATCATTTATTTTGGAACTAATTAAGAAGGCAATTAAATCCTTCAAAAATCTACAGCTAAAAATATATATATATATATTACTTCTAAAAGTATTAACACTAAAAAAATTACAGAGGATTTTATTGGTAACACAATTCAAGCAATGCTGCAGTTAGAAACATTTATAGGCTGCAGATATAACAGTTGCAGATATAACAGTGGAAAAAGGCACTTTAAGTTATGAAATCTTCTCACACAGTCTTGTTTCTAAGAATGAAATGCTTGGCAGTGTAAGATGCCAAAGTTCTCATTTTTCTACTGAGAATTTAGCTGGCGTGTATCTTTGGAATTGGCCTATATCGGTTGAAAGTTAGCTGCACTAGTACTTTTCATTGCAAGATATTCACAGTGGAAGAGATTGTACTTCAGCAGGTTATCAGTAAACCCTTCCTGCTCCCAGTGAAAGTTCTGCATTTTTGCAAAACAGAGACCTAGTGAAAAACAATGTGTTGGGAGAAACCCTTTACTTTTCAATCCAGTAAAATGCACTGGAGAATACTTAGCTGGAATGAGTAACCATCTACTATTGACAAAATGTTTTTTTGGGAAGTCTCCCTACCAAGGAGAGACTCTGTGGTGGTTTCCCTTTGTGCTATTGTGCTTGGAATACACTTCCAAAATTATCCTAAGTAAAATTAATTTAAATGTAGTCATATTAACCTACCTTAACAGAAATTCTAAATTTTTTACCTTTTCTGAAAAGAGTTAATTTGATCTTGGCGCATTCTTCACTGGTGTGAAATCCTCCCTTACTCAGCTACTGAATACACAGAAAATTTATGGCATATTTACCATTTGTCATAACTAACAACATCAGCGAATATCTAGTTGCCTACAGCCAGATGATAGGGTAGATCCAATGACTGAAATGGAAACTTTGCCAATCTGTGCCACCTTTAACATTTCACTAGATAATATAAACCAGAATTCACAATCCTTGCCCTTCCTGGCACTATTCTAGGGCCTGTGAAAACTCTGGTGCTGCCGTGTGATTCCTTAACAATATGAAGTGAATTCAAAGCTTGAGCACTACAGTCCTCTTTTGTGCTTAGACTGTATGCCAGCCTTTCTTCTGCTTTCTGAAGCAGGAGTTCTTTTAATTCTCTGGACCTTCTGGGATGTAGTGATCAAGGAAAACACCTCTATTTCCTTGTCTTTCACATCTTCATTTAACATCAAAAAATGCCATTAAATCATGAAAAGATGACATTATAAAACTGAGTATACTTTGTGTACTGAGTATTAATAACGCTTGAGGCCCAGGAACCTTGTTCTGGTATCACTCTGGATACAAAAAGTGACAGAGATCTCCAGAGTCTTATATCTGGACATGCTTTCAAGAGGATTTTGAATAGTCACTGATAGTCCAATCCATTCCTCTCTTCTGTAGTCACAGTGGATAAGGTGGTTCCGCTGGTTCTCTGTGCAGACAGACATAGAATCATATGATCACTCAGGTCAGGAAAGACCTCTAAGATCAACTAGTCCAACCTTTAACCTAGGACTGACAAGTCCACCACTAAACCATGCTACTAATTTCTTCATCTACATGTTTCTTGAAGACCTCCGGGGATGGTGACTCAGTCACCTCTATTGGCACACTGTTCCAATGCCCAACTACCCTTTCAGTAAGAAAATTTATCCTAATATCCAACCTAGACTTCCCCGGGATGCAACTTAAGGCCATTTCCCCTCATATTATCACTTGGTGTTTGGGAGAAGAGCCCGAGCCCCACCTTGCTATAGCCTCCTTTAAGGTAACTGTAAAGTACAATGAGGTCTCCTCTGAGCCTTCTTTCCTCCAAGCTAAATAATCCCAGCTCCCTCAGACGCTCCTCATAAGCCTTGTTCTCTAGACCCTCCACCAGTTTTGTTGCCCTTCTTTGGACATGCTCCAGCAGCTCAATGTCCTTCCTGTAGTGAGGGGCCCAAAACTATGCTTTCTGAATAGATTATACTTAGTCTCCTCATGTCTACTGTATATGGGGTCTAAATAATTGTGCATGTAAAAGACATGCACAATTATTTAGTTGGGAAAAAAATATATTAGTTTGGAAAACTAACAGCAGTCAGCAGACTGACTGCTGAAATGGAGACTGTGTAAACAACCTGGCTGGGGTGGTGATTCCACCCTTTCAGTCTCAGGGATGCACATCCCTGCCATCTCATTCTTTAGCAATTTGGCCTTCAACAATAATGCATCCTAAGATGATCAGATGCAGACATAGAGAAATGTAGAGGTTTCATATTTCTTGATGGTTCTCGATACTCTAATGATGACAAACTACACCACATATTCCTTTCATTAATTTTCCCTTTTATTGAAAGCCTAATATTTACTTCAGCCCACTGTCACATTACAGCTTGATACGCTAATTGGGAGAAGCAAGGAACATGATATTCCCCATGCTCTCTGCTAGACTCCTTGAAAAGAAGTCAATCTGAGTGAGTCTACAGAAGGCACATCACCAAGCCCATTCAATTCTTTATTTTTTTCATGTGCCAACTGCAGGTTCGGGATGTTTTTCTAAGGACACTGGAAGGTCATTTCACAGAGATCAATAACAAGGACAATGTATTTTGATTGGCATCAACAACCTGGTTAAATTCAAACTGGTGCTCTAGAGATGAAGATCTCAAGATTATTACCAATCCCCTGAGCTAACCATGCATTCCTCTAAAATGAATTTGTTAATTCTGCCTTAAACTCATTTGCATTGCTCACTTCTCCCACTGCTTTCAACAGTGCTTTACATTCTAAGCAACCTCTCCTACAGAAATTCTTCCTTGATGTCTTATTGACAAGACAGCACACCTGTATAAACTCAGTCCAAGTTTTTGCATTAGTTATGATTTTAAACTGCTGACTGGCAGAGGTCCCATTGCTTTCCTTTGAAAGTGCTATATGCAGGGTACCTCTTTAAGTTCTGTTTAGCTTCCTTTCTTTTAAGCTACGTAGGCTGTTCATATCATTTGTACTACAAATAGAACTGATACAGTTAATTGAAGGCATCCCTGCTGCTGAATTTAGCCTGCTAGTCTGGTAGTCTGAAACTTCAGAGGAAGTTCCTCTAAAACAGAAGAAAAGGCTACTTTAATTTCCTCTGATCCTGAAAAACTTTTTGATAGAAAGATTTTTTTTGATTCAATAGGAAGAAGCAGTTTTACCCTTCCAGCAACATTTTATACTTCTAGCATTCACATCGAGCAGAAGGTGCATACCTTACTAGCATATAAACACCAGCATACATGTATCCGAACAGAATGCAGAAAACGTATGCCTGTACATCTAGAGGAGAGATTCCTATAATCTTCTGCTTCCACGAGGACTGTTAAAAGGTGGCATAGTTATGGTTCTTCTGTCAGTGCTCAGATTACACTGGAAACGTGCTACATGACACTCATTCCAAAACTGGAAAAATGTCAGCAGTTTCTTTCCTTCTTCATTTATGTGTCATCAACATTTACCAGATCAAACTATGCTATCAAATATGGTTATTCTTTCCTAAGGCAACAGGAGGTAGTGCCAGTGAAAGTGCTCACACACATAACCGATAAAATAACCTAAAAGCTGAATTAAAAGATGCAATTTACTTTAGAACTCCTGAAACTACTTTTTCTGAAAAGCATACTTTAATACTGCTTTTAAGTATTTCAATACTTTTTTTTTAAGTGGGAGGGCATTCAGAAGCCTGTGATTCTGATAACAATGTTTCCATTTTAAACTCTATTCAGAATTTCTAGGGCTGTGATATTTTGCTCCAAAATAATACTGAGTTTGGAGGTCTTGACCCCATCTTCTCAATTGCTTTTGCTAATTTAACAGAAAAGGTTTTGAGGTTAGGACTGTAAATATCTAGCTGTTTTATGATCCTGGATTATTTTCTTTTGCTCCTATCATTTAATATGGCTGTGTTTCTGGAAATATTTTTTTCGAGGTCATTAAACTGTAAAATGCTGTGGTAGCTTTCAGTAATTGGGGGTTAGGGGGTGTAATTATACATGACCAAGTTGTTTGATTTATAAATACACTTTCTCTGAATTTCCATTAATTACTTCCCATTGAAATTTCCTAAGAATTACAATATATTGAGCATCTGTATGGGGGAGTCTGAGCAAAGTTGATGAATGTGAGCCATTTTATGTAAACAGGCCTCAAAAAGGATTTATGCTAACCACTAAGTCTTTTCCAATGTAAGCCTTCCTCTGCAGGGGTGAGTTGTGGAAATTTTTGAGAGAAGAGGGTAAATCCAACTACCTACAGCACACTGCAAAGGAATGACAGCAGAGCACTCTCCATACAACACGTTCTTTTCCTGCTGGCACCATATAAAGTTGGGTCTCACTTTGAGGACTTACAAAATAAATAAATCACAAAAACCCAACAGCCCTCTAGTAGGTAATCTTACTCCATCCAGCAACGTGCAGAGGAGAGTGCTCTACAGCAAAGACCTTAATTTCAGATTAAATATATATATATTATGTGAGTTGTCCTTTCTTTCTGGATAACCAGTGACAAGCAGCTGCATAACACCTTGAACACCTTGAAGCAGGAGGGGTTTGTTGCCTGTCACCCTTCAACACCATGGTGTCAGCCCTGGACGTCTTGGGCTGAGGAAAGCAGACCCCAGAAAAAGCCAGAGCAAAAACTACCAAGACGCTCCTGAATATTTCCACTGGGCGATGACACCAGAGTAGGGGAGTGGGTATGTTTTGTTTTAATGAGGGCTGAATATGAGTCACATTTTTTGCATGTTGCTCAACACTGTGGATAATGTTGATAAACAGGATGATTACTGCACTAAAAGGACATTTATAGAAAAATTAGCACAGATGGGGTGAAATTATAAATATGTTGTCTGGACATCTGTGTCATTTATACAGAAAAAAAAAAAAAAAAAACTGAAGTGACTGGTAATTACCCACATTTAGTGGAGCAAATAAGGAAAGCTTATTCACTATGAAAATAATACAGTACGCCTTTGGCCCCCATCCAGCAAAACTATATAGGCAACAAACCTTTAGGCTCAGACTGGATACTGTCTGATTCTTGCACAGGCACAAACTAGCACTGGCTTTCTCCCATGGTGTCTACAAGCCAAGGAGTATCAACTGACCAGCTCATTGGCTAGCTTCTCCATATTACATATACTCACCCATACGCTCAATAGGCTAAAAGACAAAGCCTTTAGAAATCACTAATAATTGAAAAAGGTTTACCAAAGTATATCACATGAAAGGAAACCACAGAGAAGAGCTGAAGGACCTTTAGATAACACTAGCTTCCCTACAATGTCTATATTCTAAGTTATACATCTTTTTTCAATTCACTACTGCTGCTCCCCAAACTGCTTTTTTTATGAGGGTGGCCATGATTTTTCTGGTCTTATTTACTTTCTTGAAGATTTTTTTTGCAACTGTAAAGTTCCATAATACTCAGAAGATGATAGAAAGACGTCTCTAGGACTTTAAAATTGCTGTCATGGACGTACTTTCAGTCACAAACATTTTATTTATCTTTTTAGGGTTATGTGTCCTTTGAGCACAACCGTTTATTTCAGAAATGGCAATAAGAAAAATGAGAAGTGGAGTCCATTTCAAACATAGCTCTCTCCCTCTGAGACATCAGTTTTCCAAGGGATGCTGTGTAGCATCCATTATATTTAAAATGGTTTCTTCTCCTCTAATTCAATTCCAGATGCTTATTTTTGCCAAAAAACAAAGGTTTTCTACATTCTTAAAATAATTAGGCCTGATTGCAAATCAAATTATCCAATTTCAAAGGCTTGTTTCCCTCTCTGAAATGCCTGTTACAGACAGACTACAGATGACTAAGCCTTGTGTCATCTTGTGGCTTTATTAGGAGAATGTTCTAAGTCCTTCACTTTCTCTGTAATCAGAACTATAATTTCTTCAGGTTATTTTAAGACCAAGTTATAGCTAAAGCAGGAAACTCAATTTTATTCTGAGCTCCAGACATGTCGACACAGCAAAGCAGGGCTCCAGTTTTATAGGCTATCTCCTTACATAAAGCCGAACACTGGTATTAAATTTGAGTTCTCTACAAGATGTACCATGCTGACTACTATCAGATAGCTATCTATTAGTGGAATGAAGAGTGGCACAAATGTTTGTTTTGATAATCTGTTTATAAGCTGCCTTTGTAGAAACAATATAGGCTCAGTATGGTCACTTCCTTCTCTCTTGCTCATTTTTAAACAAATAAGGAAAAACAACCCTGTACCCAAACGAAAGAGAAGAGATAAAAAAACAGCAAATATATGCCCTCAAACTACCTAAAGACAAGCTCAGAACATGTGTTTCCATTTAGCTCCTCAGCTTTGTTAGTGGCATTTGTTTCAGTAATATCCCAGTAATTTATAGAATTCTTTCTACTGAGGCAGGCTATATGCTCCTAATTCTGCTAAGATACTTAATCATGATGTAAGCTATTATATGTAAGCTGTTATATAGTATAAAGAAGGGACAATTACCCTTCAAGGCTATCTATCTTTAAAATGTAAAAGCATCTAACAAAAGCTTTAAGAAAACATACAATGAGCTTTAGAAATCAAATGTGTGATGAAATGTAAAAGCAAATTAGCAGCGACACTGCAGCCATGAGGTTTTCTTGGGGCTGTGGAAAAAATAGAACATAGTTAGTACTCCACTACTTTTCAACAGCCTCACAGTGGGCCTCACAGCTAAAATGTCATCTCACATTTGATTTTCTATTGCCAGGCTACAATTTAATTAACTCTGTGCTGCCAGTATGCTATTTGCAACTCAAAATATCATTCCTCCTTCTGATGACTTCTCACCACCACCAGAAGAGCTTGAAGTTGGTCATAGTATTAACAAGTTACTTCCGTCTACACCCATTACTTTCTGCAGTTTTCTTCTCTCTGCTTCCCCTTTTTCTTTATTCCCCTATCCCTTTCCCCCCTGTAGTAAAATCTGTCTCCAAATTCTTGTTTTATATGCTTATCTCTGATGTCTTTCATAATCTCTTTCTGTTCTGCACTATATACTAAAAGTACACAAAAAGGAACGTATGGTAACGAAAGAACTGCTTACTGCTGCAGGAATAAAAAGCTGTTCTGGAACAAAACTTCCCAGTGGGAATCCAAATACGCTTTTTTTTCCTTTCTATCTAGCTTTCACATCTATGGCTTATTACCACTGGGTGAAAAAGCATAGTTGAAATTTATTATTTATCACTATTACTGTTGTTACCATGATTATTATTGTTGTTATTACTATTACTACAATGTTGCCTATTCATAAAGCTTTAGACTAAGAACTAGAATATGTCCCTAGTGGGGGCTACCTGAATATGAAAGAATGGGTAACCAGAAAAATTGAGCTCCTTGCTCTCTGTATCCCTTCCCTTCCTTCGGAGCTCAGAAGCTATAGGAACTATAAGGAATCATGACTGTAGTTCACATTATGAATTCAAATCAGTGTTATCCGTTCCAATACTTTCTTTAAAACTACATAAATCAGGAACTTACAAAATGAAAAATATTAAATCTAAGAGCCCAGGTATAAATATATGAACAAATTTCACAAATCTTGAATGATTCCAACTCCAGCTTACAAAAAGGGATCTAAATCAGTATGAAAACTTTGCTTAAGAAGTGCAGCATGCTCCATAAATGAAGCCGACCTATATAAGGCTATGAGATATCCTTCAAAAGGTAGTCCAAGTGTCAGGAGGACACTTCAGTACATGGACTGCAAAATTGCTTATCTGTGTGTCTAATTTAGATATATGATTACATATAATATAGGTTCCAGGCTTGTTTTCTGGAATAGCCATTCTTATTCCACTCTTATTATAGGAATCCCTATGTCAATGCAAATGCTTCAAGAATGATCAAGTACAGAGTCAAAGCTCATTCACATATCAGCAAATGATATATTTGGTTAACCAGAGGCCTAATTTCACTTAATTTGGTTAATGCTTTTAGTAGTTGAGCACAGAATTGAGAGGGGTGAATTTAATCCAGGAACCTCACTGCATGGCTCATTTTAATTCAGAAAGTGAAGCAGCCCTGAACAGTGACCACAACAGAGAAAGTGCTGCTACAAAGCAAATGGAATCAACAGTCCCTGACATGAGCATTACCAATAGCAAGCACTTCATTGAGTTTCCACTGACTCAAGCTCATTCAGATGGGTACATTCCTGTCTCCAGGTAAGCCATGTATAAGCCCAAAGATTCAGTGTTCTGCATGAGAAGATAATTACTGAAGGTAATTAAAAAATTGGTCATTCTGCTTCCTAAACAGAAAGCAGGGAGACAGAACAGAAGTAGTTCAAAAGAAACAGCTAAGCAAAATGAGGATGTGTCTGTCTTTACCCTTACCTCTCCTTAATACAGTAACACTTACACATGCAAGACTAAATGTACCCAGCATTCACTACCTGAAAACCTAACCTCACCACACAGCTCAGTGAAAGATGATCAGCGAGATGTCAGCTCAGCACGTTTTACAGGAGCACTGAAGCATTCAGAGTTCCTCCACCCCCCCTCGCTAGAAACTAACACTATAAAAATGACTGCACAGGATAAGAGGAAGATCTCAAGAGGGTCCAATTTCCATTAATTAGGCATTCCAAATAAGATGTGCAAACAGTAACGGCATTTTCTCTTCAGAATGCAGGCAGCTGCTAATAAATTTACTAAAGAACACAAAAATTCTTCTGCCTGTCAGTACCAATAGTGAACCACTCTTCCTCTGTTTTCCTATTAGCAACATGAACCTGGCAGGGTTTAGGACACAATCAAGTCTGCATCCAAAACCATGCTGATTAACTAGAGAGAGGCTAACAGTAAATCATTTTCTCATGACTGTTTGGAAGTTTTCATCAACAGACTCCCAGGAGAACATTTCAGGTTCCTCTTCCTCCTTTCTTCCCTTCCTCATCCATACCACATCAGAATTACCCTGTTCATCACAGCTCTCTTCAGGTTATTGGAGTCAGCTGGAGAGATATTATACTTAAGCTGCCGCTTTCCTAAGCTGGTGCCCTAACTTAAGAAGGCACCACAAAGTGCTATTAAGAGACTGGAACTCTGGTAGTTTCAGAGTTCTTGTGATACCATGGTCACCCCAAAAACACTGGGAAGGACAGGATCCTCTTATTCTGAGGTAGCAGGTTTGGAACAAGCCTGTGGTCGTTACATATCTTCAAAGAAATTGTAAGGAAAGTGCAACGTGTTCCCCAAATGGCATATCATAGTAAATGTTTTCTTTACTTTATATAACCTCTAGGTGTTCCCTAGAACAACTATATGATTTACAACCACCTGAACAAGTGGCTTAATTCTGCCAGACTCTTAGTTCTCAATTCTGCAATGTTTATAACCCGGAAAAACACTTTTTGGGTGCTTTTACTGATATTGCCAGCTAATTATAGAGCCAATGGAAAAATATCCATAAATGTTTTAATAGTATATCAAAAATTAATCCAAAACAATGGAAAACATGGTAATGAATAAAGAGGGATAATATGTTTCCACGTTTTTTTCTGAAATTATTAAGAATGAATCAACAAAATAATGGCTTGCATGTTGTAGAAAAGCCACTAGAAACAAAGACAGTTCATCAAGAACTGATAGCATTTCTTAAAAATATTATCCTATGCACTTGTTTTTTATCAGTCACTTACTCTCAACGATTCTTACCCAAACAGGCTTTAGCAAAATTCAAAGCAATGATACATTGGAAGAAAACGTTAAAATTCCCAGAAACCATATATAACATTTTGATGAAGCAGAGCAGAAGGCTCGGCTAATTATTCCTTGCCTGTAGTGAAGCTCACTTCACCCTGTATAAAGATAAATCATCTTTTGCCTCGCATAAATGCTTGTTTTTTAAAGATGGAGTCAACATTTTTTATATTAACTATGGTAATGGAATTCTACTCATACTGCAACATTAAGATCTCCTGTTCTGCCTTAAATAATAGTACTATACAATGTAAGAATGTTGAAACCTCAAGCCCTTACCTGTTTAAAGAGGGCACCAAGAATTCATAAGCACTTAGTATTTTGTACATTCTGGTTCCCATCCATAGCACAGCAAAAACAATCCCCCACATTTCACAAAACCATGCCACGCAAATATATGAAAATTTAAGGAGAGTTCCAAAAAGTGACCTCATGAAGAAATTAATTAGTTTTGCATGCTGAATAGGATACACATGGTGAATTTAGTTACTCCTGTTGTCAGACATGGAAAAATGAAGTTACAGAAGCATTTTTATCTTTCATGCACTCTTAACATATGCAAGGCAGAGGTCCAATAGGAAAAAATATTGATGTAATTATGTGGTCCCTATTCCTACTGGCTTCTTGCACTGTTGTCCCTTCTTGGGTTCTCCATTCACTGTTTGCTACCTCAGTCTTACCTGCTGCTGCTGCTCCTATCATTATTCAGTCAGTCCCCCTATTCCCCCTATGCCCTGGCTTCTCATGTAGTTGAGTCCTCAAGCAGAGCTAGTCTCCTTGGCTGACCAGTTGGTTCACCCCATTCACAATTTGTTTTTCTCACCTTTTCTCCCTTATGTTTCCAGTTAGCAACTGGTCTTTCATCAGAATCTACTCCCTACCATGTTTTGTGATTGAAGTAGAGAGGGCTCAAGGTAGCCCAGGCTCCTGCCTTCGTTCAGGTGCCTGTGATTGGATTGGGGCAGCTTTCCATTGCCCAGTGATGAATAATAAGACTGCTAAAAAGGACAAGAACACAATGTGCTAATTGGAGACAGAATATTTTGACATTTTATCAGCAACATGATAGTAAAACTTCTACAATTTACATTCAGACAACAATAATAAATTTTCACAAAGTTGCCTTTTGGCCACAAACATGTTTGATCTAAAGCCTAGAGAATACAGATTCTTTAACTCCAGAATATTGATGGAACTTTTCAAGGCCAGATTCATTTTTCTCTAACTCTTTCCTCAAAAATGCTTGAAACATTTTGGCCAAAAATAATGAGGGTGAGGGACAGCCACATTTTAGCAGAGAGCTGAATAACACATTTAAATGTTTCAAAAATATTTCATTTTCTTCTAAACTAACAAATAATAAATGTTCTAATAAACATTCTAATAAATGTTAGTAACACATCACACTAGTCTGAAAATCTCAAAGGCTGTTTACAAGTAAGCCATCGTTTTTGACCATGGCTACAATAACTATTCTGTTCTAATCAAACAAAAAATACATCGATAAACTCAACTGTAAGAATGAAATTGATGCTGAAAGGAAAGACTTATCAGTTCTTTCCTGTTAACAGATGGCTAAAAATAAGGCGTTATAGATGTAATTTTTGGCGTGTGGTAATCTTGCCACCTTGCTGTCCTAAAATGCATTTTCCCTTGGCTGTTGAAAAGTTCAGGCAATATGATTCTTGGTAACTGACAGTTCATCCATCCAATTTAAGGCCTCATATAAACTTATATCCTAAGCAATTACATTAATTCACCTATAAGTTCTTTGTAAGCATAAAACTAGAAATTAATTTTTTCTCTATACAGAGGTACTTCCTCAAAATATGTGCTTCTGGTTAAAGGAATGTTATTTCTACAAAGCCCTTTCAAAGATTGAAACCAGTTTAAGATGACAGTGAACATCCAACCAAGTCAGCAATGCCACTACGAAAAATCCTTTGAAAAAAAATATTAATTATGAATAAATTTATATTATTTTGAATTTTACATATGTTATTACTCCTACAGGTTACAAACAGATTTCTACAGAATTTGTAAGTGTTAATATAGTATCTAAAACAACATACACCAAATTGCTGAAAGTTGCTGTTGAAGTGATTGCATGTATAGCAGATCTTACAAAAGATGTTCCACTTTGAGTTGCAACTGAAATCAAGGCTCATTTAAGGAAGAAGTTCTCAGTACTTGGGACTTCTGTTTTCTGTTCAAGCAAAGATCTGGTGACATTTTCAATGAGAGCAGAAAGTATATGACTTCATCATTTTATTATAGTATTGTAATCATTCTTAGAATGTAATAATTACAAACTCTTTATACAGTCTTTTAATTTAACCTGCTTCTTTAAAGGACCCTTTCCTTGACCAGACATTTTCAGAATCAGTCAACCAAAGGTTTTCTATACAATAGTCTTGTGGAGTGAGTCTATGTATAATACATACCATTTCAGATTGATGAAGAATTTATGGGTCTCTAAACATGCAGTAGGCATAACTATTTTATTCATAACTTTATTTATCAAGAATTTATTTACAAACTCAAAAAAATGAATAAACTATGGCTCTTACCCCACAATGAGCCTGGGGTTATTCCCAATGGCATGATCACAGTGTAGTAATAAAACAGGGACAAACCTTTTATTTACTTCGCTGCTTACCTGTAGCAAGGTAACTTCAGCAGCAGGGAGCTCAGCTTAGCCTAACCGCCTATCTGATTTCCTTACTTCTCAAGCAGAAATAGCTGCAGTGTAGACATAGGTGCCAAAAGAAATGTGTAAGAATATGGAGCACAGGCTCCAGGCTCAGCCATGCATGCCAGCCCTGAGGTCTCAGTTCTACAGATAAAATATTTCCTGAAAGACTGAAAAAAACATCCCCATGTGAGTTTGTTCCTTCTAGAATAAGTAAGAATAATATTAAGTTTTATACTTTCCTTTTCAAGTTAGTAGCAGTACATAAACCTTCACAAATGCACATTTGCTTTTTGCCTACATTCAAGCAAATTAAATTCCAAATCAAAGGGTAACTTTTTCCTGAATATTTTTCTGTATATAAAGACAGGCAATTGAAAAAAGATGGCAATTTAATCCCAGGCTTGACCAACAGCCAGTGGCCATCACCTAAGAGCATTAATTTTGGAAACACAATAATTTTTTTAAGATTTTTGACCAGTTGGATATCTACTCATATCCCTGTGAATAATTGATCAACATCCTTCATTATCTAGAGACAGTCACAAAATGAAGTGGACTGGAACTCATCCCCAACTGCTGGACAGATAGTCTTTCTGTATACCATATCAAACAAGTAAACGTCCTAAAAGAGTCTGCTAGAAAGCTGAAAGTGACTGTAATCAGTATAACTGGGAGCTATTTCTATTTTGTGATAGCAAGTCATCCAGTATGAATGAATTCTACAAACTATGTAGATAGATGAAATGCAAGTAGGACTTTTGTTTATTTGTTTTGTTTTGTTTTCCAAATTATACATGTTTTTTTAAACTCTTTGGATTTTCTTAGCTAGCAATTTCCCCCCTACAAGGACAGGTTTCATTGTACCAAGGCAGTGTCCAAGCTTCACAAAGGTGTTACAATGAACTCTATAAATTTGCATGAATAGAAAAAGAATATGGGAAAAATACCAATAGAAATAAAAATTAAGAAAAAATTTGACTCGCTCTTCTTTAACTTTGGAGAAGGTCAATATGAAAAAAGGATACTGTCAGTCAATAAGGTGAAATGAATAAACAAAGTGATAAGGATTTTTACAGTGTAAGGCAGATGCCTCCTGGCAGAAGAACACATGAAAATATTTATTGACAGCTCATTCAAAATAAAACAAACATTAAGCACTGAGATGTGCCACTATGCATGCCAACTTCTCATCTTAGTCCATTTTCACTTACTGAAAATTTGATGGGCTGCAGATTTTTTTTATTCTTTGATCTGAAAAGTCATAGTAAACATAGAAGCACCATATTAATATCCTTGGGAAATTAACAGTTACTTTTCTTAATTAAATTTAGCAAATTTGAATTTTCAGCATGCCCCAAGGTTTTATTTTTTCTTTTAATGCATAGACACCTCATAGCCAACATAAATAAATTTTACACATGTATGATACCCTCCAAGCCAAAGAATCCCAAGCCAGATTATAAACGTTTTCATCTTATTTCCTCAGTGATGGGAGGAGTACATTTGTGTGCAACTGGACCACTGTATAGCCACTAGGATGTTCACCATCCTCATCTTTTCCTGCTAATGTAAAGTCACAATTCAGGGAATCCCAAGAACAGACATCAGTAAGCTTTGCTATATACTATATGGGTCATCCCAAAAAGAAACATGAGAAAGCCTTTCTATAGCACATGAGACACAACCTTCCCAGCTTAGAGGAAAACAGATGAGGAGGTGACAGAGGAAAAGGTTGTGGTGAGCCCTGTGAAGAAAGAGAGAATACAAAATGCTGTGCTTTATATTGGATGCAAGCATACAGCTCTATACATGAAGTTTACATAAATTAAACCAGAACTCGCATTTCCTAGCAGTTAAATTTCCTAAAGGCTGGAGCTTTCCCAAACTGCATTTGTTTCATCTGAGTGAAATTAGCAGTACCCAGAAAATTGTCAATATTTTGACACCAAGATGTAAGATTTGAAGACAGTGGAGTGAAATGAGGCAAATTACTCCAGGAGGTAGCCAGGGATGATAGGCAGTTACTGCTGATTTTCAAAGCTACAGCCAGCACTCTTCTAAGAGCTTATCTCAAATCCAGGGGGGGCAGAGGTATCCAGTCTATCTAACAGCACATCACCAGGCCTGTCCACCATGCAGGGCACTCCTTTTCCAAAGGGTGGCCACTGAGTAGAAAAATATATTCTTCCAGTGTTGCCATCTGACAGAACAGGAAATGTGGTTTTGAGAGTGCAGCCAAGAAGGGATGAAAAAAGAGGTGGCAAGTATGAAATCAAATTCCTACCCCTGTTGCCTTCCACCATACAGTATTTTTTTTCTCTATTACCCACATGATATAATATTATCAACTATTTCATTAAGACGGAGATTTTTAAAAGCTGAGAAAACTTAACAGCTAGGGCACATAGAAAAAAGAGTAGGCAAAAGAACTAACTAAGTATTAACTAAACATGGTGAAAATGGCTGAGAGATTAAAGGCCTATGCTCTGAGCTATTAAATAGTGGATCCAATCCACTGCTAGTTAGAAATCTCAGGCTCAGGTGTATCCAAAAGCCTCTAATTCAAGGGCAGATCCTGCCTGACTTAACAGCAGTGGAGAGTTGTGATGGGGCTAACAGCTTGAGTGTGTAAAGCTACTGAGCATGAAATCTTGGGCAGAAATGAACATTAATTATGTTCCTTTCCCTATATAAACAGACATACACTCCTTGAAGCAACACAACACAAACATTTCTACGTGATCTGGTCAGTGTTAACTGAAACACATTTATTATGGATATAGATTACAACAACTAAAGCCAGAAGAAAGCCCCTCAAAACTGCCACTGAGGAATGAATTACACATTAGAAAAGGCAAGACAACACAGTTGTCATATTGCTTCCATGCTGCAACATTCACATTGGCATAATGCAACATTTTGTCCTACTGCTTTCATGACCCCTAAGAAGCACAAGAGTACTTGAAAAGTCATTCATCTACTGAATGATCAAGTAAGTGGTATGTTGTTTGTAAACATCCAAACATCTCTGTATAGTTTTCCACCTTTTCTCAGGTGATTACTCCCTCTGTCTCAACACCGAAATAATGTATCATACACCAACTCTTTAAAGAACCCTGTGGTCTTCCAGACCCTCTCAGTGGATCAGATGGAGTGGTGCAATTTTAAATTGCAAACTGAAGTTTCCAGAACTAGGAAGCTCCACGGACACTGAGTTAAAGGAATAACAATGCAAAGCACGTACTGTAACAACCTGAACTGGAACTGCTATTTTCCAGAGAGGTCTACAGCTGGGGTTGCTGCCACACCGATGAAGAGCTGACCTGCATCAGTTCTCTCTCTTTTTCCTTCTGTCATGGCCATATATATTAGGTCTCAATTTAAAGCAGGCCAGCATTCCACCTACGTAAGTCTTCTCATTCTAGTGAAATCAGCAGTGTCCAGCAGACTGCCAGTTTTCTGGTATCAACATGTAAGATTCAAAAGCTACCACCCCATTGGGGACTGAATAGAGAAGGACTTCTTTCTTCCTACTATAACAAATAATAGCAGATGACCACAATTTGGATTAAAATAACGTCATTTTCTAATCCCAATATGAAATGAGGTTACGACTGACCAGCTATACTTGACTAATAGTGCTATTTTTTACCCTTTATCTGGTTAAAGCTGTGCAATAATCTTGGAAGGAATGTTGTATATGTGCTGTCTTCATGGGAAATTAATACGGTCCATGAAACATGGGTGTTATAAAACATAACAGGTAAGAAAAAAAGATGTTTGCATCAGTAAGTATAACCCTGTGAATTTTGTAACACAACTCCATCACGATTCCATCTACGAGCAATTTTAATCTGTAGCCAAATAGCTGTAGTTGGTGCTTTAGGTACTGATTCAGCCTCCTACCTTAGTTATTTATGTCTCTGCTCTCAACAGCTCTTACTGCTAGAAAGAAGTTCTAACATCTAACCTAAACTTTTCTATTCTACGCTTCAGGCTATTATTCCATGTTTTACCATCTTTTGAGAAAAAATAATTCCCTTCCTTCATTTATATTGTTACCTTGAAGTTATTTATAGCCTGTGCCCATGTCCCTCGAGCTCTCTGTTATAGACTATAAATATAGCTCCCTTAATCCCTCCTCATATGTTTTATCCTCTGGTATTTGTATGAGATTTGTAATCTTTATATTTTCTCTTCATTTTAAACTTTTTGGACCACAACTACACACAGTATTTCAAGTAAGTGGTGAAACAAATGCACTTTGTTCATTGCAAATACGATCTCCTTATACCACTATAATTATGAACACGTTAGTCAAGGTTGAAATGCATATGCTATTATAACTGCTTTCATCTCGATATTTTTTAAAGAAGTTGTTTTTATTTACAATTTCTAATGTTTTGTCTGAGCTTACTGATTAATCTCAGAAAAGATCTAGCAAAAATTATTTTAGCCAAATGAGTAATGTACATAATTTAAAAGAAGAAAGGGAAGGGATATTCTTTCCCCATATGTTCTCTCAGAAACTATGTCCTCTGTTAACAGCAACAGCTGAGCCAATTTTTGTTTAAATTTTAATCTCAAAGACATTTAGGGAGCAAATCAAGACTGATGCAAACTGACTTTGTAGGATGCAGCTATGAGCTTTGAATTTTAATTGCATGCATATTTTGAGACAAGAAAGCAAAACAAATTCTTTCAAAGGGTTAACAAAATGGGGACTAAAAAAGGGCCTGGACTTCAGAGGAGCTGTGACACTTTGTACCGGGTAAGGATCTGTTCCACAGACTGAACTGGACTTTCAGGATGTCCTTCACAAGGTGCTTCACAGGAGTTTGTGCTGGGCCTTGCATGAAGTTACAAGAATTCGATCACTGGTCAGAACCAGTTTTAAAGATAAAAATCAGAGGGGAAATAAATATTCTTTTTGAATTTGGAGAAGGTTGATAGTGCAGTGAGGTAACAGTAATTGCTCTTTTAATAGAGGTCTGGAAAGAAGAATAATGGAAAAAAGATTGATTGGGTTAAAACTGCAGATGAAACAAATCTCTTTAGGATATTTCATGGAAGGCCCTGAGGAATGCCAGAGGTCCTCAAACTTTTGAGATTGGAAAGCAAAATAAAAGAGTTCATTCATTTTTTTTTTTTTTTTTTTCGGATGTGCACAGCAATTTCTTTAGGGAGGAATGAGTGGAATATACCTTAGAACTGCTGTCTTAACCTTAATATAACCTTAAAAACAGATGGTTGTCATTGTAGACAGCTGAGTGACAACACGCAGTCAATGTAAATCAACACTCAAAACTGAAAATAGGAAACATAGAAGGTAGGATAAAAGTAAGTTTTCATATTCCTCAATGAGGCTTTGTCATCAGGAATATTCCAGTTTGGCTATCCTATCTCAAAGGGAGCCATGTCAGAAACAGGAAAAGGCTAATTGGATTTAAGATGATTAAGAGCTTGGAAAGACTTCCTTAAGAAGAAAGAGTCTGGTTTGCACTTCTATGTTTTTTGTTGTTGTTGTTGTTTTTTGTTTGTTTGGTTTGTTTTTTTTTGTTGTTTTTTTGCATGGAACACATATTATTTATATCCACTTTAGCATCCATCCATCTGTACTGGAACAGGAAAACCATATTGTAAATGAGAAGATTTGCATAACTATGGGCCTTCTGGGGAATGCAAATAAGGGTTATACAATGCCAAAGTGGACTTAGTGAAGAAATGTAAAATTAATATATACAGCCTTTTTCTTTTGAAAAAAAAGAAAAAAAGAAAAAAAGAAAAAAAAAGCAGCTACTGTCTTCTGGGTAGACTTTATAATTGCATTTACAATCATGAAGTTCAAACATCTGAAAACGTGGTCCATAAGGAAAGCTGAATTTTCTTCTCTCTACTGGTATTTTGGACAATCAATTCTAATGCCAAGTTCTGTCAGCTGGACACACCACATTATTTCCTACATAAATGTTACTAAGCAATATTTCTGGGTTAAAATTCTGTCCCACCTGCAACACAGTCTGTGGCTGTCCCGAGTTCAGGGGCACAGACCTTCACAGCAACAGCAATGAGAACGCCTCCGCTTTCAGATTGTGTGCTTTGCGTGTGACTGTGAAGATCACAACCATTTTGAAGAGTTCTGATCCAAAAGATGCATGCACACAGTGCAGCTGGGCTACAAACAGCCCAGTGCCAGGCCTGAGAACCCAACTGTGTATCAAACTCGAAATTATACTCAGTAAGAAATGAACAGTAAGAACTGCAACAATTACAAGGTTCTTTTGTACTAAGTTTGCTAGAAGGTGACCATCAGTTAGAGATACTGTATGGTTTTGGTTTACAGAGATCCTGGTATCAATTGCCAAGTATGCAGCAACCAGGGAACAGCATCGAAAGAAGGAAATTTTTCCTCCCATAGCTTGAATTCTACCGATTTCCAGGTTGTCTTGGAAGGATAAGTGCATACAGGAGCATTCTTGTGTTAAAAAAATAAGGGAGGATAGGGAGGATTACAGTTGGGAGAATGTCTGGCAAAACATTTTCTCCTCAGAAGGAGGATTTAAAAAAGAATGAAGCAGAAATTGCATGCAAGAGCCATGTAGGCTTTCCTGTAGGAAGCTGTTTACATGGCACCACAGCCAAGCTGATGCAGTCTGGGGTGCAGATGGCCTCCATAATACTCCATCATGGTGCAGGTTGCTTAAGTCAGAACAGATGTCATTTTCTACTTAATTCCTAGTAATGCAGGGCATTTTCCTTTCACGATAACATATGAAATGTGCCCTATAGATGAGGAGAGGTAATTACGGGCTGCTTCACAGGGACAGTATTAACATACATTCCAGTCAATGACAAAGTGCTATGTAGTTAACCAGAGTTTAACAAGGTGTTAATTGGGCGTGAAATGTTAGCCCCTGTCCTTTAAATGTTGAGAGGAGAGAGGGGCTTATTTTCTGGGCACTGAAGACTTCTCAGGCAGCAGTTTCACATGGAAGTATAGCTCAAGTGGATCGAGACTGTTGTGCCCTCCTTCCTCCCCCCATGGCCCCTCCAGCCCCAAGGATGGCTTTCTCCTTGCTCATAGCCAAGCAGACCCCCTAGCTCCCAGTCACTGCCAGAATAAAACTACCAGCAGTCATTCCTCGACGGAATAACAAAGTGGGACCTCCAGAAGGAGCTCCTGACATCTTTGGGACTACACAGTGCTGCTGCAGACCTCTGGACACCTGCAGCTGGAGCTTACAAGGTGTGTGGGGTGCGAGTCCCCCTCCTGTGGGCTGCTAGGTGTGCAGGGTGAGGCAAAGCACTGCCCGAGGCACTCATCTGAGCTCACATGAAATAAACCTGTGGAACTCAAGAGTTCCTAAAATTTTTGTCAAATTTTACTATAGCCATATGTCTGAAATGTTGGAGGAGGGAGTAAGACTGGTGGTAAGCCAATGTACATCTTATGTAATTGTATATGCATATCTGTGACAGGAGAGAGGCATTCTCTCTTACACAAGTTCTCAGAAGTATAGCCTAAGGGTAATTTTTTTTTCAAATAATATTCCCATTTCTAACCATTTATTTTCTGAACAAAACAGTTGTGTCAGTATTAGCATCCATATTAATTCACAGCATCAATGTTACTTAATTCAGCTACATTAGTATTCCTTGCTTATTTCTTTACCTATAGCCCTTTGATGTGGTCATTTGTAATTTCCCTTCTTTCCCTAGTAAGTTCTCCAGCTGCCCCATTATCACTCTGTGTGCATTGGCATGAGAGGGTAAAATAAAATAAAATAAAAATAGCACAAAACTCAGAAATCTGCCTACAATAGTAATTTATTGCAAAGCTCTGGCAAGATCACTCTGCAGGTTCTCCAGGAAAGTTGAGCTATATTCGGGAAGTGGGAGCTAGGATGGTGAGATGGAGCAGAATTTGTAGCACGTGCATAAACAGATTCAGTGTCCCACACCTCTCCCTCTCCTCAACAATTTACTTCTCAGACCAAAGAAACAGAAGAATAATCTTTATGATGGTTTGGAAAAACCCTGAATACCAGCCTACTGTGTGCCTATATACAAGAGCAAAGTGCTCTTAAATTGTTTTTAACAACTGGAAAAACAGTTTTATAGAAATGTCTCTCATTTCTATTAAAGTTAATTGTTTTCTTAACTGTTTTTTAACTTTTTTTTTTTTCCCCCTACTTCTTTCATTGATAGTGCACGTGCTTCAGTGCTTCATTCTCCCCTCATTTCCTCCTCCTACATACCTCCCTTACATCTCCATTCTTTCTCCAGCCTCCCTCACAGCATTTTAATATAGGAAGTGCTTGTATAGCTAATCTCTGCACTGCTGCTCTATTTATAACATTCTTTAATATTTCATCCAAATCACTTTTCTTTCTGCCAGTCCTTCCCTCATACAACTTGAAGAAACATAGGCAATAAAGAGGAACTCCTTCTATGATAACTGATAATAGTATCAATTCTTCAAAGAAACAATAGAACAAAACTTCTGAAACAGATCCTGCAGGAAAAACAGTGACAGCAAATAAAAGGATGCCAACTTTCTGACGTGTGTGTGGGAACAAGCAGATTTGTTTTCTGAGCCTGGAACACTGTTGAGCATATGCACAACACGGGCTGGCGAGCATTTACTGGACTCCCAAGGTGAAGTGCTCTCCTGAATTTAGGTTCCCACCAGATTTCAGCAGCTGCTGTGCAAGGATTTTTAGGATGAGAATTTTAAGGCATCTATGGAATTTCTATACAGTCCTTTAACAAGATACATCTACATGTAAAAGCAGGTATGCTCATATAAACACAATTTTCCTTCTGCTATTTCTTAGTGTTTTGTGCCTCAAAATACTGATTTTGTCACTAGTTATTTCAGCAATAAATCACTCCAAAGTAGGGATTTTGCTTCATGTTTCTTGGTGAGATTGCCAGATGTGCATTCTTTATGCATTTTTTACTTCAATGACAGATTCAAATCAGAATATCAAAAAGTTGAAAGTCCAGGAGTTACCTCTTTTGTATCCATAGGAAGAAAAAAAAAAAAAAAAAAAAAAAAAAAAAAAAAAAAAAGAAA